>VONZ01000160.1:0-750000 GCA_012976165.1 Labeo catla | reverse complement strand
TCTCTCTCCTTCCCGTCTGGATTTAGAAGGATGTGCAGTAAAGGAGAGACGGACGAGGAGGAGGAGGAGGGGAGAGCGAAAGTTGTAAAAATAACATTCCTGCATAAACAGGCTCTGAAAATGGTCGTGGGGCAGAACACATTCTTCACATTTCATTCGAAACGTGATCAGTTTCTGCATCTCACCGCAGTCAGAGAAATGACAGCCGCTGCAGGGTGTCAGACGTGTGTTTGTGTACGTGTGGGACAGTGGATTTGACAGATTTCTGCTCATTCAAAATCCAAACAACTTCTCTTTTGAGAGGCTGCTTCACACTGGAGCTTTTTGGTTCGGACTGGAGTGTGACTGAATGTCAGAGTCAACTCTGTTCACAAACACTAATCTGTAATGTTAAAAAATAAATACACACAAGTGGAGTGAAACAAACTCCCAGTGCTTTTGGACTGTATATCAGCTCTTAATAGTTTTACATGTAAGCAATATTAAAATGCAATTTTAATATTTTGTATTACAATATAAAATACAATATATATTTTATCAGTTCAGTCAATAACTACATATCACAACATATACACATCTTAGTCAACTTTGTTTTTTTTAATGCAACCAATTAAGATTTCTCTGTCAAACTGTTATTGAACTTTTTTTTGATTCAGAAGCCTCTGCACAGCAGTGTCATTTTACGTCAGAAAGTTAGTATTATAAAGACATATTAAGTTGTTGTTATTACTACCACATAATTTAATATGTCTATATAATACTAACTTTATTTTAGTTTTAGTTCTTTTAATGGTGTTTCTCATTTTATTATTATTGTTATGACTAATAATATTTCTACATAATACTAAATTTTTTCCATTTTAGTACTTTTATGGTGTGTTTTTGTCATTTTATTATTATATATATATATATATATATATATATATATAGTTTTTACCCTTTTTATTAGTTTAAGTAATTTTATAGTGCGTTTTTGTCATTTTGTTGTTGTTATTATTAACAACAACAACAACAACAGTTTTTAATGTCTATAATACAATTTATTATTTCAGTTCTAGTACTTTAACGGTGTTTTTGTCATTTTATTATTATTATTATTTTAAATATCTCTATATAGTTTTTACACTTTTAGTTTGTTTTAATAACTTTATGGTGCAGTTGTGTCATTATTATTTTTAACAACAACAACAACAATAATGTTTTTAATGTCTATAATACTCATTTTTATTTGAGTTCTTGTACTTTTATGGTGTTTTTGTCATTTTATTTTTATTATTATTATTTTTGAAATATGTCTATATAGTTTTTACCCTTTTTATTAGTTTTATTAATTATATGGTGTGTTTTTGTCATTTTATTATTATTATAATCATTATTTATTTATTTATTATTAACAACAACAACAACAACAACAACAATGTTTTTAATATCTATACTCATTTTTATTTCAGTTCTAGTACTTTTATGGTGTTTTTGTCATTTTATTATCATCATCATCATCATTTATCAACAACAACAATAACAACAATAATAAGAAGAAGAATAACAAAAAATAATAATAATGTTTTTAATAGGACCATAATACTCATTTTTATTTGAGTTCTTGTACTTTTATGGTGTTTTTGTCATTATTATTATTATTATTATTATCATTATCATCATCATCATCATTTATTTATTTACAACAGCAATAAGAACAACAACAACAACGTTTTTATTTCATTTTTATTTCAGTTCTTGTACTTTTATAGTGTTTTTGTCATTTTATTATTATTTATTATTATTATTATTATTATTATTATCATCATCATCATTTATTTATTTACAACAACAATAATAGGAAGAAGAAAACAACAACAACAACAACAACAATAATGTTTTTAAGAGGACTATAATACTCATTTTTATTTCAGTTCTTGTACTTTTATTGTGTTTTGGTCATTTTATTATTATTATTATTATTATTATTATTTTATTCATCATCATCATCATCATCATTATTTATTTATTTATTTATTTAAAACAACAACAACAACAACAACAACAACAACAATAATGCTTTTAATGTCTATAATTTTTAATTTCAGTTCTAGTACTTTTATGGAGTGTTTTTGTCATTTTATTTTGTTAAATAATAATAATAGTAATAATAATGTTTTTAATATGTCTATATAATGCTAACTTTTAAAGGGGTATTTTTGTAATTTTATTATTTCAATTAAAAAAAAAAACAGTTTTTACCCTTTTAATTAGTTTCAGTAATTTTATGGTGTGTTTTTGTCAATTTTTTAAAGTTTTTTCTTTTTTTTTTATTTTGTTTATAAACTGTTTATATAGTTTTTACTCATTTTTGTAATTTTATTAGTTTATCAGTTATTTTAGTACATCAATATTAATAGGAACGAGAATGTTGCCTTGGCAACTAGCTGAAATAAAATAAAACATATCTATTTTATATCACATTTATTTTAAGGTTTCTTTTATTTCAAACAACAAAAATGTTTTTTTTTTTGTTTTTTAATAGATTTAGTTTCAGTTAGCTATAATAGCCTTGCTCCACAGTTTTCACAATTTTCTTCTGTTTGAGATGCAGTTCAGTAAACACAGCCACATGTTGATTCAAGAATCACTTTGATCGATTCAGTGTAAATATATTTAGTAAAAGATTCATTACACTGAAAATGATCAGTTAGAACCAGTGAATCGTACTTGAACGACTTAATAAAAAGAACCGTCCTAAAGAAGTTACGTGTTCACAAATCAGACTACACTGCTCATGCTGTGTGTTTGTTTCCGAGTAGAGTTCACGAGGACAAATAAGTAGAAATAGAAAGATATTCAGGGTCTCACCACATTCAATACAAACTGTAAACACACATTCACAATAGACTACTTCAAAATAAACACAGGTTAACACATTTCTATGGCCATATATCACTTTTTGACCGCAAGAAAACTAAAATTGAGCTTCGAGTTGAACCAGGGTCTGCAGCAGAAGCACTAGGTTAGATATCTGATGACTTATCAGAGAAGAACAAGCATGAATTGTGATGCAGTGAGGTGAGGCCCATCCATAAGGAATCTCTGGCAGCGTCTCTGATGACAGATAAAGATCAGCTATGCATTACAGCTCCCTCCTCACTCACACACACATAAAGACGTGTGTATTGATGTAGGCAACAAAGCTGTGGTGCACGAGTTGGCCGTACTGATGTGCAATGAAAATCCCGCATGAGGATAAAGAGAAAGAAAAAAGGGCCGTGGAGAGAAAGAGAGCGATGTGTGTGTGTGTGTGTGTGTGTGTGTGTGTGTGTGTGTGTCGGGGGGGAGGACTCCCCGTAGGCCGTGAGGTGAAAGACACCGAGGCAGAGCAGTTATTCATTAAGACGCTGCTCTCTCTTCCTCTATTCTCTCCTTCCCCGGAGCTAAAAACACTTGTTCTCCCTTCAATGGCCGTCTAACCCGGGGTGGTCTTCCAGCCCACTACCTACACCCACCAATCAACACCGCAAACGCTGAGCTGCGTGATTGTGCGCATATGTATGTGCGCGTGCAGATAAATTCCTTTTCAAGCACAAAGAAGGAACTTTTGATACTTAAAACTGTTAAGTTTTATATTTTTAATATATAATTATAGCTTTTTTATTTTTAATATTATAATTATAGTTATATTATACAAATATAAAATCTTGAAATATTAAAAATGAACTTAAAATATATGTACATGTATTAAATGTATATTTTTAGAAGAATGAAAATATTCCTTATTAATATAAAAATGATACATATTATAAAAAAATTATACATTAAATATTTTCAAAAAATGTAAAATGTATTTATATTTATTTATTCATACAATAACAATGATAATGAGAATGTATTATACAATAATTATAATATTATTGTATAAAAGTATAAATATATTTTACATTTTTATACATATTTTACATTTGTATGTATTTGATGTTTAGATTTATTTATTTATTATTAGTATTATTAATAATAAAATAATACGTTTTATAAATAATGTTGATAACGAGAATATGCATTATTAACATTATAATTATAAAATTCATTATTATTATTAATATTATTATTATTTTATTATTAAAACATACATATTTTAAATACAAATGTAACATTTAAATTAATATAAATACATGTATTTTTTTCTAATTTTATTTTAAATATTTACACTTTTAATGAAAAAAAAATCAAAATATCAATACATTTAAAATGTCAAAAATATTTATTTATTTATATAATACTAACAATAATAATGAGAATATGCATATTATTATTATTATGTAATAAAACTAAATATTTCGCATTTTATCTAAATATCTACCGATATTTAGATTATTCTTAATAATAATAATAATAATATTAATATTAATAATAAATACATGTTTTAATAATAATAGCACTGATAATAATGAGAATATGCATTATTAACATTATTATTAGATCATGCATTATTAAAAATAGAATTATTTAAAATACAAATATGTAAAATAACAAATAATATAAATATTTGTATATTTGTGTTCTTAATATTTTTATTTTAAAGATTTCTATTTTTAATAGAATAAATAAAATGCAATTATCAATACATTTACAAAATATTTATTTATTTAATACCAAGAATAATACTGAGGATATGTAAAATAAATAAAATATAAAATAAATCTAAATATTTCAAATTTTTAATCTGTTGACTTTGATTTTTTATTTTATTATAAAAAATAATAATAATAATAATAATAATAACAATAACAATAATAATTATTATTATTATTATACCATTGATGGCAAGAACATGCATTATTATTATTTTATTATTATTTAAAATAAAAATATTTAATACAAAATATTTTTAAACAATTTTAATTGTATAAGATTTTTATTGTAGCATAAGGATAATTTAATTATTTGGGCAAATGGCAAAAACAAATCAATCATTAAAAGTCAGATCTGCATAACGACACTTCAACTTTTAAAAAATCTGTACTGTTTTAGTTTTGCCATAGACAAAAATATCAGTCTCTAGTAGAAAGACACTACAAGGCAAACTTGGTGACGCAAAAGTGTGTGCGTGCGTGTATGTGTGCAATAGAGTGTAACGGTGCACAGAGGGTGAGAATGTCTTTCTGTTAGTCTGCGTGCGTGTTTGCGTGTGTGGCTTGATCGCTATGTGTTGAAAGGGTTTGGGTTTCACATGAACGGTGAAATAGTTAACAGACCGCTGCCTCAGTCCTCCTCCATACAACATTAACCTACACACGCACAATGGGTTCCATATTTTATGGGGACTCTCCATAGACATACTGATTTTTATACTATACAAACTGTATTTCTATCCCCTTACCCTAAACCTACACCTCACACAAACCTTTCAGCATTTTTTGATTTACAAAAAAACTCATTCTGTACGATTTATGAACTAGTTTCCTCATGGAGACCGAGAAAATGTCCCCACAAAGCCAAATGTACTCTTTGTGGGGATGAAATAGGGAATACCAAGACCACACACACTCACTCACTCACTCTCATAACTAATATAGTACACTTTCACTTGTATGTATATTTTAAATCACAAGTACACTGTACCTTTATCAAAAGTGGCCATTCTGTGCCTCGATTACAGTGCTACACACTGTAGACACTCACTAAACCAATTTCATGAGGTTGCACATTCACGATAGTACCACAGCGCAGGAGTGTTTTGAACTGTTATGTTGAGGTCATAAGTTTACATACGCCTAAGGTGTCCACCTTGCAATAGATCTGTTGCAGGACATAGATGTGACACGTGTGAGACAGATACATTTTCCACTGTTATGTTATGTAAATGATTACATCCGTTGTTATATGCGCTGATTTATCTCTCTGAGCTCGCATTTGCAAACTACAGAAAGCGCATCTTTTTTATAAGAGTAAAGAGAAACCACCCGCGAGAGAAGAGATTTGTGCTTGCGCATTTTGATGCGCCCCCACATTACAATAATGCACTCTAGACATTTGTCATTAAAATAACGCCTTTGAAAACATCTCAATTAGACTATTAAAATAAGAAGAAAGTCATGCTAGGTCACTTGATGAGGTGCGTAAATCCTTTGCACGGAAAGTACGCCACAAAAATAATACATAAAAAGCTTTCTTAAAAAGGCAAAAGAACACATGGATGTTTTCTTCATATGATAATTACAAAAACAACAGACTGATGAAAATGCGGGACATTTTCTCAATATGCGACATGTGGGACAAGGGGTGAAAATTCTGTGCGGTACAACTCAAAGTGGGACGGGTGGTCACCCTACATACACTTTACAGAATATGCAAAATGTTAATTATTTTACCAAAAACGCATGTTATTGTTTATTTAGTACAGACCTGGATAAGATATTTCACATAAAAGATGTTTACATATAGTCCACAACAGAAAATAATAGCTGAGTAATAGCTGAACCCAGTTCAAAAGTTTAAATACACTTGATTCTTAATACTGTGTTGTTACCTGAATGATCCACAGCTGTGTTTGTTTGTTTAGTAATAGTTGTTCATGAGTCCCTTATTTGTCCTGAACAGTTAAACTGCCTGCTGTTCTGAAAAAATCCTTCAGGTCCCACAAAAAAAAACAAAAAAAAAAACAGCTGTGGATCATTTAGGTGACAACACAGTATTAAAGGAGAAGTCCACTTCCAAAACAAAGATTTACAGATAATGTACTCACTTCCTTGTCATCCAACATGTTCACGTCTTTCTTTCTTCAGTCGTAAATAAATTATGTTTTTTGAGGAAAAAAAATTCAGCATTTTTCTCCATATAATGGACTGATACGGTGTCCCGATTTTGAACTTCCAAAATGCAGTTTAAAATGTGGCTTCAAACGATCCCAAATGCGGTTGTAAACGATCCCAGACGATGAAGAAGGGTCTTATCTAGCAAAACGATTGGTTATTTTCATTAAAAAAGTACAATTTAAATACTTTTTATTCTCAAACTCACGTCTTGCCTTTCTCTCCCTGAACTCTGTGTATTCTGACTCAAGACAGTTAGGGTATGTCAAAAAACTCCAATCGTATTTTCTCCCTCAACTTCAAAAATCATTTCAAAATCATCCTACATCGCTGCAGAAGTACCGACCCAGTCTTCACAACGTGAACATGCAAAGAAGATCAAACGCCCTTAACAAAAAAGGTAAAACAGTGATATAGGACGATTTTGAAGTTGAGGGAAAACATGAGATGGGAGTTTTTCGACATACCCTAACTGTCATGAACCTGAACAAAAAAGTTTAGGCAGAGCGAAACAAGACGAGCATTTGACATTAAAAAGTATATAACTTGTAGTATTTTTATCAAAATAACCGATCGTTTCGCTAGATAAGACCCTTCTTTTTTAGCTGGGATCGTTTACAACCGCATTTCGTTTGAAGCCGCATTTAAACTGCATTTTGGAAGTTTAAAATCGGGGCACCATAACAGTCCATTATATGGAGAAAAATGCTGAAATGCTTTCCTCAAAAAACAATTTATTTACGACTGAAGAAAGAAAGACGTGAACATCTTGCATGACAAGGGGGTGAGTACATTATATGTGAATCTTTGTTTTGGAAGTAGACTTCTCCTTTAAGAATCAAATGTATGTAAACTTTTGAACAGGGTCATTTTTATAAATGCCTATTACTATTAGTTTCCCTTGTGGACTATTAACATCTTCTATGTTAAATATCTTATTCAGATCAGTACAAAATAAAAAATAACATGCATTTTGTATGATCCCTCTTATTGTGGTAAAATAATAAACATTTAGTAGATTTTGCCAAGTGTAAACAGGTTACGTAAACTTTTCACCTCAACTGTTTATGAATTAACTACAGCAGTGTTGGAAAACTAGTTGAAAATTAGATGATGCTATAGAGATTATTTAAATCGTCATGTGAAATAATTCAACAACATATCACTTTTTTTTTTTTTACAATGACAGCTCTTTCTGTGTGTGAACATCTGCCTTTCATCTGTTTAGTAGATCTTTTGTTCATTTTAACCAATGTCAATGTTTAACCCTGTATTGAAGCTGGCACCAGACAAGATCTTGATACACAAAACCTAAAAAGTGAGATAAAAAAAAAGCAAAGCACGTAAAGAACACCGTGTCCTCTGTAGCACGACAATGAGTAAGGTTCTTTTGAAAAAAGTGAGAACGAACTGTAATGACCAAACTTTTATCACCCAATGATGAGCTGATCGCAGTGCCTTATCACAATTTATGCACTTGTATTTAACTTAATTAAGCATCAGAGCTATTTCATGAGGGTCAAGTGTCAGCTTGCTTCTCAACTAGAAACTAGATATGAAAGCGCAGGTGGTCGGACACATTAGTGACACATTATTATGCACTTTACCCTAAAGAAGCTTTAAAATGCCAAAAGCCCCTTGACATCTCCCACTACAGTCGTAAATAACAAGAGTGACGCAATCAGGTTAGTTGTAGGTTTTTAGATGTTCAATCAAACAATCAGACAATAAAAGACTTATAGTTGTGTAACTTTGAGGAAAGTCCCTTGCCACAGTCAGTGCTTCCATTTCACAGATGTAGATAAAAGTAGTCAAGATAAATCTAGTGAAAACAACCCACATTAAACCTGCCTTCGTTACACCAACAAATTAGTCTAGCACCTTCCAGAATGCGATATAGAGCTGAACAGCATGAATCCTTAAACATTTAAGCCTCTTCTGCCAATGCCATGTTTGTCTAGGAATATAGAATTGCTTGTTTTGAGGATTCAGTACACTGAAAGAATGTAACTGTCCTCTGAGACATGCCATACTTTTGGACATTAGTCAAATATCTCGGCCATGCGGTTTTGAGGAATGGAGTGGAGACAGGTCCTGAAAAGATTTCCACCCTTGCTACCTGGCCGTGACCCAGAAACATCAAGGACCTTGTGTCCTTCCAAGGATCCGCAGGTTATAGCAGGAGGTTTATACAGGACTACTTTTATGTTTATTCATACCTGTTGCACATGGATGCAAGGCTGCATGGGCCTGGCATGGCACCAGGAAAAGGAGAGGAGGAGATGATCCTCTGTAAAATTCCATGTCCGTGGTCCGTCACCAACTTACACATTCTTTACAAGGATATTTACAGCTTCACTTTCAGATTTGCAGGGTGAAAATATGCTCAAATATGCCAGCAACACATCCTAGGTATAACCTGACAAACTGTTACTTCATTAGCAGTGCTGTGGTAAAGCATAAGTAACGCGTAGGGGTGTGCCATAATATCGTAATTGTTGCTTTAACGATGTTCAATTTGACATTATCGAGTATTTTGCAAAAACCATTCAAAACACCTACAATGTATTAAAATGCATTTAGAATTAGCACAAATTCAAGACATGGGCACAGAAAATTATAGATTTATCCCACTTCATGTAGTTAATATCACATGAAGAGTGCTGTTTTCTTCTCCAAAAATTACTATGATTACAAATGTGATATTGATTTTTTACAACAGTTCTATAGACAAAAATTAAGAGACTTACGTTTTAGACAGAATATTGCCTGTTTTTGCTCTATTTCGCCAACAAAAATCATTCCAAACACAACCACAACACTGTTTCGCGTCTCTGAGCAACATGACGGTGTTTCGTTCCTAAATGATTCAACCGTTCAAATGATTCGATTGAATCGCTTTGACTCATTTATTAACTGACTTACTGACACCTACTGGTGGTTTTAATTCCACATTTAAAGTATCTTTTTATTATCTAAATCATTTCAAATATCAGTATTCAACGTTTTATGTTTAAAATATCAAAACATTATTTATGCATTTGTTACTGCAGGTTAAATGCATTTATGACCTGCATTAAACAGTGTGTAAATACATCTAAATGCCTTCAGCTTCTGCATTTCCTTTGCATTGCAAAGATGAATTTTGTTGATACTGATTTCATTTGTTTGGTAACAGCCCAAAGGTAAGAACTTGACTCAAAAGATAATGCACACATTTAGAAAAATGGCTTTTTTAAAAGTTAAAATGCCCATAAGAGGTACAAATCTATTTAACGTTACTGGAAAAGATTAATTAAAAAAAATAAATAAATAAATAAATATTATATATATATACATATATACATATATATATATATATAGGAGTCAGCTGTCCATGGTAGTCCTTAAGACACCTGCACAATAACACACTCAGCAAAATACTGTCTAATTATTATCGATAAAATCCCAGAAAATACAGAGATATTATTTTTTGTCAATATCGGACAGCCCTAGTAACGCAAGTTATGTACTCAGATTATTTTTTCAAGTAACTAGTAAAGTAACATATTACTTTTTAATTAGTTTTTAGTTGCTTTTTCAAATAAGTTACTTAGTTTTTCCATTTATTGACTGACAAGTCTTCTGTCCCCATGTTGAGAGAAATCAGGTAAACATGATGTTACTGTAGTTCTAGACTAAATGTAAACATGCATTTACTCATCTTCCCCTTTCCAGATGCAAACCTGCTAGGGCTGTCAAATGATTAATCACAATTAATTGTATACAAAATAAAAGTTGAGTTTGCCTATTTAAGAAATATGTACAAGTATACGTATTTATTATAATTTTTATATAATTTATATTATATATAAATAAAACTATTTTGTATATAACATATTTCTCTTAAATATATACATTCATTTTTGTGTATGTATATATACATAATTACACACAGTACACACACATTTATTAGGCAAACTCAAACTTTTATTTTGTATGCGATCAATCATGATTAATTGTTTGACAGCCCTAAAACCTGCAATAATTAAATGTTAAATAACACTAATCCTTTATGTATTTAATCCTATTTTATTAACCAGTGTTTTTGCTGCTGACTTTCGATGATCCAATTCAACCATACTAATAAGCAAAAATGACTTTAAGTTAACATTTGTGCTTCTGTTTTTTTTATTGCAGAGAGTGTTAAACTTTCTTCTCCTATGTGAATTTACTTTTCCTTCAGCCTGAGGCTTATTCATTTTAATTTTTGGTGTGAAAGGGCTTTTACATTTGCTAAAAACAGACTGCTCAAAGAGTATGGGAGTATTGAACCAACTTATTTTGAACCAACTTTATAGGCCTTGAAAGTTGAATACATACACTTTTATGTGTCAAAATGTGTCTTTGTGAGTATCCTCATAAACGCACTAATTTAAGTCTAAAGTGAAGAGCTGAGAAAGAAAACACACGTGTTACAGTATTTTGGATTCGGGCAGCTTTTAAAGTGACAGCAGTCTAATATTGCCGCAGTCTGTCATTCAGGTTAATCAAACAACAAAAGAGAAAATCTCTCATTGTTCTTGACTAAATCACTTTCGTAACTTTAAAAAGAAAAAATATATATTTAATTTACACAGTGAAGAATATGCAGTGTCTTTATACATTTGATTAATATATACAATAGCATTTCTTATTTATTGTTATTGCTTGTAATTAGTTTCTTATTCTAATGTAATTGCTGACTGTTTACTTGTCTTCACCGACCTTTGTTTTTTTTTTTCTTTTTTTGATTTAGGCTAGTATTAGTTTTTGTAATACTGACAATGGTGACAAGAATTAAGAAATTTCTATGGTATCAAAAATTCTGATATCAAAGACCTTATTTAAAGCATATATATATATATATATATAGAGAGAGAGAGAGAGAGAGAGAGAGAGAGATATTGTGACATATATCGGTAGCGTAAAATAAAATTACACATATCATGATATAAGATTTTGGTCATATCATATCCCTAGTTCACCCAACCATGAAAACTAGCTGAAGCTGTACTCTTAGGACATCCAAGATATAGATAAGTTTGGAACTTGGAGAAATTTAGCATTACATCACATTCTAACCATTGGATCTTCTGCAGTGAATGGGTGCCGTCAGAATGAGAGTCCAAACAGCCGATAAAATGACAATAACTCACAAGCTGCATGTTTTTAATAAACCAATCCATAATCCAATCCATCATGAAGACACTAAAGGAGAAGTTCACTTCCAGAACAAAAAAAATTACAGATAATGTAATTTTTCTCCTCATTTTCTCCTCCAACTTCAAAATTGTCCTACATCGCTGTTTTACCTTTTTTTGTAAAGGGTGTTTGATCTTCTTTGCATGTTCACGTTGTAAACACTGGGTCAGTACTTCAGCAGCGACGTAGGACGATTTTAAAGTTGGAAGAGAAAATGAGATGGGAGTTTTTCGACATACCCTAAATGTCATGACCCGGAATACAGAATACGGAGTTCACGCAGAGCTAGATAAGATGACCATTTGAGGTTATAAAGTATATAAATTGTAATTTTTTTTATAAAAGATCCCATTGTTTCTCTAGATAAGACCCTTATTCCTCATCTGGGATCATTTAGAGTCCTTTGAAGCTGCATTTAAACTGCATTTTGAACGTTCAAACTCGCTCGCACCATAGAAGTCCACTATATGGAGATAATTCCTGAAATGTTTTCCTCAAAAAGCATAATTTCTTTACGAGTGAAGAAAGAAAGACACGAACATCTTGGATGACAAGGGAGTGAGTACATTATTTGTATATTTTTGTTTTGGAAGTGAAATTCAGTGAAAAAGTCATTCCATCCAAAGCAGAGAGAAATAAACACACATCAAGCACCATTCACAAACGAAAACAGTCCAAAACAGTTCTAAACAAACATGTTGATGGATTTTGAAGTGAGATGACTAAAAGAGATAGACTTTTTCACTGAATGAAGTGTTATAATGGATTATGGGCTTTAAATGTAAATGTTTCGATGGTTATATTTATTACAAACACGCACAACACATGAATTGACGGACTGGACTGGAGTGGTGTGGATTACTTGTGGATTTTTGTGATGTTTTTATCAGCTGTTTAGACTCATTCTGACGGCACCTGTTCTTGGCAGAGGATCCACTAGTGAGCAAGTGATGTAATGTGTCATTTCTTCACATCTGTTATGATGAGAAACAAGTTCATCAGAAGTAATCTTTCAGCAAAATGTCATTTTTCTGTGAACTATTCCTTTAAAACTGAAATGGGATTTAACTGCATGCTAAATTCAGTTCTGAATGCCACACAACCCTTTTGGCCATTACAGATTGTTACTGTATATATAAAAAAAGATCTATATGAAAAAAAGTGTCTCAGGAAGGGCTCTGAGGAAACCTGCAAGACAGCAACAAGTTTATAGCGTAGCAGGAACCGGAGCTAAAAGTGGTTTATATAAAGGGTCAGAGCGTTTCTCTTACAGTGCAGGGTGTTGAAAACCAACAGTAAACTTAGACTACTGTAATAGCTGATGAAGCTGAACAGGCACAACTGCCTGAAACTGCTTTTGAGATTGACTTTCCACAACCTGCAGCAGACATTTAAACTCAAGGTGGACAACAGCTGAATGAGAGGAAGGATCTGCAACGCTAGTGGGACTAACAGCAGAGGAAGTTCAACAAGTATACCACAGTATAGGAAGTTAAGATTAGAGTCAAGAAACATGCATGCTAAATCCTGAACTTGATGACATAAACTGACTGAATGTTTGGAGGACATCAACAGTGATAATAGTGGAGAAACTGCAATATTTAAGGTTTACACATGCAAAAGCCTCTGGAATAAACTAAAAAATAAACCAGACGAAAACAGATAAAAAGGTTCTTAAAGGCAGGAACCAATACAAGAAGAAACAGAGTAGAGGAACTGCTTTAGACAGAGAACAGCTCATGGGAAACTGACCTACTCAACTCTGGGAAAAACCCTTGTTTTGATTATGGATTATGAATTGGTTTAACCCATTATTCCCCATCATTCTAAAGGACTCCAGGGACAATTACTCTACTTTTTAAAATCACAAAACTGGTGATGACATCTATGCAGTGGAGTCATGTTTCACCTGAATCATTCATTCATTTATGTCTGTATGTATGTATGTATTTATTTATTTAATTACAGAATTGGTGCAAAGCCAGAGCTGAAAAAAGTTTTTTCCACAAATTTTGTATGTATCCAAATTGTATATTATCCAAGGTACACATTTCTAGTAGTTGTAGCAGTTAATTCTCATATTTTTTTTTTTTTTTTTTAGAATATTTGTTCTCTCCTCAAATTTGTCACTATCAAAACACATAATATATAATTTAATAAGAAGGGTTATATTGACCTATTGAGATTTTGCTTACATCTACATTGTAAATATATATTTTGCTATTTTATTAAAAAGTTTTCAGAGGTAAATCAATAACAATTACAATTTTAACAATATCTGAAGTGTGATTTGCGAGATTTGTTGTATTTTGAATCCAATTTTTCTTTGTAAAAGGCAAAAAGTTGATCATACCGAATTCAAACTTAAGGAGTCATTAGTTTGAATATACATCGAACCAAACACTATCATAACATCTTAGTTGATGATTCTGTATACATTATTTTTGTCAGTCGGTAGTGACAGTAATGTTTTGGTAGCGACCACATCACATTACAGAGTTTTAACTCGCATCCTAAAACACTACTAAAACATACTAAAAACTAATAATTTGCATAACTGTACTAAAATTGTTTATTTCCTCCAAATAAAGAATTATGTGTTCCCTTTTGTCACTATTAAAACAATGATGATATGTTTTGGTCTTGACTGTTACTGTAGTGACAATTTTTGAGGAAAGCATTTCAGGAGTTTTCTCTATATAATGGACTTCATTGATGCCCAATTTTGAACTTCCAAAATGTAGTTTAAATGCAGCTTCAAAGGGCTCTACATGATCCCAGCCGAGGAAGAAGGGTTTTATCTAGTGAAACTATGTGTCATTTTTTTTCAGAAAATAAAAATTTGTTTACTTTTTAAGCACAAAAGCTTGTGTAGCCCAGGCTCTGGGATGTGCGTCCACGACGCTACGTACTATTGAATCACACTGAAAGGTCACGCGGAACTACAAACTAGTGTTTACAAAGCGAACACACAAAGACTAAGGAAGTGCAAGTAAGTCAAATGCTGTTTACAAACAAAAAAGTACAACGATGTCAGACGATTCTGAAGTCGCAGAAAAAAATGAGATGGAGTTTTTTGCCATACTCTACATTTTTGAGCCAGAGTACACAGACGGTGAACTTAGACGTGATTCATAGTGTCGTGGACGTGCATCCCAAAGCCTGTGCTACTCGAGCTTTTGTTTTTAAAAAGTAAACAAATTTTTTTTTTTTTTTAAAAAGACAGATCGTTTCGCTAGATAAGACCCTTCTTCCTCAGCTGAGATTGTTTAGAGCCCTTTGAAGCTGCATTTAAACTACATCTTGGAAGTTAAAAATCGGGGCACCAATCAAGTCCATTATATGGAGAAAAATCCTGAAATGTTTTCCTCAAAAACCAGAATTTCTTCACGACTGAAGACAGAAAGACATGAACATCTTGGATGACAAGGGGGTGAGTAAATTATTTGTAAATTGTTGTTCTGGAAGTGGACTTCTCCTTTAAAGTTACACACAGATTTTCAGTCTTTTGAACATATTTGTGTCAAACGAGAGGGCATATCTAATCACCTTGTAGCTATGAGAAAAGGGGACACGTGAATATTTCCTGATCATAAATGTAATTCGAATAGTAATTAAATTTCAGTAGTGACATGAAAATGCGGGACACACACTTTTTTTTACATAAAGTTTCAGAATTTATATATATTAAGCTTACTGATATTTTAAATATTATTGTGGGATTCGACAGATAATAGAAGGATCTTAGTAAACATCTAAGATATGGATGCTTAAATGCTTTTTAAATGTATTTTTGGTTGTGGGACAGCATTTTGCACCAATTCTGTTGAACAAATGGTCACAAGTTTTAGGTCAGCAAGGCTTTTTAAAATATTTTTGAAAGAACTCAAGGCTGCATTTGTTTAATCAAAAATAGTGATCTTGTAAAATATAAATAGAATTTATAATAATAAATTCTAGCTCTCCATCTTTATCACTCCCTCTTCTTCTGGTTTATTTTTCAGCACTTATTTAAAATAAAAAGTCTTTTACAACAAAAGTTAAATGTCTTCGTCAGTTTTGATCAATTTTATGCATCTTTGTTGAATAAAAGTATTATTTTTTCTTAATCTTATTGTGTATTGCGCATGTTTTCATGCTTATACCTAACAATGTCTGGTATATTTGTCTGTGAGTTAAGGAGAAAAAAAGTTGACACTAATCTAGATTCAAAAATCTAAAAAAACCTCAGAATGTTGCTAATGTGCAAACAGTTACGGTAATATTTATGAAAACACTGTCCAAGTAAATAAACAATTATTTATCTCTACATTTATTTTGGCAGTACAAACTGAACGGAGCTGGGTCAAAAAAACGAGTGAATTTACAAACAATTTTCAAGTGACATTACAAACCACTTCCAAGAACATTACAAATGATGCACAAACCTTGAAAAGACGACAAACCGGACTTTTTCCTAGAGCCACACTTGTGATAGAAATCTTATTTTTTAGTTTTACCATATTGCCTTTTGATTCCATCTGGAATAAAATATTGGTCTTTAATTTGGGGGGGAAAAAAATACTCCAAAAACTCCTTAATCCAAACTTGTGATTTAAATATAAATGAAATCTAGCCTCTCTGTATAACATTAATTACAGTTACAGCAGAACATCTGAATCTACAGGACACTGATGTTCAATAAAAATAAAGGATCTAGCAACTGCAAATAAATATAACTAACATGTATCGGGTGTAAAATGACTGTATTATAAATCAGCTAGTGAGCTGCACAATAATCGCATCCTGATCATTGGCAATCGAATCAAAAGATGAAGGACATCTGCCTCTAATATAACAGCAGAGAGCGTTTCACTTTCATCGGATACGATCCCACTAGAGTTAGACCCGCTGAGCCAGTCTAGACTGTTTACGGCGTACGCCGAAAGTGCACGGACATGGAATTTTCTCTCTCGCCAGCGTCCGGCAGGCGAAGTGTGTGATAGAGAAAGACATGTGCTGTGAGTCAGCTGCTCGCTAAATGAGGGCATTCAACCACATGGTCGCTGAGAAATATCCCTGCTGCCGGCTGATTGGCCGCTCTTCGGCAGGGGAGGGAGGGGCCGGGCGAGCGGGCAGGGAGGAGTCATGTGACCGAATCTAGCAGAGCGCTCGATAATGGGACCCCCACTCACAGCGGGGCGAGAGAGAGAGAGAGATAGTGAGAGAAAGAAAGAGAGAGAGAGAGCGGCCTGGACGAGAACCAAAAAAACCCCTCTACCACACACAGGCTGTGTATTGTTGCCTATTCACTGGACTCCATCTCGGGCCACTTTATCATTCAATTAGGACAGCTTTCACACCACACAGCAGAGAAAAGGGCCCTTCAATCAAACTGAAAACTTCACGCTGCCACTGGAGGGCACACAGAAAGAGACCCACAGTCCTCCTCTCTCTCTACTTTCATTTCTCTCTCTCTCTTTCTCTTCTCCTGTTGTTGTTGTTCTGGACTTTGTGAGGAAGAGAGAGGGAGGGAGAGTGAAAGAGAGGAAGAAAGCAAGCAACAGAGGTCATTTGTTAACACCAGAGCTTCTCTCTCGCTCTCTTTTTCATTTCTTTCTTTTGTTCTCTCCTTTCTCCTCTTCTCTCTTTCTCTATCCCTTTGAGAGGAAATTTAGCATCTACAATTTTGCTATGTTGCCACTGGAGTGAGCTGTGGTTAGCCTGAGAATACATGAAAGAAGGAGAGCGAGAGACCACATATTTTTTTAAGATTGTCCAAAAAGGATCACTGCGAGTGTTATTGCAGAAAAACTCATATTTCAGCTGCAAACATATTTTATTTTATCTTACACACTCTTGAAAATTCACATTTATTATCTTGAGTGTTTTCTACCTCTCCAAACCTTTAAAAATGACTTTTGAGGACTTCATATTAAATATTATATTGATTGATTGATGCATTCAGCATTGTCGTTGAGTGTATATTGTATTAATTTTATTTAATGTATATTTCATTTTATTTTATTAATTTTATTTTAATACAGTTCCTTGAGCGATTTCTTCCTATCCTTTCTTACACTTAAAAATATTTTCATATTAGTCAAATTAAATACTATATTTGACTTGAATATGGTGGATTAATACACATTTTTTTACCCTTAAAATTACTTTTCATATTAAATATTACTGCTTTATTTTTTATAATTTTATTGTATTATCATATTTTCTTATTTTATTTTATAGTATTTTTATTTTAGTTTTTACTATTTTGATTTTATTTTATAATATTTTTTTTTTTATTTTATTTTATAATATTTTATTTTATAGTATTTTAATTTTATAATATTTTTCATTTTCTTTAATTTTATAATATATTTTATTTCATTTTAAATTTGTATTTTATTTTATAACATTTTTATATTATTTTATTTTATTATACTTTTATTTAACTTTTTTATTTTATTTTATTTTATTTTATTTTATAAAATGTCAGTTACATTAAGGAGCAATTTCTACCAGGTCTGATGTTTAAAGATTAGTTCAGTCAGGTTGATCTCATAGTCATTGCTGACTAGTTTATTTAAATGTTTTCAAGCTCATTTTAAGCAATCTAGAAACCTTCGTACAGTTTCCTTGTTTTAACATTTATTACCATCACTGGCACCTTATTTTTTCCCTATCACTACATTTTAATGATGTACTGATTTTATATGATTTTAGGGTTACACTTTCCAATAAGGTGTCATTTCTTAACATTAGTTAATATATTAACTAACATGAACAAACAATGAACAGCACACTTATTACACTATTTATTCATCTTTGTTAATGTTAGTTAATAAAAATACAGTTGCCGTTACACAATTTGTGTTTGTTAGTAAATGCTGAAAGTAACATTAACTAAGATTAATCAATGCTGTAGAAGTATTGTTCAATTTAAGCTCATGTTATCTAATGTTAACTAATGAACCTTATTGTAAAATGTTACCGATTTACTGTGCATGCCATTTTTGCTAACTGTTTATAAAAAACAAATGTCAATAAAGTAGAAAGAGAAGAGAGAGAACTGAGAGAAGTTAAGCATCTATAAACACACTACATTTATTTCCTAATTGTCTAAGTGTAACAGAGATTGACTGAACAGAGAAATTGAAGAGCATTAATGTGCATGAGCATAAAGTAGTCACATCATGATACATGATTCCTTTCATTTCATTATTTTTGTCTTTCCTCCTCCACTCATATATTTTCTGAGTGAATACCGACACCGAGAGCTTCTAGCGATTCTTCTCTCGGTTGCAGCTGAAAACGTAACAATGGATTCGGTGGACCACACACCTGACCGCGCACAATGAGACGGCAAGCAGCTCGCTCTCATGTGCTGCCAGGAAACATTTCTCCATCAAACTCACGTTATATCAGCCCAAATTCATCTACAGCTTTAAGTAGCTCCTGTTCATTTTGAGTTTCACTCACAAACTACACTACTCACACAAACACGCACTCTGCATACAAGTCCCACGTTAGGAAGCCAAATTATACCAGCATGAAAACTTGGAGTAAAAGCACCAATGCGCAAACACTTACACATTAATGAAGAGCTGTGGGCAGAGCTCCAGAACCATAAAGTCAATTTATAGAGTGAATTAGGGGGAGTGAAATAAGAAAACATTTGCTAGGAATTGTCTCTTATAGACCAAATGACAGACTGCAGTTGCATTCATAAAGCCTCAGACTACATCATGAGAGTCTATGATTGCAAAATATTAAATAAATGTATCACCTTTTATAAATACTAATTTGATGAAAATTCTACTTCATTTAGACAAGAAAAAGGAGGTTTTTAGGTTTTAGCATCTCTTAAGTAAAAGCCTTGTTTAAACGACAACAACAACCAAAAAATTATTTTAGACCTTTGAGGGTTGAACAAAAAAATAAATAAAAAAAAACTGGCTTTGCTTTTCGAAAACCGCTCGTTAAATATAATGTGACTCTGGACCACAAAACCAGTCATAAGGGTAAATTTAAATACAAAATAAATAAGCTTTCTATTGATGTATGGTTTGTTAGGATAGCACAATATTTGGCAGAGATACAACTATTTGAAATCTGGAATCTGCGGATGCAAAAAAATCTAAATACTGAGAATCTAAATCGCCTTTAAAGTTGTCCAAATGAAATTCTTAGCAATGCATATTACTAATCAAAAATTACGTTTTGATATATTTACAACAGAACATTTACAAAATATCTTCATGGAACATGATCTTTATTTAATATCCTAATGATTTTTGGCAAAAAAGAAAAATCTATCATTTTGACAATGCATTGTTGGCTATTGCTACAAATATACCCGTGCTACTTAAGACTGGTTCTGTGGTCCAGGGTCACATATTAAAAAAACACAATAAATTAGGGCTGTCAAATGATTAATTGCATACCAAAAAGTTTGAGTTTGCCTAATATATGTGTGTGTGCTGTGTGTAATTATTATGTATATATAAATACAAACACATTCTTGTATATTTAAAAAATATTATAGTATATGTATTCATTCTAATTTGTATATAATTTATATTATATATAAATACAAATAATTTGTACATAAATAACATATTTCTCCTAAATATATACATTCATTTGTGTGTATTTATATATACATAATAATTACACACAGTACACACACAGATATTAGGCAAACTCAAACTTTTATTTTGTATGTGATTAATCATGATTAATCATTTGACAGCCCTACAATAAATATAAAAAATATCAAATATAAAATTTCCATTGTGGCAACCCCTAATGGGAGCAGCTGAAGGAGGAAGAGAAAAAAACAGTGAACATAAAACATAATAAATATTTCAATATTTTTTGGCGTAATTTAGGTAAAGAGCTTATTTAAACAAAAACAAACAAATAAAAATAATAACTTTGGTTTGAACATGTCATATTAAATAGAACATCTTGTCATCCAAGATGTTCATGTCTCTCTTTCTTCAGTCGTAAAGACATTGTTTTTTGAGGAAAAACATTTCTGCATTTTTCTCCATATAATGGACTGATATGGTGCCCCGATTTTGAACTTCCAAAATGCAGTTTAAATGCAGCTTCAAATGATCCTGAATGTGGTTGTAAACGATCCCAGCCGAGGAAGAAGGGTCTTATCTAGTGAAACGATCGGTTATTTTCATTTAAAAAAATACAATTTATATACTTTTTAATGCCAAACACTCATCTTGTCTTACTCTGCTTGGACTGTTTTTTTCCGGTTCATGACAGTTAGGGTACGTCGAAAAACTCCCATCTCATGTTCTCCCTCAACTTCAAAATCGTGCCTAATCGTCGCTGTTTTACCTTTTTTGTTAAGGGTGTTTGATCTTCTTTGCATGTTCACGTTGTGAAGACTGGGTCGGTACTTCTGCAGCGATGTAGGATGATTTTGAAATGATTTTTGAAGTTGAGGGAGAAAATACGATTGGAGTTTTTCGACATACCCTAACTGTCTTGAGTCAGAACACACAGAGTTCAGGGAGAAAAAGGCAAGACGAGCGTTTGAGATTAAAAAGTATTTAAATTGTATTTTTTAAAGAAAATAACTAATCGTTTCGCTAGATAAGACCCTTCTTCCTTGGCTGGATCGTTTACAACCACATTTGGGATCATTTGAAGCCGCATTTAAACTGCCTTTTGGAAGTTCAAAATCGGGGCACCATATCAGTCCATTATATGGAGAAAAATCCTGAAATGTTTTTCCTCAAAAAACAATTTCTTTACAACTGAAGAAAGAAAGACATAAACATCTTGGATGACAAGGGGGTGAGTAAATTATATGTGAATCTTTGTTTTGGAAGTGGACTTCTCCTTTAAGTATTAAATTTATATTAAGTAAACACATAAGTAAATTATTACTTAAAGTTAACCTATATAATACAGTTTGTAGATTTCAAGAAAAGACTTTGCTTAAGACTTAAGACTCAAATGAAGCTTCTTCATTTCATACATTTTCTTGGTAACATTTAAGTTTAGGGTCCAATTCCCACTTTTAACTAGTTGCTTATTAGCATGCATATTACTAGCATGTCGGCTGTTTATTAAAACTTACAAAGCACATGTTAATGCCTTATTCGTCATGACCATGTGTTTATATCACTTAATACAACCCTAAACTTAACAAATACCTTAACAACTATTAATAAGCAGTAAATTAGGATTTTATTGAGGTAAAAAATAAATAGTTAATTAATTTCTCCCCAATCTAAAATGTGTCCATTTTGTGTAAATAATTAATTGATGCATTTTTCCTTATTGTGTATAGTTGACTTAATGGTAGCACTTTATTTTACAGTCCAAGTGCATACTATGTACTTATCACAGTAAATACAATAACAATGAACCTACTCTTAAACCTAATCCTACCCCGTGTAGTTACTTTATGTTACCAGAACTTTCTTAGATAGGTACACTGCACGTTAATAGCTTAATAGTTAATGAAATAGTCAGGATAAAGTTAAGAAATGAAATGGTTAAAAAACAATTCAAGTTAGGATGCTTCTTTTGGTAAATGTTTCTTTGATTGCCATTTTAATTGCAGCATCAACCTGTGATTGGAGGAACCCATGAAAACACCTGACATCTCACTGAACAACTCTTCATCTAACCAGCACGTCCACACAGCTCAATTTGTACATCAATACACAACTAAACAAATCCTCTCTCTAAGGCAAAACAGTTTTTTTTTTTTTTACATAAGTGTTGGATCCAACTCAAATGACAACATGAATCATAAATGTTTTCCTTCAGCCCTTTTCTGTGACTCTCTCCGTCGTCATCCAGCTTTCTTTCTCCTCTCTGTGACTGACTCATCTAATCACACTCAAGGTCTTTCGGATTCTCCATACATGACTGTATGTCTGTGAGCAACCATTTGAGGTTCATAAAGTTCATCTTATCTTACATCCTTTCCATATGACGGTTTCTAATTGTTTGTTTTCCCACTAGCGTCAAATTCAGCCCTCACTGACGAGTACAAATATTACAGTTCATAAGCTCATTTGTATTTCTTTGAGATGTTAGTAAAAAGTAGAGTGGTCCAAGTGGATGGTCATTCGTGAATCAACCAATCACAGCGACACCCAATCACAGGTACCACCTCTTGTCACATGACTCTTATGCCTGTAATTCACTATTTCCTCCTCACATCTTAATGAAAATAAGCTTAAAAGATGCTGAACCTGCTCTGAACCTTCCTGGTGTTACTGTTGGATGGTGTTGCTTTGGATAAATGAGTGCTTAGATAATTAATCTCCTATTTTTTTGTTTTTATATCTGTTCACTGCAAAAAATGATTTTCTTACTTAGATTTTTTGCCTTGTTTTTAGCCAAAATATCCAACAATTCTTAAATCGAAGGAATTTCTAGACAAGCAAAACTTATTGTCTTGTTTTCAGAAAAAAGACATCATATTTAAGTGAGTTTTTGCTTAGAACAAGCAAAATAATCTGCCAATGGGGTAAGCAAAATAATCTTATTTCAAGCAGAAAACAAGATTATTTTGCTTACCCCACTGGAAGATTATTTAGCTTGTTTCAAGCAAAAACTCACTGAATTTTTACTTGTTTTTTCTGAAAGCAAGACAATAGTTTTTGCTTGTCTAGAAAATCCTTCTTGATTTTAGAATTTTTAGATATTTTGGCTGGAAACGAGACAAAAAAAATAAAAACAAAAGTAAGAAAAGCATTTTGTGCAGTGTTGAAGTCCCCCTGTAGTGAAAATCAAGATTTTTATGTTGTTTATTTGTCTATGTGGTGTTTTTAATATGCTTTTAGACAAACCATGTCCCAGTCCATTAATCAACACCATTTCCCAAAGGCTGTCCTAGAAATGCGGTTTGAAACAGCCCTTTTTTTCTACGTCACAAAATAAGTAACCAATCACGTCAAAGGATAGATTCCTATCATTAGCATGCAAAATTTACCAATAGGATTTTCAGCGCAAAAACAAACATTAAATAAAACATTTAGAGCTTATAGAGCATAGAGCACAACCTCTAGGCGCTAACCGCTAACTTGAAAAACATCCCGCGGCAACAGTGTAAAAGCAGCCCGGAGTCAGACGCACCTCTCCCGCATTGCCGTCTGCACTTCACTCGCATATGCTCGCGGGCGCAAACCGGAATCACAAACTAGGCTGCATTCCAGCCTTCAAGGCATTTTGAGGGCACGACGTCGTCAAGTAAGTAACTTTAACAAATGTTACAGTATCTACTGTAGTTGTCCGCTAGTAAAAACATAGTTTTATCAGTCATTATCCGTGTTTCGCCATTATATCGCGTTTACTACAGTTCAGTTAGTGGATCACGGGGCTCTGGCTGGTGTGACTGTGTGGGGGCGGGGCTAATCTGCATATTCATAGATCCGCGTATATTAAATGAGAAAAGAGGGTAGAGTTACATTCAAGCTGTTTTAAGACATGAGAAAATTATTTTCACAAGAAAAAACATTTAAATATGTCATTAAAACATAAGTTTTAAGAGATAAAAATTTGACTACGGGGGACTTTATTTTACATTTTCTAATGCTAAATTTTTTACTTTATTTTTGGACCAAATTCTGTGCCTGTCACTTGAAAGATGCACAGTTTAAACTCAATTCAGAAATAGTTTTTATCTATCTAAATCTACTTGTTACACGAACAAAACCAAGTTTGAGGGTTAAATCAGTAGAAACGGCTATAATATTTATTAATAATTTATTATTTAATGCCATCTTTTGCCTATCATTTTTACTTACAGAACCCATTATAACATCTTTCTCAACAGAGTGTATCGCCGAGGTAATCGCATTAAAAGATGTTACGAATTTACTGCCCAGTAAAGCCAGCGGTACATTTCCTTAAAGACAATAAATTCACAACAAAGATAGCAGAGAGACAGTAAACGAGTGAGAAAGTAGCTCGGAGGGGAAGAAGACCCATCTTTGGGGTGGAAAAATGGACGAGGGGGATCTGAAGGAAGAGAAGGAGGGGTTGCAGCATAAGTGGTGTTCAGTGATGGATAGACTCGGGCCTTGAAAAGCCACACCTGGCTGGCTGCTTTCAAAAGCACAGCTTTACTCATGTACAGTGGCGCTATGCGCTTCAAACATCTAGCGTCTTCTTACTATCTAAAGGCGCCGCATACTGCAAGTGCAGTCAGAATGCGTGCCAGCAAAGGGGGAAAAAAAAGACCCTCTTTTCTTGTGCGTGTGGCATGTGTACTTTGTGTTTGGACTTGTTTTGCAAAGCTGTCAAGAACATTAGCGTGTATTTACACATGTACTATTTATGTGTGGGTTTCTTTTCTATTCCTATTGTTCGGGTCATTTAATGACTCTTTCTCATGCAATTAATGAGCCTGGATTTGCGATTGCTGCTGAAGTTGTTGTTTTATACCGCTTCTGAACTCTGACCATGAAAACATCATTCAGTTAGAAATATATATTTTCCACACTTCTTTTATGCTACATCATATGCTGACTGATGATAAATTTATGAAAAATAGTTCAGAAAATGTTTAAGGACACTGTAAAGTTGAGTAGAATGCATCAGATAAGTAGGTTTTGACTAAGAAATTCATAATAAACAATTAGATTTATGACTTTCCACACTGTAAAGAATCTATGCAATTTTGTTACTTTAAAGAGCGTACCGATTTCTACCTGGAAATTTAAAATAGTTTGCTTTTAAGTAAAAAATAGTATAGTTGTTGGGTTTTTTTCTTGTACTACAACTATTATCAAACTTTTTGAATATTTTTGGCTAGAATAAAACTGGTTAGTTTAGTTTTTAGGGTTACCTAACAAAACATTTTTACAGTACAATCCAAACAGATTCAAATCAGTTTCTGTGCTTGTTTCAAATTAAAACAACTCTTGTGTAAGAGAATATTTGTCAACTGCACATTATCATAATTATTATCTTAATTGGTTGTTTGATGACATTCATAAAACTGTAACTATAAACTATAAGTTTACCATGTTCTATGTGAAAAAGAACTTTAAAAGCACTTTAATATAAAACCACATACACTACCTGTCAAACGTTTCTGAACAGTACAATTTTTAATGTTTTTTTTAGTTTAATCTATTTTTTATATTTAAAGCCTGCATTTATTTGGTCTAAAGTACAGCAAAATCAGTAACATTTTAAAATATGTTCTATTCTATTCAAAATAGCTGTTTACTATTTGAATATATTTTAAAATGTAATTTATTCCTGTGATTTCAAAGCTGAATTTTTAGCAACATTAGACCAGTCACAAGATCATTCTAATATTCTGATTTACTGTTCAAAAAAACATTTATTATAATTATGCTGAAAACAGCAGAGTAGAATTTTTTCAGGTTTCTTTGATGAATAGAACATTTAGCAGAACAGCATTTATCTAAAACAGAAATCTTTTGTAACATTATAAATGTTTTTATCATCGCTTTTGACCAATTTAAAGCATCCTTGCTATATAAAAGTATTAATTTCTACAATTTCCTTCCCAAAAAAAGAATAAAAAAATTATACTGACTCCAAGCTTTTGAATGGAATAGTGTATAATGTTACAAAAGCTTTTTATTTCAGATAAATGCTGATCTTTGGATCTTTCCAAAAAAATTACTCAACTGTTTTAAATATTGATAATAATAATAATAATTTAAAAAATGTTTCAGCATATTAGAATGATTTCTGAAGGAACATGTGACACTAAAGACTGGAGTAATGATGCTGAAATTTTAGCTTTGATAACAAGAATAAATTACATTTTAAAACATATCAAAATAGAAAACAGTTATTTTAAATAGTAAAAAATGTTCAAAATGTTACTGTTTTTGCTGTACTTTGAATCAAATAAATGCAGGCTTGGTGAGCAGAAGAGACTTCTTTTAAAAAAACATTAAAATCTTACTGTTCAAAAACTTTTGACTGGCAGTGTACAAGGAGTTATTTCTTTTTGTGAAAACAATAACATTTAACTTAACATTTCTTAACAGGTTTATAGCATATTTGGGGTTAATTTCTACAACTTTCCACACTAATTCATATCTGTAATATGCATTTAACATGCAACAGACTGTTTTTAAATTTATTTCGCTTGTTAAGCAGCTCAAAAAACACCACTTGCGAAATTCTATTCAGGTCTACAGATGTTCCAAACCTGAATCCTGAACTAACCATTTTTCATGTTTCTGTCAGTTCTGATATGAATCATTTTCTGATAAGAATCAAATCTGGTGTTAAGGAACTCGTAGGAGTTATAATGCCCTCGTGAACTTGGCTTGATTTTTATCTCTCCTCCCTTTTTTATGGGCCGACTTAGTGACCAGGTCAGCTACTGTTCATACTGCCCACATAAACACTCCCCAGTGCCCATTTCAGACATGGATTTAGACACAACACAAACACACATTATACACTCACGACTGCAAATACAAGCAAACTCACGGGCTGAACCACAAACCTATATTACTGTCACAAAACACTTAAATCATAATACGAAACAAATAGCTATATTACAGTAACTCGGCACAAATCTCAAGCACAGCATCGTCCCTGTTCATTCCTCGCTACTATAAGTGGAGGATATAAGGACTCAGATGAGGGCTGATCCCCATTCTACACTGGGTATTAAGTAGCGTTTGTGCTCTCCAAAGCCTGTCCTACCTATTAACCCCTCTGATGTGCTTTCTCATGATAATCAGCCTGTTACCCACCGAGGAGCATGGAATTGTGGGATGTTTTCAGAGGAGAAACCCCCCTTGATGCACATGCTCGCTCGCTCTCTCTAACTCGCACACCGAATCAAGCATGTAAGACGCCTTTTCAGAGAACACATGAAAATTAAAGCGCTGAAACGTTTGTTTAAAACGTCCCACATCTACATCTCACCAAAAAAACTCTCAAAGTAGACAAATATGCAGACGCAGAAGAAAGTGTTTGAAATAGCTCATGTTGATGTCAAAAAAAATGACAAGCTCAACAAAACCCAACTATATTGAAGCAAAAATATTTCTCAACTCTCAACTTTAAAGGCACACGCAAGAACATTTAACGTGAAAATAACTGATCCTCAGAAGCAAAAGAGCCCATGCTGAAAAACCAAACGGTCTCACACATCACAATATGCGTTTCAACATGCAATGTCAATAACAAAAGCACTGTCTCGTGACGATCTCACTTCCATTTCCTTATTATGTAGCTTGAGGCAGTGGAAGTAGAGGGCCATGATGGAGCACAACCACTAAACAAGAGCTCGTCGCAACCTGTTCTTTATCAATCACTGTTAGAAAGCCATCTTTTCCCATACATCCAATGAATCCTGCCAAACTTAGAATATTTTAAATGCACAGAGCAACCAATAATACCTTTTAGCGCATGAGATAAAAAAAGCAAAGACATTGAAAAGCATGTTCAAAACATCACTGCATATATTTGAGAAAAAGATATCAAACATCTACAGGTGGTTAAACATGTGACTAAAGTGTTGCAATCATGCTGACTGGTGAATTAAAGATTGCCCGCAGTTATGCTCATACGCATATTTCTGTACATTTAACGAGCAAAAACATTTTAAATTATTAACTCCTCACAATCATTTCAGCAAGTGTTGTAACTGCAGTTTCCTTATTAGTAGCAATATTTAAAATGGTCAAAAGCAGTTTAATAAACTAAGAAACTTAAGTCTAGTGGGATGAATTTAGGGTAACTGAGAAAGATGTCGCACATCTGCAGGTGTTTAATTAAACACCTTGGCTGATGATAAGCAGATTTCGTAAGCATAATTGCAACCAAAAAACAAAAACAAACGTTTAATTTGATATCTTAAAACACTTATACTGCTGTAAACAACATGTTTCAGTCTATCGATGAACTTTCAGAACATTTGCCCTGAGGTTTATCAATTTCTATTATACTGCCTTCAATTCGAAGTGTTTATAAAAGTGTAATAAACTCATCACTTCAAGCTGTGACTTTGGAAGTGCTTTGATTTTACTCACAAACTTGTGTTTTCAATTTAGCGTTTTAAATTTGTTTACGGAATAAACAAAGTTCACTGATTTCTCACTGTTGAACATAAACAATGCACTCATTTCTCAGCAGAGTGATTCTTAGCCTAATGATCCCTAGTAAGCAGCCATGAAGCAATATGTAAATGAACATTAAAACGAGGTGCCCCACACCTCAACCCACGGCTTGACACTCTTGTTTGTGGAGCACCTCTTGATAGAAACACACAAACAAACACAAAAAGTTTTTCACACAAGACGGCATTATAGAAGTCACAATCCGCCCAGGAACATCCGATCTGTGGCAAACAAATGACGAGCACCAGATAAGTCATAGCAGCATGGAGGTAGAGTTCTAGTACGAGAGAAACTAGGCGAAAATAGTTGTATATTTACAGCCCAGTGTTATTTTCTCAAATCGAGCAGTTAACTATTCATAGACAGACGCGTTTGTATAAACCAATGTTTGAAACTCAACAGGAACGGTGCTTCAACTCGTGTGTGTCCACAGCACAGGCATAAATATTCAGAAATTGCTTAAAATTCAACTATTCGCTCCAAAGTCACACTGAACATCAACAGACACGGGCGAGCCGATGATCGATCAAATGCAAATGTATCGGTTTGTAAACAAAATGCATCCGCACTGTATTTATCGATGAAGTTCGCGAAGCGCCAGCGAACGTGCAATTAAAAATTAAATACCCGGAGCCTCAACAATGTTTTAGAAAAATAAGCCAAAAATAAGTGACGTCGGCTCGGGAGAAAAGATCAACCGTGTTATTACTATGAAGCACTCGTGTATCATCTGCCATATCGATAAGCGGCCGAACGAGTTGTATTAATTATCGGGATCTCATTAAAAAAACATGCACACATCAGAGCGTGCAGCTACATTATGAGGACTTGCAGAAAAAAGCGAGCAGTTGCCACTAAAAACTTTCCAGAGCCGCATTAGTCAATTTCACAAGGAACCGCCGTCACATTCCAGCACCGACTAAGCGCAAACCTACCGTGGGAGCCCCACGCCACCGTTCCCGGTCTTTCTCCTCTTGATCTGTTGTTTTATTATTTTTTCCAATTTTTTTCTCTAATTTTTCTTTTTTCGGGGCCTGAGTGTCTCGCGCTCCTCAGGCTGCAGCAGCAGAGTTATGGGGCGCGCAAGCATTGTGGGAGTGTGACGTCAGGCCACTTTCACAAACTTTTCACAGGGGCTGGTAAACTGTGTGTTGTCTGTGTTTTTGGGGCTGGAGTTTGCATATCGTTATGATTAATGATGGATAACGGCGGCACTAATGAGGCTCGTCGCTGAATGTCTAGCGAAAGTAAAAGTATTGAGACAGCCGATAGCGTTTTTCAATTATTTAATGCAGGCATGTTTAATGCAAGGTGACTAAGTCAACAAGCAGCTCTTTATTTTATACAGAACGCCGCGCTGTTTTCTTATGCAATGCAACATTTTAGCTTGACTCCTTTGATTCATCTCTATTCAAGCAATATATACAATCTTAAACAATTAAATTTAGGATTAAATTATTCATTGAACGTGTGAAAGAAGCATGGAGGAAGGTGACAAGATGTTTCTTTCTAAATGTTAAATTAATGTAAACTTTGAAATTTGTTCAAATAAAAATTTTAGTAATAAGTCCGTTGCACTTTTGGAAAAATACATAAAATTAATTACTGATTAAGAAAACGCATAAAACTGAGTAGAAATGACAGAAAATGTTTGTGAGGTGTTAAATGAATGGAACAAATATGAAAACACTTAAATCACTTGTACAAAGGCCTAATCTCTTATTTTAGCATGTTTACTTAAGTGTTTATGTTTTTAGGTTTACAAATGTAAATTGGAGTCACTGTTTATTTATTATGTTCTTTCAAACTAATTAAAATTAAAATATAGCTTTTTGTGTAATCAATTAAAGGTTATACACAAGTAAACTTTGAATGGACTTCAAAAACAAAAAGTGTGATCTGTCAAAGTCCTGTTGAGGTTTGTTGTACTGACATTTAAAGTTTTTATCTATTTATTTTCCTAAAAAGATATTGCTTAGGATCAGATGTTTGTAATGCAATGTCCATTTCTACAACAGCAAGGAAAGAGACAATAAATCCATACAGATCAATTAATCAAATTATTAAGAGGATGATGATCCTATGGGGAAGTCATTGAGAATCATTCTGAATAATTAACTCAAAACATCAAGCATAAACACAAGTGAACGAACTTTGAAAGGTCTTTAAATCTTCTGAAGTGTCTGCTGATGTTTTTTTTAACGCTAACTCAGGTAAGACTCAATTCTTAGATGATTATTGAAGAAAAATAGTTTCTCTTTAGATATTTAATCAAGTTTTAGCATCTTGTAAGATTGAGCGATTGAATATTTCGCGGTTATGTGTCTGAAGCGAATGTTTGATTTAATGAAGGATGAAGAGGGCAGGTCCCACGTGTAGTTTCCGATACTCCCGTTTCACCTTGTGTTTTGGGGGAAGAATCACTTCCAGGGCACACCAGCCCGTTTCCTCACCACCCCAACCCCCTCCGACCAGCGGGTGTGTGTGTGTGTGTGTGTAAGTGTGTGTGTGAGAGAGAGAGTAGGGGGTGGGGGAGCAAGGGTCTTCAATAAGCCTCTCGACATGCTCAATGCAAAGGGGCGAAACCTTTCCGAGTTTTTATGTTAAAAAAGAAAAAGAAAACCCTCCAGGAGCCCTTCTGCCACCTGAGTGAAATTAAATGTTGTCACGAAGTGTTTCAGAAGTTTTTGCTGAATGTGAATATATGATATTGGTTGCGAAATTGTTTTAAAAAGCCACACGAAAAATGTCTGGATACTGAATGATAATTTGGAGTGATCATATCAGGTAGTTTTGAAACGGAATTGTTGCGGGTTTTGTGAGCTGGAGGGGAAGTTCATGAGAGCGTTTGAAATGAAAAGATGTTTTAACTTAGGAATGTGCATATATGAATTTAAAAATAATATATAGATAGATAGATAGATAGATAGATATTTATGCTGCATTTCTTTTCCGTTTTTCTTTTCTAATGCATATTAGCTTTGACTTAGTCACTTCTATCAAATAATAACCTATTAATTACGCTATTTTTTTACATTTCAAAACAAATTATTTAAATATCTGAAAATATGTTTTCTAGCTTTTCCTCCAAAAAACATTTGTATATGTACAGAGAAAACATGATACTTGTCGAAACGTTTGAAAAGCTTTCGTTAAATGATTCTCCATTAAAGGAACAGATCTGGGATTTCACTAACAAGCTGAATAGACTGTAAAAAGTAAAAGTCTGACGCTTAAAAATCACTCCCGTTAATATAACCTCATGTCGTTATAATTAAGTCATATTAAATCATATTTTTATAATTTAGCTGACCTAATAGTTTAGTTGTTACCACATAAAGCACATTTTTTCCTCATACATTATTTACAAAAAATGCAAATCAGAATGACAACCTTAGAATAGTAATAGTTTGTACACCACATTAAATTTAGACTAATTAGACTGAGTGATATTTTAAAAGATGTATGTGTGGAGACAAGGAAGAAAGATCAAAAGGGAAAGCCCAAATGACTGTACACTATGTGGTATGAGATGATTAAAGGTTAGGAACTGGGGCTTTTATACAATTAAAAAAAGACACAGAAAGAACCTAAAATTACTCATTGATCAAATAGCAAGTGGATTAACTGTTTATTATATATGTGGATAAATGTCCATTTTGATTTCCCTAAATGTTTAAAGATGTTTTTGGTGCATATCTGATGTGTGTGCAACAGTGGTCATCAGATATTTTAAAAGTAAAGTTAAATAGCAAGAACAAAGACAATAATTACAGCTGTTCATCAACCCAAAAAAAATAATATGTATTCTGCTGAACTTTCCATGAATGTGCCATTAAAAATTAATTTTGGCCATTTTTAAAAAGAATGTGACACTTTGAGGATGAAAAGAATGTAGATTTGATTCATTTTATATTGTTTTAGATATCAAAGGTAGATTAAAACAAAAGTTTATGCAACAACAAATATTTTATGCTTTCTTTTTTTTTCTTTTTGTAGAAAAAAAAAAATTAAGCAATACATTCTGTGAATACAGCTTCTGTTATCCAGTGATCTACACTTGTAAAAATGAAGGTTCCAAAAGGGTGTTTTTGCAGTGATGCCATAGAAGAACCATTTTTGGTTCCCCAAAGAACCTTTCAGTGAACAGTTCCTAAAAGAACCATTTTGAAGAGCATTTTAAAAATCTAAAGAACCTTTTCTGCATTTGAAAGGTTCCATGGACAGAACCACTGATGCCAATAAAGAACCTTTATTTTTAAGAGTGGATACTTTGGAGTTTATTTCTTTAAGTGCAAAATGAGATAATTTAGTGAAACACATCACGTTTTTGTATTAAATGAAATGGGTTAAATACATTTTTTCTCACTTAGAGCCTTTCTTATGGTTCAGAATATCTGAGATATATTTTGTCTTCAGGCAATACCGGATTATCGAAAACATAACTGCTCTCAGTCCAGTGGTCAGAGGCGACTTCTCCAAACAGAAGGATGTGAAGAGAAGGTCAGGTGAACTTCACACGCCGTAAAGTGAAGGTGAGAGGCTGCTGTTGAGTGAGCAGGGGAGCAGATGAAGTTTATCCAAACAAAAGAACAAAAATGAATTTTAGCAAAATAAACCTCGCTAACTCTAACTCTCAAATTAAATTTTTAAAACAATTCTTAAGAACAACCAATCAGAATTTGACAAATGGCATTATTTTATATATTAGAGATGCACTTGTTGCTTTCTAAGTCTAAAAAACAGAAATATTAACACTGTGATCCTCAGAATTATTTCTGTTAATCTAAACAACTTGATCTTAAAATGTTTTTTTAAAAGAAGACCGTAGAAAGAAATGAACAGTGATATTTCATGATGATACAGAAAGTTTCTCCAATGACAGATGCGTTTTCACCTTAGTACAGGGCATGATGTTGATATTCTCATTTTTACCAGGAATTCATAGTTTATTTGTTGAGATATTAGTTAAGAAAATGAATACTGTATGAATTCTATTTGAGGGGGGAAATGACTATTCCTAACTCTAATTGCTGAAAGTTTCCGAAATTGTTTTGTGGTGAATGCTTCAAAAGTGCAGCGTTGACCAAATATTTAGGTGAAATTAAAGCTCGCCTACCAGCATAGTAGTTTGAAAACACTAGATAAATACGCTGAAGCCAAATGTAGAACATGACCAGCATGATTGAGTCCAGAAGGATGTCGTTCGAAAATCAAAGAGCTCATTTAATTTGGGAAGTGGCCGCTTTCTCTCTTTCACACACACAAGCAAGCCTACGCACAGCTTCTGTTAGACATCAGAATCCACGTCCACACATTCAGCCTTTGTCTTTTAGTTCTGAATCAAAAACACACCCGTTTAAAAAGAAGCTATAGCTGAGGAGTCATTATCTGCTTGTTTGTTTATTTATGTTGTGTATTTCTTTCCTGGACTTTGCGGCCGGGCTTCATTCAGGTTGATTACAGTGGAGTGGTGGTCTGTCATTTAGACGCTCCAGATTGATTTTAAAGTGCTCTGTGAAACGCCACACACCACACTGCCGGCCCAGTAAAACCTCTCCTCTCTCTCCACCTCAAAAGTGCTTGTAAAAAAACCTATTATGAGGAACAAGGGGAGAGTGAGTTTCAAAGCAAAGTCAAGCCTTCATTCCTGCAGGACCAGCTCCTAATTACTCTCTGATTAACCATGAGACTCGCAAAGCCAATATTTGGCTCTTTATACGAATGCCATGATGACAGGAAACAGAATGGGGGGAAACGCGCACATGCACACTAAAAAAAGCCTGAGCGAAGTGTTTGAAGGGCATTGGGGAACATCTGTGGCTGTTTATGAGTAAGTAGCCGGTAGTCAAACCTCTAACAGGTTTAGGTGTCATCCTAATTCCTCCTGTTTTCTTTCTGTCAGTCTTTGCGAGACCTCTGTTAGACTGTTTGATTTATACAAAATCCAGCACATTTACTCAATGATTCCTGTCACCTCCTGCAAGCCGTGCGAAAAAAACATCTATGACAACAATGGCAATTAAGCAGGGGGCGATTTGTACACATCTGGAGTGGATTTCCTCACCAGAACGGTCCCCGGCACACAAAATCAACTCTACCGCTGCATTCTCCCCCCTCTGCGCTGCTGAATTGGGGACTGTATTGGGTTAAGGGAGCATGTTTTTTATGTGTTTGGTTAAAAGCAGATGGTTGGTTTATATTAGCTCAGGAAGGCGATAAACAGCTTCGACGCACTGTCAAACCGCCGATAGAGCGAACGTGGAAGCCAGTGCTCTGTGTTCAGGATGATGACAATGTTCAACATTTCATCACTTTTAGACAATGTAACAAAAAACGCATCCGATCAAATTTAGGTACTACATTTGATGACAAACAAACGTCACGAATGTTAAAAACAATGATCTGTATGAATTAGTGTTTGTATTATGAATGTGATATGGTACTATATTCGTCATGTTTTCATTGCCATGGGACTCCTCTCTTGTGGCATCATGGGATAGTAAAGTGTCCATCAGATGCGCACTTCAAAATCTCACTGAAAGTAGTAGGTCATCTGGGTAATTAAGCATACTAATTTTTGGAGTTCTTAAATTATGTCGTCATTTACTCGTTTGTCGTTCCAAACAAGATAAAATAAAATTAAAAGATTCCAGTATGTTGTGGCTATTTTTTTAAAGAATGTGACTCTGTGGAGATGAACTGAACAGATTTAATTATTTTTATTTATTTACTTATTTATTGGTAAGAAATTCAAAACTATAGGCTAAATTTAACTTTTGCATAAAATATTACTTCAAGACGTCACTGTGGATGTCTATATTTGCAGACAAATAAAATAAAATAAATAACATGAAATAAAATAAAATAATTCCAATATGTTGTGGCCAAAGAATGTGAATCTTTGAGGATGAACTGAACAGAGATTGTTTTTTGTTTTTTTTAATTTGATATTGCATGAAAACAGCTGGTTTAGAAAAGAAGTTGAGCAACCAATTTAGTTTTTTACTTATTACTGTTATTTTTATTTATTTATTGGTAGGAAATTAAAAACAATAGGCATGACAATTTTTGCATAAACTATGACTTCAAGATGTAACTGGATGTCTATATTTGCAGACAAATACAATAAAATAAAATGGAATTAAAAAGTGAAAATCAAAATAATAAAATAAAATAAAATAAAATAATAAAAAAAAGAGATTTTGCTGTGTTGTGGCCATTTTGTTTTTTTTTTAAAGAATGTGAATCTTTGAGGAGATTTCAGTCATTTTATCTTGCTTGAAAACAGCTGGTTTAGAAAAGCTGTTCAACAATAAAATGTATTTACTATTATTTTTATTGATTTATTGGCAGGAAATTAAAACTATAGGCTAAATATAAAGGCATGACAATTTTTGCATAAACTATGACTTCAAGATGTAACTATATTTGCAGACAAATAAAATAAAATGAATTGAAATAAAAAGTAAAAATAAAATAAAAAGATTCTGCTATGTTGTGGCCATTTCTTTTCATTTTATATTACATGGTCTTATTCATTTTATATTACATGAAAACATCTGGTTTAGAAAAGAAGATAAAATCTAGTAAATAAAATAAAATAAAATAAAATATAAATACTTTTTTTTTTTTAATGTGAATCTTTGAGGAGATTTCAGTCATTTTATCTTGCATGAAAACAGCTGGTTTAGAAAAGCTGTTCAACAATGCATTTTATTTACTATTATTTTTATTGATTTATTGGCAGGAAATTAAAACTATAGGCTAAATATAAAGGCATCACCCTTTTTTGTAAACTATGATTTCAAGATGTCACTGTGGATGTCTATATCTGCAGACAAATAAAATAATAAAATAAAATAAAATAAAATAAATGTGGAATTTTTTTAAAGAATGTGAATCTTTGAGGGTGACCCGAACACAGATTTTATTCATTTTATATTGCATGAAAACAACTGGTTTAAAAAGGAAAGGAAAGGACGTGACATGTGGCCAAGTATGGTGACCCATACTCGGAATTTGTGCTCTGCATTTAACCCATCCAAGTGGGCACACACACAGTAGTGAGAAGTGATCAAACACACACACACACACACTGTGAACACACACCCGGAGCAGTGGGTAGCCATATTGCTATCGCTGCGGCGCCCGGGGAGCAGTTGGGGGATCGGTGCCTTGCTCAAGGGACTCACTTCAGTCGTGGTATTGAGGGTGGAGAGAGCACTGGATATTCACTCCCACCACCTTCAATCCCTGCCGGACCTGGGACTCGAACCCGCAACCTTTCGGTTACAAGCCCAACTCCCTAACCATTAGGCCATGGCTGCCCCCACTAGAAAAAAACAACGGTGGAGGACCGTTCAGCAACCGTTCAGGAAGAAGTTCAGCAACAAATTTTAATTATTTATTTCGTTAGTTAGGAATGACACTTCAACAGTCAATGATATTCACTGCTTAGAGTCATTTTTGGGTGAACTATGACTTTAAGATGTCACTGTGGACGTCTATATCTGCAGAAAAATAAAATTAAATATAACAACAACCTGAATACATTAAGTTGCATCAATTCATTTAAGGTAGACATTGCTGCATGTTATCACTTTTATACATTGCTAATATATTTTTATTTTTTTGTGTGTGTGTGTCATAATTTGGTATTTTTAATGGCTCTGAAATAAAGACAAGAAAGCAAGAGGGAAGTGTGTGGGAAGGTAGGTTAGCCCTAAGGTAACAGCAACAACCTGCTGTATCACCCGTCAGGCCGTCACTGCAGTGACTCTGTTCAGCACTGATAAGAGACTTGGGTGGACCTAGCAGAGCTCTGCACATGCATCACACACTCCGCCGCTCCTTCTTATTAATCTTTAGAAACAGATAATGTGACGTCCGTAAGATGATCCTGATCCTGTCCTCCGTGAAGTGTTTGACGCGCCGCATGTTTTGTCCCTTGCGGTTTCAAAGCTGTAAAGTCATCACCAACACATCTCTGAGTGTGAAATTACGTACAGGAAGGGATGAGTGCTTTTTTACATTCACATTTAGAGGAAATGTTTATTCTCTCTGAGTTGCTGTTCCCCTCTCTCATCATAAGTGCAGGCTGTGCTCGAGCACACAAATGAGAATGAGAAGCGATTGTTTTAACCTCTATCTCATGGCCTTTGAAGATGTGATTCGCTTCCTCACCTGAAGGAAGTTTCAGAACTCTGCACAGTTAGAAAGCGAGAGCAACCCAGTCTCGCTCCGCTTTGTTATCATCACAGTCATCTCTAACAATGAAAAACACTGTCTGCTGTGTGCACATGTGAACATTTCAATGGAGATGGGGGATGGGCCAGGTCATTAGAGAGCAGGGATAAAGGGAGGGCAGTAGACACAGGAAACAGAGAAACATGTTGACAGAGCGCAAGAGGAAACGTTGAGAGATATGACAAGAGAATGGAGTTATATATATATGAGAGGTACGAGACCTGTGGTCTTAACGGTTCGCCCACTAAAACCTACTGGTCATTCGCTGATAGCTATCTACTGACCAGACCCTTTTCGGTTGGACATTATCATATTTCCTGCAGAAGTCGCTCTTGATATGCTTGACCATGTTGTGTGGGTGATAACCTGATTAGCAATTATCACTCAGTGAACTTATAGGTACAAGGTGCAGTTAATTGGTTTTATTCAAGTCAAATCTTTAATATGAAAAATAATGACTGGTTTCAAACTGGTTTCTCAAAAACTCTGTCATTGGTTGGCTGGACAGAAAGCTCCGCCCCCATATTAACACTATTTGTTGAGCCAGTGTTGCTGTTGTTGAGATATTCAAACAAGAGAAATGTTTTGATGGTGCCACAGAGCAACAGTTTTCACATTTTCAGGTAAATATATTGCGAAAAGGTTTACATTTAACTTCTTTTACACATTAAGATAAAAAGGAAAAAGTATCTTAGCATAAAAAATACATACTACTGTCATTTTTTGATTGGCAATTATCACTCAGTGAACTTATAGATACCCAGTGCAAATCACTGGTTTTAATAAAGTCAAAAATATCTTTAATATGAAAAATAATGACTGGTTTCAAACTGGTTTCTCAAAAACTCTGTCATTGGTTGGCCAGACAGAAAGCTCCCCCCCCATATTAACGCCATTTGTTGAGCCAGTGTTGCTGTTGTTGGGCAGACTGATTTGTTCAAACAAACAAGAGTAATGTTTTGATGGTGCCACAGAGCAACAGTTTTTACATTTTCAGGTAAATATATTGTGAAAGGGTTTGCGTTCAGCTTCTTTTACACATTAAGATAAAAACGAGAAAGTATCTTATCATAAAAAATTACATACTTCTGTAATCACTCAGTGAACTTATGGTACCAGGTGCATCAAACCACAATGTAGACATGTTAGGTAAATCTACAAAATATGCTTCCTGTGGTAATATATAAATTAACTGGTTAGATTCAAGTCAAAAATAGTCTTTAATATAAATCAATAATGACTGGTTTCAACCTGGTTTTCTCAAAAACACCCCCAAATTAACACTATTTGCTGAGCCAGTGTTGCTGTTGCTGGGTTGAGATGTTCAAACAAACAAGAGTAATGTTTTGATGGTGCCACAGAGCAACAGTTTTCACATTTTCAGGTAAATATTTTGTGAAAAGGTTTACATTTAGCTTCTTTTACACATTAAGATAAAAAGGAAAAAGTATCTTAGCATAAAAAATACATACTACTGTAATTTTTTGATTGGCAATTATCACTTAGTGAACTTATAGGTACCCGGTGCAAATCACTGGTTTGAATGAAGTCAAAAATATCTTTAACATGAAAAATAATGACTGGTTTCAAACTGGTTTCTCAAAAACTCTGTCATTGGTTGGCTGGACAGAAAGCTCCACCCCCATATTAACGCCATTTGTTGAGCCAGTGTTGCTGTTGTTGAGATATTCAAACAAGAGAAATGTTTTGATGGTGCCACAGAGCAACAGTTTTCACATTTTCAGGTAAATATATTGCGAAAAGGTTTACATTTAACTTCTTTTACACATTAAGATAAAAAGGAAAAAGTATCTTAGCATAAAAAATACATACTACTGTAATTTTTTGATTGGCAATTATCACTTAGTGAACTTATAGGTACCCGGTGCAAATCACTGGTTTGAATGAAGTCAAAAATATCTTTAACATGAAAAATAATGACTGGTTTCAAACTGGTTTCTCAAAAACTCTGTCATTGGTTGGCTGGACAGAAAGCTCCACCCCCATATTAACGCCATTTGTTGAGCCAGTGTTGCTGTTGTTGAGATATTCAAACAAGAGAAATGTTTTGATGGTGCCACAGAGCAACAGTTTTCACATTTTCAGGTAAATATATTGTGAAAGGGTTTGCTTTTAGCTTCTTTTACACATTAAGATAAAAACGAGAAAGTATCTTATCATAAAAAATTACATACTTCTGTAATCACTCAGTGAACTTATGGTACCAGGTGCATCAAACCACAATGTAGACATGTTAGGTAAATCTACAAAATATGCTTCGTGTGGTAATATATAAATTAACTGGTTAGATTCAAGTCAAAAATAGTCTTTAATAAAAATCAATAATGACTGGTTTCAACCTGGTTTTCTCAAAAACACCCCCAAATTAACACTATTTGCTGAGCCAGTGTTGCTGTTGCTGGGTTGAGATGTTCAAACAAACAAGAGTAATGTTTTGATAGTACCACAGAGCAACAGTTTTCACATTTTCAGGTGAATATATCGTGAAAGGGTTTACTTTCAGCTTATTTTACACATTAAGATAAAAAGGAGAAAGTATCATAGCATAAAAAATTATATACTAATGTTATTTTTTTTGATTGATAATTATCACTATATAGGTACCAGGTGCAAATAACTGGTTTTATTAATATCAAAAACATCATTAATATGAAAAATAATGACTGGTTTCAAACTGGTTTCTTTAAAACTCTGTCATTTTGGTTGGCTGGACAGAAAGTTCCACCCCCAAATTAATGCTATTTGTTGACCCAGTGTTGCTGTTGCTGGGTATGCTGAGATATTCAAACAAACAAGAGTAATGTTTTGATAGTGCCACAGAGCAACAGTTTTCACATTTCCAGGTAAATATATCTAGAACGTGTTTGCTTTTAGCTTCTTTTACACATTAAGATATAAAGGAGAAAGTGTGTTAACATAAAAAAATACATACTTCTGTAATCACTCAGTGAACTTATAGGAATCAGGTGCAAATAACTGGTTTTGTTAATGTCAAAAACATCATTAATATGAAAAATAATGACTGGTTTCAAACTGGTTTCTCAAAAACAAGTCTCGTTGCTTCCGGTTCACACCTTTTGCATATGCCTTGTTAAATATTAAGCTGTTTTATTCAAGATGCCTTCAAAGTAGACACTAAAGATGATTATAACCAATGTCCATCACATATGTGAACTGATATATAAATGTTTTTTTTTTGTTCTTTTCACTAACATTTACATATAAAAAAACGAATAAATATGTTAACAGTAAAAATAGCTAGTTTAACTGATTACCTTAAAAGTCCACTGATATCGCTGTTATTTAATACGGCTATTAATATGTTCTCTGACAAGCGGAAGCAATGAGACTAGTTTTCCGGGTTAGGTCAGGTGTCGTTCGACATATACCCTATTCTGTCATCATTTAATCTCCCTCATGTTTTCCAAACCTGTTTAATGGATATTTCAACAGTTTTTGTCCATACAAAGAAAGTCAATATCAATAGTCAACATTTGACCCCTTTTATTGTAAGGACAAAATAAAACCCCAAAAACGTATTTTTTCAAATGCTACTGGTCATTCAGTGATAGCGAACTACTGACCAGACCCTTTTCGGTTGGATGTTATCATATTTCCTGCAGAAGTCACTCCTGATATACTTGACCATTTTGCATAAGTAATAACTTAAATGGCAATTATCGCTCAGTGGACTTACAGGTACCAAGTGCAATTAACTGGTTTTATTCAAGTAAAAAAATGTTTAATATAAAAAATATTGACTGGTTTCAAACTGGTTTCTAAAAAACACTGTCATTGGTTGGCCAAACTAAAAGGTCCGCCCCAAATTAATACTTTTTGTTGAACCAGTGTTGCTGTTGTTGGGCAGGTTGATATGCTCAAACAGACAAGAGTAATGTTTTGATAGTGCCACAGAGCAACAGTTTTCACATTTTCAGGTGAATATATCTAAAAAATGATTTACTTTTAGCTTCTTTTTCACATTAAGATTAAAAAGGAGAAAGTATCTTAACATAAAAAATTACATACTTCTGCAATTTTTTTTGATTGACAATTATCACTCAGTGAACTTATAGGTGCCAGGTGCATTAAACAACAATGTATACTCTATAAATGTGCATCGTGTGGTAATATCTAAATGAACTTTTATTCAAGTTAAAATTATCTTTAATATGAAAAACAGTGAAAAACAGTGACTGGTTTCAGAATAAGATTTCAATTATTGACCAGACCTTTTTTCGTTATCATATTTCCTGCAGAACTGATATGCCTGACCATACTGCATAAGTAATAACTTGATTGACAGTTATCACTCAGTGAACTTACAGGTCCTACAAACAACAATGTAAAATGTACAAATATCAGGTAATTATACAAAATTTGATAATATATAAAGTAACTAGTTTCATTCAAGTAAAAAAAAGTCTTTAATATTAAAAATAATGATTGGTTTTAAACTGGTTTATCAAAAAACGTCATTGGTTGGCCAAACAGAAAGCCCCACCCCCAAATTAACGCTATTTGTTGAGCAGTGTTGCTGTTGTTGGGCAGGTTGAGAAGTTAAATCAAACAAGAGTAATGTTTTGATAGTACCACAGAGCAATAGCGTTCACATTTTTAGTTTAAATATATAAAAAAAATACTTTTGGTCCATACGATGAAAGTCAGAAAATCAAGTCAACATTTAACCAGACCTTTTTTGGGTCAAGTAACTACAGAAGTCACTCCTGATATGACCATGCTGCATCAGTGATGATTTGATTGACAATCATCACTTAGTGAACTTATAGGTACCAGGTGCATCACTTCACTGCATTTTTTTGACATTCACAATAGTATAAGTGTCAGATTTACATGTTTTATGTTGATATAATGGCGATACCACATGTACATACCCACTCAAATTAATCAGTACATGCCAGGTCCATTTTTAGCCATGTGGAGTGCGTGCGTGAATTCCCGTGAAGGGGGATGGAGCATATAACCATGTTGCACACACATGTTGCTTTTAATGATGGGTTTTGATAAACGAGCTTTGGATTAGGCATAAACTCTTTTTCATATATAGTATATTACTTTATCATCATTGAATATCATCAGCACTTAACAGTTGACCTACATTGGCAGGAAATGCACTGCCATGTACTGTGTTATCAGACAGTTTCTTCAAAAATTAAAAGAAAGATTAACCAGAATAAGTCATACCTTGAGAAAAACTAGTACACTATAGCATACTATACTTCATACATAACTAAATAATATTCTCGGTTCTCAACTCCAGTCCTTGAGGCCCACTGCTCTGCACATTTTGTATGTCTCCCTCATTTAACACACCTGATTCAGATCATCAGCTCGTTAGAAGAAAGATCCATGAATGGAACTGAGTGTGTCAGATTCAGAAACATACAAAATGTGCAGAGCAGTGGGCCCCGAGGAATGGAGCTGAGAACCACTGCTTTAAACTAACATACTATAGTGCGAACTGAATGTAATGTTTCAAACACTTAATAGTGTCAAATATTTATATATTTACAATAAGTGAAAATTTATTATAGTTTAAATGTATGTTGAATATATCATAAATGTATTTTTGACTTACTTACAGTTGAGTTCAAAAGTTTACATACACCTTTAAGAATCAGCATGATTCTTAATACTGTGTTGTGTTCTTTGGTTTTTCAGCATTTTTGTGTATTTGAACCCTTTCCAGCAATGACTGTATGATTTTGAGATCCATCTTTTCACACTGAGGACAGCTGAGGGACTCGTATGCAACTATTACAGAAGGTTCAAACGCTCACTGATGCTCCAGAAGGAAACACGATGCATTAATATCGCAGTAAATTTAACTTATTTTGTCTTCTGGGAAACATGTAAGTATCTTCTGTAGCTTCTGAAGGGCAGTACTAAATAAAAAAATATGATATTTAGGCAAAATAAGAAAAAAATGTACACATCTTCATTCTGTTCAAAAGTTTACACCCCTGGCTCTAAATGCATTGTTTTCCTTCTGGAGCATCAGTGCGCGTCAGTTACTTGTTTAAATATATTTGTATATTTTATATACTGGATTATGCAGTGTAACATCAAATATCACACTACATAATCAAGTACTGTACATATGCTTTATTATGTCAGTCAACACATCAAAATAAGTTTACATCTTTAAAGCATAACAAGATTATTAAAACATAATGATTTAAAATGTGCTTTAAAGTAAAACGTTTAATTTGACATTATAAAAAAAATGCAATTTTTTAAAAGTGCAAAGAAACGTAAGAAACTCTCATTAAGTTTTAGGATTTAAAGTACACTACAAGTGCATTTTCAATACAATTAAGCAGTAACATAAACATAAAAACATAAAAACATAAAAACTCTCTAACATGTGTAAATTACGAACATACACTTTAAAAGCAATGCTCTTACTCCAGATGAGAAAACAGACTGGGATTCCAACGTTTTTTGACACTGTGTGTACTACATGTGAAATTGTCCGTGGGGGTGAAGTGTATGTTTATTCTATTGTGTTTGTAAGTTTATTCTCTTTAAATGAATATGTATTGAGATGCATAGCAGCAGTGAAGGTTTTATGTTCTAGTTCAGACTGCAACATTCAACATGTGACATCCATTCAGTGCAATCAATGGCACACATGAGTCACTTTTAAGTAAATAGCAAATTCTTCTGACGGAAAATTAATCAGTTTCTTCGGCAAACGTATTAAAAGAGCTTGTTGCTCATCTAAGCAACTCGACAGTCTGAGCTGATCTTAGTGTTAAACAAAAGAACTGACAATACATATCAAACAAAGCAAAAGAATAGAACAATGGAGAACACAGGACAAGTTATTGTCTTTTTCACCTTAAGTTATAATCACGAAGATGTGCAATTAAGAAAATGACACTATTTAACAAACTGTAAGGTTATTTGGAATGTCATCTGCACCATTTAAGTGCTGAAATAAAGCTGGTTGAATCAAGTCAGGTCATACAAAGCACATGTGTTACTGAGACTCTTGAATATAATTTTAAAAACAAAAACACAGATATAAACAAACACAAAAACCTTTGGGACATTTATATGTGGGTAAATCTGTAAAGAGCTGCCTATTTAGCCTAAATTAAATTCATACTGCTCATCAAATTTCAATTAAATTTACACAGGTAATCTACCAATTTAAATTTTGGGGCTGTAGCCTGTATCTTTTTCACAAATGTAAGTGCTGAAACTATTAGATTTGTACATATATTTTCAACATGGTGGATATCGCTACCAGAATATACATTTGTAAAGTTTAAACAAGACTCTTGTGTCAAAACTCACCAGGATGTGAAGGGTTAACATTCTCGTCGCAGTGCATTGTGGGAAAGCGAATGTTCAGCGATGGCGGAGAGACCCAAGCAACTGAAACTTTTCATTGTAACTTATTTACATGTAGTATTCCTTTCTCTGCACGTATTTATCGACGCTACAGACGTGACGTGGGATGAAAACGGATACATTCTGTACTGCCCGTGCATGGGTAATGAGAGCACGATACATCTGAGACATAGATGAGATAGCTCATTCACACACGGTCTTCATTGAGAATTAAATGAACACTTGCATGTAGACCCAAAGTGTGGACTGTACAATTAAAAAGCGTCTGTATTGTCGGTGTTGTGTGGAGTAATAAGCACTTTTCTCTTTTATGTTCTTCTGTAGGTCGGTTTGGAAACCAAGTGGATCATTTTCTTGGGTCGCTGGCTTTTGCTAAAATGCTGAACCGAACACTCGCGGTTCCGCCGTGGATTATTTACCGCCATCACACGCCACCTTTTAAAAATGTAAACACATCACTTGTCATTCCTTTGATAGCACGTTTCATATGCCCCTGTACCCTGTTAGGAAATCCAGCTTAAGCTAATACTGTAGCTGATCCAACCTGGAGTTGATTTTGTTTATATATATATATATATATATATATTTATATATATATAGTATTTATTAATATTTTAGGTCAGTGCCCAAACTCAGTCCTGGAGGGCCAGTGACTCTGCAGGACCGAGTTTGGGCACCCCTGTTTTGGGTTGTTTTATTATTGTATTTTATTTTAATTTTAGTTTAGTTAATGTTACTTGCTTTGTCATTTTATTTTATTTTTTAAATAAATAATATTTTTGTTTTGCTTTATTTTTCTTTTTCTCTATTTTATAGTAGCTTTAATACTTAAACTTATTTTATTTCAGTTAGTTGCCACTGCGATATTTCTCATTTTTTTGGGGGGGGTACCTAAGTTTTTCAATCTGCTAATCATATTTTATTTTATTTCAGCTTTATTTCAGTAGTCGGTTTTGTTAAGAATAACAACACTGGTCCAAGCTGGTTGTTAGCTGTTACTTTAGTAGTATTTATAAACTATTATCATATTTATTAATATTTTGAATTAGCTTTTATTTCAATTTTAGTTTAGGTTTTAGTAGTTTTGTTACGTGTGTTTGTTATTTTTACTAGTTAAAAATGTAAAATTATATATTTAAAAAAATTGTATATATATATATATATATATATATATGTGTGTGTGTATTATATATGTATATGTATGTATATGTATGTATTACATATATATACACACACACACACACTACCAGTTTGAACAGTAAGATTTTTAATGTTTTTTTAAAAAGTTCCTTTTGCTCACCAAGCCTGCTTTTATTTGATCCAATTTGAAACAGTAAAATGTTGAAACAGTTTTACTATTTAAAATAACTGTTTTCTATTTAAATATATTTTAAAATGTAATTTATTCCTTTGATTTCAAAGGTGAATTTTTAGCATTGTTACTCCAGTCGCATGATCCTTCAGAAATCATTCTATTCTGATTTGCTGCCCAAAAAAGCATTTATTATTATTATTATTATTATTATTATTATTATTATTAATATTAATATGTTGAAAACATAGAGTAGAATTGTTTCAAGTTTCTTTGATGAGTAGAAAGTTCAGAAGAACAGCATTAATCTAAAATAAAAATGTTTTGTAACATCACTTATGATCAATTTAAAGCACCCTTGCTAAATAAAAGTATTCTATTTTTTTCCAAAAAAAAACAAAACAAATTAAAATATACTCAAATAGAAAGCAGTTAAATAGTAATAATAATTCACAATATTACTGCTTTTGCTGTATTTTGGAATGAAATAAATGCAGGCTTGGTGAGCAGAATAGAAGTTTGGATTTTTCATCTAATATTTATTTTTTATTTTGTCTCTTTATTCAAATAATGAAACCTGATTGTAATAATTTCAATATTTTGCACTAGTTTAGTTACAATAATAACTATCACTAGCTGGTTCATGTGGGTCATTAGATAGTCCAAACTTATCAGTAAGTTTGACATTAAGCTGATAGTCTACCAGCTTGTTCCAAGCTGGTAGACTATCAGCTGTCAGCTGATTTTGAAACATAGCAGTTGATCAACCATCTAATGACTTTGTGTCACACTAGTAGATCAATAGGAGACAGTACAATATATTAATAAGGTATTGTATGATTCTGTATTTCTCTGTAACAGGTGCATGTGCCTTATAGTGAGTTTTTCCAATTGGAGCCAGTGAAGCAGTACCACCGTGTGGTGAGTCTAGAGGACTTCATGGAGCACTTGGCTCCTAAGCACTGGCCTCCTGGTCAGAGAGTGGCGTACTGCTTTGAGTCTTCAGCTCACCGGAGCGTGGACAAAAAGACCTGTCCAATGAAGGTAATATGGGTGTTCATTCTTCAAGGTGCACTTCATTTTTCTTAATCTTTCTGCTAGACCTTGATGTGTTGCTGCACATTATACATTTTTTCAGATCTATTATGCCGCGTGCTATTGAAACACTGCCATCTATTGGACTTCTTGCAGATCTGCATGTTCTTTAATACCATAAAAGCATCCTGCATTCTTAAAAATTCATGACAGTGCACTTGAAATGCAGCTTGTTGATTCTAATGCAGGACGGAAATCCATTCGGTCCATTTTGGGACCATATCGGAGTTGACTTTGATCGCTCTGTTCTTTTCGGAGGATTGTCTTTCAGCTCCTACTACCATCCGCACTGGATAAAGAAGTAAGGTTGAGCTGAAACACTCACATAAATATAAATGATTGTGCTCAGATTTCCTCCACCCTACTTTTCTCACTCTCAAACTCTGTGTTTCTCTTTTTCTTCAGGTTTCCCCCAAAAGAGCATCCAGTTCTCGCTCTTCCAGGAGCCCCAGCACAGTTCCCTGTTCTGGAAGAGCACACTGGACTGCAGGAGTATGTGGTGTGGTCTGAAAAAATGGTACAGGAAGGAGAAGGCCACATCAGAAGCCTGTTAAACAGACCCTACGTAGGAATTCATCTGAGAATTGGCTCAGATTGGGTGAGTTTTGTGAATGGATGGTTTTCCATAGTTCAGCTCCAAATCGATTTTTTTAAATCTGAAATATAAACATTTAAAAAGCATCTAAAGTGCACTTATGAAGTCTCATAATATTGTACAACATTTATTTTTGAATGAAATGAATACGTTTACAATTATACATTTAGCAGGCACTTTTATTCAAATTGACTAAGAGGAACTAAGTAATTTCTTAATTAACAATGCACTAAATTGATCAAAAGTGACAGTAAAGACTTATGTAATGTAATGTTACATAATGTTTTGGACTTAGAAATCTGAAAATTAATAAATTAATTACATTTTAAAACATTAAAACAATTTTAAATACATTTAAAATGCATTTTGAATTTCATAATACTTTTAAGGTAATTTTCAAATAAATGCAGGTTTGGTGAGCAATAGAGACATGAAAAATCCACTTTATAAAAGTGGATTTATAAAATTTTCTGCTTAAATTGAACATTTTCGCACTAATTGCCTTGCCCAATTAATCATGTAATCATGTAATTCGCATCTTTGGATTGACTTGAGATTATCTGCTCACGCAAATATTTAAATTTGCCTTTGATGTGCACACACCATTAGATTTCTGAAGTACCAATATACCAAGTGCAGAATTTTAGGCCTGATGTGGCTTGAACTGGATGATATACAGTCATGTGAAAAAGTTACAACACCCTATTGAATTTTATGGTTTTCTGTATCAGGACATAATAATAAAAAAAAAAAATTTTTGGTCCTTGGCAGGTCTTAAAATGTGGAAAATAATTCCTCAGATAAACATCATCACATGACATATCACACAGTGTCATTATTTATTTAAGAAAACTACAGCCAAGAGGGAAAGGCCATGTGTGACAAAGTTAGGACACCCTGTGAGTCAGTTACCTGTAGATCCACTTTTAGCAGCAATAACTTAAAGCATTCATTTTCTGTGTGACTTTATCAGTCTCTCACATCATTCTGGAGGAATTTGGACCACTCTTCTTTTCAACGTTGTTCCAGTTTATAGGTTGTTTGCAATCACGTGATTCTGAGGACGCGCGAAATGCAGATGGAGGGCAGGAAGTGATTTTTCTGTATAGGAATCAATAGCAGAATCTCAAAATGACTGTGTTTTTAGTTGTTTATGGAAATCGGTCAAACCGAGAAATTTTATTTCATATCATGTATGAACAGGGAAAAGTGGCTTGTTAACCTGCGTCTACGGCCAGGAGGAGAGTCAGATAATGCTTGTGTGTGATATAAAGATATAAAGAAATATGTAAATAGATACAGGGTGAGACAGTAAGAATTCACTCAATGCTAAATGCCACACGTAACGTAGATACAATGCAAATAAGATATTATATATTAACCGATAAATTGAAGTGACAGCTTTTTAGTGAGTATATGAAAGCGCTATTTGCTCGCTTTCTAGGCTATAATCAATTCAGAATTTGAAAAAAAGTTTCGCTTTACATGCTGCTAACAGGACCAATGGCCAAAAACCCTGTACAGCAGTAGTTTCAGAAGTGACATATATCCTGCATCCTTCATATAAATGTGGGAATCACTTTCGAAAGAGTTTGTTTGCTATCAGGCTTAGTTGCATAGCTTATTTCCACCGCCTCGATGACAGGCAACTGAGGCAGCTCTTTCAATTTAGTTGAAAAATCACTCCTCTTCATAACATAAGGATCACATCCAACATATGTTGTTATTTTCTGTTTATACCTTTCTCTTGTACAATACAGACTTTCCTTCATATCATCCGTTCTGCTTTTTCAGTCACTCCTGAAAGTTCGCTGCATGTGCAGGGTTTTGTGGCTATTGGTCCTGTTAGCAGCACGTAAAGCGAAACTTTTATTCAAATTCCGAACTGATTATAGAAAGCGAGCAAATAGCGCTTCCATATAGTCACTAAAAAGCTGTCACTCACTTCAATTTATTGCAATCTCACAATGTTCCGTTATAATCAATGACGCTCTCGAAACTACAGATATAATATCTTACATTGTGTCTACGTGTAGCGTTTAGCATTAGGTGAATTCTCACTGCTTCACCCTGTATATATTTATTTATTAATATCTTAACATATTATTATATCTTTTCTTAACTATTTGCACACACAAGCATTATCCGACTCTCCTCCTGACCGCAGACGGTTTACAAGCCACTTTTTCCTGCGCTTTTGTGTCAATTTCTTGCTTTATCCCCCTTATGAACAGCAAATTTTCATACATGATAAAAGATATTTTGTGGTTCCTCGGTTTGACCGATTTGAGCATCCATAAACAATGCAAAACATAGGCATTTTTGAGTTTCTGCTAGTGATTCCTATGGAGAAATATCACTTCCTGCCCTCCAGCTGCATTTCGCGCCACAGCAGTGACGTCATGTGTAAACAACCTATTGAGGTTTGTGGGTATTTGCTTATGCACAGCTCTCCACAGCATTTGAGTCAGGATGAGCTCTGGACTTGGACTTTGATATACAGAGGAGTTCATGGCCAACTCAATGACTGTGAGGTGCCCAGGTCCTGTGGCTACAAAACAAGCCCAAAATGATCAGCCCTCCTCCAGCATGCTTGTGTTTTGGTATGAGGTGTTTGTGCTGATGTGCTCTTTAGGTTTTCACCAAACTTGGCGCTGTGCATTATGGCCAAACATCTCCACTTTGGTCTCGTCTGTTCAATGGACATTATTCTAGAAAACTTTGTTTGTTCAGATGTAACTTTGCAGACCTAAACTGTGCTGCAATGTTTTTTTGTTTTTTGTTTTTTAGATAGAAGAGGCTTTCTTCTGCCAAGCCTTCCAAACATGCCATTTTTGTTCCATATTTATCTAATGGTATTGTCATGGACTTTATCATTTAACATGAGGCCTGTAGAGTTTGAAGTGTAGTTGTCTGCCGTTTCTCTGAGCTTTACACTGTCTGATCTTGTCTGATCTGTCCACTCCTGGAAGGAGAGGTCTCTGTTTTAAATGTCATCCATTTGTGAATAAATTTCAAATTGTTTGGAAATGGCCGTATTACTCTTCTCAGATTGATAGCGGGAACAATTGCTTCTCTAAGATGATTGTTGATGTCTTACCTCCTTGGCATTGTGTTAACACACACCCGAAGGCTCCAGACCAGCAAACTGCCAAAGCTTGTGCTTTTATAGAGGCGCTCAGACTTGCTGATGATCAGTTAATCAAAGGTATTTGATTAACAGTGCTTGACTGTGATTTACCCTCTTAATTCCAATGTTAACAGTAAGGGTGTGCTAACATTTTCACATGACTGTATCTCATATCCTCTTAACTATTTTTATTTCTTCAAACAGCAAAATGCCTGCAAGCTTCTGAAGACGGGTGAGACTGGTCCTCACTTCATGGCGTCTCCACAGTGTGTGGGATACGACCGTCAAACTGCCTTGCCGCTGACCATGACCATGTGTTTGCCGGATCTGTCTGAGATCCGCCGTGCGGTGAAGCTCTGGGTGAAGAACACTAACGCTCAGTCAGTTTACATAGCCACCGACTCAGAATCGCACACCGCGGAGATACAGAAACTCTTCAAGGGCAAGGTGAGGACTAACATTTTAACATTACAGATGTGTAAACCTGATTTAGTAAATAGAATATACAGCTGATGACACATTCTGTGCAGGTGAAGGTCGTGAGCTTGCAGCCGGACACTGCTCAGATTGACCTGTATATCCTCAGCCAAGCCGATCACTTCATCGGCAACTGTGTTTCGTCCTTCTCAGCCTTTGTTAAAAGGGAGAGAGATGTTCACGGGAGACCCTCGTCATTCTTTGGAATGGACTACCCAGGAAAAAGGAAAGGAAAAGAGGAACTCTAATGAAATGTAGAAGTTACGTTTTTGTAACTTTGAAGGATGGTTGAAGTTTTGCATGTTTCAGGTGTCTGATCAAGAAAATTTGGATATAGGCTTCTAGTAATTAAATAGAGGGAGAACAAGAAGGTTAGTTCCTTAATAATTTCTCTGGATGCTGCATTTCTCCCATGTTGCACTACTACATGTACTGTGAGCAACTATGATATCATTATATCACTGATAATTTTGTACTGGAATGTTTGTATTGACTCATTTGCATGTAAAAATTGCCCCCTGTGAGGGTTAAGTAATTATAGTAGAGAGACAAGTCAGAATCAGTCTTAGTGGTTGGAAATTGCACTTTTTATAGTTGAACGCCTTTTAAAATCTCCAGAGGCATCCAGATGTGCAGTGCTCTAGTCATTGCTGAAAATGAACACGTGTCACTATAGGAAAAGAATGTATGTTAAAGATTTTCTGATGTTTTTGAAAGTCAGGGTCAAACCAAGTAGCACAAATGTTTTATAAATGTTTTAAGATGTACTTATTAGTAATTTTGTACAACTTTAAATGACATTCCTCCAGGTAGTTTTCAATAAAAAATATAAGCAGTATTTTGTGTCTTTATGTCTTTTGGTTTTATGATCTATTTAGAAAGGCTTTCTTTTAAAGTTTCAATCAAAGGAGTCCACTACCAGTCAAAAGTTTTTAAACAGTAAGATTTTTTTTCTTCTGCTCACCAAACCTGCATTTATTTGATCCAAAATACAGCAAGAGAAGTAATATTGTGAAATATTTTTACTATTTAAAATAACTGCTTTCTATTTTAATATATTTTAAAATGTAATTTATTCCTGTGATCAAAGTTAAATTTTCAGCATCATTACTCCAGTCTTCAGTGTCACATGATCCTTTAGAAATCAAATGTGCTGATTTGCTTTTCAAGAAACTATTATTAGTATTATTTATTATTATTATTATCAATATTTAAAACAGTGGAGTAAATTTTAAATTTTTTCAGGATTATTTGATGAATAGAAAGATCCAAAGATCAGTATTTATCCAAAATAAACTTTTGTTACATTATACACTATACCATTGAAAAGCTTGGAGTCAGTATAACTTTTTTAGGGGGGAAAGAAATTCTAGAAATGAATACTTTTATTTAACAAGGATGCTCTTAATTGACCGAAAGTGATGATAAAGACATTTATAATATTACAAAAGATTTTATTTCAGATAAATGCAGTTCTTCTGAACTTTCTATTCATCAAAAAAAAACTTGAAAAACTTGTTTTTACATCATAATAATAATGTTTTTTTTTTGTTTTTTTTTTTTGAGCAGTGAATTAGAATATTAGAATGATTTCTGAAGGATTGTGTGACTGGAGTAATGATGCTAAAAATTCAGCTTTAAAATCACAGGAATAAGTTACATTTTAATTAATTAGTTATTTTAAATAGTAAAAATATTTTAAAATGTTACTGTTTTTGCTGTACTTCGGATCAAATAAATGCAGGCTTGGTGAGCAGAAGAGACTTCCTTAAAAAAAAATATTAAAAATCTTACACACAGAAAAATAGGGGTTTAAAATTGTACCTTTTGGGGTACAACAGCTTGTCGCTGGAGCAGCTGTTGGACATCTTTGTACCTTTTTTTACCCATAATAGGTACATATTAGTACTTTAAGGGTTTGTATTACTACTCGAAGTTACTAATATGTACCTATTAGGGGTAAAAAAGGTACAGTTATAAACCAATATTTTTCTGTGTGTACTGTTCAAAAACTTTTGACTGGTAGTGTATGCATTTACAATCTTTGCTAAAAAAAAATAAATAAAATGCAATGGTTACTGCACTACAATTCATGTACATTTGAAAAGAAATACAGCAAAACAGTAATACTGTGAAAATTACAATTTAAAATAACTGATTTCTATAGTCATTTATTTTAAAATGTATTCTATTCCTATGATGCAAAGGTGAATTTTCAGCAGCCATGTCATTCATCTCTGGCCCTTCAGAAATGATTTTCTGCTGAAGAAACATTTCTTATTATTATCAGTGTTGAAAACAGTTGCACTGCTTAATATTTTGTGGAAACAAAATTAACCGAAAGTTTAAAATAGCATTAAAAATGTTTTGTAACATTATAAATGCCCTTACTCTTATTTGGTAAATGTAAATCACCTTTGCTAAGAATTTTTTTTTCAAAAAATAAATGAATAAAATATTTATTGTTTTTGCAATTTGATCTGTTCATTTTAGACTTCTGGGTTTTAAATATCTATTTGTCTGTCTGAACAGTGTTTTTTTTTTTACATTTAACTGTATTATTATAAGTAATAAAACCATAAATCATTCCATAATTGTATCATTAGTGGTACAGTTGTTAATCCACTGGTGTAATAAAACATACAAACTACACACATTTATAGTTCCTATTTGAAATGGCTTGGAAATGTGCAGCTTTAGTAGGCTATGGATGGATCCCGCACGATCCCGCAGCAGCAGCAGCAGATCCATCCCGGCCTGCAGGGGGATCACAGCACAGCTCTCCCTCCCTCTCTCTCTCTCCCTCTCTCTGTCTCTCTCGCTCTCTCTCTCCTCACAGGGACAGACATGGCTGACGGAGTTCGTGAGGAGAGATACGGGTAATTTTGTATATTTCAACGCTTAGAGATTTGAGAGGTGTATGCTTCTGGTGGATATGAAGGCGACGGTGTTCGTAGGCGTAATTTACAGGTTAAATTGTTCGGGAGGGGAGAGGTGAGTCACATTATGTATGTATTTCTACAGTGTGTGCTGTATAAATGACACGGTTTGTTTGCCGTTGCCAGGCCGCTTGTTTTGAGTCTCTGAGGAGCTCCATCCGCATAGATACGTTTGTATATCTTGACAAGTTAATATTAGCAATACTATGTTATCGAGCTATAATAAAATATCATCATTTCAGTTGAAAACAATGACATTTTCAACAAAACAGGCTAACAGTGCGTCGTAATTTGACTATTTAGTCTGTTTATCGCTGTTATCTCTCGGCATTTTACATGACAACCGAGACTGAGATTGACTCATTTAAACCAGATTTACATGGATATTTGAGATTTAATGATTTTGGATGGGCTGATGTGAATTAGCACTGCTGCTATAGCTAATATAGTAGTTAATAGATGGCGTTTTATCGTGTATAATAATACATTTTTATTATCAGTCTCTGTCTCAGTCTCAGTCTCAGACGTCTGTTCTTCTGCAAATGTAATGTGTAATACTGAGTACAGGTTTGTTTATGAAAATTGTTATTTAGGAGTGGCATAAACGACTCTACAAGTCTGTACATGTACAAATGTAGTATGTGGGATGTTCTGGCAACCAATTAGAGCATATAATTTAGCTCAATACTTTCTTTGAATAGTTGTAAAGCTGCATAACATACATACTATCTAATACATATTGCAGTATACTATTCCACCCGACCTTTACAAATAACTGCTGTTGCAAAAGTGATCGTCAAATTGCCATTGGTTAAGACCTGACATTATTTCTGGCCTAAGGAGAAAAGTTGAACTGTTTTGTTATTCCATAAATACATTAATAGTATGATTGTATGAGATCAAAATTATGAGATACTCAGTCGTAATCAGTGCTGGGCTAGTTACTGAAAAAATGTAATATATTACTCATTACTAGCTGCTCCTTTCAAAAGTGATATAACATTACTTATAACTCCCGGTCACAAGTAATTAGTTACACTACTAGTTACATTACTTTTCCATTACACCCCACTAGTCTTAGTATCACTACGCAATTCACATGTGACAGTGAAGTTTTTTGTCATCCTTTCTCCCTACAAAATAAAAATAATGGCTGTATTTTGAGCCGCTATATGATGTGGGCTTCTCCATCTTCCAACAAAGCTAGCGTTAGTGGCATCAAGTGCATACACGCCTGCAATGATTATGAAAATTGATTGGGATGACTGAAATTTAAAATTTTAAACCGTTAGCGATTGTGACCCAAAAGTAACTAACTAGCCATTCTTTTGAATGGTAACTGTATTATTATTATTATTATTATTAAAAATGTACAAGTAATTAGTTACACTAATTACCAGGGAAATATTATTATGGTAATGCATTACTAGTAACTAGTTACTGCCCAACACTGGTCTTAATTATGGCAGAATTCAAAATTATGAGATTTATGAGATAAAAAAAATATATATATATATATATATATAGTCTAATAATTTCAACTTTTTGTCATAGTTGTTTTTTTTTTCTACTTCACCTTTCAAAACTTGACATTTTAATGTTTTGTCATAATTGTGACTTCTCTCGTAATTTTGACTTTACATTGTAATTGATTTTTATTTCATAATTCTACAATATTTAAAAAATGTAATTTAAAATTATGATTTTTTTTATTTCATAATTTTGATTTTTTTGTTGTGTGTGTGTGTGTGTGTGTGTGTGTGTGTGTGTGTGTTTTGGAAATGGGCTTCCATATACGCTACCAGTAAAAAGTTTTTGAACAGTAAGACTTAAAACATTAAAATGTTTTTACAGAAATCCCTTCTGCCCACCAAGCCTGCATTTATTTGATCAAACATACAGCAAAAGCAGTAATATTGTGAAATATTTTTACTATTTAAACTTACAGCTTTCTATTTGAATATATTTTAAAATGTAATTCATTCCTGTGATCAATGCTGATGTGCTGTTCATGAAACATTTTTATTATTATTATTACTATTATTATTATTATTATTATTATTATTATCATCAATATTTAAAATGGTTGGGTACATTTTTTTCAGGATTATTTGATATATAGATCCAAAGATCAGCATTTATCGGAAATAAAAAAAAACTTTTGTTACATTATACACTATACCATTCAATTTTTTTTGTTTGTTTTTGGTTGGAGGTGAAATTATAGAAATTAATACTTTTATTTAGCAAGAATGATTTAAATTGATCAAAAGTGATGATAAAGACCTTTATAATGTTACAGAAGATTTCTATGTCAGAATAAATGCTTTTCTTCTGAACTTATTCTATTCATCAAAGAACGCTGAAAAAAATAACTCAGCTGTTTTCAACATAATAATAATAATAAGATATATATATATATATATTTAGCAGCAAATCAGAATGTTAGAATGGTTTCTAAAGAATCATGTGACAGGAGTAATAATGCTAAAAAAATCAGCTTTGAAATCACAGGAATAAGTTACATTTTAAAATATATTTAAATAGAAAGCAGTTATTTTAAATAGTAAAAATACAGTTTTTGCTGTACTTTGGATTAAAGAAATGTAGGCTTGTGAGCAGAAGATACAAGTTTGTTCATCTCTTGACGTTGTCATTTCACTGAGTTGCGTCATGTTTTGCAGGCTCTGATGCTGGCAGCACCATCACTGTGAAATAAACGACAAACTCTTTGACAGAAGCCAGCAGATACACCAAAGCCATCAAAATGTCTAAAAGCAAGAGCTCTGAATCTGTTAAGGTAGTGGTGCGTTGTCGCCCCATGAATGAGAAAGAGCGAGCCGCCAACTTCGAGCGGGTGGTCTCAGTGGATGTGAAGTTAGGCCAAGTGGCCGTGCGCAACCTTCGAGGAGCGTCCTCCCATGATCACCCCAAAGTGTTCACCTTTGATTCTGTCTACGACTGGAATTCAAAGCAGATGGAGCTCTACGATGAGACTTTCCGACCATTGGTGGACTCGGTACTTTTTGGCTTCAATGGGACCATCTTTGCATACGGCCAGACGGGCACCGGAAAGACTTACACGATGGAAGGGGTACGAAACGACCCAGACAGGAGGGGTGTCATCCCCAACTCCTTTGAACACATTTTCACGCACATCTCCCGCTCTCAGAACCAGCAGTACTTGGTCAGGGCTTCATACTTGGAGATTTATCAAGAAGAGATCAGGGACCTTTTATCGAAGGACCAGTCGCGCCGTTTGGAGCTCAAAGAGAGACCAGATACAGGCGTCTATGTTAAAGACCTCTCTTCGTTTGTCACAAAAAGTGTTCGTGAGATTGAGCATGTGATGAACGTGGGGAACCAGAACCGCTCAGTTGGTGCAACTAACATGAACGAGCACAGCTCTCGCTCTCACGCGATCTTCGTCATCACCATTGAGTGCAGTGAGTTGGGTCCTGATGGAGAAAACCACATTCGGGTTGGGAAACTCAACCTCGTTGACCTGGCAGGAAGTGAAAGACAGACCAAAACTGGTGCTCAAGGCGAGCGCTTGAAAGAGGCCACCAAAATCAATCTTTCTTTGTCAGCTTTGGGTAACGTCATCTCAGCACTGGTGGACGGGCGAAGCACCCACATCCCGTATCGTGACTCTAAACTTACAAGACTGCTTCAGGATTCCTTGGGCGGAAATGCCCGGACGGTTATGGTGGCCAACATTGGACCTGCTTCCTACAATTTGGAGGAGACTCTGACTACTCTACGCTATGCAAATCGCGCCAAAAACATCAAGAACAAACCCCGTGTCAACGAAGACCCCAAGGACGCTCTGCTTCGGGAGTTTCAGGAGGAGATTGCCCGCTTGAAAGAACAGTTGGAGAAAAGGTCTGGCAGGAAGAGGAGAAAAAGGAGGAGGAGGAGGGTTGGAGAAGGAGGAGAGGAGTTAGAAGATGGGGAAGAGGATGAGGAGGAGGATGACGATGAAGACGAAGGAGTGGATGCGGATAAGAACAACGCGGATTATTGGCGTGAGCAACAGGAGAAGCTGGAGAAGGAGAGGAAGGCCATCATGGAGGATCATAGCCTGGTGGCGGAGGAGAAACAGCGGCTGCTGAAAGAGAAGGAGAGGAAGATGGATGATCTTCACAAAGAGAAGGAGGCTTCAGAGATGCTGGCGGCCAAAGTTAAGGTTAGAAAGTACAGACCTTGGGATAAAATAGATTTTTTTTTTTTTTCTTTCACCAAGGCTGCTTTCATTTGATCAAAAATGCAGTAAAAACAGTAATATTGTGAAAATATTATTAAAATAAAATAACTTTTCGGTTTGAATATTTTATAAAAATGTTATTTAGTCCTATCATGGAAAAGCTGAATTTTCAGCATGATTAATCAAGTCTTCAGTGTCAAATGATCCTTCTGAAATCATTGTAATATGCTGATTTGATTCTTAAGAACCTTTTTCCAGAATTTTTTTTTTTATTAATCAAAATCTTTTGTAACATTATAAATGTCTTTACTGTATTTTTACTCAGTTATATATGGAGTCTGTTTCCGTCACTCAATCAAAAAAAAAGAAGGTAATTTTATCTAACAAATCTGACTTTGCGAGAAATTGCGAATTGCGAAATACGAACTTGCAGTTGTGAGGAAAAAAAGTCAGAATTGTGAAATACAAACTCGCAGTTATGAGGAAAAAAGTTGGAATTTTGAGATACACGCAATAAGTTGGAATTGCGTGATACGAACCCATAGTTGCGAGGGGAAAAAAGTCGGAATTGTGAGATACAAAACTCGCAGTTCTGAGGAAAGTCATAATTGTGAGATGCAAGTGCGCAGTTGTTCGCGAGATACCGCATAGTAAGTTGGAACTATTATTGAAAGCGAACTATAGTTAGGGAAAAAGTCAAATTATGAGATACAAACTGCTTACAGTTGTGAGGGAGAAAAAAGTCCAGTGTGAGATACAAGCATGCAGTTGCAAGGAAAAAGTCGGGTAGAGTCCTGCATGATAAGTTGGAATTGCATTGATACAAACTTGTAGTTTGCGAGGAGGAAAAAAATTGAGGAATTATTGAGATGCAAACTTCGCAGTTGCAGAAAAAAGTTGGAATTGTAAGATACACAAAATTTAGATTGCCGAGATCAAACTTGCAGTTGCCAGGAAAAAAGTTGGGATTACAAGATTACTGCATGGTAAGTTGGAATTCTGTGAGAAAAAGTAGGAATTGCAAGATACACACTCACAGTTGTGAGAAAAAGGTAGAATGCGAGATACAAAATTAAGCAGTTAAAGAAAAAATGGCCAGGTGTGAGATAACCGCAGCTGCAAGAAAAATGTTGGATAATAATTAAAAATTTATATAAAAAATAAATGGCTCAAATGTAGATAATTAAATGTATACTTTTAAATTGATTAAATGATTAAATGTATACTTTAAAAATATTATATATATAATATAGATTTAATTGCCAAATTTATTTAATTGGGCCAGTATAAAATATTGACAGGGTAACAATAACCTAGCTGGATGCTGAAAAAAAAAAAGTTGAGTTTTTGTGAATTCAAAGCTGTTGTTTTGACTGATTAAAGAACCGAACTTGTAAAAGTCCTTGGTTTTAATCAGACTGCACTGATTACACTATTATGTTGTTTTGCAGCACAATGGGAACAACATGTTTGTCTTCATTTTATTAGTCATTTCTTTTATCTCCTCTTGTTCAGTGCACACTGCAGACTCACAGATTTAATAAAAACACATTGAGAGTCTCAATAGTCATTTTAGAAACAAACACTCTTAACGAAAGTTTTCCCTTAAGCTTTGCTAATAACGTATCATTGTATTATCCTTGATAAATACATTTGACTTATCTGATAACCTGTTTCACTTTCAGGCCATGGAGAGCAAGCTGCTGGTGGGAGGCAGAACATTGGCCTGTGTGAGGATTCTGGAGCTAAAGAGACAGGGGAGATAGCTGAACAGAACAGTTTCCAAAACACACTGTAGAAGCGAGTGGAAGCTGGACTGAGTTTCTGTCTTCAAGGTGTTTCAAAGGAGATGGGTCATTTGAGCCTCTCCTTATAGTTTGTGATGTGGATATTTTTAGGAGCTGGATTTCAAATGGAGAGGAAGCAAGTACTGATTAAAGCATTTTTTCACCAACACTCCTGTTTGTGTTTAGCTGCATTTATACCTCTTACAAAAGAATGACAAAAGAATCCATTTTATACCTAAGACAGTAATTGGACTAAAAATATCTAAATTTTGTTGTTAGGATGTTATAATTATTATATGAGCAGTTTCACATAGGCTGTAAGAATTAAAAGTTGATTTAAACTATTCATAATGTGTGTTTGTGTAGGCAGAAAGGCGGGGAAAGGGGAGATGCAGCAGGAGATGGAGTGTCGTGTGAAGAGACACGGAACTGAAAGAAGACTGACACAGCTCACTGCAGCAGGAAGGATGACATTAAGACCAAGACTCAGGTATGTGTTTGTCTGTCTAGATGGATAGATTTGTCCTAGTAGCGTGCTGTTAAAATGTTTTTGGGAAGGCTATTGTGTGCATGTGATCAGATGTATTTTAGAGTCCAGCTGTGTTCTCCTGGGGTCATTAGTAGTAGGACAGCTCTCATGGCAGATCTCACCTCTCCTTGTTGAGAGTCATCCAGCATTGAATGAATTGACCTCTTTTGCTTGAGTTTATAGAGCAGATGCCTTTTATTTACTATGAAGAGCCTCATCTTTTTTTTTTTGAATGTCCCGTCTGTTTTTGTCTCTTTCATGTAGCTCTTTTCCAAGCTTAGAGTCTGAAGCGGAGATTCAGGGCCTTAGGATGAACCATTCAAATACAGGCAGGAGCTGGAACGGATATAAAATGAGCTGACCAGAGAACTCAAACTCAGAGTATGTCGATATGATATCAGTATTTCTTGAGATCCTTACTATAAATGCATTTTAGGCGTTCATATTGCTCTGTAGCCTAAAGATTCACAGTCATTACCCACTTACACTTAAATCTTCCACTATCTATAGGATGGCGTTCCCATCATTTCTACATTCATTCCTATAAAATCAGCATGTTTTTATCATCTGTGGAACATTGGTCAGTGTTTGGTTTAGTGTTGAGGCTGGAATTAAAAAAAATGAACCTCTAAACATTCTGACCTAATTAAGTTGTTGTGTTGGACTGACTGCTTGGAAATCTGGACTCAGCATTACATTACAGGATATCAACTTGCTTTAATACACACTCACACACACTGAGACTCCTAGTGTACTAAGCGGCCTCTGAGGGTAGATTGTCCAATAAGGAAGGACATCTGACAGGCTGCTTTGAGTGCAGTAAACAGAATAGGTTTTGTGTTAATGGCAAATATGTTGAGGATTCAAAGATAAAGAAAATGTAAATAAATTAAAAGGAAAAAACTACTCTTTAGCATATGTTAAGTTCTTAGAAATGTACTCTTTGTATGTTGGTTTCATAAGGTTTTGTTGTAAAATTTTCAAGAAAAGTTTAAATTTAATGTCTAAAAAAACTTTAAAATGTCATATGAATTGTAACCATCAAATTATTAAATGAAAATAACATGTAATTTAAACAATTCAATTCTAAATCCTAAATTAGATTAATGCTTTGAGGATAAAAGTATAAAATACTTGTTAAAATATAATCACAATCTGAATAATATTAAAAATATTATTTTCTTATTGTTCTTTGAATATTAAAAGATGTAATTTAGAACTGTGGTGAAGTAAGGCTGAGATTCTCAACATCATTACTCAAGTCTTCAATGTCGCGATCCTTCAAATCATTTAATATGCTGATTTGGTGTACTTGTGAGAATTATTAGTAATGGTATGGTTGATAGCCATTAATCGTTTTTTAGAATATGGGGCAGTATAAAATACAAAAAAACAAATAAGCAAATTTATGGAAATAGTTATTTGTAACATTATATGCCTTTGTCATTTAAATAATTTTTGTGTGTTATTTACTGAATAAAAGTATCAGTTTTAAAAGTTTCAATTTCAAAGTATCAATAAAAAAGAGAGAATGTACTCATCCCTAGAGTTTTTAATTGTAGTGTGTTTATTTATTTATTTACTTTAAAAAGAAACAAATATGCACGAAGGTATTGCAGATTATTGCAGTGGAAAAATGCATGTAAAAGGAAATGTATTAATGTGTTTTTTTTTTTTGTGAATAATTAAAAGTGATTCATATTATATATATGAAATAATTTTGTTTTCAAGGTAAAAAGTATAAAATACTTTCAAATATATAATTACAGTCATAAAGGTCTTTAGGTTTTTCTATGATGTAACTTATAATTATTTTAATGAGGACAGTTCACATCACTACTTGACTTTTTTTGGAATTTATTCTGCAAAATATTTAGAAATTAAAAGCATGTTCTTCATAAAAGAATGTGTTCTATGTATGAATTACATTTCAAGGAGAGTTCACGAAAATGAAAATTCTGTCATTGATTAGGCTGCTCACTTTCATGCTGTTCCAAACCCATAAAGACCTTCATTCATCTTTGGAACACAAATTAAGATATTTTTATGAAATCCAGAGCTTTCCTGACCCTGCATCAGTCCAGCAACGTTACTACCATTCAAAGCCAGAGAGTAGAGATGACCTGCCAGGGACGAGGAATCCATGGTGCATATGATTGGCCCTGGATCGGTGACCGGCGGTAAGTATGACATCTTTGCGATTCAGGAGCATGTTTGGTAGCGGCAGCTCACACTCTCAATCCCACATTTAAATTGCGTCTTCTTCCCCAATATCAGAACAAAGAATAAACAATAATTTAATATCAAATAGCTTACCTTTTAGTGTGTTGAATATTTTTTTTTCTAAATTTAGCAGACAAAAATGCGTTCCAATCAAAGCCACAACAAGAAGGTTGTGTGTATCTGAGAGCAACAAAGTGGTGTTTTGTTACTGAGCAGATCGAGAATGAGTCAATGATTCCGGTAACTTTTTTCGCAAGACTTGCATCATTTTCTGAAAGATCTGCCATTTGAATGAATCGGTTCAATGCGCTGACTCTTTGGTGGCTATTTGCTGCCACCTACTGGATTTGTTTGGTTTCTGTTTGTCATATACAGCAACTCATTTTCAGTTAGTGCAGTTTAGGCATTGAATTATAATTGTTTAGTAATTTCTTTTTTATTAAAGCGTTTATTAGCATTCAAAAAAAAAAAAAAAAGTACTTTTGTTTGCATGCGTAGTGCAATTCTTAGAAATCGAGGAATCTGAAAAATTGGAATCGTACAAAATCAAATCTGAATCATCCAAGAAGAAATTACAACCCAAGCATCTCTACCAGAAGGTAGTAAGGACATTGTTAAATAATTCGAAGACATTACGGAAGAAGAATTGTTGATTGTTATTGTTAGGGTTTTCCAAAGTACGGTTTCAGTACTACGGTGCAGAATTTTGAAATCGATCCATTTCAGCTCACATTTTGAAGCTGTTGGGAATCGATTTTTAAACATCCCTGATTGGCCATAGTGTTCATGATCGCGGCTTTTAAAGCGCTCCTGTTGTGCTTATATGGCCTTCGATGAGAAGCGTGAAGAAACTATCATTGTAATGATCCACAGTGGAGTGTCTGTTGGTAGCGTGAACACTATGGCCAATCAGCGATGTTTAAAAGCGAGCAACAAGCTCAAATGTGAGTGGGAAATGGGCCGATTTTAAAATTTCAATTACGAAAATTTTTTGAACCAGTTGCCTTTGCAGCCAACCAGATTATTGTTAGGTATTTATTTTTATTTTCTTTGCGCACAAGAAGTATTCTTCTAGCTTTATAAAATTAAGGATGAACCATGTCACATGGACTATTTTATCGATGTCCTTACTACATTTCTGGGCCTTGAAATGGTACTTACGTTGCTGTCTGTATAGGGTCAGAAAGCTTGCGGATTTCATTAAAAATATCTTAATTTGTGTTCTAAAGATGAACGAAGGTCTTACGGGTTTGGAATGTCATGACGGTGAATAATTAATGACAGAATTAAAATTTTTGGGTGAACTATTCCTTTAAATTTACAATAAATCAAAAAGAGACTGACAAAAAATGAACTCATTTCATTGACCTGTTAACATTTGTGTTGTACCCACCAGACATTTGATCATAGAGAACTTCATCCCACTGGAGGAGAAGAACAAGATTGTGACAAGAGCCACTTTTGATGAAGAAGACGACCTTTGGAAAATTACCCCCATCACCCGTATTCAAAAGTATTTAGACTTATTTTTGAAATTTGAAACTGAAGTATTCTTATGGCTACCAACATCCTTTCTTTTTTCACTGTAATGTTTCTCTCTTTCTTTTTCTCAGTGATCAGCAGATGATGAAAAGGCCTGTTTCTGCAGTGGGCTACAGACGGCCTCTGAGTCAGCACGCCCGTATGGCCATGTTAATGCGGCCTGATGTCAGATACAAGGTATGCTGACACTGCTCCCATAATCCCCCGCACATCACTACACAAAGGCTTCGGTTACAACACTCCCTCACTCTTTACAGTGACACAGATGAGCTCAGGAGAATCAAACGCACATTGCGTCCTTGCTCTTTTGCCTTCATCTTTTTATATTCTCTCCTGTCCGTCTTCCAGGCTGAGAATATCTTGCTGCTGGAGTTGGACCTTCCCACCCGGACCACAAAAGACTACGAGGGGCCGGTGATCGCGCCTAAAGTGGCTGCGGCTCTGGAGGACGCTCTGAGGGAGGAGGACGAGATCCAGGTGGACGCCTCTGGTCTTCGTGCCAGCCTGGGCTCCAGTCCAGGCCTCAGTGCCTCAGCTGCTGGGTTTTCCAAGAAACCAAAGTCAGGGTGAGAAATTCTCGCTCCAACCTCTTTCCTTTTGTTTATTTTTCACCTCTTTGTTGATCCTTCCTTAATATGCTTTTTCGTTTCTCCCCACAATCCTCTCACAGCCGCCCAAAAACTGGCAAGAAGGTGAGCACTCCAACTTCAGCTCACAGCCCTTTGTCCGGCTCAGGGTCCCCTCTTTACCCGCAATCCCGAGGCCTTGTGCCTAAATGACACTGGCCCTCTGTGAAAACCTTCACTGCTCCATATAAACTGACTCACTTTAGCATTAAAGTTGTCAGTTTTTAAACACAGGTGGAATATCTTGGTGTGGTATTTGAACCCACCAGTCGGCCCTCAAGCTACCTTGTTTTTAGATGTCGCTTCAACGTCCTGTTCATAGCACCTAAAAAAAATCACATTTGGCAAGCTTTAAAGTTTTAAAGCTCACTGCAAGATGAAGTTCCACAGATTTAGTTTGCACTAAAGCAAGATGTTACATGTTTTTTGTGTGCGTGTGAGGTCATTGAGACAGCAGATGGTCTCGCCATTGACCGTACGTGTAGTTACATCATTGTGGGGATGTTTTTGTCTGTGTCCAGTTTTAGGATTAACAAATTTCTCACATAAAGTAGCTGGAGATGAGATTTATGCTGGTTTGGGCCACAAAAAGCACTGTATTGTTGTTGTTTGACGAGAGAGTAAGCACATTACGTCATTGGCTAAGACCCAAAACAACCTCTAAGCCTTTCTCGAAGACTCTTTTGAGTCGCTTGGGTTGGGGGAAGGGCCCAGAAACAGACTCTTGAGTTGGGCTGTCATCGCAGTCAGTGCTGTATCCAGTTGGGAGTTTAACGGTCATCACATACTAAAAATATCAGGGTTCCAAGGTGCCTTAGATTCTCTTTACGTACAGAAGTTTGGTCTGAGAATCCCTTGACCTGATAGCTGGACAGTAGAACGTGCAATCCACAAAAACCCCAGTGGATGGTTCCTGAATGCTTTGAATTACACTATAAGCCTGTTGTGTTGGGCAGGCTTGTATTTAGTGTTCAAATGTTCAAAGGGACAGTTCACCCAAAAATTATGTCATTCATTATTCAGCTTCATGTCATTCCAAACCTGTAAGACTTTTGTTCATCTTCAAAACACAAATTAAGATATTTTTGATGAAATCCAAAAGCTTTCTGACCCTGCATAGACAGCAACACAACTACAATGTTCAAGGCCCAGAAAGGTAGTAAGGACATTGTTAAAATAGTCCATGTGACATTAGTGGTTTAACTGTAATGTAGCTGTGAGAATACTTTTTGTGCACAAAGAAAACAAAAATAACGACTTTGTTCAACAATTTTTTCTCTTCCGTGTTCATGAGAATACCACAATGCATAAAATCGTTATTTTGCTTTGTTTGCACACAAAAAAGATTCTTGTTGCTTCATACAGTTGAGGTCAAAAGTTTACATCCCCCTTTCAGAATCTGCAAAATTGTTGTTTTACCAAAATAAGAGGGATCATACGAAATGCATGTTATTGTTTATTTACAACTGACCTGAATGAGATATTTCATATAAAAGATGTTTACATATAGTCCACAAGAGAAAATAATAGTTGAATTTATAAGAATGACCCCGTTCAAAAGTTTACATACACTTGATTTTTAATACTGTGTTCTTACCTGTATGATCCAAAGCTGTGTTTTTTGTTTGTTTTTTGTTTAGTGATAGTTGTTCATGAGTCCCTTATTTGTCTTGAACAGAGAAATCCTTCAGGTCCTACAGATTCTTGGTTTATTAGCATTTTTGTGTATTTGAACCCTTTCCAACAATGACTGTATGATTTTGAGATCCATTTTTTCACACCAAGGACAACTGAGCGACTCATATGCAGCTATTACATAAAGTTCAAACGCTCGCTGATGCTCCAGGAGGAAAAACGGTGCATTAAGAGCCGGGGGTGAAAACTTTTGAACAGAATGGAGATGTATACCTTTTTTTTTTTTTTTTCCTTTCATATGTTTTCATGTAGTACTGCCCTTCTGAGGCTAAAGAAGATTACATGTTTCCCAGAAGACGAAATAAGTTACATTTGCTCTGTTCTTCAAATTCAAAAAGGTTTCACCCTCTGGCTCTGATACGTTGTGCTTCCTTCTGAAGCATCAGTGAGTGTTTGAATCTTCTGTAATAGTTGCATATGAGTCCCTCAGTTGTCCTCAGTGTGAAAAGATGGATCTCAAAATCATACAGTCATTGTTGGAAAGGATTCAAATACACAGAAATGCTGTAAAACCAAAGAATTTGTGGGACCTGAAGGATTTTCTGAAGAACAGCAGGCAGTTGAACTGTTCAAGACAAACAAAGGACTCATGAACAACTATCACTAAAATATAAACAAACAAACACAGCTGTGGATCATTCAGGTGTTAGGAATCAAGGGGATGTAAACTTTTGAATGGGTCATTTTTATAAATTCAACTTTTTTTTTTTTTTTCTCTTGTGGACTATATGTAAATGTCTTTTATGTGAAATATCTTAGGTAGGTCAGTACTATCATAGGTCAGTACTAAATAAAAAATAACACTCATTTTGTATGAACCCTCTTATTTTTTGTAAAATAATTAGTATTTTGCAGATTCTAAACTTTTGACCTCAACTGTAACATTACAGTACGTAGTAGTTGCGTCGCTGTGTATGCAGGGTCAGAAAGCTCTTGGATTTCATCAAAAATATCTTAATTTGTGTTCCAAAGATGAACAAAGTTCTTACGGGTTTGGAGCGACATACGGGTGAGTAATTAATAACAGAAATTTCATTTTTGGCTGAACTATGCCTTTAAGTTGGGGATCTGTAAACAAGAGTTTGACATGAGTAAGTCTTATTGAACTGTCAAACCTTGAAGGTAATACCATTGCCTGCTGCTACTGTAGGGTTCCTTTACCCCTTGTGTCATAGCATACAGTTTATGTATATTGAGACATGTTAGTATAAAAATCTGCATTATCACTGCAGTTGTATTAAAATCGAAAAAATAATAAATGCAGTCTTAGAGTAACATTTTGAAAGGCTAAGTTATTACCATACTAGTCAGTTTTATATTCAAGCAATTGTAGATAGTTTTTAACAGTGGTATTTTCTTTGCTTAGATTTATATGGTTTATTTTTGAATATGTATTATTTAAAGTTGTGTACAAAGTTATTTTTGCATATGAGATTTAAGTATCATTTTCATGTGATTCATTGCGTTCTTTTGTCATTTAGCAAACGTACAGCTTTTGGATTGTCAGAATGTACTGCAAATCCTGATGCTGGTCATTGAGTGTGAATTTCTTAATTTAAATACTGTATGCATTATCTAATCAATATTCACGCTGCCACTCCTGGCTGTATTATTGCATAAGTCATTAGTTGATGTCTTGTTACTTTTGAGGTTTTAGCATGACATAAAAACTTCTAAAACGTTATAGGCAAAATGAAACTGTACGTCTGCAGTCAATACTCCACTTTCACCTTCTTCCATGTGATGCATGAGTTCAGTGCTGATAAACACACTGAGAAAATAAATTTACTGTTCACACAGATTTTTTTGTACTAAAATGTTTTTGAATTTGTATTTGAGTTTAGAATGCAAATGTCCTCAATGTCTTAACCGTCTTTTAATTAAAGGATGATTATTAGCTATTTGAGGGTGTAAGAGCCATTTTTTTCTGCTTGCAGTTTTATTCCACCCAAATCACATGGTACTGTATTGAATGGATGGCAAAGACTGACACGGAAGAGAAGAAATTGTTGAATAAATAATAATCATTATTTTTGTTTGTGCACTAAATGTATTCTCGTAGCTGCTTAAAATTATGCTTGAACCACTGATGTCACATGGACTATTTTAACAATGTTCTTTCTACCTTTCTGGGCCTTGAACGTGTCAGTTGCATTGCTGTCTATGCAGGGTCAGAAAGCTCTCAGATTTCATCGAAAATATCTTTAATTTGTGTTCTGAAGATGAACGAAGGTCTTACGGGTTTGGAACGACAAGAGGGTGAATAATTAATGACAGAATTTTCATTTTTGGGTGAACTATTCCTTTAAGTAATAAAAATAACCAGGACTTCTCAATATTTTACCTGAACTTCATCCTCTTCCAGCTTATGGTAGCATAATTATCTTGTAATCTGAAGCACTGGCTTTTAATTCTGGGTGAGATAATGAAATTATTTATTTACATATTAAGATTTTTTTTTTTTTAAATGGAGAATGTGTTTTATAGAAGCCACTGGATCAAAAAGGTTGACTTTTTATCTCAAAAGAATTGTGAGATAAAATCTCACAAATGCGAGTTATGAAGTCCAGTTTTGAGGGGGAAAAAGACTATGTTCTTAGAATTCTGAGTTCATATCTCTTAAGTCTGACTTTTTCTTAGAACTGCATGATATAAATTCAATTGCGAGAAAAAAGTCAGAATTGTGAGATATAAACTCGCAATTCTCATTTCTCTGAATTCTGTTTGTATCTTGCAATTCTGACTTTAACACAGTTCTTTTTTTTCTCACAGTTGTTTTTACCTCGCAATTCTGATTTTTTTTTAACACAATTCTTTTTAAAAAAAAAAACAAAAACACAATTGTGACCTTTCTCTGAATTCTGAGTTTGTTTTTTGCAATTCTGAGTTTAACACAATTCTGACTTTTTTTTTGTCTCACAGTTAAGTTTGTATCTCGCAATTCTGACATTTTTTTCATAATTGTGAGACAAACTCACAATTGCATGTTATAAAGTCCAGTTTTGGGGGAAAAAAGATTATATCTCACAATTCATAAAGTCATAATTGTGAATTTGTATCATGCAATTCTGAGAAAAAAAATCAGAACTGCAAGATGTAAACCTGGAGTTTCGAGGAAAAGTTTTTTTTAAATTCAGTGCTGGAAACAGGCTTCCATTGTGTTTCTTTTTTTTTTTTTTTCCCACCAGCCCAACTTTAAAAAAAATGTAAACTTGTTGAATTTTCTGTTAGTTTAAAATGTGCATTATGCAAAAAAGTTGGATCAATCATGCATTAGAGATAAGGAATCCAGCTTATCATTCAAGGTGGAAGTAAGGTCATGAGCAAGACCTCCAGCTGATTAGCCACTATATTGGAAATAGCGAGAAGAATAACAACGTGCAGTAAATGCTAAAACTGTTTGCACTACAAACAAGTGTTTTCACAATTAAGATAATACATATAAATAAGACACCAATTTGCAATATCAAACAGCAAAACCAGCTGTTTTGTATATCTAAAAATAGCTGGACGCAGGTGAGACTGGAAGTCAGACCCATAAAAATCTGGAAGTAATCTGCATAAAGCAAAAATAAAGTGGATAACTGACGCTTAAAGGGTTTGTGATTAGCTTTTTAGCTAAATGCCCCAATTTTGGATTCTTAATCTACAATAAATACCAGTGTTCAAATGATGTATTACTTCCATTTAATAAAACACAACAGTTTTGGAATTTCAATCACAAACTCTAAATACAATACACATAAAATGAACAGAAATAACGTGCTGTCCAGTGTGCAAACTCAAACTTTATTGAAGGTTCAGTCACCTACAAGCACACAATCAGTCTGAGCAAAACCTGGTAGATATGCTTGTACATCAAATGAGTAAAGACTTTCCTGGGTTTTATGGGCTACCTAAACACTGGTCTCATCAAGGAGAACAAAAGAGAAAAGCTCTTGCATTAATGAAATGTGTAGAAATTGAACCTGGGATCAAAGAATTGCCAGATCCAACCATTGTATGCTCAGAATAGTCTTCCTGTACAGAGGTTGTTTTACTACCAATGTGATATATAAAAAGCAGATCAACATTTTTGGTCAAAAAATAGAAAGGTCCTAACATTTTGGTCTTAAGGAGTTAAAAAAATAACATGAAATAAATGTTTTCCTAAAGTATTCCTGAGTAGGGCCAAAGATTCTGAGCACAATGATTGGAATTTGTGAAAAATACTCAAGTGCTTTACATACCTCAAATTTTTGGCGATTGCCAATAAATAGAATTTTACTAAAAATGTTTCTCCTTCGCACAATCTTTACAATTTTATTGTAAAGCTTGCGATTTGACACAATGAACACGTAAATCACTGTGTGCGTGATTCTGACGGATGAAGATTTTATAGTAACTGGGTGCAAAAACGATGTCTGCCTTCATACGAGCGTGGACTAAAGTTACGATGCCGCGTCAACGCATCGCTAATCGAATTTACATGATGTAAAATGCATCATACCACCACAAACTCCAGTTACTCACAAAATGTGGGTGCGCTACGGCAGTACACATGCAGACGTTATTCAGTACACAGTAGAGGCAAGGAAAAGAGTTCAACAGTGGAGGGCCAACTTTGGGGTCTCGTGTAAAGGTGCGGTCACACTAGCGAAATTTCACAGGCAAAGAAAGTCCAACGTCAATAGTGTAGCGATGCACAAAGTCACTTTCAAACCAACCAGATTCCTTTTGGTTGTAGGAAATTTACTTGAACAACAAGAACGCGAGCGAAATCTGAATCTGATAGATTCCTATTGAAATGACTGGATTCCACCAAGCTAGGGTAAATGTGACCGCACCTTAAAGCTATAAAAAATATTCAATCCGCCATGTCAAACTACGCCACATCCCAAAGTGACGCTACTCTAAAAGAGCACACATCAACAAGCAATTCCCACAGGGACAATGTATCGTATCGTACGCTTTGATCATCTCAACCGAGGGGAAAACTGAATTAAAAACGAGCAGCGTGAGCTTAGGCGACGTTGATTATTCAGGAAATTAGCTCATCCTTCAGTTCCATCTCTGTACATCCCGAATCAAGGAGCTTTGCTTCTCAAAGGGATATGGATATCATGATGTCATTAATTGAGGACGTAATTGTCATGCTAATCCAGTTGAGAGGAGGAGGACGAAGAGAAAGGCTTTTCTTCACATCTAATCGTCTTAGCGCTACCCCGCACGTGTTATCTCTCGCCACGTCTCATTTCTCCCTGTAATACAGCAGATACATCTTCAGGGGTTCAGGTAACGGGAGTCTGAGAATCTTCTCACGCAGAATATTAACGGGAGGCTCCGCACGAGCGCAGCCGCCTTTGCTTTTCTCGTCTTCGGCGCCGCATCCGTCCTCGTCCTCCTCGGGCAGGTCTTCTCTCACTCGGCGGCAACCCCTTTCTTCCTCCTCCTCCACTTCTTCTTCTTCCTCTTCCACCCCTCCGGGGTAGTTGCAGTCGTCCATGGCTGTGGGAATCATGGAGTCGTGGAGGACCACGGAGTTGACGCACTGGCGGTAGAAACGCCGACAGAAGCGACGGCGTTCGAAGCGGGGCCCGTAGCGGTGCATGGCCCGGGCCCCTGGGAAAGACACCCGTCTTTTTGTGCGTCCTTCCCCCATAGCTATGGGCTGACGCAAAGTGTGACGAATAGCAATACGGGACAGGTCCTGCAATGTCCGCACTTCAAAAATGGCTGCAAACAGAAAATGAGGAGGAAGGAAGAGATAATGTTTTTGTCAGTGCATTTTAGCATAAAATTTTGCATTTTAAAAATACAGGGTTTCTGCGTGATTTATGAAGGTACATCAGCGCTGCAGCCTGTCTCATTTTACATTAAAGCGCAAATGAAACTATTAGGCAAAAAAAAACAGTTTCCTAGAAACATCAGTAATGTTGGAATCAGTGATACTGGCCTTTAGTCATAAAAAATATTTAACAAATATTAAGAGTATACTGTCATTATGTTGTTTCTACATTAATTTGAAGATTGAATGTGAAATTATTTCAAAATAAAAGTGTATACAAAAACTTCAATGTTAGGATTAATTGCTATTAATTTAAGAAAAATGTGTGATTAATTAGTTTTTTTTAATCGATTAATTCAAAACATGACATAAGATATTAAGATAGTCTTGTTTACTGTAAAACAGATCAAAATGAAGTGAATTTATTATTAAAACAAGAACAAATATTTGCCAATGAGCTCAGAAAAATCCTATTGGCAGATATCTGTTCTTGTTTTAAGCATAAACTCATGTAATATTGACTAGGTTTTAATTAATTCTAATCTGACTTTATTTTTTAAAGATTTTATTTTATATTGCATCTAAGGTAAATGTATATTGATTTATAAACGTTTCATAAACCAGATATAATGGTAGATTCCCCCCCCCATTTAATGTTATGACTTTATGAATTTAAGACTTTCTGCTCTGATTTATAAACTTTTTAAGGTCTTATTTTGTGGAAGGGCAAATTTATGATCTGCAGAAACCCTGTAATAATGATAAAATAATAATAATAATAATAACAAATTTTAATTTTATTTTTTTACAGAAGATCACAGAATTTCTCTTCCGAGTTTCTATTTTAACAGTAATCCTCTGGTGTGCAGTACATTGTCTGCCAAAAAATGAAATGAATTGCTAATTTTTTTTTTTTTTTTCAAAGATTAACTGTTAAAAGTTTTATGCCTTCAATATACAATGTTTTTAGATTGTTTAAAAAATTGTCATATTTTATTAAATAGTCATAATTACCAATAAAAGAGAACTAAAGCCTTTTCACACCAAGAATTTGTAGCATGATTTTTGTAAATTCCCAGCCGAGAAAGAAGGGTCTTACCTAGCAAAAAAAATTATAATTTATATACTTTTTAACCTCAAATGCTCGTCTTGTCTAGCTCTGCATGTGTATTCCGGTTCAAGACGGTTAGAGTAAGACTAAAAACAGCTCATTTTCTCCTCCAACTTCAAAATAACCCTACATCACTGCAGAAGTACCGACCCAGTTTTTACAAAGTGAACATGAAAAGAAGATCAAACATCCTTTTCAAAAAAAAGTTAAAACAGCGATGTTAAATGATTTTGAAGTTGGAGAAGAAAAAGAGATGGGAGTTTTTCGACATACCCTAACTGTCATGAACCGGAATACACAGAGTTCACACACAGCTAGACAAGATGAGCATTTGAGGTTAAAAAGTATATAAATTGTGATTTCAAAGAAAAAAGGACAGATCGTTTCGCTAGATAAGACCCTTCTTCCTTGCCCGGGATCGTTTAGAGTCATTTGAAGCTGCATTTAAACTACATTTTGGAAGTTCAAACTCACGGGCACCGTAGAAGTCCACTATATGGAGTGAAATCCTGAAATGTTTTCCTCAAAAAACAATTTCTTATCGACTGAAGAAAGAAAGACCTGAACATCTTGGATGACAAGGGGGTGAGTACATATCTGTAAATTTTTGTTCTGGAAGTGAACTTCTCCTGTAAAAGGTCTCATTGGCTGCCAATAATTGTAATATAATATCATTCATCAGCTGCAAAAAATCAATTCCAACGATATCAATCCTCTGTGTTGTTAACGTTATAGTTGTTTTCTGGACTTTACTATTCTTGGTTCATAAAACATAATTACAGTTATCGCTATATTTATAGTCGTAGGTGTGAATTATCATTTAGTAATGGGTAGTTTTTTGTATTACAGCATGTAAATGATCAGTGAAATTTGCTAAATTTTATGTTTACAAACACTTTCAGAGGACTTGGTGAAAATCGTTTTGGTGTGAAAACTCATTTGCAGTTGATGTCCTTGTTTGTAGTAGACTCTCAGTGTACTCACGTAAAGGAACACTCCTAGGTCTGCCATTGACATTCTGTTTGGGCTGGACGAGCGGGGCAAAGGTCACAGCGATGATTTTCTTGGTCTCCCAGGAGCTCTGACCTGTACGGGTGATCTTGGTCAACTGTAAAAGAGTTTCTAATTAATCACACTAATTACACATCATTCCATGTGAATACTAAATACGCACGTGTGTACACTGATTTTGTGAGTAAATGCAAATAAAAATGGGATTTTAGGAGCCCGTTTTGTGGCTTTAGTGTCTTTTAGCTTTGAAGTCATGCATTTGCTCGTTTATTTTTTAATACAAACATGTAAAGTTTACAGTCTTTTCCTCATGGGAAAATGCGCCAAAAGTATTTGCTCATTTTGCACACATATCCAAATATTTCCCAACAAAGTGGGACTAAAGCCATTCTATATGTCAGGAAATGTCAACACAAGAAAGAAAACTACATTCATCAAACCATTTCTAGACATTTCAAGTATGTAGTAGAAAACCCATGAAAGTTTTACGTTCTTCAAAAAAACCCACGTCATTTCAAACATATTTTGTCCATTATTTTGATGATGTAAAATGGTTGCACTCTGTGGGCTACTGGAGCTACCTGTTGCTATTTTAACCAGAATACACAACTCAGAAAATAAAATACTGATACGATGCCACATTGTGCGGTGTTTGGTTGTCATTTTCGGTTGAAGTGCAACAAGAGAAGTGAAGTCTTCACTGCTTTCCTAGCAATAAGAGGAGAAAAAAAGAGAAGACGCCTGCGGACGAATTAAATGAATTATTAAAGGAGAAGTTCACTTCCAGAACAAAAATGCACTCATAATGCACTCACCCCCTTGTCAACCAAGATGTTTGTCTTTCTTTCTTCAGTCATAAAGAAATTATGTTAAGGAAAATATTTCACGATTTTTCTCCATATAATGGACTTCTACGGCGCACCGAGTTTGAACGTCCAAAATGCAGTTTAAATGAAGCTTCAAACGATCCCAAATGTGGTTGTAAACGATCCCAGCCAAGTAAGTCTTATCTAGCAAAACGAAACGAAACAAAACAGTTATTTTCCTAAAAAAAATACAATTTAAATACTTTTTAACCTCAAACACTCATCTTGAACTCTGTGTATTCTGGTTCAAGACAGTTAGTGTATGTCGTAAAACTCCCATCATATTTTCTTCCTCAACATCAAAAATCATTTTAAAATCATCCTACATCGCTGCAGAAGTACCAACCCAGTCTTTGCAAAGTGAACATACAAAGAAGATCAAACACCCTTAACAAAAAAGGTAAAACATTTAAAATGTACAAAAAAAATGTAGGATGATTTTAAAGTCGAGGGAGAACATGAGATGGGAGTATTGAACTGGAGTTCAGGCAGAGCAAGACAAGATGAGTGTTTGACATTAAAAAGTATATAAATTGTATTTTTTAAACGAAAATAACCAATCGTTTCGCTAGATAAGACCCTTGTTCCTCGGATTTGCATTTGTGGACTGCATTTTGGAAACTCGGGGGCACCATTGAAGTCCACTATATGGAGAGAAATCCTGAAATGTTTTCCTTAAAAAGACAATTTCTTCACGACTGAAGAAAGAAAGACATAAACATCTTGGATGACAAGGAGGTGAGTACATTACCTGTAATTTTTTGTTCTGCAAGTGAACTTCTCCTTTAAGCCATACAAGTCTGAATACCAGGGGTTCCTTTTACAACACATTAACTTAATCATGTACCCACCTTCTCCTCTAGGGGGAGAACTAAGATCCCGCCGACCTTTAGCAGGTTCTTCATGTAGTTCTCATACTCTTTCTGAACTCCTGCTCCACAGTACACCCTGTCATACTGACGGCTCTCCGGAGGGATCTCCAGACAGTTCCCCACCACAAATGTCGGCTCACAGAACTCAAACCTGCGGCCATTTAAACAATTAACATTTGACAATTAAAAACCAATGTAAAGCTGCACCACAGGAAATGACTCACTTGTCAAAGCTGTCGCTGGTTTTGATAAAGTGGTCAAGTTTCTGATACGCATAATCAACCACATCCACATGCAGTTCCACACCATGATTCACACCAAACGGACCTGGTGACAGAAATGACAGATATGTATTTTTATATTAAATACACTTTAGGTCAACTATCCTAACTACTTTAAAGTTGTTATTTTTGTTTTCTTCGCGCACAAAAAGCATTCTTGTACTTTCATAACATTACGGTTGAACCACTGATGTCGCATCGACTATTTTAACGATGTCCTTACTACCTTTCTTGGCCTTGAACGTGTCAATTTCACTGCTGTCTAGGCAGGGTCAGAAAGCTCTCGGATTTCATCAAAAATATCTTAATTTGTGTTCTGAAGATGAACAAAGGTCTTACGGGTTTCGAACAACAAGATGGTGAGTAATTAATGACAAAATTTTAATTTATGAGTGAACTAGTTAATGGAAAACAAAACAAAAATACCAACTAAGATGGGTTTTTTTTGCAGTGCAAATACACTCACCCAGTATAAGGCCCACCATGGTGCTGAGATAACCCGTCCCACTGCCCAGATTGAGAAAAGACAGGCCAGGCTGCAGGTCCAAGGCCTCCATCACCTCAGAGTAGATACATGGAGCAGACAGATGGAGGTTTCCATGCCTCCAGGCTAGATCTTTGTACGCGCTGTCACGGTACTCCTCCAAGTAATAGTCCGCTCTGTCAATGGCTCTGAAGGCCCTCTCCACCAGCTCTGAGCGGATGTAATGGGCCTCCTTAAGGTTGTCAATCAGCTCATCGTTGTCCTCACCCGCGCTCACGGCTCCACCCATAATGAAAGCAGAAGAGCTTCTAAAGACAGTCCTGAGGTGTGCCTATCACTGTCTGGAGGGAAAAGCAAAACACTTCAAATTCAACAAAGTAAGTTGAGACTAAAATGGCACAACATTCTCATTGAGCTTTATACTATTTATAAATAAACACAGAGTCTGATATATCAAATAACAAACATGAAGAACTAACCGAACAACACATACATATTAATAATAACTGTTGTAGCGGTTTTAAGATCATGATTTATTTAGTCGTAAATGACACCTCCAACAGACTGTTGTATAGCAGGTGGGAAGAAAGCAAAGAATGATAATTAATTCTGCTAAATCTTTAATGAGTCCCAGCGTGTCAGACATCCGACGTGAGCTGATATGTCAACAAACCTAACAAACCTAAATAAAAAGTGCCACGCTGTTGCGTCCCATCTTGAACTCTTGGCAGCACCACGATTTTTAGCAGAGACGTGGTTTGTTTGTCATTTTGGCAAGTAGACAAAAAACACGAGTAGCTGACACGTTTACATGTCTATGGATATTTTTAGAATGCAGAATTTAGGTTTAAATTTAGATTAATGCATATGTGAGTGTGTATATTTTTGGTGCTGTAACTGGTCATAATTTCTTTTGTTTTGTACCATTTTAACCACCTTTTTCCAGTCAAAATGGTCTAAAAGTCATTAATGATTAATATACTATCAGTCACCAGTCAAAAGTTTTTGAACAGTAAGATTTGTATTGTTTTTTTAAAGACGTCTCTTCTGCTCACTAAGCCTGCATTTATTTGATCCAAGGTACAGTAAAAACAGTACAATTTTGAAATCTTTTTACTATTTAAAAAAATGTTTTCCATTTGAATATATTTATGTTTTTTGCTGTACTTTGGATCAAATAAATGCAGGCTTGGTGAGCAGAAGAGCCTTCTTTAAAAAAAAAAAAAAAACATTAAAAATCTTACTGTTCAAAAACTTTTGACTGGTAGTGTCTCTTATGTTCAACAATACTGCATTTATTTGAATAAATATTATTTTTATTATTATTAATTATTAAATATAATTACTATTTAAAATAACTGCTTTCTATTTTACTTTATTTTAAAATACGTCTAAAAATTACTTTATTTTAAAATACGTGATACGTCTTATGCTGCTTTATATAAGAACAAAAAATAAATAAATAAATATTTGAAACATCAATATTTTGTAACATTATAAATGTCTTTGCTGTCACTTTTGTTCAATTTATTGGGTCCTTGTTAAATAAAAGTATTAATTTCTTTATCAAAAAAAAAAAAAAAAACTTACCCCTTACCCTTAAATTTACATTACATTAATACACTACATTAATATTTAAAGGTACTATTATTAATGATGTGTTATTAAAATAAACCATGATCACAGCAAATGTTAACATACCAATAGTCAACCAATAGTAAACTGCAGTAAAACTTCAGACTTACAAATATAATAAAACAAATACGATTTGTTTCGAATTACCCTTTCCCTACAACTACCTTATTGGAAAAAATTACCTCATTGTCTGCAACTTTTGGTCTGATTGAGCAACTCATTAATTATTGACTAGTTTACATGCAGTTACAACTGTGACCAGAAATACAACACATACTTTTTTGTTGTTGCTCAACAGGGCTTTTAAAGGAGGAAAATAAATATGTGCTGGGAAAATATGTGCTCATTAAAGACACATACATAATAATTATATAAAAAAGTATTGTTCAGTATTGTTTTGTTTAATACAGATTTCAACAAAACTATAGCTATTTATATTTTAAATATGACAGACGTATTATTGGTCAACATACGTAACAACAAAGGCACCACAGACTGAAATATCAGTAACGCAAAATGGTGGGCTGGTCGCTTCTTGTACTTGCTAGATAAGTTTCAATGAGGCTGTAAAACCGAGCTCACTATAAAATGTACATTGTATCACAAAGTCAGATGGAAAAACGGAAAAACAGATGGGTTACTGAGGTCGTGATGGCACCCGTCAACTATTTCTAACAAACAACCGTTTAGCATGTGACACCACAGCACTGTGTATGACAAACGGCAGCACCGAACATCACAGTCAGCAAACCGATCGCGCCGTTACATGACACTAGAAAAACACATCTGTAAAACACAACAGCGAGAAAACGTGTAAACGGATTCACGTAAAAATGACGTGCGCGTTTTACATGTTGTAACCCAGTAACCGTCATATGTAGGTCAGGTCTGTGTTATCGATTTAACAACAGGTAACTGTAGTCTGTACACGAGGAGAAGCTTTGCACAACCACCGACATAAACAAAAGAGTCTCCGGCCACACTGGCACTCAATGCTGCTGCGCAGTCTACATCTTACCGTGTGATTTCGGACCTCAGCGGTTGTCTCGTGCAAACCAACAATGTCCATCGATTAGATTAACGCGTATGTCGTTTATTTGGATCCGGCACAATACTGTCTAAGTTCACTGCGAAAAAATTGATGCGATGTAAACATAAACCAGCTGACGCACTGACGTCACACGCACGAAGACGTCAAATGCATTGTCGCCGCATTTCGTGGAGATTCGATTCATTTAGTGACTCGATTCTTTTAAATCTTTTCAGCAAAATGACTTACATTAAGATTTAAACATTGTTTTGCTATGAAAAAAGCTCAAACATTGCCAGATATATACAAACACATACATAGACCTAATTGTAATCCGTTACTGATTACAAATTACATGACAAAAATTGTAGTTAGCAAGGTAATTGATTACATTACACAATTTTGATAATGTAATCAGACTACTTTTAGATTACTTTTGACCTATCTCATTTATTGCATTGAGTTAAATAGTATAATCTTGTACCTTATTGATATAAAAAATACAAAGATTAAGAAAATGTATTCCATTAATTGTTATTAACAACATATATAGTGCATTAAACATTATATTATGTCAAGTTTCCCCAAACTGGTGTTTGTGAAGGAATGTATGAGTTTAATGAAAAGCTAATAATTAATTAAATCATAAAAATGTTCAGTTAAAGTGAGTCATTATAAAATCAATCAAAATAAAACACAAATATTTTATTTGTTTACCCGCATGTCACGTGAGCATAACCAATGTTAGAAAACCAATGAACATGCAAATGTGATATTTAATTCAAGTAAACATATTAGGTGAAAGGATCAGATGAGAAAAAAAAAAAAAAAAACTTTGTAAATTTTTATTTGTTCTTTTTAATGTATTTGAAAGACAGAAGCCTTCCAAAGACATAGAAATGCATGGTTAAATAACATACAGAGTGAGAATTCAAATAAAATTTATTGATGCAATGTTCAAACACTTCTTAAACCTGAAATGATTGAAGTCCAGTGATTAAATGCTGTGTCACCGTCTGAATAACGACTGATCTTTGTGTGAGTGTCCACAAAACTTGAAGACTTTCTGAATGTATATAAGTGGTAGACTATTTTAGAAAGGAACATTTAAAAGATAAAAAAAAAGGGATTAGGGAGAATCAATAAATTATGAATCATTTATTGATATTGTGTAAACAATACAATCATGTAATCCATTAAAAAGTAACTGTAGTCTGATTAAAAATATTTAAAAATGTAATTTCATCTAATTACAAGTACTTAATTTTTGGAATCTCATTACGTAATCCAGATTACATGTAATCTAGGCTACACAGCTATAATTACTAACCCCAACACATATACACGGCACATACGCATGCAAACACATATTTGCACATACAAACACATAGACACGGAATTTACAAATATAAAACTCAATGATAGTAAAAAAAAAAAAGAAGAAGAAGAAGAAGTAGTGGCTGAGTAGTCGTTTAATGTTTCACCTGAGGCAATCAGTGAGTTTTGATTCTGTGTTGTGAGTCAATGAATCATTAGTTCAATTGATTCTTTAAATATTTCAATCAATTGTGTCAATCGTTCTGACGGTTTTATACTTTATTGATCATTTACGAAAAGTATTATAAGCGTTTAAACCACAAATGATAATAGAGCATTTACTGTAGAACTGTCTTCATCAATTTTGTCCAGCAAGACAACAAGTCTAAAGACTCGTTCAGTCAGTCAACAGATCCAAGACGCTTCGTTCAACGCTGCTCCACTCCGAATCTTGTTTAGACTCCAAACGCAGACTCGTCGATGTGACAACTGCTTCTTCACAGTTCTCTCTTTTCTGAAGGTAGGGACACAACAGTGAACAAAATGCGTCCACTTCATGGTAGAGAAACGTTTGGTTTACTAAAAAGATTAATTCAAGTAGATAAGTTCACGAACGAAACACCAGGAGAGCACAAAAGTTAAAAATCCCTCACACAGCATTTGAGCATCACGTCAGAGTACTCAAAGTACAGTTATTTTAATATTTTTTCTTCTTTTTCTTAGGAACAATAATTGCTTTCTTTCATTTTGCCACAAATGAGTGCTGCTTCCAAACTGTAAGTACCTACAGATTCATTCACGTCTGTTTTCCCACTTTCCTATCTGTCAGATACTATGATTAGCAATGCAGATATCATTTCATCCAGCTTCTAAAACGAGTGTCGTTATTAGATACTGTTGAAAGGTCTCATATGAATCCTAATGCTGAGATAGTATTGTTTTAAGTGTGGTAGTGTCTTTTTGTCTCCAGCAGAGGTCAGAATGTAAAAAGCTTAGATTTGCAAATGGTGGCACACTTCCATCTGTTTGTTGTCAGTCTATAAAAAGACTAATTTATAAGCCTAACAGACTGTAAAAATCTCTCATCACAGCTAGCACTATCATGATACTGACGAAGATCAAATAAATGAAAGAAAACACTAGGCAGTTGGGGGATACACTTCTCATTTTCTGATTTTAAAATACCAAATTGATAAATCAAGACAGATGATGCACTGGCTAAAAAATGTCAAGCCAAAAATATTTTGGCTTGCGTCTGTATCCGAACTTTTGACTTTAACAAGCGAGAAACAAACACACAAACGTCATGTACAAAGTGTATATACTCAGAAAGATCACATTATTGACTCTTTATTTATGTTTTCCATATATAACACTGAAATGAACGATACCTCCACAAAACAGACATTATTGTTCTCTTTTAACACTGATATCAATGAGCACAGGTACAAGGATACACAAACACGGTCACAATCCAAAACCAACTACACACTTTTCCAAAATGACCTCGAATCACGCACAGCCATAGCTTGTCCTGCTCTACAGAAATAAAACCTCGGTAAGGAAACTACCACTGCTACAAAAGTGACTAAAACATGTAGTCTATCACTGTGAAAGTGCTTCTCATTATTATTTTTTGGAAGTACCGTTTCTTTTTTTGTCATTTTCTAAAGGAGAATCATTTTGTGGCTACAAAATCACCAGTAAAAATAGCTGATCTCTGTAAAAAGGACGCAAGAGGACAAGCCTTGGCCGTGGGTTAAAATACAAGTTGTTTTTTTGTTTTTTTTTGTTTTTCGGCATTTACTTTTAAGTATTCTTTAATACAACAACACTGTTCTTTATTACAAATGTACAGAATCCCATTGTTGTCAGAATAATGCCCTGTGCATAAATGCTTCATCTGTGATACGCTCCATGATTATTTCAGACTCGATGAAATGACCCACCACACAATTTCATACCTGAATCAGAATCACAGTTTTGGGAAGAATAGTGTTACATATTGTGATTTTATTTCATGTCGAACAATAAGCTGAACATCGATTTCAATACGATCCGCTCTTGGTGTTCACCACTTTGCTGAATTCCTATTACCTCCCCCCCTCAAAACAAGGAAGGAAAGAAAGAAGGAGAAAAAGTTGGCGTCCTGAGTGGGATTTGAACCCAGTCCTTAAATGTAAACACACCCTTTCCTGCAGCGAACAGAAGCGAGAAAAGGCACACATGAGAAAACCACAGAGCTGTAAGCTACAGTACCTACAGAATGAGGGCCGTTTTGGTTATATCAGCTTAATGGGACAAACAGTGCCTTCCGACTTGTTTAGCTGTTATCGTTTCTCATGAAATGACCTAGGAACCATTTAAATTCGGCCTACAATTGGCACAAGCCGGACTCTCAAGTAGAAGGTGCTAAATCAACCCTTATTTGGTTCCACGGGGAGGGGTTACATACGCTAACTTGCATTTGCAGATGCTACACTGCTCCAGAGAACATGCTACATTATTAGGCAGATTCAACAAATTCGACCTCGCAACATTCGTAGCTGCTCATCCTCACCGACAGCAGGCGTTTAAGAAGCATGCATCGAGGAAGAATAATTCACACATGCTTTAGGCTATCTCACGTCAGCAGTAATAAGCAGATAGAAATGTTTCTCCCGTCGTAATGAGACAATATGACATCTGTAGTGAGTATTTCCCTATACGCAATTTAATAGAAGGAAGAACTCTAATGAAAACTCTGCCGTTACACATAGACGACGTCTTCGGATTGCTTTTAAAGCAAAGGAAACGCTGTGGAATTGAAATGCAACGCACACATCTTTCCTGCGGAAAGGTTACACAGAACGAGGTGAATGAGGCCGATCTGACATTCTGTGGAAATGGACAAAGATTTATGCAACTGGCGTCTCCTTCGTTTTCTCTGTGCGCGAGGGCACGCCAATGACAATCTCAGAGCTCAAATGCTTAAACCACATCTTTTTTTTTTAGTTTTTGCTGAAGGCTAACAGATCTGATATCACGCATCCGATTTTGGGCTTGTTTTGTGTCGGCGACAAGGCGAAAAGATGTCGGTCGAAGGGCATTTGACATTTCAGACAGGATACAGATTCACATCAAACAACGACGAACAAGTCAAAGACATTTGCGATATTTTATCCCAATTCTGTTGGTGCAATGAACAGTTGTCCCTTAGCCATTTGTACCTTTTTTCGAAATGGAAAAACACACACCCACACACTCGCGCGCACATAAAGAAAAACCATTTGGTTGAAAGGTCATTAGTTGGCATTCAAGATTTCTGAAAAGTGCACACATGTTCTGTCCATCACAATATTGCTGCCATAATAGCAAATGAACAACATGACCGCTGTGTACTATTTAACGAAACGACCGGCTGAATAGAGGCACAATGTTCATTTCACAACTCGCCATTATGAGTCATACAGATTGCGATGATTGGCATTTTACACACGTATCTAAGTGTGGCGTGTCCCACCAGAACTGCACAACACTGTACAATATTAAAGACAGATCCACCGAGGAGAACTTTCAGCACAGTACAATGCGTCTAAACGATTACAGCCTAAGACTAATCTGTTAACCATTGTCCCATTAATGCGGCTGACATACATACAGAGGCCCAGCGAGTTTGGACCAGAAAATAGGAAACTCTACAAACATCCTCGTATTCTTCGCTTTAGAAATGTACGTTTACATATTATAAAACACATCATAATCCTGCAACCACAGTAAACTGGGTCTGTTGTTTTTTTGTTTTGTTTTTTTTTTCTTTATATTATTTAGTCTTCTATGGATAGTAGTACTCACAGCTTTTGGAAAGATATTGTTTCTGTTTAGCTATCATAAGAGAAAAAGAGTTAACAATTACACTGTAAAAATATATGTATGTTTATATACTATATATAGTTTTTTTGTCTTCTTTTTTTCTTTTAAATACAGAATGAATATATTGTGTAGGTATGGCCATCACGGCAAAGGAATAAAGGCATCTGTAACAATCCCCACTTATGCCACGGTCACATGACTCGAGGGTAGTGTGGTTGCTGAATGGGCGGAGTCGGTAACGAAAGCACAGGTCAGTGGCACTTTGTGCATCGAAGAAATAAAATCTAGTATAAGGCTACACGGGTGTATGCTTGTCTGATACTAGTCGAGTAAGGACATTGTGGTTCAAGAGTTTCCGTCAGGATGGTTGGTGTTCGTCTTCCGTGCCCCGCCGCAAAAACGACCGCTCGCTTCCCATGGTCCGACAAAGATAAGTTTAGCACGAGAAAGCAAAAATAATCCATTTGCAATTCATTAGGATTGTTCAAGGGAAACAGTTTTTGGCCACTACTGAGGAGGTATAAAAAAAAAAGACAAAACAAGCACAGGAGGATCCAGAGGAACATCTACTTCCTGTCGAGACGGACGGGGTAAGAGTCAAAGCTGTAGGTTCCACAGTACTGGAATTGCTTTTTTTTTCCTCTTTACATTCCTATAGGAAGTAATGCTGGTATAAGGAAAACCCTCGATAATCATCATATTTTATTCTGTAGTCCAAAACATGTTTTTTGTCTTTATTTTTATATCGCCAAAGGTTCTTCAAGACTACTAAGACTTCACAAACACACGGAGACGTTACAAAATAAATATACATTACAACCGTATCACAGTTCATAATTTCATCATAAATATTAAATAAATAATAAATAGAGATGATACTTCTCCTTCAGCTGTGTTGGAAATTCAAAACAAATAAAATAAAATAAGTCAAAGATTGATATACAGGTAGAGAGAGAGAGAGAGAAAGAAAATTTACAAAATTATCAAAACATTGTTGGTTAAAAATATTTGTACTTAAAAAATGTTTAAAAACTCTATTGTCAAACGAAAAGAAGTTATAAAAATTAGTGGTACATTTTTTTTTTTTTTCTCTCTTTCCAAATATTGATGTGGCAAGTTCCTTGTCACATCTTCATGAGCTTTTATAAACAGAAGGGCTGTGAATATTTAAATAGGTGAATTTGAATAAATAATACAGTTAAAGTTAAATTATAACAAAATATAAATAAATTACAGTAGTGTCTGGACAAGTTTCGTATAATTTATAGATCAGTGACGATCCGACATCTCGTCTGATGTTGAACCGACTGAAATGAAGTGCAATTGTTCATATGTAAGAGATATGACTACGCTGGGTAAATATTTCTACAGTGTCAGTACTACAAATAAAACAGAGCAAGCTAATGCTCCTGCCTGTAGCTCTAAAACAAAACAAAAAAACAGTAAACAAAAAATGGCTGCCGAGATAAAGTAGTGTTTCAACAGGTGAAATTTACAGAGTCAACCGCATGCCACTGATAAGTTTGCACACGCATTTCGCTCACTTTGTATGCAACATCCTCTCGTTTCCCAAGACCCAAAAACGCTGTTTTCTTCAGGAAAGACGAGGAAATACTGCATGTCTGTTCTGCTGGGGCTCATGTAGAGATCACTTGTAGTTGGAGCGTCACTTTTGTTGATTCAGAGGAGCAGCTTCTTCACAAATGAGTTAAAGACTCTCTCTTTCACCTAAAGCCTGGGCTGCAGATCTTCTGGAAGTTCTACTCCCGATTCTTCTTCTTCTTCTTCCAAAACTTCTCACCGTTTGAATGTAAAACAACAAAAACTGTAAAGAAAACTAGGTTTGTGTCTCTCCATAAATAAAGGATTTGGTTCCATCTTCGCCCTTCCAATCCAGCAGCTTTTGTGGATTTTGGTCCTCATAGTAATATATATTATATACCTCTTTTTGAACTCACAGAATGCTCCCTGGGATGAAGGTTTAGATTGTTGTTCAAAAAAACCTGAATGCCCTTTTTGTGTGTCATTTGTATGCTCTTCCCAACGGCTCCACGTTTCTATTTCTCTTCCACGCTTCTGTTTCTTATCCTCGTCTTTTGGCTTAGTCAGACCTTAATGCCTTTCACCGCCTTGTTGATGGTCTCCAGAAGGGCCTTGTTCTCTGGGTTCTGGTAGCAGTCCTTATTGGTGTACATGTCGGTCAGGGTGCTCACGTAGCTCTCGAAATTCTGCTCTGTGATTGGCTCCTGCTGCAATGGAAATAGGAATGGTGGTTTTAGAAAGGTGCGTCTAATTCATGTTGGAGAAGAACGTTATGGAAGCTCCTGTAGGAGTGTGTGTTTAACTCACCATGTGAGGCAGACGGATGTTGGCCAGACTCCGTATAAGAGCTTGACTGAGTCCAGACAGCTCCATAAACAACGCCTCGTTCTGTTCTTCAATCATCTTATTCTCCTGCTCTATGTTCTTCAGGTTCTTCTCCATGGATGTGATCTAAATCACCAAGAAACTGATTATTTCAACTTTCTTTGGTACATGCCTAAAATAATCTTCTTTTGGATTGTCAGGAGATGTGTGGCTAACCTGTGTTTGAAGGTTGACCATATCTGCCTCCATCTCATTGTTGGATTCATTGAGCTCGTTGATTTCTTTATTGAGCTGCTTGATGTCTTCGTCATTGTCTAACACTGTAAAGAGAAGGAGAAATGTTGCCATCTTTAGCGTCTCGCAAAATATGACAGAAGGTAAAATGTAGGAGAAATGTGGGATGTCTCACCATCACTGGCTCTGAACTTAGTGCTGAGATACTCTTCTCCAGGGAACTTGGCTTTCTTCTTGTTGAGGGAGGCTCTGGGGCAGCCTGAGAGACTGGAGCCAAACACAATTGATTCAGCATCAATCATCACAAAACCCAACAGCACATTTGCTTCATGAGCAGTCCCATAATGACTCAGACTTGGCCAGTACCCTTAAACTTAAAGGTAGAATGTGTAATTTCTATGCTACTAAGCTGTGGTCACATTTGCCACCCATATTGAAGGGTTCAAAATGCAGAAGATTAGGTCAGGTTACTCAAAACCACACGAGGAGAACCAATGGGAACAGTAATCACAGATATATGCATTTGGACGGGATTAGATTTCTTAAAGGACCATTGAGTTTGGTGAAAAAAAATAAGCAATTTGCTCTGGAATTTTAATAGAGATTGTTTTACAAAACACAGATTTGGACATATTTCTGTAAACTCCTCTTGGAAAAACTAGTCCCATCCAAATAGGGCTCCACTAAATTTTGTGAAGTTCCACTAATGTGACCACACTTTTAGGGTGTGTTCACACTTGTAGTTCGGTTTTCTTAGTTCATTCGTTCTGGACCAAAAAAAGAAAACAATACATTTGGTCCTGGTCAGTGTTGGGCATGTTACTTTAAAACAATAATTAGTTATAGTTACTAGTTACTTCTCACAAATGGTAACTGAGTTACATCATTAAATAAGTAACTAATTACCAGGGAAAGTAACTATTGTGTTAATGTCAAAATATGTCAAATAACTTAGATGCCCCAATATGTTGAATGAAATTTAAAAGAAATTAATGAATTTTATTTTTAAACTCACCAGACTAATATTAAATATCTGCTGTACTGTTATATGGTAGTCAACATTTTGAAGTGGATCAAAAAAGTTCATCTAAGTTGTCCTAAGACAAGAATGGGTTTTAGGACAACTTTGATGAAAGGTTTTGTTCCACTTCAAATGTTGACTACTATTCATATATAAAGCTTAATGGCACAGTTTTTTAATATCTGAAAATATGCTTAGCATCAGTCAGTCAAGCATTGTAATATGACAATTATGATAATTTAGATAACAAAACTACTACGGATTCTACTACTGATAACAATATAAAACGCACTAAGTTTTAATGAACTGCTGGGTTCATGAATATTAATCAAGTAGTCACCGTTCACTCAAACTGATTTGCTGAAATCAAAACAGGGATGATTGTAGGTGAGTGCCAGTCACTGGTCCTGGTCCACTTAGCATTCACACTGGCGTTTTTGACAGTGCACCTAAAGATGCCGAATCTAAAGGCATAGTGATACGTTCACAACCTAACTGGTCGGATTGAATGACGTGTATTTTGTGATGGAACACCGGAAACAAAAGGTGTGTTCGTCGAACTGGACTCAGTGTGGACTCAGCGTGCTCACTGTTGCACATATGACTTATTTTCACCACCTGCAAACTCATGAAGAGCTTTTAAAAGGCACTTTACCTCTATGTTGCTCCATGTTTGCCCTCTGATCATTTTGTTTTGGGTACTTGTTCCGTGTCATCAAATCATGTCAGATAGCATCGCATCTTGTCATTACATCCTGTTTTTGGTTCTTTTAGAAGTATTTGGTCCTTGTTACGTTCATGTCTCATTCAAACCGCACCAGTTCATTTAGAAGTGGACCGAGACCCATCTTTTTCATGGTCTCGGTCCTCTTGTTTGGTGCTTACTCAACTTATTTGACTTGACTTACTCAAATGAGCCACACTAACAGAACATTCGCACCAGTTTTCAATCAAACCAAACATGACAAGTGTGAACACCCTTAGTTTGAAGTGCAAATCTACTGATTGTTTCCAAACAGGTTTCCCACCTCAAACTCACTCCACTGTTTGTAAATTTCAAATGAATGTACGAATTTAAACATAGCAGTCAACATATTTTCTTCATTCAGGTACCTGCGGTGGGTGAGGAAGCTGCCGTTGGCATGTCCCGATCCGTCACATCCTGGCGTGGGACAGGTTGGGCCTTCTGTCTTAAATGCTTTCCATGAGAACGGAGACCCGTTCAGCAAACCCTCCTTCTGCCGCCTGGCGGCCAACGGGCATCCGTACGCACTGCGGTGAGTGGCGTACTTCCCGCTGATGTGACCCAGGCTGTCACAACCCGGCACAGGGCATCTGTGAGAGAAAGAAAAAGACGATATTAATGTGAATTTAACATGAGTTGGGTTAGAGATCGTGAGAGTATTTATCCCATCAGAAATATCACCTTGCTATTGACTTCAGTTACCATCTGTTTACTCTCTGTCTCACTCAAGTCTCTATTCAGTTTTGTAAAGAGGGCCATATTTAGCTACATACTTTGCCCAACAGTGGCTGTGAATATTACAACATTCACATAAACTGAAAAAAGACATTTTTACACATTGGGGAGCTTGAGTGCCGCCATATGCCGGCTGCTCATTGACTGGAGTGGAATCATGTGGATAAAAAGCTCCTACGCTTGGCAGTCACAAAAAAACAAGAAGACAAAAACCCACACATTGCACTGCAGATGACTTACTAACAAAACCATGCGCAATATTTCAATACCCCATGAGCCATCTGTGCTGTAATATATTGTTCACAGTTTTTTTTTTGCTAGGCGTCTTTGTCTTCTTGCTTTTAGAAGTTGTACAATGGGATAAAACGCACAAGGCCTTTTCCCAAAAGAATTCAAACATTACTAGCACTAGTTGGCCATGCGGGGCTCCATGCACTGACTCATAAGCTCATGTACGAGTGAGTTATTTGGAGGGTTGCCAAGGTGATATTTAACAAAGTAGAACACAAGCAGTATTTTGGGATCACAAGTGGTTCTAGATGGAAATGCTTGATTAAATCACTTCTTTTTGAATGAAGAGGGGGTTTCTAAACTGCTTTACACTGTTGTTAAATGACTGTGTGGTTGGACAAACCTATTATCCAACATTTGATCATTCCATTACAATGTTCCCGCCTAAATTGTGTCTTTTTTTTACCGTACAGTAAGAAAAGGGGAAAAGCCTTTGGCTTTCTATGCAGTACGAACTTTAAGAGCTCGGAGTCCTCCTTGTCGTCCTTGATGGGAGTTGTTTTTATTCCACCTTTCTTGGCCCGTGGACACCCAGACAAACTGAAAATAGAGAGTACGCAGCTCATGATCAGAGGAGCTAGAAACTCAGAACAATAAGGAACGAGCACTACTGACCCAAAGCAATGCAGGAGAAACCAAGCATACGCCATATCCTAACCAGGCACGATGCAACGACTTTCCAGCAATTTCATTTCACTGAAAGTGAAATGCCACATGATGCGACAAAATCACCACCATCTAAACGTATTTGATACGTAATACCTAAGGTGAGCTTAGGTAAATTGGGACACTTTTCCAAATTGAGATTGGCTGAATTTACCTGAATCTCTCAACAGCTATGTGGAGTAGGAATTTGGACCAATGATAAGTCATTGTGGGCAGGGCTAAACGCTACATTACAGAAATTGAAATCAAGTGACCTACGGACAAATATGCAAGACTTGGGTTTTATTGATTGATGTCTCGTGCCTGGTTAGGAAACAGTGACCTCAGCAAGCTTTAGATAAACAGAGAAGTAAAAAATATTATTCAATAATGGGGACGGGTAATAAATGAAGCGTGGCATATATACATGTGTGTGTCTAGTATACAGCTATCACTAAACTTCTCTGTCCTGTGTGTATAGATATGTATGAGGGAGGGAAAGTTCAATGGGCCATACCTTCTGTGAGACGCATAGTTGCCAGTGATATGGCCTGAACCATCACATCCTGGAGTTGGACATCTGGGAAAGTGAAGTCAAATGATAAATGTGATGGATCATAATACCTGAAATAAGCTTGACCAAAAGCTTATTAAACTGAATCATAAATGATTAGTTTACTTCCAGAATAAAAAGTTCCTGATAATTTATTAACCCCCAAGTCATCCAGGATGTTCATCATGTTCATCAGATTTTTGAGGACAACTTTCCAGGATTTTTTTCCATATAGTGGACTTCAATGGGAGCCAATGTGTTTAAGGTCGAAATTGCAGTTTCGGTGCAGCTTCAGAAGACTCTATATGATCCCAGCCGAGGAATAAGGGTCTTATTTAGTGAAACGATCGGTCACAAACTACTATTAAACCACAAATGCACATCTTGCACTAGCTCAACTTCACGCATTATGTAATCACGTTGGAAAGGTCACGCGTGGTTAGTTCATCGTCTGTGTACTCTAGTTATAAAGGTAGGGTAGGGTGAAAACTCCATCTCATTTTCTCCTCCAACTTCAAAATTGTCTGACATCGTTGTTTTACCTTTTTTGGTAAAGTGCGTTTGACTTTCTATGCATGTTCGCTTTCTAAACACTAGGTCGGTACGTCTGCCTACCTTAACACGTGACCTCTATGTAATGTGTGAAGTTGAGCTAGTGCAAGACAAGCATTTGTGGTTAAAAATTATATACTTTTTTTCCCTTTTTTTTTTTTAGAAAATGATTACTTGTTTCTCTAGATAAGACCCTTATTCCTTGGCTGTGATTGTGCTGCATTGAAACTGCAGCTTAGACCTTCAACCCATTTGCCACCATTAAAGTCCACTATATGGAGAAAAATTCTGGAACGTTTTCCTCAAAAAATTTTAATCTCTTTTTGACTGAGGAAAGAAAGACAGGAACATCTTGGATTGACATGGGGATGAGTAAATTATCAGGAATTTTTTATTCTGGAAGTGAACTAATCCTTTAAATACTGTACTGTTTAGAAAATATAAAGAAAAGAGTAAAGCAGCATTTAGCTGAGCAGACCCAAGTGTACAAGAACAAAGAACAAGATCAGAAGTAGAGCAGACATACTTGAGTTCGGCTGTGTGTGCTGCCATGAGGGACCGAAGACTCTTATCAGCGAGAGGACACCCAGACAGGCTAAAAACGTTGAAAAGAAACAAGAGGGAAAAAAGAGAGAAGGAGAAGATAAAGCGAAGGAACCCAGAACGTCCCAAGTCAGTGTAAAAAGCAAAGAGCAGGCGAGAGTTAAGCAAGAGAAAGATAATGTCTACGTGATGTCTTGTTTTATTTGTTGAAGACAAAATAAGGACAGAGAGGTGACCCCCGCACACTGTGTACCTGCGATGGGATGCATAGTTTCCGGTAATGTGTCCACTGCCGTCACAGCCCGGAGTGGGACACCTGCAAGGAACACACAAAAGCCTGACTGAGTGAAACGATTCCATTGTGCTCATCAATTTGTGCACAGAAATGCATGCAAATTAGATGTGACTTACAGTAGGAGCTCTTTCTTGTTGTCCTTGGGCTGGAACCTGACCTTAAAGCTGGGGGTTGTGACCTCTCCGGGGTACTTCCTGTCCTCAAGGCTGTCCTGCATCATGTCGCAATCTTCAGGGTCGGAGGAGGCAAATGACTGAGTGCTGTGGTCCATCTGTTTGAAGATACAATCTGTATTACGCCGGTTTGCACAACAATAGATAGATCAAGGCTTATTGAAATGAAACCGGAAATGGCAAATGGTCGTACCTCTTCTAGCTCCTCTTCTCTCTGCCGATTGGGTTTGGTGTAGTCCAGAGGCCCCTCCCACTCCTCTTGTTTGTAGGTGTGTAAAGAGTGGGGTGAGATGCTGCTGTTGCCATGGTGAAGAGATGTGGATGATGATGAAGATGATGAAGAAAGATCAGGGGAACGCACTTCTGGGCTGGCGCAAGACATGCCCATTTCTCTCTTTATGGGCTTCTTCATGCTTAAGTCCAAGGTGCCATTCTCATCAACCTCAATTTCCATACTCTACAACAGGAAAAAAATAAAATAATTTGTTATTGATAACTGGGTTTGTCATGATGATGATGTGATTAAAAAACTGCACATTACAGAATTTAAATCTCTCCTTTTTTTTTTTAAAACATTTTATGAAATAATCTGAGTGGTACAAAACTCCTCGTCACAATGCTTGGATGCTACTATATGTTGTTCTGCATAATTTTTTAGCACATTGCAATGTGGTTGCTTGGGTTTAGTGGGTGGTTGCCAAGGCATTGCTATGTGGCTGCTAAGGGTGTTGTGGGTGTTTGTAAATGTGGTGAGTTTTTGTGGGTGTTTATAAATATGGTGGCTGTTTGTAAGTTGTAGTAGGTATTTGTAAATGAGGTGGGTTTTGTGGGTGTTTGTTAATATGCTGGGTGTTTGTAAGTTGTAGTGGGTATTTGTAAATGAGGTGAGTTTTATGGGTGTTTATAAACATGGTGGGTGTTTGTAGGTGTTGTGGGTGTTTGTGAATGGGGTGTTAGTGTAAACGTGGGTGTTAGTAGGCTATTATAAACGTGGTGGGTGTTTGTAAATGTGGTGTTTGTAAACGTTGTGGGTGTTTGTTAATGTGGTGGGTGTTTGTAAGGTTTTGTGGGTGTTTGTAAATGAGGTGGAGTTTTGTGGGTGTTTGTAAATATGGTGGACGTTTGTAGGGTGTTGTGGGTGTTTATAAATTTTGGTGGGTGTTTATAGGTGTTACGGGTGTTTGTAGTGTGTTTATAAATGTGGTGGGTGTTTGTAAGTTGTGGGTATTTGAAAAATGAGGTAAGTTTTGTGGGTGTTTGTAAAAAATGGGCGTTTGTAGGGTGTTGTGGGTGTTTATACATTTTGGTGGGTGTTTGTAAGGTGTTGTGGGTGTTTGTAGGTGTGGTGTTTGTAGTGTGTTTATAAATGTGGTGGGTCTTTGTAGGGTTTTGTGGGTGTATGTGAATGGGGGAAGTGTTTGTAGGGTGTTGTGGGTGTTTTGTAAATGCGGTGGATGTTTGTAGTGTGTTGTGGGTGTTTGTAAATGGGGTGGGTGTTTGTAGGTTGTTGTGGGTGTTTAAATGTGGTAGGTGTTTGTGGGGTGTATGTAAAATGAGGTGGGTTTTGTGGGTGTTTGTAAATGTGGTGGGTGTTTCTAGGATGTTGTGGGTGTTTATAAATGCTGTGGATGTTTGTAAGGTGTTGTGGGTGCTTGTAAATCAGGTGGGGTTTTGTGGGTGTTTGTAAATATGGTGGGTGTGTGTTTGTAGGTTGTTGTGGGTGTTTAAATGTGGTGGGTGTTTGTAAGGGTGTTGTGGGTGCTTGTAAATGAGGTGGGTTTTTTTGGGTGTTTGTAAATGCAGTGGGTGTTTGTAGGACGTTTTGAGTCTTTGCCAAGGCTGTGCAAAACAATTGCTTAGAAAAGTAAAATTATGCACCAAAAATCTGAGTAAAACAAACATACACAGAACAAAGCTTAACAACAAAGTACACATTTTAAAACACATTTGTTACATATGTTCCTATTGTATGTAGATGGATGATGAATGGATTAGTGCTAAACCAGGCATGTTTACATATTTGTGTGCATGAATATGAAGATGAAGATGTGCACACACAGTAGGCACTGATCCCAGAGCAGTCCCAGTCTGATTAGCGTTGAGCCACTGGGCCTTTCTGCCCATTAATCTTCCCCTTTTATCCCCTTCTGCTAAAAACATGTCAGGAAATCGAAAAATGATGAAGTAGTCACTCCCTGGGCTGAGGAGAAAGCTTTTTTAAAAAATCACAATATCGAGGACAGAGCTTCTCCAATTACAGTATAGATCCCAGAGTTCTCAGACGGAGGAGGGGGGCTGGAGGCTGATAGATTGTATTTTTGGGTGTGCAAAGGGACAAGGAATGAAAAGAAAGAAAAAGGGGACAGGAAATTGAGGGAATGAGAGAGAGATGCCCTCATTTGCATTAACCATGGAAATATTGAATAAAAGAACATGGAGCACCTGGTCCTGCCCTATCTAGGGAGCTCACTATCAACTTAATGCAATAACAACATGAAGAGGAGACAAGGATGAAACGAACGGAGGGACAGATGAAAGGGAGGAGAGATGACGCAATAAGATCCCAACAGCAAGCAAACGCATTCTCGCTAACGCAACGTTCTTCTGATACAAACCCTGCTGAAGATCAATCACACATAGAGACGGACTTCCTTCAATTGATGGATGGTAACTATTATAAACCGCTCTTATTAACTGTTATACATCTACACATGCTGTGACATTGTTGTAGAAGCTAGTTCGAAAGCTATAACCTGCTAAACTACTCATAACTTAAAGTAGTTAAGCAATCTAAAGTAGATCAGACTAAATCAGAGCAGCATTCATCTGGCACAATAAAAACAATAAGGATCTTAATTAGGGTGCCAGCATCACACTTGAACACATACTAAACTAAATGTAGCTAATAAGACTAGAAAACACCCTAATTTGAATAAATGCATCAAAAACAGCTGCATTAAACTACACTTTATTTCACTACAAAGACGTAAAATTCTTTATAGGGACTTCTGAGAACACTGTTGATCAAAGACTCAGATCAAAAGATGAATTTTTGATTTTTGTTTTTTTTTTTTGAGTCAGTTCATTGCAATGAAATAAAAATGAACCCAAATTAATAAAATTGCTAAAATGACTTCCTAATGCTACTTGAGAGAGAGAGAGAAAAAAAAGATTTTTGCCTCAGCTAGCTTGTGTTTTGTCAAAGCTATCCAATACTTGTCTGAAAAATGAGCTTGTTAGCTAATACCTGCTCTATTATAAAAACAGCTACTAAATTTTTTTTCTGTTTAGTTATTAGCATCGCTACTTTTAAGTGGTTACTAGCCAACACTAGTCTATAGGCATTGGTAATGTCTGGGCGCTGGCTAACGTGTGTCAGGTGTTTGTTTTTAGCTAGTGAGTGCTGAGTAAATTGGTTATCCTAGTAAACAACAGACGTTTCAGTAGAAGTATCTACTGAATCTACCTACTGAAACGGCATTCTGGAGATTCCGGTTTATAAAGTTTTAAAGGAGAAGTCCTCTTCCAAAACAAAGATTCACATATAATGTACTCACCCCCTTGTCATCCAAGATGTTCATGTCTTTCTTTCTTCAGTCGTAAAGAAATTATGTTTTTTGAAGAAAACATTTCTGCATTTTTCTCCATATAATGGACTGCTATGGTGCCCCGATTTTTAACTTCCAAAATGCAGTTTAAATGTGGCTTCAAACGATCCCAAATGCGGTTGTAAACGATCCCAGCTGAGGAAGAAGGGTCTTATCTAGCGAAACGATCGGTTATTTTCATTAAAAAAATACAATTTAAATACTTTTTAATCTCAAACGCTTGTCTTGTCTTTCTCTCCCTGAACTCTGTGTATTCTGACTCAAGACAGTTATGGTATGTCGAAAAACTCCAATCGTATTTTCTCCCTCAACTTCAAAAATCATTTCAAAATCATCCTACATCGCTGCAGAAGTACCGACCCAGTCTTTGCAAAGTGAACATGTAAAGAAGATCAAACACCCTTAACAAAAAAGGTAAAACAGCGATATAGGACAATTTTGAAGTTGAGGGAGAACATGAGATGGGAGTTTTTCAACATACTCTAACTGTCATGAACCGGAACAAAAACAGTCCAGGCAGAGTAAGACAAGATGAGCATTTGGCATTAAAAATATACATAAATTGTACTATTTTTATGAAAATAACCAATCGTTACGCTAGATAACACCCTTCTTTCTCAGCTGGGATCATTTACAACCGCATTTGGGAACGTTTGAAGCCGCATTTAAACTGCATTTTGGAAGTTCAAAATCGGGGCATCATATCAGTAATTTCTTTACAACTGAAGAAAGAAAGACATGAACATCTTGGATGACAAGGGGGTGAGTACATTATATATGAATCTTTGTTTTAGAAGTGGACTTCTCCTTTAAATATGGATATTTTTTGCTTTGCTTCAGAAGGCCTTTCTTAACCCCTCGGAGCCGTGCGGAGAACTTTTTATGATGGATGGATGCACTTTTTTGGGCTTCAAAATCCCGATCACTGCTATTCTAAAACTTGGAAGAGCCAGGACATTTTTAAAACTAACTCCGATTACATGATATTGTTCTGTACCTTATCTTGGTGTCTGATGCTGAGGTTCTCTGGTCTCTCCCAGCAGCGTGTGGACAGGTTAAGGATCGCAGTGGCGGCCATGTGGGCGGCTTCGGCATCATGGGAATAATCATAGCCGCTGGAGGAGCTTTTTCCATAACCACCGTGCAAGCTGGGACTTGGGGGGGAGGCCCTGGGGAATGGAGGTTTGGCTGTGGGGAATAGAGAACATTATGCTAGTTAATATTAAAGACTTGATCCTTTCATTGAAGAGCACTCTACCAAACTCACTTAAGTGCTAACCTTGATGACAATAAAGAATCTTGAACCTTAGCTGTACCATTCACACAGCATTTACACACATCCAAGGAGAGCATTATACATAGCGTTCATAAACCGTGACTAATCCTGCTCACATTTGAAGGCTTTGGGTGAAGTTTCGCTGGTGGTGTGCATCTTTGGGGCGAGCATGCGCTTGCCGAACACCTGCACGTCGAAGCTTGCATAATCGAAGGACACCTTGGAGTACTTCTCCAGCTCCTTGGCCAGATTAGCGCGTGGCGTAGCGGGGACGAGGCTGGGCCTGTAGCTGCCGTGCGGAGGAATCTCCAACTGCTTCACAAAACACATGGGCCTGAAAAAAAATGGGTAGCGAGAGAGAGAGGAGAGAGAAGGTTCCATCATTTTTTTTCCTCCACAAAAGAATCAATATCCCTGCAGTGAAGAAAAAAGAAGCATAAAAGGATAAGTGTAAGTGAGCATAAAAGATCAAGAGTGAAAGAGTGGGCTGGAATTAGACAGCAGAAGAGAAGCGGAATTGAAAGACTGACAATGAGCCAAAGATACAGCGAAAAAGAAAAAGGAAGGAAAAGTCCCACAGATAAATAGCCGGTAAAAGAGTAAATGGGAGAGGGAGAGAGAGAGCGAGAAAGAGAGGTTTTAAAGCAGGGTGACTGAAGGAGAAGAGGATTAAATAGTGTCTTATCAGCACTGAGCACATTAGCATATCGTATAGCATGGAATTGAAGCCCTAAAACCGACTCCTTTTCCTGGAGAACCGTGAGCCCTTGCGGCCCTTTCTCTGTTCTGAAGAAAAACTCTGAAAAGACATTTGCTGTGCTCCAGAAACTAGTGAGCTGCCTACTGAGGCGGCATTTTAAGGCATCATAGATGCTCACGGTGTGAACGCTGTTTAAAAACGTAAGCAGCTTCCTAACATGTCACATTTTAACCAAATTCTAAAACAGTGTGTTCTTCACAGAGAAGGCAATCCCAGAATGAATTGCAATGGCAGGAGATGCAAGATATATAGTTCAATGTAATTAAAATGGATTATTTACTCAATATTTGACTGTGCTATGCAGTTTTATGCTCAGTGTTGGGATGGTTACCTTATTTAAAATATAAGTACTGTAAATAATTTCAGTTACTTTATTAAAGTAATGTGAAACATCGGCTTACTTTCTGATTATTTTCTAAATTTAAATTTCTATTTTTTTTGTGACATATCTATTTATAGCAGGCACGGTTAACCTTACAGTAGTACTCAACACTGATTACTGTCAGACTTTCAAAATCCTTCATCACTTGAATTAAGATTATAATAATGCCAAGGTCTGTCATGAAACTCTAGATGGCGCAGGCTGATAGGTCGTTAATGCAAAGTGATCATATTCACAGCGTCAAAGGAGCAGTTCAGTTCTAGAACAAAAATGTACAGATAATGTACTCACCCCGTTGTCATCCAAAATGTTCATGCCTTTTTTTCTTCAGTCGTGAAGAAATTATGTTTTTTTGAGAAAAACATTTCTCCATATAGTGGTGCCTATGAGTTCAAAAATCTAAAATGCAGTTTCAATGCAGCTTCAAAGGACTCTAAGCAATCCCAGCCGAGGAATAAGGGTCTTACCTAGTGAAATGATCTGTCAAAAAACTAATTTATATACTTTTTAACCTCAGGTACTTTTAGCCTTTTAACTCTGTGTAATCTGAGTCATAACAGTTAGGGTAGGTCAAAAAACTCCCATCTCATTTTCTCCTCCAACTTCAAAATTGTCTTACATCACTTTTTTACCTTTTTTTGTAAAGGGCGTTTAATCTTCTTTACATGTTCACTATGTAAACACTGGGTCGATACTTCTGCAGCGATGTAGGACGATTTTAAAGTTGGAGGAGAAAATTAGATGGGACTTTTTCGACATACCCTAACTGTATTGACCTGGATTACACAGAGTACACATGAGATGAGAACAAGATGAGAATTTCAGGTTAAAAAGTATATAAATTTTATTTTTTTCTAGAAAATGACCTATCGTTTCCCTAGATAAGACCCTAATTCCTCAGCTGGGGTTGTTTAGAGCTCTTTGAAGCTGCATTTAAACTGCATTTTGGATGTTTAAATTCGCCGGCACCATTAAAGTCCACTATATGGGGATCAAGTGGTTTCCTCAAAAAACTTCTTTACGACTAAAGAAAGAAAGGCATGAACATCTTGGATGACAATGGGGTGAGTACATTATTTGTAAAATTTTGTTCTGGAAGTGAACTATTACTTTAAACTACTTGGCACAAGCTGATTGGTTCATGTTGGATCTGCAGCCAATGAGCTTGCTGCTTTACATTTAAATGGCTGGTTCGCAGCATTTCGCAGCACGCTTTCCGAGTTACTCTGAAACCCTCCACCTCCCCAGCTCCACCTGTTTAGATCTGCTAATAATCACAGCACTGCATCTGTGTATGTATTGGCAGTAGTAATAATATATATAACAATAATCTACAACAACAGCAGTAACCAACAGCAGCATAGCAGATCTCTTCCGCCAAATACGTTAACATTGTCATACACATTGCCACGCTAAAATCTTTCAAGAGTTGTCATGATAGAGATTAAATTTTAAAGCAGCCACCAGAAAATCTTTTTACTTTGAGATCGTTCTGGGGTTAAATACAGATTTATTCAAGTAAGTAGAAATTGGTCTTGCAATCCTGAAGTGACTTTCCTTGAAAGGGACTTTGGTCAAACTCCATTGCAAGTTGAATCTGCAGTGCGGAGTGCTGCTTATGTAGAGCGTTCTAAATGCTTTAGTGAGGGTTAGGATGTTGTTTCAAAGGCAGGCAGTAGGCGGCTTGCTAGGTTTTGGAAAGTAGCTAAAGAATGCTAGGACGTGGGTGTGCGTGTCATTGCGGACTATGACACCGTGTTCTGTATTTAACATCATTAACGGCTTTCAGGCGTGAACCAGATGCGGTTTGAAGGAAAACACGCACGCACACACCTACGTGTGTTATGATCTGCGTGACAATGGCATGTAAAGTATATTAGCCTCTGCTTCCTGTCTCTTCATTAGTCTGTGCATGCCATTAGCAGGGGTGGCATGCGGAGTCGTCAAAGGTCTCTCTGGTGACTTCTCATTGTCGACATCTTCCCTTAATGGGCTTTCTCAGTGAACTGACGCTCATTTAAATCAGAATAACATTAATAAGAGAGGACTGCTTATTATTTTCATAATCCGCATTGCTTTGTCTGACCACAGACATGCTTCCTGAAGGAAAGTAATTATTTTTCCAATACTCCATGCCCTGTAAGTCCCATAATTAGCTTATCAGTGGCGTAATTAGACTAGCAGGTTTGAGGCCCGATCCCAGCATGAAATGGCAGGCTGTGCTCTATTAGAAGGGCAAAGGAAAAGGAGGACCGACATTCCGAAACGCCTGACCAATCGTGCTGTGGTAAGTGAGTTCAGTCCTGCCGTGACTGACAGCTGTGCTAACCAACCACGGCAGGTACGTTTGATGGACACATACTGCTGACATAGAAGCTGAAGGACGGGAGGAGACCGAACACGGAGGAAAGTTTGCTGTTGCTGGGAAAAACAGGAATAAACGCTGATGTTTACAGTTCCTGGGTTTGTTTTGTTTAGGGTTTAGGGCTCACCTGAGAACACGGTCAGAGTTTGGGCTGCCCTTCATGTGCTCGCCCATGGGCTGGGGCAGGTGTTGCTTGTCGTGACTCTTTGAGAGCTTTTCGGCAGCAGCGATGGGACATCCGGACAAACTGAAAGAGGAGGAAATGAAGAATTTGTGAGGAAAATACACTACGCCAAAGGTCTTCAATCCTCCTCCTGGGGACCCACTCTCCTGGAAAGTTTTCCTGATAGCACACGTACATCTCAGAGACGTCTATTTGACATCTGCATGACATCTACGAGACGTAGTTTGCTCATCTTCAATACCTCTATTGGACGTTTCCTATCAGATGTCAAATAGACGTCTATTAGATGTCTTTAAGATGTTTATGATTTAGAATGTATGTAAAACTGACATCTTACAGACATCTGCCAGACGTTTGTACACAGCAGATGCTTTCCAGATCAAGAGATCTTTAACAGACATCTTGCAGACGTATGTGTGCTCTCTGGGTTATTTCCAACCGGTTTCAGCACACCTGCCTGCAATTTTCAAGCAGTCTTGAGGAGCTTGATTGGCCGTTTCAGGTGTGTTTGATTAGGGTTGTAGCTAAACTCTTCAGGATAGTGGGTCCCCAGGAACAGAGTTGAAGACCTCTGCACTACACTCTTAAAAATAAAGCTTCCTTATTGCCATTGAAGTAACTTTAACATTTCCATTGCACAAAAGGCTCTTTATAGTGGGACAGAAAGGTTCTTTGGGGAATCCACAATGGTTCTTCTGTAGATGGTTCTTTTACAAACCCCCTCTTTTGGAATCTTTATTTTTAAGTGTGAAACAATGTGAACCAAAAGAAAGTACATTTGGGATCTACCACGTGCTCATCCCATCCCAAAAAAGGAGACTCCGTACCTGCGGTGTGTGTTGCGGTTGCTGTTGACGTGACCCTGACCAGTGCAGCCTGGCGTTGGGCACTTCAAGACGTTCTCGTGCATGGCCAAAACTGAGACCAACCAATCAGAGCACAGAAAGGAACAAGTCAGCCAATGAAAAGACTTCTTGACCCCAAAAAAACAAATTGTACCAGCATCAGAGATGACAGGAGAAGGACATGCACAATACTAGATGTCTAAAGTAGAGTGTGTTGTCTTTTCTGCTGCACATTATCACACAATCAAAAGATGTGTGTGCAGTTTGATGTTGACTCACTCTCTGGAGGGATCCGATCTTTGTGTGGGCAGCCTGACAGACTGCGGTGGTGGGGATAAAGTCCTGTCACGTGACCCGTTCCATCACACCCGGGGGTTGGGCATTTGATCTCTCGCTTCTCTGATCTAGAACTCTCTGTGGGCAGCAAAACACCTGTCAGTCAAACCTTATCTGAAGACATTATCACTTCTGTCAGGACAGAAATATACAAAAGACGGGCATATTACCACACGCGTTATGCACAAACACGCTCTCTGGTTTCATGCTCTCTGGAAGTTGTTAAAGTTGTCTCTGGACCCATGAGAGGGCACATTTACGGTGATAATTACGGTCATTATGCGTGCGGGCAGGTGGATGTTTCCATACAGGATTATTATCTTCAGTAAGGGTGCGCTGGGGTTTATTGGACTGTCTACTGAAAAATGGAGCTCATTAAACAGACTTTACCATTGGCAAAGCACATGTACGTATTATACAGGAGAAAAGAGTTAAAAAGTATGTGGGGTCCAAGGTAAATGAACGAAGGTGCAAGGACAAAGGCAAAAGCGAAAAACATGAAAAACAGACGGGAGAGAGATAGAAAAAAAAGGAAAAGGAGAGAAAGTGAGAGACGTAGAGAGAGAAAGAGCTTGCATGTGCGCTCCAGTGGCTCCTTAATTAAATGTTGAAATGTTAACGAGACATGCACCTCCTAATTAAAACTGGTCGGAGCGTGAGGAGGCCAGTTATAGAGGGGGTGTGGAGCCCTACCGAGCGCTCGACTGAATCCAGCGCCACACGGACCGGGCACGGTGCCAACCGAGAGCAGAACAACACCACAAACAAAACCAATAAACAAATAAACACGTGCCAAACCAATCTAATTACACACACCCTCTCTCCCCTTCAACTCTCTCTCTCTTTCTAAGTGCTTCAGTAATTATAGACTAAGGCTGGAGTTTATCTATGGAAACCAATTCATTTGACCCATTTATACTCTCCAGATTGCTTCCCCCATTATTAATCTTGCAGTTCTTTGCCTGAGCGAGAGCTTGCCATTTTAATCTTCTTTCTGATTAATCATGTGTGGGTGTTTATTTATGAGAATTTGTTGATATTTGAGCACTTGTGTAGGGTGTGTTGAAAAATGCATATGTGCAAAGTTTAAATAGCACTCTGAGTGCACTTATGAAATGGTTTCTTGCATTAGAGTGTGTATATATTCATACCTCAACACACAAGCAGAAATTATTTCTGTACACTAGATGAGTAATGTGTACATTTTTACAATGATGCGACAACTGATATAAAGAAGCAGTTTTACAGAAAGCCTATGTTAGGATTTTGCACAACAGTTTTTGAATTATCTGGATTCAACTGAACACAATCTAATACAACCATTATTATGTAAAGTCATACTGTTGCATAAATGTAAGTTTTTTTTTTTTTTCCCATAAAAATATGAAGATACCATTAAAAGACTATGTACATGAACTACATAAGCTGACATACAATTAACAAGAATATTTTAAAAATAGTTTAATCTTAACAGTTTTTCACGTGAATCCATTTATGTAAGAATTAATTTTTGTGCAGACTGTTCATAGAGGTGTTGTGCAACATCTTTACATAGTTTTTCCATTTACAAAATCTTAAGTAAATGATAACTTTACTGCAAAAAAAATTCTGTAAGAATGGTTGTGCAAAATCTCATCTCGCTTTTTTACATAATTGTATTAGTGCTGGGCAAGGATTAATAGTGAATAATAGCAAAATAAAAGTTTTTGTGTACATAATATATGTGTGTGTACGTGTATATTTATTATGTATATATAAATACACACACATGCAGGTGTATATTTAAGAAAAAATATGTTATGTTTATATATTAATTATATTTATATATAATATAAATTGCATGAATATAAATATATTAATGTAATTATTTTCAAAATATATACTGTATGTGTATGTCTTAATATATGCATAATTAATATACAGAGTAGACACACATATATAAACAAAAACGTTTATTTTGGATGCTATTAATTGCGATTGATCATTGCCAGCACTAACTTTTATACATCAATTTACTTAAAAATAGTTTTTCGTAAAGACTGTAAAAACATAATCATGCTTGCCTAAATAGTTGTGTTGATGCATCAGTTTTTTTTTTTTTCATAAAAATTATGAAGATACTATGTAAAGAATTTGTATAAGCATTCCTATAAAAATTGCATAAGGTTATGTACAATTTATACAAATCTTTGTATAGTTCCTATGTGAATCCATTAATGTAAGAACACATTTTTTTGCAAATTGTTCGTAAAGTACAATTCAATTAATGAGCCTGTCATTGTGCAGTGCTTTTGCATAGTTTTACATGGTAAAATCACTGCAACAATTTATGTAAAATTGTTGTAAAAAGTCTTTAAATTGTCTTTATGTAAATGTAAAAAAAAGACTTCATACAAACATGCATGCATAAATGTGACCCTGGATCACAAAACCAGTCATAAGGGTCAATTGTTTTACATTGAGATTTGCACATCGGAAAGCTGAATAAATAAGGTTTCCGTTGATGTATAGTGCGTTAGGATACGACAATATTTGGCCGAGATACAGCTAATTGAAAATCTGGAATCTGAGGCTGCAAGAAAATCAAAATATTGAGAAAATCACCTTTAAAGTTGTCCAAATGAGGTCCTTAGCAATGCATATTACTAATCAAAAATTAAGTTTTGATATATTTATGGTAGGTAATTTACAAAATATCTTAATGGAACATGATTTTTACTTATTATCCAAATGATTTTTGGCATAAAAGAAAAATCTATAATTTTGACCCATACAATGTATTTTGGCTATTGCTACAAATATACCCGTGCTACTATAGACTGTTTTTGTGGTCCACGGTCACAAATAGTCGCATTGATATGACAGTTTGCATAAGAATGGTTTTAGACAAGATGATTTTCAGACTATCTAAAGACTTTGTACAAACATTACTACTAAAATAGTCACATCAATTGAATTTTAAGAAAAATCTACATTGAAATTATACAGGGCTTGGTAGGTAAAATTACAAAGATCTGACCTTTTCCGAAGCAGCTCTTGCGGATATGTTCCATGTGTTTGCCTGGCCGGTCGTCGAGAGGAAAGAAGCGGTGGTGTTCGGGAATGCGGCTGAGCTCACGATGAGCTTTGACCTGTTGGGCTTTCAAAGCAATGGCTTGCTCCAGCAACCCCAAGTTCCCCCGCATTATGTCGAACATCTCGGACTCGTCCGCCACCGTTGATCGTTGAGACAAGCTGTCGTCGTCCCCATCATCGTCGTTACCGTCCACGTCGGCATCCCTCTCGGACTCCTCAGACTGCACTTCGATAACCACAGGAGATGCTGTGGCGGCCTTAATAGAGCTGTAGCTTTCTGGCAAAGTTAGTTTGTGGGAAACATAATCTTCCCTTACGTGGGATCCCTGAGTGGCAGTGATAACCGAAGCAGTGGTTTCTCTTTCCCCTTCCTCCTCAGACTTAACTTCATTGTATGTTTCTTGTCTTTTAAACTCAGACCTCAGCATCTCATCATCATCATCGTCGTCGTCGTCGTCGTCGTCGTCGTCATCATCTTCTTCTTCAGCTTGTTGTGTCTCCATCTCCTCAGTAAAATACTGGTGGTCTGACTCCTTCTGGCTCTCAGTGTGCATGTCCTCTTCTTCATCTTTGATCTCACCTTTTATCACTCCATTTTCTTTAGACACCAGAACTCCTGCTTGGTTCCTTGCTTCCTCTGTTTCATTTTCTTCTTTCTCTTCTTCCTCTGGTTCCCTAAAAGGGCTTTTATCTTGTCTTTCCACTGTGATGGACTGTTGTTGTTGTTGGGGTGACATGGCACCGCTGCTGTGGTTGTTGAGGTGGGTCATTGAGTTGGCCACTATGTGCTGATAGTTGGAGAGATCCTCAGAGGATGAGAGCTTGGGCTTCTCTGTGCTGGACGCCTCAATGATGATGCACTCCTCTGTGTAAGAGACGCAAATGTTAAAATGTGTTAGGATATGTTCAAAGGTTTGATGTCATTTGGACTTTTTTAATGATGTCCTTACTACCTTTCTCTTGAACATTGCTGTTTATGCAGGGTCAGAAAGCTCTCGGATTTCATCAAAAATATCTTAATTTGTGTTCTGAAGATGAACGAAGGTCTTACGGGTTTGAAACGACATGAGGGCGAGTAATCAGTGACAGAATTTTCATTTTGGGGTGAACTATCCCTTTAAATATTAAAGGAACGATTTATCAAAAATGAAAGGTGTTTCATAATTTACTTGTCCTTATGTCATTCTAAACCAGCATGACTTTTGTCTGTGGAACATAAAAGAAGATATTTTGATGTCTTTGTGTTTTTCTTTCATGTAATTGACATCAGTGGGATCCAATGAAAAAAACAGACATTTTTCAAAATATCTTCTTTTCTGTTTCACTGTTCAGATTTTGTATTGCATCTTAAAGGATTTGATTTTTATTCCAAACTGTTTTTGACAACTCCTGCTGCTTTTTATACTCTCAGGTAATCGGTAGAATCTCTGGGTTCTGTTTTTTTCTTTCCTTCAACATTTAACAGAAATGCTTTCTTACTGCGCAACACCTTATTTTCTAGCATTTATTGTCACCTGAGAGAGTCTGGAGCTCCAACACTGACAGCAAAGAATAACGCAGAAAACATGCAATGCCTGTCATACATATGTCAATGATGTGACAGTAAACTAGTTGTTGAATGCAATTCCACTGAATGAAATTTGCTCTCTAAATCTAGTTGTGACTTCTTAAATGTATAGCAGTCACTTCGGTTATAGAGTATATAAGCAATCTGTGTATGAATATAACTGTATTTTTTCACCGCAAACAAGACTGTCAATCAGATGCTTGACCCTGGATGACATTTATACATTTATACCAGATACAGGCAAAATGAGAATGGCAGACGTATCTTACCACTTACTACAATATACCAAAACTTAAAACATATACACTACCGTTCAAAAGTTTGGGGTCAGTAAGACTTGTAATAGTCTTTAAAGAAGTCTCTTATGCTCATCAAGGCTGCATTTATTTTATTAAAAATATAGAAAAAAAACAGTAATATTGCAAAATGTTTTTACAATATAAAATAATGTTTTTTATTTTAACAAACTTTAAAATAGAATTTATTCCTGTGATGAAAAGCTGAATTTTTATCAGCTGTTACTCCAGTCTTAAGTGTCACATGATCCTTCAGAAATCATTCTAATATGTGGATTTATTATTAGAATGATGAATGTTGGATAATATCAACAGTTGTGCTGCCAAATATTTTTTGGAACCTGTGATTTTTTATTTTTTTTTTTTCAGGATTCTTTCATGAATAACAAGTTTAAAAAGTACAGTGTTTATTCAAAATATAAATATTTTATAACAATGTAAATTATTTATTATTAACTTTTAATAAACTTTTAATTATTAACTTAATACATCCTTGGTGAATAAAAGTATTAATTTCTTAAAAAAAAAAAAAAAGAAACAATAAAAATGTACTGACCCCAAACTTTTGAACGGTAGTGTATGTGGACCACAAAACCAGCCATAAGGGTCATTCTTTTAAAATTGAGATTTATACAGCTGAAAGCTGAATAAATACAATTTCCATTGATGTATGGTTTGTTAGGATAGGACAATATTTGATCAAGATACAACTATTTGAAAATCTGGAATCTGAGAGTGCTGAGAAAATCACCTTTAAAGTTGTCCAAATAAAGTTCTTAGCAATGCGTATTAGTAATCAAAAATTAAGTTTTAATATATTTACGGTAGGAATTTTACAAAATATCTTTATGGAACATGATCTTTACTTATATATCCTAATGATTTTTGGCATAAAAGAAAAATTGATCATTTTGACCCATACAATGTATTGTTGGCTATTCCTACAAATATACCCGTGCTACTTAAGACTACTTAAGAGGTTTTGTGGTCCAGGGTCACATTTTGATCACTCACCTTCATCACCATCCTCTTCCTCTCTATTGGTGCTCTCAGTGTTCTGTTTCTCTTGCTCTTCTTCTTCACGCTCTTGATTGCCAGCTTTCTGCTGTGCCTGTTCGTCATCCTCCTCCTCCTCTTCCTCCCTCAACTCCGTCTCCTCTCCGCTCCCCTCGCTCTCTGCATTGAATCCTTCATCCATCGCCAGCTTCAGCGGGTGAGACTTCCTCTTGGAAGCAGGTTGCTCTGACTCTGCTTCCTGTAGGCGCCTTTTTCTGGCCAACGGGCAACTCAAAGCACTGTAAGAGAAGAAGGAAGAAAATGAATGTTTGAAAATTTGACGAGAAATACAACATTAGGGACTAGCGGAAAAACAATGAAAGCATGCAAACTACACACATGCAAGCCAAGCATGACATGCTAAACAGTCTATGAAAACTCAGATGAGGAATGGAACAATGTTGGATGTTGACCTGTAGGGGGCAGTGTGCTGGCTAAAAGCCTTTATAAATCACAGCGAGTTGACTGGAACACTTAATTATACCACAATAAAATAAGAAACAGAGAGAGAGAAAGAAGGGAGCGGTGGAGGGTGGAATTCAATAAAGCCCGCACCTAGAAAGCCGGACGGGCAGTGGAGATAGATCTATAAACATGAAGCATCTCAAATGGCTTTCCTGAATGTATACACATGTAAATAAACATAACTGTAATATCTTTCCAATAATCAATACCCTGCCTAAAGACCTCTATTAGGGGAGCGAGAGTAAGAGAGAGAGATTGTCATTATCAGAGGAAGAGATGAAGATTAAGATGATCTAGTCTACAGGCTAAGCAGCGTTTGGGATCAGGAAAGGCTGTGTGGCCGCAGAGGGAGGTGAATCAGGGGCTACGGAGCACCACACGGGCATGTCATCTGTCGTACCTTCTGTGTCGGGCATATTTGCCACTGATATGGCCTGAGCCATTGCATCCTGGAGTAGGGCAGCTGAACAGATAGAGGGGGTCAAATTAGAGATGCTTTATAGCTTTCGTTATTTCGTGGTGCTTGCGTGCTAAATAGTTCATCAGGAGCCGCATTTCCACGGCCAGCAGAAAACAAACAAACATGGATTTTTAAATTTAGCAAAATAATTGTTTTGTCAATAGGATGGAGCTGTGATCGATTTTCGCTTCCTGCGGCGGCCCTTCTTTCGTTTCGTGAAATCCCTTCCGTCTTTTGCAAGAATCCCTAGTATTTTGTCATTTGTTTCATTGGGATTTTCATCAAACAGGGTTGAGATTTTGAACTCATGAACAGTTTAAAGGATTAGTTCACTTCCAGAATAAAAATGTCCTAATAATTTACTCACCCCCCTGTCATCTAAGATGTTCATGTCTTTCTTTCTTCAGTCGAAAAGAAATTAAGGTTTCTGAGGAAAACATTCCAGGATTTTTCTCCATATAGTGGACTTCAAAGGGAGCCAACAGGTTTAAGGTCCAAATTGCAGTTTCAATGCAGCTTCAAATGGCTCTAAATAATCCCGGTCGAGGAATAAGAGTCTTGTCTAGCAAAACAATTGGTCATTTTATCCAAAAAATAAAATTGTATATACTTTTTAACCACAAATGCTCATCTTGCACTAGCTCTGCAATCCGCATCTATGACTTCTCGCGTTAAGTAATCACGTTGAAAAGTCACATGTGGTTAGTTCTTTGTCTGTGTACTTTGGTTCAAAAAGGAAGGGTAGGGCGAAAAACTCTACCCAAAATGGTCCAACATCGTTTTACCTTTTTTTGTAAAGGGCATTTGACTTTCTTTCCATGTTCGCTTCTTTAAACACTAGGTCAATACTTTCCAACTTGACTACGTAATGTGTTAAGTCGAGCTAGTGCAAGACGATTATCTGTGGTTAAAAAGTATCTAAATTTGTATTTTTTTAAGAAAATGACCAATCGTTTTGCTTGATAAGACCTTATTCCTCAGCTGGGATCATGTAGAGCCCTTTGAAGCTGCATTGAAACTGCAATTTGGACCTTCAACCCATTGAAGTCCAGTACATGGAGAAAAATCCTGGAATATTTTCCTCAAAAACCTCATTTCTTTTCGACTGAAGAAAGAAAGACACGAACATCTTGGATGACATAGGGTTTTACTCTGAAAGTGAACTAATCCTTATATATATATAACATTAGCTACTAACATAATATTGATCTTATGTACTTGTATATTATGTATATACATACACAAAAACACACAAGATCAATAATACAATATTATGGCTAACAAATCCAATTATATACATAACATATCATGTCTTCAACGATTTATAATTCTGTTTTGCTGCAGTATGAAAGCATCTTTTGCGGTCGTCTTTTAAACAGAGCTCTGTTTAAGATCTGTGACAGAAAACGGCCGTGAGCAGCTTCAGTGACCCTGACACTGGCGAGTGTTTTTGATGCTGTTATAAATTCCACTCTTGTAAACTTCATAGCGCACTTGACCGTGAGAGGAAAATGTGGAGAATAACTTCACGAGCTGAGAATATGAGGCTTTATTATACCTCACGCACAGATTTTATATTGTTGGGTCTGTAGGAACTAGCAGACAGTGGTCAATGAAACAATTGCTTGATTTGGCGAACAAAAAGAACCACGTGTAAATAACCTGTGGACTTGTCACATTTGTTAGATTCCTATTTCTGTCACTTGATGATAAGAATTGTTGAAAATGAGTTTGGTTGTTACATTTAAAATGGTTTTGTTTGTAAAGCGGCGTGCATTGTGAAGCAAATAATGTCAAAACATGATCAAACATGGATTTAAAACATAAAGAAAAAATTTGCTGCACAAGAAAAAATGCCATATTTAACTTTACAGAACTAATGTGTCTTACCTCAGCTCCTGTCCAACAATCTCTGAGGGAACTGCAGAGGGAGAGACAATCAGAAACAGAAAATTAAGCAGAAAAATCTAAACCCACAAATAATTGCATAGAACCACAATCAATAAATCACAAATATATACAGAGCCCATGAGGCCATATGCAGTAACACTCATGACTGCATTACCAAGAGAAAACACACACACACACACACACACACACACACACACACACACTCACACAAACATGTGGTACATATATATATATACATACACACAAACACCTGAGTCAGCAAACCATCAAGCCTTGATGATGAAAAAAAAAGTGCAATATGCACGAATCAGCACGAAAATATGATTAATTGTCCCAGTTTACTTTAGTGGTGAAAACTGAACAAAACTGCAGACGGTTTAAAAAACATCCTTTCTCTAATCAATTTGTTTTGAAACAATAAAAAAACTGTCAAAGAAGAAATTAATGCAAGTATATTAGCTTTAAAAGAAATGTTGGATTCAATGCGTTAAGCATTTTAACTCACCTCTAAGACCAGCAAAATATAAACTGAAAATAAACTAAACCAGTAAATAATAATAATAAATAAAATAAACCAGGTATGACCATATAAAGTGTCAACATTAACATTATATGCACTGGAATACTAGTAATAAACATGACATCACTATTTTGTAGTCTACTATTGTATGGAACTCAATTTTGTAATTGAAACTCCACCCACAGAAATTAATAATTCATAACCAGAAGTTCTTATGCTAAAAGGATGATTTACAGCTCAAATAACACATTTTTGCATAGCAGAATTAATGTAAGTGCTTTAACCTTTCTTGATGGCTTACCCCATAGAGATTTTATTGCATGTGCATTATTACAAACAATTTTTACAAGCTGAGGGATGAGTCAGAATTACTGACGGTGGATGGTGGGAACTTTTATTGAACCCAGATCATTCCTCTAAAAACAAACAGTTGGGTAATCTGCTCATGCATATAAAATTGTAACATTTCAAAACATTTCTTCAACTTTTGGTTGAATGCTTTTTTTTCTCACAAAGCTCCATTTAAACTTACTGTATGCTGCATAGTGAATAGGATTTTCTTGCAAAAGGACCTCTAGAGACTCCCAACAGCAGGATTATTCGAGAGAAGCTAAAATATTAGATATGCCTAGAGCGAACATATAAGACATGCTCAGCTGACCAGTGAAAGAAATGAGTTTTAGAGGTGAGAGAAAAAAGGGAAAGACAGAGTGAGAGAAAGAGAGAGGGTTCACTGACCTCTTCCTGCTTTGGACCGTGTGCGAGTGCGCTTGTCATCAGTATCCAAACTCATCTGTCAAAGAGAAATGGAGAGAGTCAAGACTAGAGCGATAGATAGAGGAGAAAGAGAGTAAGACAAGCTAACACATGCACACACACACACACACACACTCAGAGTCACACATACACACCATACATTCAGGTTAATGAAGTCATGAATAATGTATAAGCAGCACACTTTCATACTGTAAATACTCACTGGGAGCACTTTTCTCTTTTATACTGCAAACACTATGACAGATAGATAGATCAACAAAGAGATGGATAGACAAAGAATGACAGAAAGACAATTGATAGACAGACAGAAAAAACAAAAGACAGACAGACAGACGAAAAAGATAGAACAAAAGACACACAATGACAGAGACAAGAGAGATGAATAGAGACAAGACAGATGAATAGTTGGATGGATAGATAGATAGATAGATAGATAGATAGATAGATAGATAGACAAAATGACAGAGAGACAGACAGGCAGACAGACAGATAGATAGATATATAGACAGATAGATAGACAGACAAAATGACAGAGACAGACAGACAGACAGACAGACAGATAGATAGATAGATAGATAGAAAACACACAGACAAGACAGACAGATAGATGGATAGACAGACAATAGATAGTTATATAGATAGACAGAAAAAAACAACAGACAGACAAGACTGGTGTTTATAGACAGATAGATAGATAGATAGATAGATAGATAGATAGATAGATCGACAGACAAGTCTTGTTTATAGACAGACAGACGGATAGATGGAGATACAGACGATGATTGACAGACAGCCAGAAAAATGACAGACAAGACAGATGGATAGATAGATAGACAGACATACAGACAGACGACAGACAGAAAAACGGCAGACAGAAACAACAACAGACAGACGGATAGACAGAGACATACAGACAGAAAAAAAACTGACAACAGATTATAGACAGATAGACAGAAAAATGGATAGACAGACAATGATATTTGGATAGACAGACGATGATAGACAGAAAAATGACAGACAAAATGACAGAGAGACAAGGCAGACAAAACGTCAGATAGACAGACAGCAGAAAAAAACATTAGACAAAAAAACAATAGATAGATAGATAGATAGATAGATAGATAGATCTAAATAAAAATACGCTTTAAATCACAGTACATTTTCTAGTGTTTTCTCCCTCCTAACCCTCTCTGTACCCCTCATCAGCTTATAATTTAGAGTCCCTGAACAATCAATCTGATTGGATGGACACAGAGAGAGACAGCAGAGCATGGCGTCTGCCAGAGGAGCCCATTTGCGTTCACGGCCCCATGGCAAGCTCGAGTGGTAATTACAATAGCAATATTAACCGCAGCGACAGAAATAATACAAACACAGGCACTCCAAATCACTGTAATTCCTCCCGCACAGAGTCCCCGATCGCAACACTCGCTGCGCTTTCTGGCACAAAAGGAGCAGGTGTCAATCCCTCTCAATCTCTCTCTCCCTCACACACACACATACACAGAGGCGCAGGGAAGTCTGCTCACTGTAAAGCCATTGGATCTTTTCTGGCGGCACAATGGCGCCATTAGCTTTGATTACTTTACTGCGATTTAAATGGAACGGAATCCTTGAAAATCCACGAAACTCTCTCCTTTTGACCCTCCACGAGCGCTGCTCACCCCGCTCCCAGCTGCCGCCTTTAATACAGCGCTGGAGCTGGCAAGGGCACACTGCACTTCCACAGAGGAGTTTCTCTTTCACACGCTCCCTTTCTCTTTCTTTTTTATCCCTGCACACTCTCTCTGGCAGCGCCACTTCCTGTTGATTGCCGACTTTTCAGCACGGGCGGATAATGAGTGTGTTGTGTTCGATTTAAGGGAGTTTGCGATGAAAGTTGGCTGTGTGTGTGTGTGTGTGTGTATCCGGGCAGACAGGTGCACAGAGATTCTCTCTTCCTCTCCCAGGGGCGTTTTGATCGCAAGCACACGCGCTCTCCAGCAACAAGCCGGCTTTATGCGCGCCGATACTCGCTTCTCACACTCGCCGGCCTGAGAGGAAAGTTTTCTCACATTGATGATCAAATAGCCCCCGGGAGACGGCGGACGCAGACACTGAGCGTTGTGTTGTGTGTGCTTCGCCCATCTGCGAGTCTTCTATGCCCTCTCTGTATCTCCGAAACAAGCTTTGTGACCCCGAGCACAAAAGCCAGGGGCAGATGCGTGTCTCTTCATTCTTTTCCCACTGTAGCTTCCTCTGGTCTTTCACTGCCGTCTCCTTAGTGTCAACACAGGCCGTGAGGGCTTTCATGTTTGTGTAACCATAGCTACGCATCTCTTTCGAATAGGTGAGCGCTTGAGAGTTTGCATTCCTTTTCTTATTTCGAATTCCGCCTCATTAAATCTGCATGGAGTGAAGGTGTTTGCAACGAGCAAGACGGTGTCATCTTTCTTTCGTAATCTCTTTCAAAGGCCTTTTAATGTTTTCAAACCTGTCCTTCCCCGGCGTTTTTAATTACGACCGTTGGCGGAGAAATGAGTGAGCGATTTTGAGAACTGGAAAAGGAGCACGGGGACATTGGAAGAATTGGCAGAAAAATGCGCACGCTAAGATAAAGCCAACATTTTTTATTTTTTTAATATTTTTTTTTTTACCGCTAAGAGTGGCGAGAACGTCCGCGCATCCCTTCGGGCCGTGTGCTACATTATTAATCGTGTCCCTCTCTTCTCCATACAAGCGGACGGAGTCGCTCCTTCGTGCTCTTCTGACAGCTCTATGTAAATTGCTGGCTGGGGGCAATGACTTCACAAAGAAGGTCACCCCTCCTCCTCCGGTGCGCATAAATGAGGCTTTTATTCATTTTCGCATTTACAAGAAAAGGACGCAACCGGGCCCGGCGTGGCAACCGTCGTCAGAGTGACAGGACTACTGACATCTCCAAAATTACCTGCGGAAAGCATCGGCCAATTAAAGGAGGCCGATATGGTCGCCAAGGAGATCTGAGCCATCCATCAGGGAAGCGGAGTTAACGCTCGCTCTCACGGCCTGACTGACAACCAGGAGAGGTTTATGTTTGTGCATGTGTATGTTTTCTTGAAACCCTCTGGTCTGTAATTTGGGAGTCAAACTTGTGGTCCTCGTGGTGACTGGACACCTGAAATGTAACTTTTTGACCCCCAGTAAAATCAATGTAATATATTTTTGATCAATAATATTTTTTCTTTTTCATTTCGAATGTTGAGAGAATTTCAAGATACTGATATTTATGCAATAATTGTGATCAATTTTTCCCATTGAAAAAAAAAAAAAAAAATCTAATATTTTTATATTACTTTTTAATTAAGGCAGTATTTCATGTTATATAGAGCCAATGCTTTAAAATCCAATTTTTGAAGCTAGATTATTGCTGGTGGGAGTAAAAACAAAAAGAAAAACATCTGCAATGCCACGGTTTAGCCGCTAGATTTCTATATAACTATATAAAATTCTTAAAAATTCTCTAGTTGATTTTAGACATAAATACTTTTTAAAATAATTTTTATTAAGTTGTGGATTTGGATATGTATTAAGACATTCTCAAAGACAACTTTTTGTAAAGGTTTAGATTTTTCATGTTAATTGGAAGTGTGGTTTTTCACATTATTATTATTACTACAATCAAACATGAGCACAAAGAAAGTATTTTGTCACACAAAACATTAAAACTCTATAAAAATGAACAGGAATGTTTTATCAAAAATTAATCCTTCTAGGTCTGATCTAATTTTAACCTCTTATTTCAGCCTTCTGACCCATTTTCGCTACATGGTTATAGCCATAGCAATTCATTTGGGTGTGTATAATTGTGTGTCTGTGTGAGTGGATGTGTCTGTTTTGCACTCTTGATGTTTTAGAGTTCAACCCCTTCCTTGCTGTCCACTTTTATGCTGCATTGTAGTTGAATTATTGATTTTATTTGACATTTTTTGTATTACAGTCACACCGGTTCACAGGTGGTGTGTGAGTGGATGTGTTGGTTTTGCACTCTTGATATTTTAGAGTTTCACCCCTTCATTGCTGTGTACTTTTTTGTGCATTGTGGTCGATTTGTAGATTGTACACACAGAAATTTAAAAATTGTGTTTTTGTCGATTTCCCATTCATTTCCTATGGTCATTTCTGCCCGAAAAGACCACAAGTGTGACTATTTTTTACGACCACTTAGCCTGCTCGAATCATGCCCTCAATTTTATTTTGTGTTCACATACCAAATGCCATGAAAGTCACCAAGTTTCATACCATTCCGATGAAGCTGTGATTTTTAAAAATTCAAAACAGAAACATTTTCGCTCAAAAGTGACCGAAGAGCATCAGAGGCTTAAGAACGTGAGAATAAGCTTGGCTCTGATTCCTTTGCACACAGTTGGATGACGCTGATCAGTCGGAGTTTGGTATTATCTAATTGGATGCTCTTAAAAGAGCTGCCTGCAACTGCAACCCTTTAAACATTTCAAATTAGATCGATAAATCAATCGCTTCAGATGAACTCTTTCCATCAGAGTGAAAAAAAATGCATTTATGGGCCCATGGGAGAGCGCAAAGGCTCTCTCCCTCTCTTCTCTCTTTCACTCACTCTTGTTTTTTTCTCTCTCTCCCCATCCCAGCGCCCCCATTAGAAATCTCTTCCAATGAATTTCCCAATGCAGAAGTGAAAGAGATAGATGGTTGAAAATATGGGCTGTTCCAAATAAAAAGCGTGAAGAAGAAAGAGTGAAAGAGGAGGAAAGGGGATGCATCCACTTAAAGGCAAAAACACACACCTAAGCAGAAAAAAGGGAAAGGGGGGAGGCTGATAGGATGAGAGAGAGAGAGAGAGAGAGAGAGAGACTTTCTTTTATGTTGATGAAAGATAGCAAACAAAAGCAGCTCAAGGACATCCCCGCTTTCAAACCTCTCCAGTTTTCCTAAATAATGCAAGAAAGCTCTAAAAATGAAATTAGGTTGAGCCGAACAGCCCAATTCTTCGTAATTACGGTACGCGGGACACTTTAAAATCTCAGGCTCATTCAGAGGGGGGTTAGGTTGCTCTGCCAAAACCCATTCTAGGTCAAGCTGGCATGAACTGCGTACATTGCGGTAATACAACGCTGACTTCCTTTCATAGTGTGCTGACAGACAGAACTGATGAATGTCATAAATGTATAACCCCCTAATTGTGCCAACTTGGCAGGAAGCCCGAGTTTCCGCGTGATGATTGGTCGGGCGGGCCCCGCGCAACTCACTTTGATTGGTCGGCTCTGCAGTCTGAGAGAGGGCCGGCAGCGGCTGATCTTATCTCCTCGCGTCCAGCGCTGGTTCAGGAGTTTCCCCCGGTACTCATTTTCTGTTTGAGAGAGAGAAAGAGAGAGAGAGGGCAATAAGTGAAAATGAAAAAATGAAAATGAGGGAGAAAGACAGTCATGTCAGCATCTACGCTGGCAGTCGGAAGAGGTTTGCGGAGCGAGGACAAAGCAGCGCTCGGTTCGGATGCTGTAACGGACTGATTCAGCAGTGAAACGGCCAGATCATCTCATCACCTGTCCACCTGCATCTGAAATCAGCAGCCTCAGCACAGGAAACACAACCCTCATCCCAACAGCAAGACACACTCACAAGTGCACAGTCGCACAACACACACCTGGGTTAATGACCCTGGACCTCAAAAACAATCATAAGGGTCAATTTTTCAAAATTGAAATTTATACATCATATGAAGCTGGATAAATAAGCTTTCCATTGATGTATGATTTGTTAGGACAAGACAATATTTGGCCGAGAAACTATTTGAATATCTGAAATTTGAGGATGTAAAAAAAAAAATGTAAATATTGAGAAAATTGCCTTTAAAGTTGTCCAAGTTAAGTTCTTAGCAATGCATATTACTAATCAAAAATTAAGTTTTGATAAATTTACGGTAGGAAATTTACAAAATATCTTCATTGAACATGATCCTAATGATTTTTGGCATAAAAGAAAAATAGATAATTTTGACCCAAACAATGTGTTTCAGGCTATTGCTACAAGTATACCTGTGCTACGTAAGATATGGTAAAGAAAAGGAAGAATCTTAAAAAAAACTATTTTAAAACAAGTCCGCACGTATCCTTGTTGGTTTCATACGGTTTTGAAACACTTATGCCATTTTTAAGAAAAGTTCCATTTTAGTGACACTAAAAATGTTGTGGTGTAACCAATATTAGTAAAAATATTAGTAGAAAAAATATTTTCCATATTACATATGACTTAATTTGGCAGACAAAGGTTTTTCAAATATTAACATGGATTTCTGAATAATTTCTTAATATATGCTAAACTACTAATAAATAATACTAATTTTCAAAAAATTCTTTTAATGAAGTTTTTTCCTTCACGTATTGCCCTGATTTCATGCGCCACAAAAATTGTATTTTAAAATAAAAAGTATTTTCATTTAGAAATCTAGTAACACTTTACAATAAGGTGTGATTTGTTAACAATAGTTAACATGTTAACTAAAACAAATGAACAATACATTTATTACACTATTTATTAATCGTTAATAATGTTAGTTAATAAAAGCAGTCGTTAATTGGTTGTTCACGTTAGTTCAGAGTGCATTAACTTATGTTAACATACACAACTTGTGACTTTAATAATGCATTAGTAAATGTTGAAATTAACATTAACTAAGATTATTAAATTCTGTAGAAGTGTTGTGCATTCTTAGGTCATTTTAACTAATGTAGTTAACTAATGCTAACTAATGAACCATATTGTAAAGTGTTACCAGAAAATTAAGAGCATGATCATCCTCAGAGAAGTCATTGTATGTACAGTATGAATTGATTTAAACAGACTTATGCATAAATTAATAGATAAATGTACAAAAATAAATAATAAAACAAAATAAAATACACGAGTACCCTGTCACTGACCCACATATAGATTAGTATAAAAAATAAAAAGTGACATTTATCTTTGGGTGTAAATGCATTAACTAATATAATATATTGACAGCATGTTTATGTGTTGACTGAAAGGTGCGTAATGTCATATGTGTGAAGTGACATTTTGACAGGTCATGATGGGGGCTGGGCCTTTTACACATGTGACCTATGCACTTCTAATTAAAGAGAGGCGAGAACTCAAAAAACTCACACTCGCACATACGCGCATGCATATGCATGCTAAAACACCCCAGCTGGAAGCTCTGTCAGTCTGCTATTAGAATCAATCACATTTGTGCATTTTTATTGAGCTTTTAGCAGGCAGGAGTGTAAGAGAGGGGAGGGGTCACAAAGACAAGCCCATGCTGGGGGGAGGGAATTTGGTCAGTAAATAATGAATCAACCATAAATCAGATTTTTCTTTTCTTCCTCCCCTCTTTTTTTTCATCAGGGTAATAGTCCATCTCTCCATAAACCCGTTCCCCACCCCCTCCGGCACATACAACATGATAGACATGCGTGATAGAATGATAAAAGAGCATCAATAAAATCTAATGCAAAAATATCCCCTCTGCTCAAGTGCTAACTCGCTCGTGCTATCAAACGCAGGACGTATTAAAATAATCATTACGTTCATCAACGAGCACGGATCAGCTATTGTTCGTGAAATCTCACAGCTGAGACTACGGATCATAACTCACTTTTGTTTAGCCGTCAACAATACCGCAGGCAACAAACTCTCAAAAGTTGCGTGAGAAAACCTTCTGAGGATTTCAGCACTCAAAACGCACAAAAACCTACACTAACCCGTCAAGCTTTGCCTTTAAAATGATCAGAGGACACAAGAGAACTTTGTGTGGAATCACAAAGATGTTGGATCTCTCTGTCAGGGATAAAAGCCCATGTAAAGTTGAGGAGAATAGAGTTAGTAGAGTTGAGTAAAAATAATTTAAGTGAAAGGATGAACGATTGCTATTTAGTTATGTATAAAATAAAAAAAAAAAGAATATATATATATATATATATATATATATATTTATTTATTTATATATATATAGTTTTTCAAAACTCACATTCTCTTTGTGTACATATATATATATGTGTGTGTGTGTGTGTGTATTAATTACAAATTAATATATTAATCTATTCATTAAAAATTATTCATTATTAATTACAATTTTTTACATTTTCTTAATCAATTACAGGATGTGTCGTTTAATCTAATTTATCGCAAAATAAATTTGACTGAAAATACCCACAAAATATTATTTAAAGCTATTTTTCGTGTTAAATGAGAAAGTATCAAGTAGACATTACAAATTGTAGTTTTAGAAAGTAATATTTTATTTGATTCAACATAAAACTTATTACACAAACATTAAGGCTGCAACGACCTAACGTAAACTATGGAACACAAAATAAGATAATTTGAGAAACATCTCAGTATTTTTTGTTCACACAACAAACAAAAGTCATTGGGTGAACTATCCCTTTAATGTTTATTTGTATTATTTTTATGAAATTATACTGTAAATAAGAAACGTATTTTCCAGCAGGTGGCGGTAAATATTTTCATTCAATTCGTTCAAAGGGCTGATACATTCAGGAATGAAGTAAACGGCTCTCTTTATGAATGGGCCTTTGAATCATTGATTCACAAGATTCATTCAAAACGTGGATTCTTTCAGAAACTAAACCCCGCTGTAATGCTCAAAGATGCACAACAATTCTGTTATGGCTTTAAAAGTAATTTGTGCTCAGCAAAACTGAGCAAAGACACATAATATTGTGTTTAAAATATAACACAATATCAACTTCTTACTGAACTGTTGAATAAAATCACATTTAAACATGATATTCGGGAGAAAATCAGCACTCATGTAATACTGCTCTCCCTGCTTGTGTGATATCATATGATATAAATAGAGACAAAAACTCATACAGGGGCATTTTTTGCACCAATATCTTGATTTTTAGGGCATAACTGCATTTATGGAGCTGTTACCCTGCATTATATTTGTCAGCAGCCAGCTGTATGAAATGTAAGATGATGTACAGGTCTGGGGAGGGGGCCAGTGCATTAAATGCATTAAAATATTTTAATCACGTTATTTTTCATAACTAATTAAATTAATGCGTTAAACTGACAGCCCTAATGTATATATGAAGAGTTCAGATGCAAAAGCAGCTAAAAGTCATCTCGGTCAAAAATGAACATATAGTATATGACACATAGTATACGTCCATCAAATACTTTTACTTCAAACTCACTAAATTCCAGCCTCAGCCCAATCAGAAATACCAGTACTTACATAGAAACCTATACAAAGTAGCCAGAAAGAAATGCTCATTTTAAAGAAATATGTCAGATGGATTTTGCATCTGAACTCTTCATATATTATTGTTTTCAGTTGTGGTATATTGTAGTAAGTGGTAAGATACGACTGCCATTCTCATTTTGCCTCTTCTCCCCTCACTTCTGTCCTTTCTTTTCCTTTCATTTCCTCCCTTTACCTTTATCTCAATCTGGTGTTTTCTTGCTTTAAAGCAGGCTCCCATCTGTTTCTTACAGGGCACTAAAACTCACCTCGCACTCTCAGAGAGAGCGCCAAAGAGCAGGAGAGCGAAAGAGAAAGAGTTAGCTGTCAGTAAAAGAGGAGCCTTTAAACATGCCTAGCTTCTGACTCTGTCTCTCTCGCTTCCCCCTCTAACATCTGCCCTTCTCTCTTAGCAAGCACAAAATAAACAAAGCAGGCAGATCTGATTTGCCTCCTAAAACTCTGTGCAGCAGCAATAACCCAGAAAAAGACAGGCAGGATGCCAGTCATCAGAGTTAGAAAGCTGTAGGGCATTGTCAGTAAAAGCATTTCCAATGCCCCTTACACACACACACTCCCACGCCGGCACGGAACAAAACGCTTATTTATCAACTTTCAGGCCTCTTCTAAAAAGTGACTACAACAGCACTACTGTGCATCCTTCCCCCCTCAATGCTCTCTCGCTTTTTCTCATTCTACAAATTTCAAGCCAAATAAACAGAACTGCCAGGCGCAAAGGGCTCTTTAAAATCTCACCATAAACCCGGGCCGTATAGCCGACTCCACACTTTCCGGGCCTCCTGAAATGGCACGGCCCCCATAATCCACCCCGTGCCTCTCTATAACCTTGATGGCTCAGGTGCCACTTACTCGTTACATTAATAAAGCTAAACAGTTCATCATTTACAGATGGGTTAGAGTGACTTTTATGCAATTGGCTTCTGTGAATGTTCACTTTAAAGTATTACACTAGAGGAGGAACAAGAGATTAATAAATGATCTGTGATAGTTCTGCTACTGCGAGACAGTCAAAAGAGACAAAGATGAGTGTAAACAAATCAAGAAAATCATGTCATGCGGCTGAAATCCATCATAGCGATGCAGAGTTCTTTGAGACAGACATAAATCCATAGTTTAGATTAAATAGGGACGGATGCCTTCACGGTAATCCACGGATGACACATCTGCACTCTCTGCTCCAGCTAAGCAGATTTAACTTCAACTTCGTGATTAGAGAACAAACAGAAAGCTTTAACAAGAGCAAAGGTGAACGTATACCGTGAGCCCGCGAGACGCACCCAAACCTAATTATTCTAAAAACAGCAATACCATCAAAATATATTTAACGTTCATGCTGGATTGTAGTTTCCTTTCCAGGAGATAAAACAATCGACTTGTGCCTGAAAGTCAGCAGTGAGTAATAAAATTAGACTCTCCTTCATGTCAAAACGAGTCAAAGTGCCTTTGAGAGCTACGGGCACTCTTTTTTTTCTTTATGACGCACCACGGAAAACACCATGACAACCATGAGCAGCAGAAAGAGGCCCACTCAGAGAGTGACTCTGCGTTAAAGGAGCAATGGCAGTATTTGCCTTTGTCTGCGTTTCTTAAATGGACAGAAACGCTCTCAAGGTTACGTACAAGTTAAGAGGTTAACTATCGATGTTCTGCTCAGGAGTACTTCCAGTCCTGTCTAGAAATTCCTGTTCAAAAGTGCCGGCATGATGCAGAAATAGTTGTGGAGAACTTGATTCATTCCAGGTACTGATTCTACATCGATTCATTCAGATTGATTCAGCGCCTGATTGTATGTTTCATCCTGGCGACAAGCTTTTCACGTGCCTTTTGTGTTCAGTGAGTGTGTCATTGAAACATTCACTCAACAAGTCTTGTTACTTATCACAAAATATCACATTATAATGCAGTCTGCCTCAAAAAAAATGTTTAAACATCGCAAGTGTGACTTACTTGATGACTGAACAAACAAGGTATCAGAGATAGGATTTAAAACACCTCTTTAAGGAGCTTGTTCCCTCAGGAGGTCCAACCAATGATTTGTAACTAAATGCGCAAGACTTCCGGCGTCATTTGCGTAGTTATCTTACCTGTACAAACAAATGCTTTATATTGCAAATTAGTATTTGTGATCATATTACTTTAATATATTATTATAATCATTAACACACTGGTTTGTAGCGCAAAACGTTTTACCATGCATTGCTCTTAGCAATGTAGCGGCTTACAAATCAGAAGTCGGCAAATAGCTTCTTCCGCGTTGCAAAATAAGATGTATAGCTTAACTTTAAAGGCAGGAAATCAGTTCAACTTAAGAGAACTAAATGCAAAACAGGCCACAGAAGCGAACAACAACGATTCCTGAAAGAGTAGTTATAAATACCGAACTTTAAAAGCAGAAATGAGCGACATAAATGTAAGTCAGCAATTCCCCCCCCAAAACACCGCACTTTAAAAGCGGGAAGTCAGTAAGTGTTTCAAAAGAGAAAACTTTATCGAGTTAAATGTAAATAAGCGCATATGAGTGAAGGAGAGCGGTTCTTAAAACATTTGTTCAAAACACCGACCGAAACCGCGCCACCTGAAAACTCCGAGTAAACAAACAATGGCGCGGTTGTCGCGCAAGACTCAAACAGCATAAACATGCATTCGAAATCACCGTCCAATTCAACTGCACGCAATTCAGTGTTTCAAGGCTTAAAGGCTGCTCTAAATGGCACCTTTCTTCACTAATGATAGGGGCGACCCTGACCCTAGGCCCTGGTGGCGTGGCTTTCTGCTGTGCTCTGAATGAGAAGAGCGCAATTTGGCCCAGCTGCTCCATTCCACATGTTTATTACTCTCTCCTCTCCGGAAAACCCGCGGCACCTGCTGCAGCGCTACATCTTTATGTTTTTCCACTTTTATATCACATTTTTTTCTGTACTGTAGACTGAGCGATAAACAACAGCCTATTTCGAGCTTTTAGCGCCTTTGGACAAGCAAAATGAGCGCTGACGTTGGTATATTGCAAACAGCCCTGCTTGAATATGATAGGAATTAATCCGCGGATAAGATTAAACGGCGATCTGTGAAGACCCAGATTTCATGATTCGGGTGAAAAGAGCTGCACGCACCAGATGATCCGCCATAGTCTCATTTGTTTATAAGACTGAGCACATTGTTCGGTTATATATTAACGCGGCTGACAGAAATAATTGAGAAAACTTGCAAGGATTCCCCCCACCGCACAGATAGCAGCGTCCCCTTTTATTAAACTCTGGGGGTTCCTGACGACTGCGCAATTCTGCGCAATTTCCGCAAACAGATAGATAGGATCTTGTGAAAGTTATTACCAAAACCAGTTTCTAGGCGAGCGAGATAAAATAAACGACCCCATGAATCAATGTTGCGCTCAGGTGACCTTCATTGTACACATCCTGACAAGTGGATGTCGCTAAAATGCGGTAGGCCAACAACACATTGGCCGCAATATTTGTCAGTAAATAGTACAGCAAAAGAAACTGGGAAGTGTTGCAACTCCTTTTCGCTATACATCTCAAACTTTCATACATACTTTGATACAGTTTACAAACCGAAAAAACTCAAACACCATGGCAGATTGCACTACAAACAGAAAACAAAGGTATTTTAAATATTATGCATGCATATATTGTGGTTGTGGTAATCAAATGTACTTGTTAAATAACCATTATGCATCACACCCCAGTATAATTTCATGTTAATTCACAGTGGAAAACGTTTTAATAAAAGCAGCAAATTAAATTGAAACCAAATATAGAAAAACATACAACTAATAACAGTGTGATAGTCACTCTCAAAACTAAGGCATATTTATACTCTCATAATATGGGTTCAGTATAAGCATGATGGAAAAATGTTACAAGCCTACAAGTTTGCTCTATCATGTTATTTATTTATTTAGAGCAGATGTGCATCAAATTAAACAAGATGACCTACCGATTCAGATAATACCTACATTTTCTATAATTTGAAATCAAAATAAAAAAAAACAGAGATGAAATTTAAGTGGTCAAGTAGCTTTTCTATATTTTCAGATAGAGACTTACAGCTTCTATCATCACCTCATGAGGGTGGTGCTCATGTATGCTGGTGATTTCACCCCTGTAGCTCATTTGTAATTGGTTAAACTGATGGTGTTACACCTCACCCTGTGTTACAACACTCCCTGCTCTCTTCTACAGCACTGATCAGATCTGGAAGTGCTGGCTGTCATAGAGCCAGAAGCCTCAGACTGTGAGAAGTTAGTCACACACTCAAAGCTCACTAACTCCAGTTACTTTTCTCATAGCATGAGGCTTCTGGCTCTACAAATATATTTTTTTATAATGCTTTCCAACAACAACAACAAAAAAAAAACTATATATGTATATATATATATATATATATATATATAGTTCACACACAGTGTAGTATAGACTCACTGTGATTACATGATCACACAACTGACTCTCAGATGAAACACATTCACGTTCACTCACTTCGTCCACCATCTTGGTTGCAGGTGCTTTGATATTATACTTCATACAATAGTGAATGTCTAACACATTAGCCCCGGCATACTGAGCAATATGAGACAGAGACGCACTAATCACTCATTAGAAATGAACAGGGGCGGGGGATGGATGCAGAGGATGGGCGTTATTGCTTCAACTCTCATGACTTTTCTTCTGCGCATCTCACCAGGGGCGGTTGACATTTAAAGAGAGCATCTCTCCACTCTGTTTTCTGCAGCAGAAAATCAAATGGCCACCCCTCCTTCTTCTTCTTCCACGCCATTCGTGCACTCGGCCGGGAGTCCTGCGCTACGCCCATTGTTCGACCTTAATTACACAGAGCCATATGGAAGCAACTCCGTATGTGTGCCAAAAAGATGGAGATTATACAACTACATGACAGTGAGCACTTACAGTGCGATCACTCCGAAGCCAGGCGAACGGATCAATTATAAACACACAAGCACATACACGCTCATAAAGCTCAAAACGCGATGAAGTGGATTGAGAAACGAACAGTTTTGACTAACGCATTTATGCGAGAGAATAAGCAGGCGGCTGAGGAATATTGACACGGCATTCCCGATTCATCTCTAGGATCAAACGCACGCCGGATTTCCGTGGCAAAGTGAGAAAACAAATAGGCATCGCCGCGTTTGTACGAGAGCGCCATAGCTGACTGTTTCTCCATCACTTTTTCCATGTCAACTCCACACACTCTCCGCTGGAGCTTCTTCTAGCAGAGAAGCATGGACTAACACTCTCACTATCCTCTCCGAAACAGACCCGCTTGTCCCCGCAAACATCTTACTTCAAAGATTCTAAAATCAATCATCGATCACACAAGTGCAATAACGATGAAATATGAAAATAAACCAGCACCCTTCAACGTACAAGCCATTAACCTTGATCTGTAGGGCATCTCGGAATGGGATGATCTCGATTTGTAGTCTACATCCTTGGTTAGCAAATGATACAATAATACAGCGCGAAACATTCATAATATCTTCTAACAACTCAACCCTTGACTCTAAACCTAGCTACATATCTCAAAGATCCTTCTGAGAGATTGTTTTGGTAATTAACAAAAAGAACCAAAACTATTTATATTTGATAAATAAAGCCGAATGACATGATCATCATTACCTGAGTGAAAAAACAATAATCCCGAAAGCTTCTCCGCCAGGCGCTTCTCTCGTCTTCGTCGTGTATTCAGTAAGCTGTGAGACAGTTTGGGGTAAAATATCCCATTTATAGATTTTTCTAAAAGAAAACTAAACTCTACTTCTTCAGTAGTATCCCGATAGATTCAGTGACAGCGGGGAAGAGGATCGGCGCTTCGCTGGTGCTGCTACGGACGAGCGGGGATCCAGAACGGGGCGGTATGAACGCTACTTGTTTGTAAGCAAAAACATGGCTTCATTTGCCTTTGTCAGCGAGAAAACGTAATATTGACTTACCTTTCCCTCATGAGCCATTGTCCCCCACCTCCTCCCTCCGCCCTTTGCCATGACATCACGAAAGCTGTAGTAAAACCTACAACATCGATGGGCTGGGCTTTGAATATCCCCCCGCAATAACTCAGCGGGCATGTGTACAGCCATGCACACTCTATTTCATACTCTGTCTTTCTCAGTGCACACACACACACACACACACACACACATGATCGCTCCCCTCTCCCTCTCTCTAACACCCACACCCACGCACCTACTACAAGGGATTTATACAAGTTCTCCTTTGTGCCAGAAACAAGATAATCATAAAGGTTCTTTAATGGTTCAGAAAAGAACCATCTAATTATTCAAGACCACATTGGCTATATGGTTCTTTAGTTGTTTATATGATTCTTTAGAGATTAAAAAATGTTGATGTAACAATATAGATTGTATATTGGCTTTTAAATCCATTGAAGCACCAGATGGTTTTCAAAAGAACTAGAGAATGAAAAAGTTCTGAAAACGGTTCTATCGCTTCATTTTTTTTTTGAAAGTGACAGAAAAACGCCGGCGGATAGCTAATAGAGCAAATGCGTGTTTTAAAAATCATCTTATAGTTCAGAGTGCGCGTCGGGTCGCTGTTACTTTAAATTCTAATAGCGTAAGCTGCTTATTTTACGCCCAGTGATTAATCTTTAATATTGCACAAAAGCATGCATATGTCGCTGGTGTTATCTGAATCCTCCCTCCTGACTCTTTCGGAATGGTACTGTCCAGTGATTCACACACTTTTCATGGGCAATGCTTCACTGGTAAACTTAGCGTAAAATATTATGATCAGGCTGTTGGCCTTCGGGTGTATGGATTGGGAAATAACAAGATACAAGCTAAAACTACACTTTTTTAACGTTTTTTTTTAAATCGTGGAATCATCTGCATTGATATGAGATATATACATACATATGCACACGCGTTTTAGAACTGTGTTGGCAAAAGAGTGGAAGGCAACAAATAAAGGGATTTCAACACCGTAGTGTCTTCTTGACTCAAAACAGACGAATGTAACTTGGAATGACTCCTAAATGTTGCACACACCGCTGTTGTGCTTTGTTGTTTTGTAACCATTAGTGAAAATGACAACCATTCATTACAAGCCATTTGAGAATATTCTCCACAAATGCCACTCTTTATCTGCTGTCTCCATGCTGCACACGGGGGGAATTTTCAAAAAGCCAACCTTCGCCTTTCAGAAATTCTATTAAGTTCTTATCTCTTTGCGGCAGGCTCTTTTTTTGCTGTCCCATTGTTATGCATTGGAGCTGAAATCAATCACGAAGTGTCCACGCTGCATCAATATGATTTGAGTTGCCTCACTAACCGAGACACAATCCAATAAACAAAAGACAGAAGAGAAACCATACACACCTAAAAAATAAGTTACACTCCCCTGCCACAAGTACTCAGAATGAGATTCACAGGAGCGAGAATGATTGTTTCTTCAGTATCTCATTGAGAACTTTGAGAATAAATAAGAGTAAACAGAGGGAGCACAACTACAGAATATGCGCTCGGCTGAGCTTCAGGACCTCAGACAGCGCTTTGGCCCGGTACCATGGACAGCGACTGGGAGGAAAATCACACCCGGTTAACTTTTGTCAGCTGCGATGCGATGCGTTTCAGTAGAAATATTGAAAAGATAAACGAAATAACACGATCTGAGTTGTGGTGAAATTACGCGGAAAAATATATACACAGAATCTTAATTTATTTTCTAAACAATTAACAATTTTTGATATACTAACGTGCCAAAAATAATTAATGATAATAAATAAATAAATAAAAAAAGTCAGGCAGATAGGGATCCCACCTGAAAATAATCGAACGACGTACTGTTGCTATGGTTACCACCATAGGTCAACCCAACCCATACTGTTTGCACGGTGTATTTAGTGTACTCTGACTAACTCGTCTAACTTTTTTTTGGCAACCTAAATGCTAAAATTACGTTGACAGCACTTTTTATTTAAAAATATAAGGCAATTAAGGATAACTTTTTAAAATATGTTAGCTAGTTTTGTAAATTCTAAGAAAAAGCACAACTAAAATTGTTCAGTGTCAAGAATCGTAACTCACGTCCTGATTTTGCTGAGTTAGATGTGTTCCTGGGTCAACATATTTTGTTGACCCTGGAACAACATTTTAATCCAAAAATGTAATCTTGACCACATCCTTACACCTAAACCTAACCTTACCCATGAGTAGTCCCTAAAATCAGAGGAAATGATAGATGAATGACACTGATGTACAAGCACCAAACACTGATTGTAAGCATAAACTTCAGAAAAACTATAAACTGTTTTTTCAGATCTGATTGGTTAATCACAATGTTGTTCCAGGGTCAACAAAGATGTTGATCCAGGAACATGCTGTACTTGGTAAAATCAGGTTCTGCGAATGCGAATGGGGGCAACACTTCACAATAATGTTCATTAGTTAACATGAACTAACACTACATGTTGTGTGTGTTAACATTAGTTAATGCACTGTGAACTAACATGAACAAACAATGAACAACTGTATGTTTATTAACTAACATCAACAAAGATTAATAAATAGTGTAATAAATGTACTGTTCATTGTTCGTTCATGTTAGTTAATCTATTAACTAATGTTATCAAATGACACCTTAAAGTGTTACTTGTTATGCTGTAAAAATAATAGCTCCGATTACTTATCCTAACTTAAAGTTCAACAATAGAGACAGTAATAATGTGTTTTTTTTTTTCAGCTTAAAATAAGTTTAGTTAACTTTAGTGGATATTTAAGTTATCTCATCAAATTGTAAGTTGTTGTAACTAATTGCAGCAGCACTTTTTACAGTCCAGTCGCGTTGCAACTCCACTTAAAACAATACATTCTGTACCGCTGCGTCTCTCAGGAGCACGTTTAGAATATAGTGGTTGTATAAATATTGCATAAGGGAGTCAGCTGAGAGAGCGGGCCGCAGGGGCCCCAAACTCTGCGAATGGCCTTGACAGATGGAACAAGCTGACAGACAACAACAGAGAGAAAGTTTGAATGCGCCTCTGGGCTGGCATTGTGTCCGCCACGGTCCCCCGGGAAACAAACCGCCCTTTGTCTAAACACTTCAACAGCTCTGAAGTTTAGAAAAGGTCTAGACGAGGTTCCCGAAAGTTATGATTTGTATAGATGTGCTATATATAGACTTCAATACGACAAGCTTTCAACACCTGCCTAAAGCGACAGAAAAGGGCACACTAAAGCCTCACAATAGCGAGAACAAGCAAGACGAAATCTGATATGTGCTCTGTTAAAAAAGATACACTATTACGGTCAAAAAATGCGTCAGTTACATAAATAATTGAACGGTTTGTTAATAATTGTTAACGGTTCATATGAGGCTGATACAATAAAATAAATGCGTATGCACTACCAAATATCATACTGGAGCAGTACCATAGGTTGACAACTTTTTAGACACCTGTTAATCAAACAATGTGTCGTGTACAATTAAAATAGTCAGATAGGAGATACGTTTAACTGACCTAAAAAAGTCCCACACAGCTTCATGGTTGCGGCTCCGAGTTTCCCATAAGCGTCTGGCAAGTCCTGAGAAAGTAAACTTGAGTGGAAAAGTTGAGGACCAAATTACTACAACTTCTCTTTGAAAAGAACGAAGGAGGGGTGCCGGCTGACGTCAGAATCCAGCCCAGCCAATCAGAGTCCAGCGTGTGGGTAATCGTATCCTACCGCTGCAAAACTCTCAGCCAATCAAAACAATTGTCTTCAGTTCTCAACAACAAAGCCTGTAGAATGCCAACAGAAGGGACTACCGGCAGCTGTTCGCTTTCAGCTCAGGAAGTTTCCCAGCAATGCTGTGGGAGAAAACCATGCAGACGCAAACTATATCAAACTTCAGAATAGTTTTGAACCACCTATCTATATTCTAAAGTAGTCATGTTTACGTCTACATTTCCGTAAAGTGAGCGCTTTGAAACATTTAAATCAGTGAAATAACTTAGGGTACAACGTTAAAAGTTTTTATAGGTACATAGGCTATTTTGGAAAGGAAATGTGTGTCGTAAACACACATACATAGCTTCACTCACACTCAAACACACACATACCAAATGTCTCCCTCACAACATTAATAGTTTTTAAGCTTTCTCCCTTCATCCTCTGTAGATGACATTAAATCTGGCATTTAACAATAAAAAATGAACAATTACTCAACGACCCCATCTGGTTATGTATGGTAAAAGATCAGTAATATACAAGAAATTGCACATAACAGTACAAAAAATAAACCATGAATTCAGAAATTCAGAAAACAAGCAGTAAGCAATGTTGGAGTGAATACGCATTTGGATGTGCCTTCAGGGTTTTATGATTGATTTCTGTTAAAATCCCCCTTTTTTGTTATGAAAGTCACACACACACACACACACACAAATATAAAACACAAAAATAGGGTCTAATTAAACATCCAAATTACACTCTTAAAAATAAAGGTGTTTCACAATGCCATAGAAGAACCTTTTTAGTCTAAATGGTTCCATAAAGAACCTTTAATATCATCTGTTTCACAAAAGGTTCACTGTGGTGAAAGACGGTTCTTCAGATTATAAAAAGATAAGAAAGAGATGGTTCTTTAAAAAGCCTTTGACTGATTGGTTCTTTGTGGAACCAAAAATGGTTCTTCTGTGGCATCGCTGTAAAGAACCTTTTAAAGCACCTTTATTTTTAAGAGTGTATATACGTAGTTGTGGCATTATTTCCATCAGATTGAGCTTGAGATCAAATATGACATAAATGATAAAAAAATATATATAAGGCAATTAAGGATAAAAGGTAAAAAAGGCCAAAAAAATACTTTTATTGCATACAATTCCAAAAGCTCTAATTTTGTCAAATTATGCAAAAAGTGTGGAAATATTACATACAGTTATATAAAACACAATTTAGTTTATAGTATAAAACATAATGTTGTGTATTTAGGATACATACAATGCTATCTATGAAATAAATAAATAAATAAATAAAGTGCAGTGAAACAATTAATCGCGATTAATCACATTCAACATAAAAGTTTTTGTTTACATAATATATTTGTGTGTGCTGTGTATATTTATTATGTATATATAAATACATACACATACAGTATATATTTTGTATATAAATATATATGTATTTACATGTATAGATTTTTATTCAGATAATTATTAATATATATATAAATATATTTAACATATAAGCATAATGTGACCCTGGACCAAAAAAAAGTGTCAGTTATTTTAAAAAAGAGATTTATACATCATCTGAACTGAATAAATGAGCTTTCTATTGATATATGGTTTGTTGGGACAGGACAATATTTGAAAATCTGGAATCTGAGGGTGCAAAAAAATCAAAATATTGAGAAAATCGCCTTTAATTTTGTCCAAATGAAGTTCTTAGCAATGCATATTACTAATCAAAAATTAGGTTTTGATATATTTACGGTAGAAAATTTACAAAATATCTTCATCGAACATCTTCTTTACTTAATATCCTATTGATTTTTGGCGTAAAAGAAAAAACGATAATTTTGACCCATACAATGTATTGTTGACTACTGCTACAAATATACAAATATAAGACTGATTTTGTGGTCCAGGGTCACATAATTGTTCCGAATATATCCATGCGTGTGTGTGTATATACATAATAAAGACATGTACCTACATATATTAAGTAAACAAAAACTTTTATTTATCTTTTATTGCGCTTAATTGTTTGACAGCATTAAAAATAAATAAAGGAGGTCAGTTGATGTTTCCATCACAGAATAATATTAAACAGAAACCGAATAAACTATCTGACATGTGCTAAAAATGACACTGGTGTAAATTACTGACTTTCAGGAGGAAAAAAGAAGAAAAAAAAAATCAATTTTCCTGCACGTATACCCACTGTTAGAACCTTAACAGACAAATGAAATAAAAAGTGTAATTTAAGTTCACAAGACCAAAAACGCCCACATGCATGAGATTAAACGTTTGCAAGTGAGACGTTTAGAAAAAGCCGTGTGTCTCTGTGTGGCCCGGTTCTCTTTGAATTTCTCTCTGAGTCTGTATTTCATCTTTATGGGGCATTAAGTTCAAGTAAACCTGTGTGTTAGTTCACAGTCATGTTTTAAACGGCAACAAAACTGTGGGAAACAGAAAGCAGGCCGAGAGCGAGGATTATCTGTTTTTCAATGGAATTACGACTCCTCCTCTGGGGCGAAAATTTCTCCCTTCCCAATTCGCTCACTTGTTTCTTGCACTCTGTTACATCATTAACACATACCTCTCCTTCAACCTCTTTCAAAATGTGAAGCACCCGCTCACCCAAAACAAACAAAGTCCAAGAAATAACCGCGTGAATCGAGCGAGAGGGAAATGAGCAGCGTATAAGTGAAGGGTGTGGAAGTCCCCCAGTGGGTTTGGCAGGGTCTGGGCTCTCCTTTAGCAGATGGCTCCTCTGATAATCGTGTCCTCTCTAGGCCCATCTCCATGCCCCAACTCCGCGTTGCCATGGCGAGGGGGCCGGCGGAGAACATGTAATGCATTTGCTGCTTATTAAATTTGCCTTCTGACAAAGAGAGGCTCTCACTTAAAAACGAGAGCAGGCCCGAGCAGAGAAGAGCAGGCCCGATTCTCTTTATCACAGACTACCAGACGCCCCGCTGTATTCTTCCACGACGGCATACACTCATTGACCTATTAACTTCACGGCTGCCTCCTCCCCCTTCGGCCTTCTGTGGAGTAAGGGTCCGCGCACCCCTTCGCCTGTGACCCCCCCGACCTGTCGACATCATTGCTGCGCATGAGAGAGAGTTGGAGAGGCCGCCGCTGAACCGTGATGTGCCCTACAGCTGTCTGCGGCAGCACAAAAAGAAGCCAGAAAGAAAAGAAAGAAGTGAACGTATGCACAAACAGCCTGGAAAGTGCACGAGGACGAGCGAGCGATGGGGAGTGAGACGTGAAAAGCAGGGCCGTACAGATGACTCAGAGTCGCTGAGGCTGAGAACGGGAAATAATGCTGATTAACTGCAGTCCGAGAAGCGTGACGCCGAACGTGTGGATACACTGAGGGGAAATGAGTGTATGGATCAATTAAACTACAGTAACATGTCTGCTGCTTAGCACTTTTTAAACAAGCCCGGATAAATTCACCACACTGAATTAGATGGTACTGCAGTTTCTATGGGATTTTGATTACTCAGAGGGAAATCAAAAACGTTTGTGTAAAACTGGTTAAGTAAAATAATAACTAACTAAATAAACAAACAAATATTGATAAATAATAAAATAAAAACCAAACCAAAACAAACAGCAACAACAAAAAAAAATCTAAAGAAAACAAACAAAATAATAAAGTATGCAATTTAAATAAATAAATAAACTAACTGTAATAAATAATCAAATAAAAACAAAAACAATACAAACAGCAATTTCACAAATAAAAATCTGAACAAGCAAACAAAATAATAAAATATACAAGTAAAATAAAAATAAAAATAAATAAATAACGTATTCCAATAAATTAACTGTGATAAATAATAAAACAAAAACAAAACAAACAGCAACAACACAAACAAATACAAATCTGAACAGTATATGCAAGTAAAATAAATAAATAAATAAATAAATAATAAAACAAAAACAAATAAACAGCAATAACACAAACAAATAAAAACCTAAACAGCAAAAAACAAACAAACAAATAAATTAATTGTGATAAATAATAAAATAAAAACAAAAACAGAATGAACAGCAATAATACAAACAAATAAAAAGGCCAAACAACAAAACAAACAAAATAATAAAAAATTTAAGTTAAATAAATAAATAAACTGATAATCAAATAAAAACAAAAACAATATAAACAGCAATAACACAAACAAATGAAAAATCTAAACAAAACAAAATAATAAAAAAATAGAAACAAAAACAATAAAACATGCAAGTCAAATAAAAAACAAAATAAATAAATAAAAACCTTATTCCAGTAACATATTTGTGATAAATAAATAAAACAAAAACAACAATAACACAAACAAATAAGAATCTAAACAACAGAATAAACAAAATAATAAAATATGCATGTAAAATAAATAAATAAAATAAATTAATTGTGATAAATTATAAAATAAAAACAAAAACAAAGTAAACAGCAATAACACAAATGCAAATCTAAACAACAATACAATACACAAGTAAAACAAACAAATAAATAAATCCTAAATAAACTAAATAAACAGCAATAACACAAACTAATAAAAATCTAAACAACAAACAAACAAACAAACAAACAAATACATTCTGATAAATAATAATATAAAAGCAAAAACAAAGTAAACAGCAATAACGCAAATAAAAACCCAAACATGACAAACAAAATAATATAAAAATATTTAATAATAATATAAATAATAAAAATGAAAATAATATTCATTCATTGTCACTTTGTCATAGTTGCTGCTGATTTTTAATAAAAGCACCAGAAACATAACACTAATGTTATTTTAGTATCTTTGATGTACTATTAAAGCATTTTTTAAAATTTAATTTGATTTAGTTTTAATTTTAATTTTAAAGTTTTAGTAATTTTGTTGAGTTTTGTCTGTATGTAGTTTTTATCAAGTTTTAGTTTGTTTATTTATTTGTAATAATTTTTCCGTACTTGAACTTTAACTAAACAAAAAACAAGAATATGTATTTTTTACGTTTCTGTTACACGCTATACTCTGTCATTGTCTTTTTTTTTTTTTTTTTTATTATCATCATTATTCATTTTTCTTACAAAAAATAAAAAGAGCTTTGCAGACTCCTTCCCCCTCCTATGCAAATCCATACATGTTCAAAAAACAAGTTTGCTCTTTGTTTAACTTCCATGTCCATCATTGTCTATTCACATTCCCCAAAATGCTTACAGGCTAGAAATGACTTTTTTTTTTAGCCCCAAGCTTTGCAGAATCACCCCTCCTTCGTACACACATTCACTCCCACTCAACAAAACCCAGTGTGGTCTGGGTGCCAGCCTACATGATCGTCATCCCCGATCTCACAGTATTGGGTTTAGTAGCCCAGCGCCAGTCAGAGCAGGGTCAGAGGTGCCAGAGGGCACAGAGCCACAGTCTGTCTGCCTCCCTCCTCCCTTTTCCCCCTCTCTCTCACTCTCTTGCTAGGACATGTCCTGCCCCGCCACCCCCAAAACCACTCATCGTCCTCCCTCCCTCCCTCCCTCGCTCATCGCCCCTCCTTTCCCTCCTGTCCGCAGCACGCCGAATGGCTGGCTGATGAGTAAACACAGACAGAGCTCCGCAAGCACGGCCCGGCTTGCTGCCTCATTACAATCACAAAGAGCTGCCACACTTTTGGGTGGAGCCTGTGGCCGCGGGAGGCTCTGGGGCCTTTAAGTGAGTGGCATACTTAATAGGCTTTGTGTAGGAGAAGAAAAGAGAGTGAAAGGGGAGAGAAAGAGAGCAGGCCCAGCTGTCACGGCACACTAGATATCAGTCTGCCACAGAGCCACTCTTCCACTTTTTACCCCTCCTTCTTTTTTCTTTTGCTGAGGTAAGATTTTAGACGCACAGGAAACCCAGCGTCTGAAGGGAAAAAAGAAAAGACGGGAACACATATGTGCTGCCTCACACACACACGAAAAAGCTGTGTGGGTAGTATATGGATCAAATGATACTTTTCTCGCTGAATGTTCTACATTCTGTTCCGTTACACATCAGAGACTGAACTCTCTGGCAGAAAATGCTGAACAAAACAACTCCCAGAAGAACAACTTTCTCATTCAGTCACAACTATAAAGGAATAAAACAGCTTTTAAACACTCAAACATAGAGTTTTGTTTTCAGAGACATCAGTGTTTGGATATAAGACTTCAAATCAAATGAAAGCTTCTGAAAGTGAGTTGAAATTAAATCCTTTTGGGAAATTGACATTTTTTGATGTGATGCGCTGTACGCCATCTAAAACTATTTTGCTAATTTGGTTTTGCTAATTATTTTATCATATTAACTAAAATACTGGTAATATTTGTACCAGGACCATTTAAAAAAAGTGACTGAAATATTATATCAAAAATAGCAACCAGTTACAGAAAGATATACAGTTTCTATTATATAGTCATATAAATTTTAAACTAAAAAGTGGATTGATTTAAAAATGTAAATGGAGTTTTTAAAATAGTTAATCTAAAATGGAAATTGCTGCTATATGTAAATAATAATAATAACTTACATATGTTGTAAAAAATAATTGTATTAAAAATAAATAAATAAATAGAGTATATAAAGTTAATAATAGTAGAGCTAATAACGAGTAAAGTATATAATTTATATATATTATATAATCATTTTAATTACTTCACTGGACTGAATTAATTTAGTTTTTAAGATAGTTCATTTAAAATGGAAATTGCTGCTATATAAATAATTTAACTGCTATAATTATGTACGTAATTGAATTTGAAAATGATTAAATAATACTAGTATTTTATTACTGTTTACTAACGGTTAATAATTTTTTATTGAAAATAAATAAATAAATAAATAAATAAATAAAAATAAGTAAATAAATATTTAAAATGACAAAATGTTAGTAAACAGTAATAAAAATCATCAGATATGTGTTACATGTAAAACATTTATTTATTTATGTTTATTATTCTTTATTTTATAACATAAATAAATAAATGTTTACATCTCATGATTTCCTACTTTTATTACTGTTTACTAACATTTTGTCATTCTAATTCACTTTTTTAAAAAGAAAAAGAAATATATATATTAAATAATTTAAAATAATTACTTTTAGATTGTTTGGTGTTGTTCATTACTAAAATATCGTCATTATATTTTAAATATATTTTTTAAATATATATAATATTTTTACTTTTATGTTAATTGTTCAACATTTAACACTTATATATATCTAATGATTTAATGCTTTTATGACTGATAATTTTTTAGTTATAGTTATATAAATATTTATAATATATATATATATATATATATATATATATAAATATAAAGATAAATATTTTAATTCTATATATATATATATATATATATATAATTTAATTATATATATATATTAAATTATTATATATTTGTGTGTGCATGTGTGTTTGTGTGTATAAATATATTTAAAATGAATTAGTTTTAAATGGTTCAGTGTTTTACATTACACATTATATATATATATATATATATAATTTAATTCTATATATATTTTACATTATTATATATTTGTGTGTGTTAAGTAAGTATATAAGTTAAACTTAAAGTCATTAAGGTAATTACCTAATAAAGTACTTAAAAAAGTAGATAGATAGATAGATATAGATATAGATATAGATATAGATATAGATATAGATAGATACATAGATAGATATAGATATAGATAGATAGATAGATAAATCACTAACATTTAAACAAGAATCATGTTACATAATGATCATTTTTATTACTTCATTACTTCGTATTTAGGTGTACATATGCTGGGACACAATAGTCTGTGCTCGTGAACTGCTGCACAAAGCAGGTGGCGAAACCCAGAAATGTGTGCTGTTGTTTGTATAATCTGTGTGATTGTGGTGGGCTGCTGCTAAGCCCTGCTAAATCAGCTTAGCACATGTCCTGTTGTGGAGGAGGCTTGTTTTAAAGACCCCCCTCCTGAACCAGCCGTCCTTTAGGAGCGCGAGAGAGAGGAGGCCAGACACTGAATCAAAGATTATTCTCTGAGGATGACACTCCCCACATCTCACAGGACTCCCAGGATGAACATACGGCCAGACACACATAATCAAACACAAATTAGGCGTATGAGTGTGTGTTTTTGTGTATGTACATGTAATTATAAAGAAAAAGATAACTATTTAGGCATATTTTGTTAGATTTCTGTTTAAGTAAAGTTACTTCCATAATTAACATAATTCATTATTTTTATTTGTATTTATTTATTTTTTTTTTTTGTTAAATCTTACTTTAAAATTTTAGTTGATCTCTAAAATTTATGAAGAACAATAATGCAACTAAAGTCACTGATCTTAGGTCTTGGGATTACCTTTTTAAATTAAATTAATTTTATTAAATTAAATATCGTTTAATGTTATATATTTAATATTTATATTTAATGATTTGATACTTTTGTTGTTTTGTTAATTCAAAAAAAAAAAACAAAAAAAAAAAGTCTACCCTACTATATTTTATATGTCTACTACAGTAATTTTTATTATTATTTTTTAAAATTACATTTACTTAATAGTTTCTATTTTTATTTTATATTACACTATATTTTATTGTATTTGTTGATTATTTGTTTAGTATTTTACAAGTCAGGCATTCTTTGTGATTCATGTTCAGGTGATTCATAAAAAAAGTCATTGAAAGCCTTGAAATGACTTAATTTTGTTAAATTTAATACAATATATAATATAATTAATATTATTTAATGTTACTATTAGATATTGTAGATATTAGATATTTTATTTAAATAAATTTACAGTTATAGTTATATTATATTTATATTTTTATTGTATTTTATTTTACTTGTTTTACATTGTTATTTTAATTTAAGTCCCTGAACATAGGCTTTTGGAATTATCTAATTTTGTTCAAATGTATTCGTTTTATTATTACATAAAGTTTAGGTTTTTTTTTAATTTAAAAATATAATTTACTAAATATTAAAATTATATATTTAAAAATTCTATAGTTTGTATTTTTATTCTATTTGATTTTACTTATGTGTATATTTCACATTTTAATGTCAATTTACATTATGCATTTTGCACCATTTCACATTTTAATGTTAATTTACATCGCATATTTTGCTTCTTTTACTTTGTAAATTTCACATTTTAATTTACATTGCGTATTTTGCATCATTTATCAATTTATTTTACCTCTTTTACTTTGTAAATTTCACATTTTAATTTTGATTTACATTGCATATTTTGCATCATTTATCATATTTATTTTACCTTTTTTACTTAGTAAATTTCACATTTTAATTTTAATTTACATTGCATATTTTGCATAATTTATCATATTTATTTAACCTTTTTTACTTAGTAAATTTCACATTTTAATTTTAATTTACATTGCATATTTTGCATCATTTATCAATTTATTTTACTTCTTTTACTTTGTAAATTTCACATTATAATTTTAATTTAAATTGTGCATTTTGCATCATTTATCAATTTATTTTACCTCTTTTACTTTGTAAATTTCACGTTTTAATTTTAATTTTCATTGCGTATTTTGCACCATTTATCATATTTATTTTACTTTGTAAATTTCACGTTTTAATTTTAATTTACATTGTGCATTTTGCATCATTTATCAATTTATTTTACTTCTTTTACTTTGTAAATTTCACATTATAATTTTAATTTAAATTGTGCATTTTGCATCATTTATCAATTTATTTTACCTCTTTTACTTTGTAAATTTCACGTTTTAATTTTAATTTTCATTGCGTATTTTGCACCATTTATCATATTTATTTTACTTTGTAAATTTCACGTTTTAATTTTAATTTACATTGTGCATTTTGCATCATTTATCAATTTATTTTACTTCTTTTACTTGGTAAATTTCATGTTTTAATTTTAATATTCATTGCGTATTTTGCACCATTTCTCATATTTATTTTACTTTGTAAATTTCACGTTTTAATTTTAATTTACATTGTGCATTTTGCATCATCAATTTATTTTACTTCTTTTACTTTGTAAATTTCACATTTTAATTTTAATTTACATCGCACATTTTGCATCATTTATCATGCTTATTTTACTTTGTAAATTTAACTTTATAATTTTATTTTACATTGTGCATTTTGCACCATTTATCATATTTATTTTACTTCTTTTACTTTGTAAATTTCATGCTATAATTTTAATTTACACTGCGTATTTTGCACCATTTCTCATATTTATTTTGCTTCTTTTATGTTGTATATTTCACATTTTAATTTTAAATTCAAATTATATTACTTATTTTGCACAATTTCTCATATTTAATTTACTTCTTTTACTTTATATATTTCACATTTTAATTTACATTACATACCATTTCTCATATGCAGCTCAGAAGCTGTAGTGCTTTGGCAATACAAATGTACAATTTTTCCATAAAGCACAGTAAATTGAAATTGAGAGAGATTTGTGGGTTAATAAAAACCTTTCTAAGATTGTAAAGATGTAAGACCCCTAAAACACAACTCAGTCAGCATCACCAGGACCCCTGAACCCCCAGCTCTCCACCTCTCCACCGCCTCCTTCCGCCGCACTCCAGACAGAACAGAGAAAGAATTAAGACAAGAGTGAGTGAAAGTGTGAATGAAAGGGGGACACCTGGAGCAGGACCCTGTAGTGCTCTACACTGAGGGGTATTGTAGACTAATAACAGGGCCGGAGTGTGCGTGCGTGAGTGTGTGGTTGCCTTGGTAACAGGACTCAGCTGATTGTAGGGTTATGGGGTGTGGAGGGGGGGATTGTTTGGAAAGCATCTGTATGCAAATGTCATTATGGTATAGAGATGTTTGGAGAGGCCACGAGCAGAAGAGAGAGGGGGGTCGAGAGACAAATGGACTGACGGATGGATGCATAGTACCTACAGAAACACTCCAGCGACGGACGCTGCTAGTTGCAATCTAAATCCATCAAGAAAATAAGACACTTCACTTAAAAGGCCTCATACAGCATCACATTAGCAGACTTCTGAGAAGATTCTGTAACAATATACGATCGTAATGAACCTGCATTATAAAACGTCATTTGTCTTTTAGACACTGCCTCATAAAAAGAGATACTGAAACATTGTTAACTTTATATTAGATTAGGTATAAGGCCATAAACTCCTGAAATGAAATATATTTCGCATTTCGTTCTGTGACACGTTCGCTTGATTTGATTTCCTACAACCACTTAAACTGAATAGGCCTCATTTATGAATTGGGCTGGGCTGGGAACCAAGAACCCGTTCCACTTTTTAAAACTTGGAACACTTATTCAGTGACAACTCAACACTGCTGTAATACTGAATCTACAGCACAAAAAAAAAACTGTGTCAACTGTGTGTCAGTTATTTTTAGTGAACCAGAAACATACATGTACAGCATGACCAGTGTAGTACAGTTCACAAACAAATGACTCTAATGAGTCAACGTTATTGTGTTTGTGTGTGTGTGTGTGTGTGTGTGTGTGTGTGTGTTTGTGATTTAAAAACATACAGCGTAGCCAGTGTAGTCTGATTTATGAATGACAGAAATCAGCTTATTTTAGTGAATCAAAAACACACAGCATGTCAAGTTTAACTCAATTTCTAAACAAATGGCTCTAATGAATCAGCTCTTGTTAGTGAATCACAAACATACAGCGTGGTCAGTGTAGTCCAATTTATGAATCACTCGAAAATCAGTTCATTTTAGTGAAGCAAAAACATACAGCATCCAGTTTAGCACAATTCCTAAACAAATGACGCTAATGAATCAGTTCTTTTTAGTGAATCAAAAATATTCAGCGTGACCAGTGTAGTTTGATTCCTGAACAAATGACTTAAATGAGTCAGTTGTTTTTAGTGAATAAAAACATACAGCATGTCCAGTTTAGCTCAATTCCTAAACAAATGACTCTAATGAATCATTTCTTTTTAGTGAATCACAAATATAGAGTCATTTAGCTCAATTCCTAAACAAATGACTCTAATTAGTCAGTTCTTTTTAGTGAATCAAAAACATACAGCATGTCCAGTTCAGCTCAATTCCTAAACAAATGACTCTGAGTTTGATTCCTGAACAAATGACTTAAATGAGTCAGTTGTTTTTAGTGAATAAAAACATACAGCATGTCCAGTTTAGCTCAATTCCTAAACAAATGACTCTAATGAATCATTTCTTTTTAGTGAATCACAAATATAGAGTCATTTAGCTCAATTCCTAAACAAATGACTCTAATTAGTCAGTTCTTTTTAGTGAATCAAAAACATACAGCATGTCCAGTTCAGCTCAATTCCTAAACAAATGACTCTAATGAATCATTTCTTTTCAGTGAATCAAAAATATACAGCATGACCATTAGACTGATTCCCGAACAAATGATTCTAATGAATCAGTTCTTTTTAGTGAATCAAAAACATACAGCGTGGTCAGTGTAGTCTGATTTATGAATGACTCAAAAATCAGTTCATTTTAGTGAAGCAAAAACATACAGCATCCAGTTTAGCACAATTCCTAAACAAATGACTCTAATGCATCAGTTCTTTCAGTGAATGAAAAATATATGTGTACAGCATGACCACTGGAGTGAGGTTCCTGAACAAATTACTCTATTTAGACAGTACTTTTTTTGTGAATGAAAAACATCAAGCATGGCTAGTGTTGTCCGAATTAATAATGACTTTAAAAAAAATCAGTTAATTTTAGTGTAGTTATGTAGTTATTGTAGTAGTTAGTAGTTTTGTAGTTATTGTTGTTCATATGACAACAGTACACATTATGCATTTTGTCAGTAATATTTTATAAATATTAATGAATACATTTTTTATGCATTATTTATTTATTTATTTTTAAATATTGTTAAGGCCAATTATTGCTGCCTATAAAAAGCAATTAAAAAGTGTGTGTACGGTCTTGGCCAAAAATATCGGCACCCTTGCTGTTCTTTCAGAAAATTGTTCCAATTGCAAATGTTTTGGTATTCACGTACTTATGTTTTTGTTTGCACTGTAACAACTTGATCAAATTTCACACAGAACTCAAAAATGGACTGGACAAAATTATTGCCACCTTGTCAAAATTGTAAAAAATAACTGCTTTTTAAGCATGTGATGCTTCTGTAATTTGTATTTAGACACCTGTGGCAAGTAACGGTTTGGGCAATATAGTAATCACACTCGCAACCAGTTAAAATGGAGAAAAGTTGACTCAACCTTTGTGTTGTGTGTCACACTGAGCTTGAAGAAAAGAAAGAGTAAAGAGTTCTCTGTGGAGAGAGAAATAAGAAATAATTGAGAGAGAAATAATTGTGGAAAAACATGGACAATCTCAAGGCTACAAGTCTCCAGAGATCTTAATGTTCCTGTGTCAACTGTGCGCAATATCATCAAGAGGTTTACAGCCCATGGCACTGTAGCTAACCTCTCTGGACATGGACGGAAGAGCAAAATTAATGAAAAATTACAACAAAGGATTGTTCAAATGGTGGATAAAGAACCTTGATTAACTTCCAACCAAATTCAAGCTGATCTGCAGACACAGGGTACAACAGTGTCAGCTCGCACTATCCTTCGCAATCTGATTGAAAAGGGATGCTATGGTAGGAGACCCAGGAGGACACAAAGGCATAAAAAAGCAAGATTGGAGTTTGCCGAAACTTATGCGACAAAACCACAATGCTTCTGGGAGAACGTACTGTGGACAGATGAGACAAAAGTAGAGCTTTTTGGTAAAGGACATCATTGCACTGTTTACAGAAAAAGAAATGAGGCCTTCAAAAAAAAAGAACACAGTCCCTACAGTCAAACATGGTGGAGGTTCAATGATGTTTTGGGGATGCTTTGCTGCTTCTGGCACTGGATGCCTTGACTGTATGAACAGTATCATAAAATCTGATGATTACCAAAGAATTTTGGGGCGCAACATAGTGGCCAGTGTCAGAAAGCTGCGTCTCCACCAGAGCTCATGGGTCTTCCAGCAGGACAATGACCCGAAACACACTTCAGAAAGCACTGGTTACAAAACAAAGCACTGGAGAGTTCTGAAATGGCCAGCAATGAGTCCAGATCTGAATCCCACAGAACACCTGTGGAGAGATCTCAAAACAGCAGTTGGGAGAAGACATCCTTCAAATCTGAATGACCTGGAGCAGTTTGCAAAAGAAGAGTGGTCCAAAATTCCAGTAGAGAGGTGTAAGAAACTCATTCATGGTTACAGGAAGCGACTGATTTCAGTTATTTTTCCAAAGGTGGTGCTACCAAATATGAAGTTAAGGTTGTGAGTACCAAAACATTTGCAACTGCAACAATTTTCTGATAGAAGGGTTACATTTTCTGACAGAATTACAAGGGTGCTGATATTTTTGGCCATGACTGTAAATACCATTTTGCAAGAATGTTTTACACTTATTTATTGAAAGTATCTCATCATTTGCAATAGAATTGCATTTCTTTTTTCAAATTCCTAAGAGCTACTAAAAGAATCATCGATTCCAGAAGGAATTGTTACATCCGGAATCAGAACCGTAATTGTTACGATTCTTTACGATTCCCATCTCTGTTTGTAAACAAGTCTGTCTAAAATGCTCATAATAACATTAACTAAACCGTGGCTTTTAATTGAACGCAACAATTAATGCAAGAACAGATTCATGAACGATTCACACAAAAATTTGTTCTGCTTGTGTTTCATGAATGAGACCTAATGAGGCCTGTTTCTGTGTGCATTGTGCAATTTGGCATGCGTGCGCGTGCAGTTTATCCCACCTACGGAAGTAAACTCCGAAATCAAATCAACAGTGTTCCTTTATGACTCTGCTAATCTCTGCCAAAGTAATTTGATTTTCCCACACGCAATAAAAAAGCATGTGATGCAACTAATACACATTTCCCACTAATTCAAGCAATGATATTTTTTTTCCAGCGCCGCTACGAATGCTAATAACGTGTAGCAGCTTTTAACTCTTCGAACAAGGAGATTTGTATGGAGCGAGTCATTACCTAACAGCTTTTTTTCATCCGCGAAAGCTATTTAATGACAGGTAGCCAGAAAAAAGGCTTTTTCGTTTCTTACGAGGAAAAGAAAGTAGCCGTATGCAATAAAAGCGCTGACGTAAATAGTTTTACACACACTTCTAATGAAATCCTTTAGTGAGACGTATTTCCACAGAGAATGAGGGAGAGAGAAAGACAGCAGTAGGGTTTTTTATGTGCTGCTCTCACTTAATGTACTCAGTAGCAGTGCCTGATGGGTAATTACAATAGTCACAACACAGATGGGGGGCAGTGTCACCGTGGCCTTAAGCGCGCCGGCACACACACATACGGCCAGATGAATAAGCGCTGACACACTCCTGAATGCCTATTTCCCCCTTAACAAACAGCCAACATCATTAAAATCTACACTTGGAAAACACATCTCGTCCCGATCCTGCCCTCCATTAACATAGTCTGACTTTTTATACTTGCGTTTCTCCTCACATTTACCCTTTGTGTGGTTCTCGCTCGAAATAAGCTCTCGCTTCTTTTGGCGAAATCTCTATCGGGCACCGGATGCAGACGAGTTTGCCCTCTCTCTCTTTTTGTAGGCCTCTCATCAAAGCTTTTGTCCAGGTTAAGGTCTTAAGACAGACGTGAAAAGAGTCAGAAAGAGAGAAAGAGAGAGAGAGAGACTTTTGAATAATTCATGGTGGCCTATAATGAAGCGCGGTCCACTCTTTAAAGTGTTTGGTGTGTAATGGAGTTTCAGACACACAGCTATCATTTTCTCTTAATGGCGCTTTCTGGGCTGCTTGCTGTGACCCTCTCGGCACACGCACACACACCAGCAAAGGCGATTACCGACAGCTGCTGGAGTTTCGAAGTGGCCAAAGTGGGCAATTTTCTCAATGCCATTTAAACAACAAACACAGCAGCGTGTTTAAAGAGAAGAGCGGACGGCGGGGGGTGAGAAACGAGGAGGAGTTTGAGAGAGAGAGAGAGAGAGAAGGTGATGTTGGCTATTGTGATTCAGGACGAGTGCGTAAGGGTGCGTAGCGGGGGGTTCATTAGGAGAACTCCAGGTTGAGTGTGTACATGCTCACATCTGGCCTGAAGTTGACTGCATCCTGTGCGCAAGCTGCTCGGAGTTCAGATCTCTGTGATTCATTCGCCACGTATGCCTTCGTTTCACATGCAGCGATGATCAGGGAACATGTGACAGCAACTTGGCAGCGTGCTTTTGGAATAATTACGCATCCCGCTGCTTTAAAGTCAACATGAAATAGCCTTCGCAACCTATTTTACTTGTGTAATGTGACAATGTGCAATAGGATGTTATTTTATTATTTTTTTTGAACACACAAATACAGAAATTTTGAAAACACAATTTTTGAATTACAATTATCATTATTATTGTTATTTTTAGAATGAAATTACAAACATTCTTGGACAAATAACAACAATTAAGCATATATTAGGATATTTATTTATTTATTGAATACACAAATACAAACTTTACTAACAAATTATTATTTAAAATGATGATTATTATTATTATTATTTTTGAGAGATAAAAAAAGAACAAAGAACATTTTTTGAACAAATAACAATGTATTAAGCAGTTTTTATTCTGGAATAATTCTATTTAATTTTATTTTTAAATCTATTTAAATTAATTAATTTATTTGTTAAAATGTTAAGGCTTTAGGATATTCATTTTTTCTTGAATACACGAATACAGAAATGTTGACAGCACAATTTTTTTAAATTCATTTTTTTAAGGTAAATAAATTCAAAAAAGAAAACAATTTTTGAACAGACAACAACAATGTATTAAGCCATAATTATTCTGGAGTAATTCTATTAAATTTTATTTTAAAATCTATTTAATTTAATTTAATTATTTTATTTATTTATTTATTTTTTTTTATGGTGTGACTTCCCAAAACTTATAGACATTAAAGGATTAATTATTCATAATGCTTGTACCAAAAACGTCCTGCCTTGAAAAAAGACATTTGATTTTTTAGGATATAAGGATTTGCATTATTAATTTAATTTAATTTAATTTAATTTTGTTTTGTTTTATTTTTTGAATACACAAATACAGAAATTTTGAAAGCACAATTTTTTTAAATATATATATATATATATATTGAACAAACAACAAGAAGTTGTATTAAACAGTAATAATTCTGGAATAATTTTATTTTAAAATCTATGTAAAATTCTATTTATTTATTTATTTTTTTAGGATAATATGATATTTATTTTAAAATAAAATTGAAAATTGAAATTTTGAAAGCACAATTATTTATTTATTTATTTTTATTTATTTATTTATTTTTTGAAGGATAAATAAAAAAAAATAATGAAATGACAACAAAACAATAATGTATTAAGCAGTAATTGTTCTGGAATAATTTAATTTTATTTTATTTTAAAAATATTTTTTTATTTTTTTAGGATAATTTAGGATATTTATTATTATTATTATTATCATTATTATTATTATAGAGGGATACATTTAAAAAAGAAAATAACAAAATTCTAAACATTTTTGAACAAACAACAACATATTAATCAGTAATTATTCTGGAATAATTCTATTTAATTTCATTTTAAAATCTATTTAATTTTATTTATTTTTTTACTCCAAGGATATATTTCTTTTTTTGAATATACAACTACAGAAATTTTGAAAGCAGAATTTTTGAATTAAAATTTTACTAACACTTTGGAATAGGGTACACTTATTCACTAGTAACTATGACTTTTCCCTTAATAAATTCCTAATTTAATGCTTTTTAATAGTTGTTAAATTTAGGTATTCGGTAGGATGTAGAATAGGGTCATGCAGAATAAGGCTATAATATGTGCTTAATTAGTATTTAATTAGTATTAAGTAGAAAAGCATTAAACAAACACCAACAATGTATTAAGCAGTAATTATGATGAAACAATTCAACTTAATTTTATTTGAATGGATTAATTAATGGATTAATTATCCATGATATTTGTACCAAAAAAGTGTCCTCATTACTGTGTAATTCCACAATTAAGTACAGTAATATACAAGTTTTTTGTTAGTTGCTAATCGTGCATATTTTACTGTTCCTACTATATTAAATGCATGTAACGTGTAACAAAGACACATTAGAAACAAGGTGTTATCAGAAGGAAGAAAATGGGCACTGACCCAGTTGCAAGCCTTTTTTTAAAATTTGGAATAACATGCACTGCATGAATAATGCACAATAAGACCAGGGATGTGCATTAAGAAAGTAAATAAGGTCAAATCTGATTTCATGTTGACTCTAAACTACAGGCCTTTGGTATCTAAAAATCAGCATCAGGGAAATACAAGCTATAAATCCCCCAGCATGACCCTCCCGGTTGAAATAACAGCTTTGTTTGGTCAGTGAAGGGGCAGCAGATTGTGCGGAGACTTCCAAACTAAACTAATCCCATCCTAGAACACCGAACAGCTGTTCTGGTGCTGTGGTCAACACCAAACCACACACACACCTCGCAAGGCTAATATTTGCTCTATTGATGCTGCTGCAGTGGCCACAGCAAAGTACAAAAACAAAGGATCATTAAAATGCCCCACCGCTCTCATCCCTCTAAAAGGCCAGTTATAAATTTTAAATCAGCAATGAGGGAATTTAGCTGCATTTTTTTCAGTTCTTTTAGGAATCAGAGACTTTCATTAGAGTACAGAAGAATGATCAAAGTATTTTCCCTTCATCTCTCTCACTTTTCCCTCTATTTTATTGACAACTCAGGTTGTTTTTCATCTTTTGCTGCCTATTTGTTCCTCCTGTAGTTCCACATGACTGCCTCTGATTGAACAGAAACTATCAAACCATCATGGGTCTCTCTTCCTGTCTATTTACACACACGCACACACGCGCACACACACATTTTTTTTTAAGCTATATTAGTAAAGACCGCTCACAGACACAATGGTTTTCACACTAAGAATAACGCTATTTACTATAACCTACTACATACTTTTAAAATAAAGGTCCTTATTGGCATCTATGGTTCCATGAAGAACCTTTAAAGGGACAGTTCACCCAAAAATGAAAATTCTGTCATTAATTACTCATCATCTTTTCGTTCCAAACCCGTAAGACCTATATTCATCTTTAGAACACAAATTAAGATATTTTTGATGAAATCCAAAAGTTTTCTGACCCTGTATAGACAGCAATACAACTGGCACGGTCAAGGCCCAGAAAGGTAGTAATAATATTGTTAAAATAGTCTGTGTGACATCAGTGGATCAACCGTATTTTTATAAAGCTACGAGAATATTTTTTGTGTGCAAAGAAAACAAAAATAATGACTTTTTTCAACAATTTCTTCTCTTCCGTGTCTTCCGTGTCAGAACGTGGCAGTACTTTATTTTGCATTAAAACCTCACAGATATCCAGATATCAGTAAATTTAAACCAAAATTTGATTTTAAAGGATTTTTAAATAGTGAGGAACACTTTACATTTTATCTCAAGTCAATTTAGTATATTAAAGTTTTAAAAAAGGCCTTTAGAAGCATAGGTAAACCTGCAAACTCTCTCTCTCACACACACACACACACACACACACACACATCTGTAACTTGTTTTTAGTTTGCAGTAGATAAGAGTTCATTACAAGAGAAAAATGAGAACTTTACCCCCTGATTCAATTTGCCAGGTGAGCATGCAAGATTTGAGAGCTGTGTGTGTGTGTGTAAGCATGGCACACCTGTAATTTGAGGCTGTAACTTCCTTTTGTGTGCGGGGAAGTTTGTGTTCTCTCTCTGGTCTTTTGTGCCGAGGAATTGAGTGTAAGTAAATAGTGCTCGCGTGGAGGAGACAAAGACCTAAACCTGCACCTGCCGTACCCGGTTTGTTGAAGAGAATACAGTCCTCTTTTAAAACCATTAACCCTTGCTCACCTCTTTGTACCTCTTTTCTATTTTTTACTTCGCACACACTGCAGGACTGCACACCGAACAGCAGTATGTGAGCTCTGTTTTTTTCACTTTCCATTAACTCAGTGAGTATTTTTAATTTCGCTTCAAAACTGGTGAATACAAAAGAGTTCATGATGGAAGTTTTCCCTGTACTGGAGACTTTCAGTTGCAGAAAAAAAATGTAAAAATATTGTACATTTTTGTAATAATGAGGCTGCAACTTAAATTAACTGTCACATGGCAACATGGCAACATGGCAAATGTACTTGCGTGAGGTTCAAGAACAAACCCCACTGGTTCTCACCAGTCAAACAAGTAGGCCAGCCCCCTAATAGTCAACTAACCGATGGTCGACGAGAAGAGGCTTGGTTGATGAAAATATAATTAGTCGCTTAGTCGCAGAAAAAAAAAATCCACATGAAGTGACAAAGTCACGCAGTCCGTGACAGACAGATCGTTAACAGCTGGTCTTTGTGTTGTCTGGACATTCATCAATCGTCAGCCTCAAATACGGCTTTTCATCTGAAATATGTAAGTAGTAACAACTTTACATGGCTGCTCTAATGTTAATTTAGAAAAAATGTACGCTATTGAAGCGTGGAAGCTGAACAGTAGCGCGCTTACTGTATGACAGATGGAGGCACCGGTGCTGTCACTTGCTCTTAAAATACTCTGTCATTTTTGGTTGTACAGATAAAAGTAATATATCTGTAAAGACTCTATGTTTTTTCGTGTGCACTCACAATAACAACGAAACGTTGGGCTTTTGTAAAATAATTAAAGCAAACAGGCTGTACTTTCTGCCGTCTTGGTCTCTGTGAGCTTGAGCACGAAACTTCCAAACTCTGTGTATACTTGCCTTACAGACATGAAAAATATATTTATATATTTATACATTTATATTTATTTATTTTATAATATAACAAACATTAAAATATACTGCCTTAATGTTGCTTCTACATTAAAGGGTTACTCCACCCCAAAATGAAAATTTTGTCATTGATCACTTTGTCATTGACCCCCATGTCGTTCCAAACCTGTAAAAGGTTAATTCGTCTTCGGAACACAATTTAAGATATTTTGGATGAAAACCTGGGAGGCTTTTGACTGTCCCATTGACTGCCAGGTAAATACCACTGTCAAGACCCAGAAAAGTACGAAAGACATCGTCAAAATATCAGTAGTTCAATCTGAAATTTATAAAGCGATGAGAATACTTTTTTACACACACACACACACACACACAAAAAAACCCCGAACAATTTTATTCAACAATTTGTCTCCTCCGCACCTGCATACGCCGTTCTGTGTCATCCGCACTACACAGATACGTTTTCTTTACACAGTTTGTGCCCAGCGTAAACCCCCCCTAAAAATGGCACTACGCTGACGCGGAGGAGACAAATTGTTGAATGAAATGTGTATTTTTTTTTTCTTGGCGTACAAAAAGTATTCTCGTTGCTTCATAAATTTCAGATTGAACCACTGAAGGCATATGGACTATTTTGACGATGTCTTTCATACTTTCCTGGGTCTTGACAGTGGTATTTACCTGGCAGTCAATGGGACAGTTACGAGCCTCCCGGTTTTCATCCAAAATATCTTAAATTGTGTTCCAAAGATGAACAAAGCTTTTACGGGTTTGGAATGTCATGGGTGTAAGTGATTAATGACAAAATTTTCATTTTGGGGTGGAGTGACCCTTTAATGTAAAGATTAAATGTAAAATAATTGCAACATAAAAGTATATTTAAAAACCTTTATGTTAGGTTCGATTAATCGCAATTAATTTCAGAAAAAAACTGCAATTTATTCGTTATTTTTTTTCCGATTGACAGCACTATCAAAGTATACCTTGAACCTTGAACATTCATACTATCTGCATGATTTTAATACTCACATCGCCCACATGAGCACCACAGCTCAATGTGTCAGAACACATGTGCCAATCACTACATCGCAGCTTTGATCTTAATTTACTCCTAACTATATTCCCAGAAGCCTCTGTAAAGACATCATATAAATGTTTGTTTTGGACAGCATGATGTTGCATTGCGAGGGAACATCTATATTGTGTATATCTTTAAATAACCCATAACAGTACGGGTCCTTATCATGTGTGTTTTCAAGGATGAAATTACTGAGTCAAAACAAGCACTGTCAAATCACTCTGAATATCACTACACTGCAGGCTACTCATATAAATATTATTGGCATAATAACTGTTAGTGCAATTGCTCCTATTGCTTTATATGACAACACAGTGTTTTGGTTTAGTCGTCAGTGTTGTTGGCAATGTGTGTGCCTTCAGAGCACAAAGGTTCAACTTACTTTATTTTTAAAGGTGACCTATACCCCTTTTTACAAAATGTAATATAAGTCTCAGGTGTCCCCAGAATGTGTCTGTGAAGTTTCAGCTTAAAATACCCCACAGATCATTTATTATATCATTTTGAAAATGACAATTTTGAGTGAAAGCAGAAACATGCTATTTTTGTGCGTGTCTCTTTAAATGCAAATGAGCTGCTGCTCCCCGACCCCTTTTCCAGAATAGGGCTGTGCCTTTACAGCTCCTACCTCAGATACTCTGACAAAAAAACATCTGTTTGGTTTTGATTATCATGTCTGTCTACTCTGGGTTCGGGACAAAATTCCAAGCTCGGATCCCTCCCCTCGGAGAGCACGCCAAATACGCATATACTTTACTCCATTCATTATATGTAAGTGTGAACTCGTGAAACTATATTAGTTTAAACATTTCTGAGCGCACACATCCAAAGCACACACATAAAGTGGCTGTCACACGGCATGTGAGTACTAAACTAAGTTCTCTTTCAGGTTTTATTGCGCTTAAACTGTCAAATACACACAAGTTTATGTTAAAATGACAAGAACAGAAACACAAAAACAGTCTATTATGTCTGTGAAGGTAAACAGCTTGGAAAGAAACTGCATGTCAATTTTTGTCTAAAAAAGAATCCTAAAAAAAAAAGCATCACATTCAGAAATGTTTTTTGAGCAGCAAATCATCACATCAGAGTGATTTCTGAAGGATAATGTGACACTGAATACTAGAGTAATGATGCTAAACATTCAGCTTCGCATCACAGGAATAAATTACATTTTAAAATACATTTAAATAGAAAACAGCAAGTTTAAATGTTAATAATATTTAATAATAAGATTGCTTTCAGTCTAAATTCACTGGATCTCACTAAGATGTATGAGATCTGTACACTGAAATTCTATGAAGGCAACATCACTAGTTTCCCCAAACTGGTTAGAGAGGAAAGGGAGTCTGTGCAAGTCCCCCGTGCCAGGTGTTATGCTGTACCCAGGTGTATTTATGAGTGTCCAACTGCAACATGTGTTTTACACACATTACGGTGTAAGGAGAAAGAGGTGTGGCCATGAATAATGGAGTTTCAATTTAAATTCCTACTTCTAACCTCTGAGACGTCTATATAATTCATGAAACAGATACAGGAAAGTATGATTTACATGAGTGAGAGTGTGTATGTGTGCCTGGCCTATGTGCGCATGAATGAATCATTCATATGATATTTTTCCCATGGACCTCTTGCGAGCATGTGAGCAGATTTTGAATGTGAATCAGATTTTAACTGTTAAATTGTTCTTTATAGCTGTTTATGTATGCTGAGCCACGGCTTGTGTTTACATGCGTTCGTGAGTGTTTTTGTATTTGGGGTGATTATGTTCATAAGGGCGTTTGAGTGCTGATTTGTTGTTGCTGTGTGTGTGTGATTATGTATGTGTGCCGATGTGGGATGGAGGTGATGAATCTATATGAATGCTAATGTAAAGCTATGGGAATGCTATAGGGAATGCTGGGATTGAAAAAGAGTTTGTGTGTGCATGTAGGTGTATGTATGTGTAAGCCTGGGCTGGGTTACATTTATAAATGTTTAATATGTAAATTTGTGAGTGGCTGTGTGAGTGTGTAATGTAAACATGCATGTGTGTGTGGTCACTGTGTGATTTGTGATTGTCAGGTACACACTCTGGGATCTGAACAGCTCCATACATGGAATGTAAATGCTGGTGATATTCTCACTTTTTTTGCTTTGTCCATTTCACTGTAACATACACACATCTGTACGTCCTTGTAAGAGTTGTCTACATTGTTCTGTAGTGCTTATTCAAGCGATGGAAGGAGGTCTGAATTTGGCATCATGTTCCTAAAAAACCTGACATCAATATTAAAAAATTGTGTATTGACATCTATCTCTATTACAATATCTAGTATGCTGTCTTTCTGTTCACCACAAAAACAAACATGAAAGACCAAGTCACTACTGATTCCAAACAGTGTTAGGCTAACAACACAGCAACACAAAATTCAAAGCAGATGCAAAAATCAAAATTTACTCCAGTGACACTGAATTCTTCGATTAGAATATCAGTGCAGTGTTGACAGAAATGTGCTAATGTGTACATGTGTACATCTAGTAAGAACTCTAACTGCTGGATTTTGGACCAAGTGGAGTTTGTTTATTAAGCGCGTAGATCAACTACTCAATAAAGCATTACAATAATCTAACCTTGAGGTCATGTATGCATGAATTAACATTTCTGCATTTAAAATTGAGAGCATAGGTCGTAATTTAGATATATTTTTAAGATGGAAGAAAGTGGTTTTACAAAAGCTAGAAGTGTGGCTCTCGAAGGAAAGATTGCTATAAAATAGCACACAGAGGTTCCTAACTGATGATGAAGAATTGACAAAGCAGCCATCAAGTGTTAAACAGTGTTCTAAGTTATTACATGTGGAGGTTTTTGGTGTGATAATTAACACTGCTGCTTTTTTTCTGAATTTAGCAGTAGGAAATTACTAGTCATCCAGTTATATCAACTATGTATTCCGATTTTGGAATTGCCTTGCCAGGCCGTGAAGAAATATAGAGCTGGGTATCATTAGCATAACAGTGAAAGCTGTTGTTTCCTGATGATATCTACTATGGTTAACATTTAAAGCGTGAAAAGCAACGGTCCTAGTACTGAGCCTTGAGGTACTCCATACTGCACTTGTGATCGATATGATACCTCTTCATTCACTGCTATGAATTGATGGTGGTCAACTAAGTATGATAAGAACAGGGCTGTGTTTCCCAAAAGCATTGTAAGCCTAAGTTGATTGTAGTGACAATGGCGCTACGATCAACTTAGGCTTACGATGCTTTTGGGAAATGTAGCCCAGGTCATTTGTAACTCTAATGAGAACAGTCTCAGTACTATGATATGGTCTAAATCCTGACTGATTTTTTCTCAAACATAGTTGTGAGGATACTACCTTTTTCAGTATCTCTGACAGAAAAGGGTTATTTGAGATCAGTCTGTAATTAACTAATTCGGAAACATACGCAGAAAAACTTGTGAGCGATGTACCACTGATTTGACAACAACAAAATCTTGCAGCTGAAAAGCTACACAACATTTTTCAGTAGTGAGGTGGTAACGTTGCTGTTCTTGAAGCAGTTAAACTTACATTTTCGCTTTTAGTAGAGACAGTGCTGCTGAACACTGTTAAGAGACACACAGACTCAGATAATTCACACAGGCTTGATCTCTCCCTGTTCTTTCTCTCTCTAGTAACTGGATTAGACTGCATTAATAACTGCATTATCAGTGGCTTAAAGCCCAGAGTATACTTAACTTTTTACAAATACGTTTGGGTCAGCATACAGTGCGTGGCACGATTTCGTCATCAGAACAGTATGTGCATCACACCACCCGTTTTTTGTAACTGCGTTTATTCTGTACACACAGATCGCATATGCGCATTAAATTTATTTTGCAGTAATCAGTTGTTCCACAAGGTGGCAACACTGTCCGGGGCCATTGTTTCACAGTAGAAAACGAAACTAAAGAGACGGAACAACAACAACAAAACAGTGGAGACTGCAATAACAACAGATGCTCACATTGACTAGCCCTTATGAGCAAGAGGGTATGCGATAGACTAGCTTTGGTTTAAAACAGTTAAAAAAAAATATTTGTTATCGGTCATAACGTATGGGGAAAAATAGAGCTGACACTAGACATAGATGAAGCTTTCTAGGGCCAACTTGATCTCATGACAAAATGAGGGAACTTTTTCGCAAGATGCGTTATACGTACCACCATATACGTTTCGTGACATTTTTGATGTGACATTTCCACTGAGTGGCGCTAAAAGAGTGTTCAGTTTTTTTCCCTGGAACAGATGAATGTTCAGGTTGCACATGCGCATTGAAGTTGTTTTGCAGTAATTAGTTGTTCCACCAGAAGGTAACACTGTCCTGGTCAATTATTTCACAGTAGAAAATGAAACTGAAGAGATGGAACAACAACAACGAAATAGCGGAGACTGCACAGGCACTCAGACTGACAAGCACTTGTGAGTGAGAGAGTATGAGAGCCCAGCTTCAGTTTTAAAAGAATTAAAAAATATCAGATATCAGTCATAACTTAATGTGGGAAAATAAAGCACATACTGGGCATGGATGAAGCTTTCTAGAGTGCATGTGTGGACCGTGCGCATTCATGCACAACATCAAATAGAGTATACTTTGAAAGGCTTTTAAAGGCATATGCTAGTTTACATGTACAAAAACGAAGTATACTTTGGGCTTAATACTGTGTTGTTACCTGAATGATCCACAGCTGTGTTTGTTTGTTTAGTGATAGTAGTTCATGAGTCCCTTGTTTGTTCTGAGCAGTTAAACCTTCAGAAAATCCTTCAGGTCCCACAAATTCTTTGGGTTTCCAGCATTTTTGTGTATTTGAACCCTTTCCAACAATGACTGTATGATTTTGAAATTCATCTTAACAACTGAAGGACTCATATGCAACTATAACTGAAGGTTCAAACACTCACTAATGCTTCAATAGGAAACACAATGCATTAAAATTCACGATTTTAAGTCAATTTTATTTATTTTTATTTATCAATAGAACATATTTTTGCAACTAAAAAACACTATATGACATTTTTTGGTAGTGAGATGATAACGTTGCTGTTCTTGAAGCAGTTAAACTTACATATTCGCTATTAGTAGAGATGCTGCTGCCAAACACTGCTCTGAGACACACAGACTCTCTTTAATAACTGCATTAGACTGCATTAATAACTGCACTGGCATAAGTATCACTGACTGCACACACCGATAAGCACTTGTGAGCAAGAGGGTATGAGATAGCCCAGCTTTGGCTTAAAAAAGATTTATTATTATCGGTCATTATGGGTAAAACAGAGCAGATAATAGACATGGATGAAGCTTTAGAGCCAACCTGATCTCATGACGAAAATGTACCTGTAGCAACTTTTTTGCAAGATGCGAAATATGCACTGCCATGTACATTTCGTGACATATTCGATGTGAAATGTTCAGTGAGTGGTGCTAAAAGAGTGTTAGTATTTTTCCTCCGGAACAAATATATGGTATGTTTTGTGACATTGGATTTGTACGTGTCACAGTTCTGACTTGAAATGTCCGTTGAGTGAGGTTATAACTCTAATGCTCCATGACATTTTAAAATAACGTACCATCTGCACTACACCTAAACCGATAGTATGAACAAAAGTAAATGTGACGTAAAAACGCAATTGCAAGCATGCCATTTTAGTTTTTTTTTATCTCTCATCTTTTTCATCATGAGTCATATTTTTCACAGGATTTGTACCCAAGGATTCCGTATCCTAAGTCCAATTTCGTGCTGGCTAAGCTACCGAGCAAGCTTGTTACATCGGGAAAGCGAACATCATAACTGTGCATAAAAATGATTACAAGTGCTAGCTGTTTTACTGCCTCTAGTGTTCAATTCTAGTGGAATCTGCAGAGACATGTACTCATTGGTATGTATTTTGCGTCTTGTGAAAATGTTCCCACAGGTACATTTTTGTCATGAGATCATGCAGTCTAGAGCGCATGTGTCGACCAGTCGCATTTACGCACAACATCAAGTGGAGTATACTTTGAAAGGCTACACGCTTGAATGTATGTATACGCTAGTGTACACGTACAATAACAAAGTATACTTTGGGTTATAGCCTCTGTTACTAGGTCTAAAATGACTTTTTGGAATTCGCAATGGAGGCTTGAAGATGCATAAGAAATTAATCCTACACTCAAAAGCGTTTTAAGGACAAAAACCTGACAAATGTCTTGAAATACTACATCTGAACAATGTCTTCAGGTGTGGTAACCATAATATAACCAGAATAATTGACTCCATTACCACCTCAGGTGTGCATTATTTTAATTCAATGGCCTGTCGTCAAATATTCCTTATACTTACACACACACTCTATTCAGACTTCATGTTGGAAGCACCAAGTGTCTTTAAATGCTAGTTGGGAAGATCTAGGTTTTAACACAAAGATTATGTGTGTGTGTGTTTGTGCAACTGTTGATGGAAAGCAAAATGAAACTGACAAAAATGGAAAAAGCTGCTAATATGAAAAGCTAAATAAACCACATACCCATTCAGAGTCAAGACAGTCCATTTACATGAGCTCTTTAGACCCCTTTTAAGCTGAAAGGAGATCTCTCATAGTTTTTTTTTTTCTTTAAAGAAAAACTGTCAGCGGATGTTTAAAGCCAAAAACATACAAACAGATAGATACAAGAAAACTGTTCAAACAAGCTGTAGCTATCGGCTTTGAACAAGAGAAAGATATTATTGACAAGGCAGCAGAGTGGGCAATGTGTAGATGGTGCACCAATGGAAAATCAATGTGTTGTAAATTTGTGCGCAGTTGTGTCAATTTAGCCCAATGAGAATCTTTTATTCTGCCCCACAATCCCTCACGATATCAAAACCACTGAGTCAGACGCGCACACACACACACACACACTAATATGACATCACACCCCTGCTGAGCGTGTAGGGCAAACATGCCCCTCCAGATGGAAAACAGACTCATCCCTACACAAACGCAGCTCATCGACCACGCGAACACGCTAGCAAACAAACAAACAAACAATCAGGGGTTTCCAATATCTGTAAAAGAAACAGGAACAGAGAAGAACTCTGCTGGGAATTTCGGGAAAATGTCACTAGCTGTGTGTTCTCATCGGCTGCTCTCTTGTTACAGGTCTGCTGCGCGGAGTCACACAGGGGAGCGGGTTAAAAGGGAAACGTCCTCTGTTCCATCCGTCTGAGGTGAAACCGAGAAGGGAATGCGAGGAGGAATGAAAGGGGGTTCCCTCTATGAGTAGACGACTAGAGGCTTTGAAAGATTTTCCCTCTGGCGTCTCCAGAAGGCATTAAATAAGATAATACATGCACAAACACGCTCACGCACGCAGAGCAAACAGTTAAGTAGATGTTTAAAATGGAGCATGCAGATAGAAGAGTGTCCGTCTGATAGATCACATTTTAATGGCTGCCATCACCCTGACCTCTGACCTCTAAAAGGTCACCAACCGTGACAATTCACCTTTCATTTCACTTAGAATGAAATAAAGAGACATGAACAGAACATAAGGGTTTGCTTTTTCAATATTGGACACTTTCAGACTAAAACTAACATGTTTAGACTAGTTCTTTTTGTAGAAAGGTCACATTAAATCTATTAACACTGCTTTTCAAATGCCTTTTTTGTTTAGATTTTATATTTTACTTTTTCCCAGACTTTCAGTAATAAAAATGAAAATTCATAGTAAAAATATGTAGTTTTCATTACATTTTGTTGTTATGTTTTATTTCTGTTTACTATAGTTCCGCACTGTTAGATGTATTATTCATTTATTAAATTACTTATTTGTAATCAATATTGTTTTTAGAAATTATTCTAAATGAATAAAATCAAGAAATTATATTAATTATGCCGTTCAAAAGTTTGGGATCATTAAGATTTTTTATGTTTTTAAAGAAGACTTTTCTGCTCAGAAAGGCTGTGTTTATTTGATTAAAATCCAGAAAAAACAGTGATATTGTGAAATATTATTGCAGTTTAATATAGTGGTTGTCTGTTTTAATGTACTTTAAAATAGAATTTATTCCTGCGATGCAAAGCGTGTTTTTCTTCAGTGTCACATGATTCTTCAGAAATCATTCTAATATGCTGATTTATTATTATTGTTGGAAACAGTGGTGCTTCTTAATATTTTTTTGTAATCTGTGATACTTTTTTCAGGATTCATTGATGAATTAAATGTTAAAAAGAAGAGCATTTACTTAAAATAGAAATCTTTTGTAACAATATACACTACTGTTCAAAGTTTGGGGTCAGTACAATTTTTCTTTGTTTGTTTGTTTGAAAGAAATGAATACTTTTATTCAGCACGGATCTGTTAAATTGATAAAAAGTGATAGTAAAGACTGTTAGAAAAGATTTCCATTTTGAATAAATGCTGTTCTTTTTAACTTTTTATTCATCAAAGAATCATGAAAAAGTATCCCAGGTTCAAATATAAATAAATAATAAGCAGCACAACCTGTTTTTAACATTGATAATAAATCAGCATATTAAAATGATTTCTAAAGGATCGTGTGACACTTAAGTAATGGCTAATGAAAATTCAGGTTTGCATCACAGAAATAAATTATATAATAAATTATATTAAAACAGAAAACTGTTATTTTAAATTGCAATAATATTTAAATAAATCATTTTTTTTTCTGTAGTTTTTGATCAAATAAACGGATAAGCATAAGTGACTTCTTAAAAAAAACAACATTAAAAATCTCACTGATGTGTACATTTTTTATTTTATTTATTTATTTTTATATTAATTAAATTTTTTTCCCCTTAAACTTTTCCATGGACCTCCTAACTCTCCTAGGACCACAGTCTAAAAATCCCTGATCTAAGCAAAGAGTGAAATAAACAATTTCAGCATAATAAATATTTATATCCAGTTTTCAGAAAACATAATTTTTATGATGTCATTGCTTGGGGGCAAATTCATTTTGCCCCTAATAAAGATTTTCCAAATGTTTGTGCATTCATTTACCAAGGTGACAACAGTGTAAGTAAAGAGCTTGTAATGAAATTGAATGTGATGTGTGAAGAAAACAGAGAACTGAACATTCATTATTGTGTAATTTTTTTTAAAGGGGTCCTATTATGCTCTCTTACAAAGTCTTGATTTTGTTTTGGGGGTGTACTAGAACATACTTTCATGCTTGGTGGTTCAAAAACGCATTATTTTTAACATAATTTACATTATTACAATACAGCTCTCCCAGCCTGGCACATATGGCTCGATTAGTTCCGGGTTTAATGAAGGCCCGTCTTCCGAAAAACAAAAAATGTGTTGTGATTGGTTAACTCTCCCACTGCTTTACGTTTGGTGAACAGCTTAGACGGTATTTCAGTACTGCCACGCCCCTTGTCAAATAAGCAAGTTCCGTGTACAACTGTTAGCGCAAGCTAGATTAAAGTGATTCTTACGTTTTAAATATGGATATTTTTCTTACAAAAACACATCGATTCTCCGGAGGGGAGTTAATAAAGCTTGGGAGTGCCAGGATAAATTTATTAATATTAATATAACTCCGATTGCATTCGTCTGAAAGAAGGTCATATACACCTAGGATGCATGGAGGGTGAGTAAATAATATGCTACAGTAGTGTTGGGTCCTATCATCAGCCTGCAAGATCGCCAATACATGATATTATCGTGCTAATGTATTTAATTATTTACATACTTAGTTTCATTGCCCGAAACTAGCCCCAGCATAAGACTAAAAGCAGCCTAACATTATCAAAGAACATCATCACTGATTAGCCTAGCCTATTCTAATGCAAGTTTATGTATTTTAAAAAACACTCGTGTTGTAAGTGAAACTAACTACACTGTATGATGAATAAATCTCTTACCACACACTGCACACATCTGCGGTGTTACGGCTCTGACGCGCAACCGAAGTAGATCACGGCTTCGGCACGTGTTTCGACCCCCTGTACTGCACACGTTTGCGGCGCGTTACAGCTCTGAAGCGGCCACTCTAGTCAATGCTTGTGTTTACACCCGCCGTGCTGCGGCTCGTTGAAGTGATTCTCCGCGCTGCATTGCTAAAGTTAGGCTAATCCCCCACCTCGTCCTTACCCTCCCTCCAACAATTCGAATTTCCATAGGCGGGATTTAATTTAATCATATTCTAATGAACCACGTTGTGACATCATTGCATGCCAAAAACAAACATTGTAGTCCAAAGGAGCTGTTCGTTGTAGTTCTTGAAAAGGGATTTTTTAAAAACGAAATATCTCCTTTTGGAGTGGACTTTGAGAATTGTAACTTTGTAGATCTTTTTTATGCCCAAAGATACACACCACACACTGACTAAAGTTCAAAAAGTGAAAAAGCACAACAGGACCCTTTTAAGTAAGCTGTTAATTAGTAAGATTAAAAAAAAAAATAAAGGAAAAGTTCACTTCCAGAACAAAAAATTACAGATAATTAACTCACCCCCTTGTCATCCAAGATGTTCATATCTTTCTTTCTTCAGAAACATTTCAGCATTTCTCTTCATATAGTGGACTTCAATGGTGCCCGTGAGTTTGAACTTCCAAAGCTCTGCGTGAACTCGTGAACTGTGTGAAAATTTTCTGAGTAAATTATCTGTAAATTTTTGTTCTGGAAGTGAACTCCTTTAACTGTGCATATACATGAAACAATAAATGCTAGCTATGAAACTAAGAGATAGTAATTTTATTGCAAAATTCTTAAAATATCATTTCTGCAAGAAAATATTATTAAACAAAATAAATCAGCTGGGATGTGCTGGACATTACACTTCAGATGAAATAATTGTGGCAGAACAATAAGCTAAATAAACTTGTTTGAGTGTGAAAAGTGTGTTTTAGTAGAGTTTACTTTCATAAAATGTCCACGGGGTCAAAAGTGGCCACTAAAGAAAAACCCGTAAATTAAAATAATAACAGAAAGAAAAAGAAAATGAAAGACATGAAAACATCAGAATAAAATGAAACCCATCTCCATTGTACAGCGCTCAGCTGGAGCGGATGATTTCATAGCTGTGCTTTTATTATAACACAAACATAAACCACAGGCACACACTCTTCAACAAATAAATGTAAGGCATTAAATAACAGCCATCTCACAGCGAATGGACTGAAAACATTCAAATTCCCTGAATATCCCCCACTCAGATAAAAGTATGCATAAATAAAACACACATACAAATCCCATGTACGCAATGCAAACATCCGCATACTGAATTGCATGAATAATACACACTCTCTTTATCTATGAGGGTGAGTGGCAGGTTAGAGCTTGCCCAAGTAAGTGCAAGCCTTTGAGTGTTATCTTTACCATCTTCTACTACCCCGCGTGGCACCGTGAGGGGAAGAGGCTGTCGCTCGTGTCTGCGCTCTATACTTAGTCGTCATGGAGACCACAAACACCCCGCAAAGAAAATTCCACACTGAATAATAACTGGCCAATTGCGCGTGTTTGCTCCCTAACAAACCACAGGATTAGAAGCATTTTCTTGTCAGAAGCATAAACTATTTCTATGTGTAAGCGGAGAGAGCGAGAGAGAGCATGAGGGGGCAAAGATGAGATCAGAATACTGATATTCTCGGCTGACGGGTCTCTGAGAGGAAAGAACAGCAAAAAATGTCACATACTGTAAATAAATGTAGAGAGAGATGTTCTAAACACTGAAAAAGATCACTGCTTTAGACTGTTTATACTTTAACGCACTTCAATGCCACATACCTGCTACATGTTCACAACTAGATCTCACCATTTATTACACAGGTAGCATGCTATGTGGTTTCAACAAATACATTCGAAAAATATTCCAGAATTGGTTTGAGGTAGTCAGCAAGTAAACATGATACCCTCAAGGACAGCAGTGTATTCTACTTTATTTACAGATGTCCTTGAAATATTATAAACCGGAAAAAAAAGATGTTTGTACGACCTCCCTTACCATTATTATAATGATGAGCTACCACTTCATTGCATAATCCTAGCCTACATTCATGCCTGATCAAAACATAATGTGCTATTGTGATTTCTTATAATACATATGGTTTGAGACTTTGTTTGAGGCAGTCAGTAGCGAATAAAGAGTAAAAGTAGCGTATCCTGAAGGACAGCAGTGTATTATGCTTTATTTAGCCTTTCTTAATGTTTAGCGCTATGCTAGCGCTGAGCTAGTAGGATAAGCTGTTAACTTGCTAACTGAAAACATTTGTCAACTGTCATGATTTTTTGTTCTAGCTAATCAAAATGGCTTTTTAAGTTATACACTAGTAGGCTAGCTGTAAACAAAAGGATTTAGTTGTTATGATGTTGTGTTCTAACTAATCAAAAGAGCTTTTCTTAAAGATGACATCAGATGCAAAATTTACTTTTACATGGTGTTTGCATATGGACACAAACACCCTACACTGGTAAAAATCCATTTAAGGCGGGCGTACACGGTGCGATTTTTGAGGTCGTACGAGCTCGCATGCGATTTTTTTGGTTATCAGAGGAAATCGTCTCTTCTCGTATGGTCGGGGCTCGTATGGTGTGTGAGAAATTACGAGACGAGCAGAGTGCCTTACGAGCACTTCCCGACCTCACGATCATTTTTAAACATGTCAAAAAACTTCGGGAGCTGTCGGATTGAAAGCGTGACGTGTGTGCTGTTGAACGAGCCGATTTGTTGAGCAAACTGGAAATTTAGCTATAGTGGTGGCCAACTAGCCCCCTCGACGTGCATAATACTACGTTAAAACATACATTACAATACTGTACAGTGCTGTAGCATTGCAGTTCCAATGTCTTTAATGCATATGCTTGTTAGCACTGCTGTAGAGGTGAAGTTTTGTCAAGTTTGCAACCAGTGTACACACGCAAGGGTGATCAGACGGTTCCTGCATGTGTAGCAAAGAGTCACGGCTCATATTTTTTATATGCAGTTATGAGATAGACAGAGAGCAGTTGAATTTAACAGTACATACACAGTATATTATACACAGGCTTTCTCTCAGATTTCATGGGCAAACAATCTGATCACCCTAAATATACAGAGACACACTGCATGATTTAACATTTTACTGTTAAATTTTACCGAAAAGGATCTCTTCCTCGGAGTCCATGTTTTTGGCGCGGAACTTCGTGAATGTGATTGCCTCGGAAATCGGCAGGTTTTAAAATCGTGCCGTGTACCACTGCGTCCGTAAACAAAGTCACTCGTGACGTGTGCGTGGCCATACGGTCTTCCGACTGTCCGAATTCGCACCGTGTACGGCCGCCCTTACCCCTTTTTTAATTTCCAAAAAACCTAAACAGTCTCAGTTATCAAGCCGTTTTGATTTTCTAAGCAGTATGATGTCATATTGCTCAAGACCCGCCCACGACCAATGATGGACTGTAACGTATTAGCATATTTTCACCCTCAGCCAGTTGTACACTGTCTGCCATTTTCTCTGCGCTCGAGCAACTCTAGCAACAACGTCTCATAAGCAATGCAGATGTTTTGTAGTTGGATGTAAAAGTGAACAAAAGAGTCAGACACAGTGAGGACGCAGTGGATTAGTTTTGAGTTTGATGGTAATGCCACCGAATACACAAAAAAACAAAAGAGAGGGGTGGAGTGAGCAGAGCTCATTAGCATTTAAAGAGACATACACTGAAATGGCTCTCTGTAAACTGAGCTGTTTTTACAAGGTAAGTATGTGTTGTTTTACACAACCACTGAGGAATTTTAACCAAAGTAAGTTGCAGACATTTCATGAAGACCCTAAAGAATCATACCAAATGTGGAAAATGTCCCCTTTAAACAGTTAATACTATGCTAAACTATTTTGATGCTTTTAGCTTTGATTATATAATTTGATATGTTATTTAAATGATATTGCTAACTATAGGCAAACGAAAACAGAGAAAGGGGAATGTTGAATATGATCTCATTCTAGCTAATCAAAATAGCTTAGCTACAGTCTAGGACACAAAGCTGTTTGCCTGCCAACTGCAGGCTAAATGAAAACACAAATAAAAGGAATTTTAACTTCCATAACATATTGTTCTAGGTAATCAAAATGAGCTTTTCAGTAAAGAAAGAAAGAAAATTATATAAAGATATATATATATATATATATATATATATATATATATATAAATACAGTAAAGATATATTTGAAGAAATCTGAGAGCTTTCTGACCCTGCATAGACAGCAACACATCTACCACATTCAAGGCCCATTAAGGTAGTAAGAAAATCATTAAAATAGTCCATGTGACATCAGTGGTTCAACCGTAATGTTATAAAGCAACAAGAATACTTTTTGTACGCAAAGAAAACAAAAATAATGACTTATCAAGAGCACCACCCCAGCTAACAATTTTATGTTATAAAAACGTTAACCAAAAACTAACATTCTGGGAATGTTATAATAACATTCTAAAAACCAAAAACTAACTTTCTGGGAAACAAAAAACAACGTTATGGGAATGTTTAAATAACGTTTTACAAACTAAAAAGTGGACTTCAGTGGGGATCAATGGGTTAAAGGTACAAACTGCAGTTTCAATGTAGCTTCAAACACCATCCCAGCTGAGGGTCTTATCTAGTGAAACAATCTGTCATTTTCTAAAAAAAAATAACAATTTATATACTTTTTAACCACAAATGCTCATCTTACACTAGCTCTGCAATGCGCGTCCACAACTTAACAAATTACGTAACCACATTGGAAAGGTCATGTGTGGTTAGCAGTGATGGGAATATATATATATGGGTGTTATAAATAAATGGCGTTATTAACAGCATTATTTTTCTCAATAACAAGTAATCTAACGAATTACTGTTTCCCCCGTTACAACGCCGTTACTGACAATAAAATGTGGCATTACTAAAATTTATCATAATATTATTATAATTTTGCTTTTCAGTTTATCTGAACAGATGCGTAGCATACCTGTATTTGACGAACCGTAAACTCTAGTGTGAAGGCACACAACTAGCCATCGCTTTGTCTCACACACATGCAAAGAAAGATACAGAGCGAGAGAGTCATAAACCATGCAGAACTGATGCGCTATATGTAAACGATATTCTTTGCTGCTTCTATGCAACAATCTCATTGGGTGGCGCTCACCTATTATTCTCTATTTTGATTTCAGCAAATTAGGTTGAGCAGACGCAGACAACGTGATTAATATTCATGAACCCAGCAGTTCATTAATCCTTGATGCATTTTATATTGTTATTGTCTTTGCAGTATTTTATATATATATATATATATATATATTAGTCTGGTTAGTAAACTAAAAATTTCATTTCACACAATAGTTACTTTCCCTGGTTATTAGTTACTTTTATAATGATGTAACTCAGTTACTGTCTCACTTACTATTTGTGAGAAGTAACTAGTATCTATAACTAATTATTTTTTTAAAGTTTGTTTCAAAAAGGTAGGATAGGGTGAAAAACTTCATCTCATTTTTTCCTCCAACTTAAAAATCATCCGACATTGTTGTTTTACTTTTTTTTTGGAAAGGCCGTTTAAAATTCTCCTAATGTGATTACGTAATGTGTGAAGTCCAGCTAGTGCAAGACGAGCATTTGTGGTTATAAAGTATTACATTTTTGATGATTGTTTTGCTAGACAAGACACATATTCCTCGGATCGTGTAGAGCCCTTTGAAGCTGCATTGAAACTGCAGTTTGGACCTTCCACCCGTTGATCCCCATTGAAGTCCACTATATAGAGAAAAATCCTGAAATGTTTTCCTCAAAAACCTTCATTTGTTTTCGACTGAAGAAAGAAAGACATGAACATCTTGGATGACATGGGGCTGAGAAAATTATCAGAATTTTTTTATTCTGAAAGTGATTAGAATAAGCCATACCAGGTGTAACAAGGTTCATGCCAAAAATCAAAAGTTCGCTTCCTGCAACACAAGACAAAACCAAACTCTCAGCACACTAAAAGATTCTGTACACACCCGAGATGCAGACATCCTCGTTACACTCTCATAGCGCCATGTCACGTCCCATCAGCCTCTTTGTCAAAAAGACAGAGTAAATAAGACTTTAATATGACCGTTCCCTCCCTTCCTTCGTCCTTCCCTCCTCCACACCCCCCATCCGCACAAAATCTCTCTCATTCTCATTTCTCCCGTAACCACCGAATCAATCATTAGGCTGACCGGCCTGCCTGTCAGAGAGGCACGTAACTCTAAACAAGTCTAATACGTGCTGATTGGTGACTTATTTGGATTAGTATAAAAGAGAAGAAAGCGCACAGAGGAAAAGGCTACTAGCTGTCAGCTCGCATTAGTGCTGACGCGAATCTCGCACCGGCTCTATTCTTCTGTCCCCTCTTCCGTTATCACTTTAGTTTTAAAAATCCATCCACCTCTCCATCAGTGAAATGACAGCCATGTCTAAAAGCCTACCTCAATTCATGACTCTTTTCTTGCTGTCAGTTTCGGGAGATTTTAGCTCAGCGACGTATTAATGGCTGTTTAAAAGCATCTTTGATCACATCTGAAATGTACATCAAGTATGACGTGAATTGTTCACATTTAGACAGTGCCTAATGATGAATTTGCTTTAAACCTTGGACATCTAAGTGTGTGAGTGTGTTCAATAGCAGTGAGTGGGCAGGTTAGCATGCGCCATATGCATTAGCAAGGCAGAATCAACCTTGCAAATTAATTTGGGGAGGCGTAATAGGAGCCGGTGCAGGGCGCGGGCCTGATTTCACAGAGTTATCATTACGTTAACTCAACACTGAGACAATGTTCACTCCCCTCCGGCCCTAATGCAGGGGGAGACGGCCCAAGGTCACTCGCTGCACACTCTAATGGGAGATGACAGGTGAAAAGAGCTACCGTGCACCACGCAGATTTAACTTTCATTTGTGTGTTATCGTGTGTGTATGTGTGTGTAAAGGAGGTAGAGAGCAAGGAGAAAGACTTTACTTCTATAAAACACTCTGCTGACCTTCACATTTTAGAGGGAACACTAAATTGGAAGAGTAAAGATATAATTAAACACTCCCCACTGAAACTGTTATTAACTCAAATGGAACTTTTAACAATAGTGGAACCATTTTTAGAGCTTTACAACAATTTATCGGGGGTTCATGAACTATCATAGGATTTATTCCGAAACTGACTACACATGTGTAGTCTTAAAAATGGCTGAGAGTATATAATTATAATTAATAATAAATTATTAAAAATCATTAATAATAGTGATTGTAAAAATAATAATTATTAATTTTAATTCATATTTTAATTAATTATTACATAAACAATTATAATATAATGACAAAACACAATGTGGGTTCTGTCTTTGTGCACTAAACAAAGCTGTCAGATTGCTATTTTGCATACAAAAAAACAAAACAAAACACTGATCACTGGGTCTTAAGTTCATTTGTGTTTTTGTTTAGTTTAAATAAAGAAGCTAATACATTACAAATTTAAGGGATTTGAACCTCAGTCCCCAGCAACACCACTATATTAACATTCCTTACATCTGACATAAAAAATAATAAAAGTAAACAAATAAATCAATATAAAATAAAAAGTGAATAAATAAAAAAACAAATAAATTCATTCATTCATTCATTCATTCAACAGTCTGCAATAACAGCACCACTAGATTAACATTCCTTAGATTTAACATTTGAATAAATAAAATAAAATAAACTGTCCCCAAATAACAGCACCACTAGATTAAAATTCCTTACATTTGAAAAAATAAATAAAATAAACACACAAATAAAAAATAAATAAATAAATAAATAAAATACACAGCCTCCAACAACAACACCACTACTTTTTTTACACTCTGTACTTTTGACATAAAAATGAATATAAAAATGTATCTATATTAAATATTTTTAATAAAAATAAAACATAACTTAATTAATTAATAAACTAATTAATTAATTAATTAATTAATTAAACGAACAGTCCCCAACACCAGCACCACTAGATTAGCATTCCTTAGATTTGACATTTGATAAATAAATAAATAAATAAATAAATAATAAAATAAAATAAACAGTCCCCAACAACAGCAATACTAGATTAAAATTTCTTAGATTTGACATTTAAAAAAAAAATAAAAAATAAAAAAAATAAATAAATACAATAAACAGCCCCCAACCACACCACCACTAGATTAATATTTCTTACTTTTGACATGACAATATTTGACTTATGACAATACATAAATAAATAAATAAATAAATAAATTAATTAATTAATTAAATGAAAAAGTAAATAAATTTAATTAATTCATTAAACAGTCCGTAACAACAACACCACTATATTAACATTCCTTACATCTGACATAAAAAAAATAATAAAAGTAAACAAATAAATCAATATAAAATAAAAAGTGACTAAATAAAAAAACAAATAAATTCATTCATTCATTCATTCATTCATTCATTCATTAGTCCCCAATAACAGCACCACTAGATTAACATTCCTTAGATTTGACATTTGAAAAAATAAATAAAATAAACACACAAATAAAAAAAAAAATGAAATAAATAGATAAAATAAACAGCCTCCAACAACAACACCACTACTTTTTTACACTCTTTACTTTTGACATAAAAATGAATATAAAAATATATTTATACTAAATATTTTAATAAAAATAAAACATAACTTACTTACTTACTTACTTAATTAAATAATTAATTAATTAATTAATTAATTCGTATATCTCTCTCACAACACCACCACCACTAGATTAACATTTCTTACTTTTGACATGACAATATTTGACTTATGACAATAAATAAATAAATAAATAAATAAATAAATAAATAAATTAATTAATTAAATGAAAAAGTAAATAAATTTAATTAATTCATTAAACAGTCCCCAACAACAGCACCACTAGTTTAAAATTCCTTAGATTTGACAATTAAAAATAAAATAAAATAAAATAAATAAATAAATAAATAACAGTCCCCAACAACAGTGCCACTAGATTAACATTCCTTACATGTGACATTTAATATTAAATTTTAAAAAATTTTTGCGAAAAACGCAATGTCCAGCACTCAATGAATGTTTTCAAAATCCAATTTTCAAAATTCAAATAATCCTCAACCCCTTTAAATTGAGGGTGATCCATAAGTGATTTTAACATTCATCACTGACCCTTGGTCACTAAAACGTTTTGCGGAGATGTAAGGGGCGAGCAGCTGTTCAGTAAACACCACTGTCACGAACTGTAGTGTCCTCTCAGAAGCCATTTGTTAGTGAGAAGCACACAGCTATGGATTAAAGCATAAGTCTGTGTGACATAAAAGATCCCCTGCTGCTCCACACATGTGCATTTCCTTTTCCTCTCTCTTTTTTATACTCCTGCTAGTGACAGTAGAAGCCAGTGACATTTTTTGTGACAGACTCGATGCTAAGAGGAGGTGGCAGCGGTCAATAACGCCAACACTGACACCATTAAGATGTTGTTTGGGCTGTTTCCTGTGACATATATCTAGGAGAGCGAGGAAAAAAGAAAACGAGAGGGACAGAAATGGAGAGAGAGAGATATACGAGCGCATTTTGGCTTGAAATGACATCTCTTTTCATCATTCTTTTAAGCTGTCATTTTAGTTAACTTCTGGATGGGTGACAGAAAGCAACATGCCATCCATCGAACCTCCTCCTCCACGATGGCCATGAATTATTTATGCACAGATAGATTGAGTGTTTGGCTCCGTTACATGGCGATATTGTTAGACTCCAAATACAAAATCATAGGGCCATAAGTTCAGCACAATAATTGGTTTCACATCAAAACAAACTTTGAAACAAAGCCAGGCATGAATAATACGACTGTCTTTTGAAGAGTAAAAAATACGACGAGTTTTATAGACGTACTTTTCCAAATAAAACAGGCTGCTTTTTTATTTATAGAATCCCAAATAAAACATTACGCCGAAAAAAAAGGCATTAGAAACAAATCTGCATTAATTATCAGAACAACAACGGCAGTCTATGGTTCACAGGAGACGCAATGCCGGCTGATTTATGCTTCCACGTCCCTGAGTTAGTTTATGTTTAGGTGCAGCACCACTGAACAATTTCACTTTTCAATTATTTGCTTATTTTGTTCATATTAACGTACGAAAAGCTTACGAATTGAATTAAGCAAGTATCCAGATGATAAAATGCATTCTGCACGGTCGCTCGACGACTGGCTCTCCCGTATTAGCGTTTCTTGCACTCGGCTTTATGACTTTACTTTGGCAGTGTACTACATTAATAACTTATTAAATCATATAATCATGTTATAGCGTGTTATGTGTATTGGTTTGTATATGCTCCTGTCCCTTTTGATGGATTTGCTCTGCAAATCAACTTAATCACGCCATTGGAAAACATAATGAGTGTGGCATGCTTTTCGACAGACTAACAATCTTATTAGGGAGCCAATGTTCTCAAAAACCAAGCCATAAATTCATTAAGTGATAATTTAGAGCATAAAATGAGATTGAAATCCATGATGCAAAACAACCAACTCAGAAAGCAACATGACGACTAAAGAGAAAAGTAGAGAACAGACTAGCATGTTTTATGTTGATAATCATTTTGTAGGAATATTAATAATAATAATAATAAAACTTTTACAGTCATATGCACTCTATGTAAAAGCTGTCATTTTATTAACATTGCTTTTTGTCTAATAACAACGTCTAAATATAATTAAATAAATAATATTTATTTATTTTAGAATTATGACAAAAGTATGACTTGATTAGACATGTTCAAGTTTTTTCAATTATTGTTTTATTTTCTATTTCGTTATTTTTAACCATTTTTGGTAAATAAATTTCACACAACAAATTTTCTTTATTCAGAGTTATTATTGTTATTAAAATTTAATAAATGTACTAATTGGTAATTAAATCAAAAAATACAATTATTAATTAAGTTTTAAAAATGCATTAAATTATAATTTATTAAATACATCTAATTTACAACAGATTTTCATATTTTAAGATTGAAAATTTGTGTCTGGGACAAGGAAAAAATAGTTTGGAGAAAAAAAATGAAAAGTAGGTTAATTTAATATAATTTTAGTGTAAATGTTTCATTGTAAATTCAGTTTTAATTTAATTGTAGAGTGTTTTTTAGTATTTTTACTTAATTATTCATTTATTTTAGAATTTTGTTTAGACACTGTTGTCTCCAAGTTGTTTATTTATTGTTTTATTTTATTTTTTAAATCATTTTTTATAAATAAATTTCACAAATTCTCTTTATTCAGAGTTCTCATGTTTTCATAATTTAACAAACGTATTAATTAAATTAAGTAACTAAATTAAATTTTACATTTACTAATTAAAGATTTAACAATACATTAAATTCTAATTTATGAAATAAATCTATTTTATGATAGATATTCATATGTTAAGATTAAAAATCTGCGTCTGGGACAAGGATAAAACAATAAATATGTATCTTTATTTCAGTTAACATTATTTATATTATTTATTTTGTATGGTTTTAGTTTTAGTTTCACTTTCAGTTTTAGTTAACTATAATAACCCTGGTACGAAACATAAATGATAAACGCATGGCAAAATGTTTTCATGCTTCAGTGTGACCTTCGTAATAACAATACTACATAATAAAAATCAATCCTGGGAAGTACAAATTTTGAACAAATACATGCATATATATATATATATATATATATATATTGCAAGCATTCATCTCTATTAATTTATAAAACTGGACTGTAATGCATGGCTGAGGTCTGGAAAAGACTATCTAATCTCAAAGATATACTATCTGATGCATATTTATGCGTTCTTTCACATTTCCCCTATCTTTGCTTACATTTAATAAAAGACAATTGCATTTTGTAGTTGAGTGTTTGCAGCTCTCATTTCTCTTACTTACTGTGCAAATCTGATCTTGTCTTTGGTGAGTAATTGAAGCTTGTCAGTCTTAGTCTCCAGTTAACTTAACCCTCTGTTTCCCCAGTAAATCATTCTTCTCTCCTCTGATGGTGCTGCTCGATTTTCACATCCCATCAAGCTATAATGACTTTAATGACACTCCGCTTATGGTAATTTTTTAATTAATCCAAATAAGTGGATGTGACACAGGGCTTGGTTAAGTGCACATACATGACATGGTCCATCATTAGGCTGTGCTTAACCAAGAATCTCAAACCGTAGATCACAACCGTGATCACAACCACTTTCATCATCTTGATCAAAGTACCCACAACGAATACACCCACGGCATTATGGCACCTAATAGTGCTGTCATGAGACCGCTTTATTTATTGCAGCATAAACATCTACCTACGTCACTGACACACTGGTTTCTATCAGTACTCTTAAAGGAACAGTTCATTCTAAAATCAAAATTTATTTATATACTTAGTTTTTCCCAACACCCTCATGTAGAAGCCCACTTACACTGTACATTAAAAGGCCGATATACTCCATATTGCACGTCTATGAGTGTGATATTGCGTTTATACAACAGTTTGACAGCACAAGTGTGTAAATACATAAGAAACAACAACGGAGTGTCTTTAAAACCCTCTTTTGTGCAGAACTACTTCCTTCCACCACAGATTCAAATCTCAGTTTGACAGTTCAACAGCTGATCCCAAGCCTCTGTTACTAATTCGAAAATGTCACTTTAAAACTAGTAACGCTGAGTTGATTAATTGAAAGATTACTGTATTAAAAACTCACTGCATTATGTAGAGAAGAGTTTTATGAGAGAGAGATGGACTGAGCGAGTGTGATTACCTGCATCTTATACAGCATTCATTCCTTAGCTCATTCGCACATTCACAATAAAACATGTTTGAATGTCTGCTGATGAAGGCGATATCTTTGTCATACTATCCTTTCATCTGTTAAGGCTGATTTTTAATGACAACACTGCAAAGTACATTTGTTGGCTGCTTCTCACAAGGTGTTGTTGAAAGTAAAAAACAACTTCCTGTTTCAGTCTCTTTCAAAATGAAAGTCTTTATTGATAACTCAGTCATAAAATAGCTTCCGTGTAATGATACACGTATTCGTATTGAACAATTCCGTACGCAGGCTTTCGGTTCGGTGCACATTACAAACCGAACATTTTGACTAATCCTATTACATTTGGAAAATAAAAGAGCTTAAAGTGCGTAAAATGTAATTGTTCTCAGATTGTGATGATGATGTAGTTTGTTAGAATTTTCCCTCTGTTCTTCACTTTTATTTGCTTTTAAATAAGCTTGTAAATGCCTGTGCGCATTTTAATTTCATTTTGGAATAAGTGGCAATTTGTCGTCAACTGATTAAATTGATAACAACAAAACAGTACTCACTTATATTAAACATAGAATGTTTAATTTATAAACAAAATAAATACAAATACACCATGCTATAGGCCTAATATAAAATAACAAATAACTTACACAAAGCTTAAATATAGGCTAAAACACTAAAAATCAGCGTGGAACCAAATAAATAAGAAAGTTAAAAAATGTTAAAAAAGCTTCCAAAATCATCTTAGATAAACGGCAAAAGTCAAAAGACCTTCCAAAGTCTAAAATATTTTTGTCTTTCATTTCGAAACTAAATCTTTCGCCAATGTCTTGTCAGTCAAAACATTTCTCTGGCATTTCTTTCATTTTGCTGTATATAAAATGTAAAACGTACAGAACCATGACACCACTGTGTCGTATCGAACCGAAACATGAATTTTGTGAACCATTACACCCCTACTAAATACTATCATTAAAGGGGCCATTTTCCACAAGTTGATATGATTCTTTAGGGTGTTAATGAAAAGTCTCTAATATACTTTGATTAAAAATTCTCAATGGTTTTGTAAAACAACACCCTTTTTTCCTTGCCAAAATCAACTCTGCAAAAATCATCTCAATCCAAGGGGTTGTTCCTTTAAATGTAAATGAGCTCTGCTCACCCCACCCCTCTCTTCTCTCTGTGGAAAGACGGTCTTGTTTACATTAGCCACATTTAGCCGCGTTTAGCTGCTAAACTTCCTAACTACCATGTTATAAGGAAAGGCGATCGCAAAGATTAATAAAAAAAGGCTTATACACACTTCTGCTGTAAGTGAAGCTGGATCATGAATGATTCGCGCGAACATAGACGGATATATGTAGATCGGGAGGCGCATTCCCTTCACAAACAAACGTAATCTACTGCATCTTCAGCGGCTCAGATGTCGGGAGTAAATGACGACCACTATGTTCATTATTACATCCAGCAACACAACACCTCAATCGCTCAATCGGAGATATTCTTGTCTAACTTACATCCCTGCTCTGGCATCAAAACATGGAAAGTTACTGGACTGTGACAGCTGGTCTAAGGTAAGAGCTCATGTCAATCAACTATTGTGGGAGCGGCCTCTGTGGGTGTGACGCCACACCGACAGGCATCTGAGAACGGCTCGATTTGAAAAAGGGGATACTATTTTTACAGATTAATTAAAAACCACTGCATGGATTTTTATCATTATAGGGTAGATTTGTACATACACTGCCAACACACATTAATGTTCAAACAACATGAAAAAGTGAACTTCGTACCCGACGTCCCCTTCAAATACTTCTATTATTTATATAAAATGTTATTTACTGAATAATAATATTTAATAAACAACAACAGCCATCAGAAAAGTGGCTAGGCAATTCAGCCAAAAGTACAAAGGAGGCGTTCTGATATACAGCATTTATGTTAAAAATATAATGTGATGAGATTTTGCCTTCAGCAAAAAATATATGCTCTGGAACAAATAATAGACTAATGAGACCAAGGACTGCCTGTTAGATTTACCCAAAATGAATTATATTTTATATTTAACCACTATAGAGACATCAGAGTCAGTGGTAAATTCCAGAAGATCTGGCTGAGGTAAGGCTGCTCTCAGCGGGTTAATGAGGGCAGAACAGCCTCTGACGCCCTGGAGCTCTCAGAAAACATCGAAGCAAATTTTCAAATAGACGTTATCTTTATTAACAAGTCTAAACGAGTACATTCTCACCTAAAAAACTCTTAAAACTACATTTCTGTGATACAAAAACAGTATTATTTATAAAATTATAGTGGATTCCGGCATCCACCATGACACTCGCTATGAGAAATACTACAAACGGAGTGATACAAATGGTGAAACAGTTGGGGTTCTGTTATTACTAGAATATTGCACTCCTCTCAGCCAATCAGATTTGAGAACCACAAATATTTCTTAAGCAACAAATCAATATATTAGAACGATTTCTGTAGGATCATGTGACAATGAAGACTGGAGTAATGATACTGAAAATTCAGCTTTGCATCACAGGAATAAATTATATTTTAGCATATATTCAATTAGAAAACAGTTATGTTAAATTGTAATAATATTTCACAGTATTACTGTTATAAATGCAGCCTTGGTAAGCATAAGAGATTTCTTTCAAAAACATTTAAAAATTCTTACCAACCCCAAACTTTTGAATGGTATAACTTATTTCTCACAATAATTTTTTGTTGTTGTTGTTTTTTTGCACTTCTGTCCAATACAAAATGGCACTGTGATACTTGTATGTCACTTTTCCGTTCTTTTAGAAGTTTGCCAGCATAAAACACCTTCTGGTTTCCATGTGAAAAAGAGCTTTGGATTTGCAGCCTAAAATCTTAAATAGAAAAATTAAAATAAAACCTGGTTTGAACAGCATATGATGATAAAATAAACATTTTGCGGTGAACTATTCCTTTAAGAACAAAGAAATTAAAATAAAGAATGCAGAGGGGAATTCTCTCCTTCTCACACTCCGCAGATGTCCATCACTCTTCCGTTCCGCCTGCATATTGACATTCAGGTAGCATAGCAACATGACAACATGCCTACCAGGCTGCGGAAAGAGTCTGTTGCCGTTTTGAAAAGGTTGACATGATAGGTGCGCGTGTGTGCGCATGGGAGTGCGGCATCAGTGCTTTTCACTCTTTCACTTGCCTTCAGAGTGTCTCATTTCAATTTTAAAAATGCCTTTCCAGGAATCTGTAAATACCTTTACAAGCGCATCATAAATAGAGCACAGATCAGAGGAGCCGAGGAAAGTGCGTGCGTGTGTTTGTGCGAACGCCTCGTCCCCTTTAGTGATTTAATGAGGATAGCGTGACACCCGCAGATCAATACAGCGCCATTAAATTCAGCCGCGAAATGTAAATGACCTTGTTTAATATTATAACGACGGTTTTGATTGTCAAAGTGGAAGAGAAAGAGAAGAGGAAAATAAAGCCTGGTCTTTTTTAAAAATACATGAGCTGGTCAGCGGGGTTATGTAAATTCTGCGTTTTCGACCACAGAGCGAAATTCATAATTCATAAAGATTAAAGTTGAATACTATATTAGGCGGCCCACATTAAAAAAGCTTGGCCTGGACTTATTATATTTCATCTGTGATGAGGAAGGAGTTAGATACGTCTTCAACAACTAAATCAATATTAATACACATTCAGCCTTCAACTGGTCTGCTTGCAATTTATCCAGCAGATAAAACACACTTACAAGACCACGATACTCCACGGTATCAATACTGCAGGAAGAGGAGAAAATGAGACGGCTTATGTGAGGTTATGGAGATGAGAAACGAAGGACAGGATGTGCTCACATGTTTGGAGGCAGGTCATAGTTCAGTTGCTGTGGTGACCAGAGCTGTATTAAACACACAAGACTGGAGAGGAATATAAATGTGAAGAAATGACAAAATGATATGGACCGAAATCCTCCATGAGACAACAGACTCTACAGATTGAGACAAAGATACAAACTTGTGCTTTTGTCTCTTTTGTAGGAGTGTGGCGTGAAGCTCGAACGCAAATAATGCTGCATTGAAAGGACAATCGTCACTGTCTTTGTCAGAAGGGAGACACAGCTTGGCTTGGAGATGTGCGGCCCCTCGGGTGCACTGACTTTTGACATGTGCGCTCGCATATCTTCCCCCAGGGCTTAGAGTTTGAATTCAGAGGGGACAGGAAGAGGACCGACTGCCGACACGAACTCCTCTTGGGCTGGTTCATATTTTCCTCTGAGTGAAATCTGAGGACTGGGCCATTATTGTCAAAAGGAAGAAGAAATGCATAATCCTGTTGTGTGCACATAATGTTTGCTTATTTACAGAAGTGACAAATGCATTCTACAACCAATTAAAAATACAAAATTTGTCCAGATAAACTAAATCAATAATGATACATCTATAGAACGATGGGAGGATTGATGGATATTATTAGATTATATACAGTGCCCTCCATTAATATTGGCACCCTTGGTAAATATGCTTATCCTTTTGATCTTTCATTCAAAATATGCACAAAATTCTAACCTGTCATTGAAGTAAAACAAGGGAATGTGGGCTTTTCTCTATTTCACGTTGGCTACAATTATTGGCCCAATAATCTTTTTCCAAGATAACAGCTCTGCGTTTCTTCTATAATACCTGATGAATTTGGAAGACACCTGACAAGAGATCAGAGACCATTCATCCAGAATTTCTCCAGATCCTTCAGATTCCCAGCTCCATGTTGGTGCTTCTTCTCTTCAGTTCACTCCACTCATTTTCTATAGGGTTCAGGTCAGGGAACTTGGACGGCCATAGCTTCATTCTATGCCCAGTGATACATTTTTGTGTTGATTTTGGATCATTGTCCTGAAGATCTAAACACAGGCCATTATAAGATTTCTAATGGAGGCAGTCAGGTTTAGATTTTTTATCTACTGGTGTTTGATAGAATCTATGATGTGTCTAAACAAGATATCCAGCACCACCGGCAGAAAAATAGGCCCACAACATTAAAGGTCCAGCAGTATATTTAACTGTGGGCATGGGGTACTTTTTATCCCTGTTTGCACCACTGTTTTTCATTTGGCCATAGAAGCCAGTCCAGTTTAAAGTTCCAGTCGTGTTTGAGAACTGAATATGTTAAGGTTTGTTTTTGGACGAGCCAGGGTGATTCTTCTAGAAACTCTCCCAAACAACATGTGGTGATGTAGGGGCCGTTTGATATTTTTTTCTATGCTTTCTGACCCCAAGACTCAACCAATCTCTACAATTCTCCAGCTGTGATCCTCAAACCCTCCTTCTCACTATTCATTTGGACAATTTAGACACACGTCCTCTTCCAGGTTGATTTATTCTAAAATTTTTAGTTTGCGGAAACTTAATAATTATTGCCCTGATGGCGGAAATTGCTATTTCCTTACAGCCACTTTCTATTTTGTGAAGCTCAACAATCTTGTTCTGCACATCAGAACTATATTCTTTGGTTTTACTCCCTGTGATGGATAATTAAGGGGATTTGGCCTTTGTGTTCCATATATTCATAGTTCTGTGGAACAGGAAGTCATGACTGGACAATTTCTTGCTCCTCGTCACCTTGGTGTGCTAAAAAATGTAAATATGAATGGGAATACACTTTCGAGATATTTTACTCTTAAGAATGTCTAGGGGTGCCAATAATTGTGGCCAACATGTATTATAAGTTTCCCCTGACTTTCAATTGTTTTACTCGAATGAAAGGTTCAAATTTTGTGAATTTTTTGAATGACAGATCAAAAAGATAAACAATTTAGATTTATTTTCACAGCCGTCTTTGCTAATATTTACCAAGGGTGTCAATATTAGTGGGGGACACTGTAGGTAAACAACTTGCTAAATGTTTTGCATTACATCTGCTGAATTTCTTTTAATTAAAATATTTAAATTGAAGCACATTCCTCTTTCTGTCATTCCGATTCAATTTCCAACTCATGAATACAGAGAAAGGAATTTTGCACAAATCTGGGTAGTATGTCTCTTGTTGCAACCTTTATTAAAATCTCAACTATTATATATTTCACATCATTATATATTTCTGTAATTGTACTTACCACTCACAAAACTTTGCAGCTACAGGTTAAAGATATAGTACTGATTTTTCAGGTGATTTATTCTGAATGGATGTGTGTGTCAATGGATGTGAGTTCGGACTGTCTGAGGTGTGGATGAGGGTAGTACGCTAGATTTGATGAATGGAACAGAGAGAGATAGAGGGGTAAACCCCATTAGAAGCAATGAAAGACCTCCTGCTGCAGACAACAGAACCCACAGTCAGGCCGAACAGCAGTGTAAGACTAATACAATACAAGTCACTAATTAGCTTCGCCGTTCCCCTGACATATGCTCCAGAGAAAAAGCGAGAGAGACTGACAGAGAGAAAAAAAGAGAGGAATTTACTAAAGTAAATTAAGAAATATATTTTTTCATTAATCTCAAAAATGGTCATCGCATTACATTCATGGCCAGACTTCACATTAGTAAAAAATGAGTAGGATCCCTACAAAGTGCAGTCTTTGCATTTTATATGATTCCCCCTGACAATCAATGGAGAAAATGTTGATATAGGCAATTCATTAATAAATTTATACAGAATTAATTTGAGAAGCGAGGTTCAATTATTTACCATCAGTTAGGCATCACAAACTAACAATGAACAACAATTTTTACAGCATCTATTAATCTAGATTAATGTTACATTATAAATGTATTATTGTTGTTAATTCATGTTCATTCATAATACATTAAATAATCTTCATTTCTACAACTTGAAATTTAAAAAATGTATTAGTATATGTAAACATTAACATTACCCTAGATTAATAAATTGTGTAAATATAGTGCTCATTATTTCATGTTAGCTACAGCATTAGGTAATGTTAACATATAAAACCTTCATGTAAAGTTTTACCAATTAAATTAATTAATCATCTTCATTTTTTTTGTAACATATGTAACATTGCAGTATCTTTAGCAATTTACTCAACAATGACCATGCACTATATAAAGCAATACAGGCCCAAATTATGACCCCTGTTCACTACAACCTATGGGCTGACGAGCCAGGGTCAAATTCTAGTCAGAAGGAGGTTAACCAGTCACCTAATGGCCATGGCTGCAGACCAGCAGATGTTTATATGTTTGAACAGTACTTTATAATTGATCATTTGTTCTTTGAAGTAAGAAAAAGTGTGTTTATTATTTAGTTAATTAGCCTTATTAGTCAATAAAAATCAAAGGCAAAACCCCCATCCTTCTTCTAATCTGATCTAATTACAGAAGTCACTCACTTGTCCAATCAGCAGGGAGAGAGAGATTACTTCCCCACCATATGGTGAGTCAGTGAGTGTGATCATATCCTTTATATATTTCATATACTGAGAAATGTAATCATGCACAGATTGAGTGTGGGAAGTGACCTTATCTACATCCTGTTCAGAGATCGAATGCAAATAAACTCTTCTCAGTGTCCATTTATACCCTGTACCGCTGAAAAACAAATGCACTTTTGGGTTCCTAGAGTTTCCCTTGTACAATTATGATTTGTGAATTATTAAATAGCTTATTCTGTCCCTTTAGTACTACAGTTATAAAGCCAGACTCAAACCCTAATTGTCCAAATGGTCCACAAGGTCATGACTCCTACATACAGCTGAGGTCAAAAGTTTATGTACACATTGCAGAATCTGCAAAATGTTAACTGTTTTACCAAAATAAGAGAGTTATTGTTTATTTAGTACTGACCTGAATAAGATTTCAAATAAAAGGCATTTACATATAGTCCACAAGAGAAAGTAATAGTTGAATCTATAAAAATGACCCCGTTCAAAAGTTTACATACACTTGATTCTTAATACTGTTGTTACCTGAATGATCCCTCATTTTATTTTTTTTATTTAGTAATATGAGTCCCTCAGTTGTTCTTAGTGTGAAAAGATGGATGAAAATTATACTGTAATTGTTGGAAAGCGTTCAAATACACAAAATGCTGAAAAACCAAAGAACTTGTGGGACCTAAAGGATTTTTCTGAAGAACAGCAGACTGTTTAACTTTTCAGGACAAACAAGGGACTCTTGAACAACTTTCAATAAACAAAAAAACACAGCTGTGGATCATTCAGGTAACAACACAGTATTAAGAGTCAAGTGTATGTAAACTTTTAAACAGGGTCATTTTTAAAATTCAACTATTATTTTCTCTTGTGGACTACATGTAAACGTCTTTCATGTGAAATATATTTTATCAGGTCAGTACTAAATAAAAAAAACTAACATGCATTTTGTATGATCCCTCTTATTTTGGTAAAATAATTAACATTTTGCAGATTCTGCAAGGTGTATGTAAACTTTTGACCTCATCTGTATGTTTAAAATGCAAACTCTGCACTTTAAATCTTCAAATTTATAATAAAGTCCTTATACTGCATCCAGTAGCCCACCATTAGCTATATTGTAGGCTACATTTGAAGTAATGCCACAAATGACATCCTCTTCAAGATAATAACACAGGGGTTAGGAGGTTGCACAGAGGTTATCTGCTCTTGAGGAAAGCAAACTAGTGTTCGGTAACAGTATATTTGTAAATCTAAGCTTCTGGATCGTTCAGAGGAAGTATTAGTGTCACTAAGACAGAAGGCACATATAGACTTGCACGCCGCTCCAGAACAACGAAACAAGCAGGAAGCTTGAGAGAAAGAGAATACATTTCTCAGATCAATAATTATGAGGGCCATGAGACATAAGACTGAAATCAAAGAAAGCAGTCTGAAGAGACACAAAACAATAGTGACCGGCCATTCTGTGACTGGGAAGATGAGGAGAACTGTCCCAGTCTTCATCATTTTGAGAATCTGTTTATTGATGAGGTCCATTTGAGTGAAACAAGGAAAGAGATACAGTCAGATCGACCCTGATCAATAAAGAGCAGGTCAGCGACTCAAAGTGACTCCTAGTCATAATGCCAAACAAGCCACAGAGGAACGGGGGAGGGGAGGAAGAGTGAAAGACAACATCAGGGAAAAGAAAGACCACACAGCAGAAGAAGAGAATGGAAAACATCAGAAAACAAGTGGCACTTTTTCATGCTGCAAAACAGAGTTGCTTTGTTTCAACGAAGCACATAAAAGGACTCCCATCCTCCTGAAATGTCCAAAAACGCTCAGCTAGGGACAGAAGCGAAGGAAAAGCCTCATCACAGCGAGACCCTCAGGCACAACACTCCGGTTATCTTTCCGCCGCAGCACTTTGCGGAAAGGTTTTGGCCCTCGTGCAACACACACGCAGGTGCCACTGCGGGCCGAGAGAGCCGTACGTTTGTAATCTCTCAGCCAATCCTTGCTCTGAGCGGCCCCGTTGATGTTCGGCCTCTGATGCTCGGTGCATTTTGATGTCGAGTCTCTTTTCGTTCCACAATAAAGTTCTACGGCGGAGTGAAATTGCAAGAAAAACGCCCAAACGAAACAAAACGGGACACAAATTGCTCTCTTTGTGCTGCTTTATATAGGTCTGCTTAGCATTCAAGGGCAGGGCTGTTAGTGCGCATTGTGTTTGAAGCCCTCTGCACTCTGGTTTTAGATGCTGTGTGATAATGTAAGCCAATTCCCATTCCGCCCTCCCCATCTCATTCGCCTTATTGTTCTGCTATCCTCTCCCCCATCATAGAGGCAAAGTGCCTCCCGCTAACGCGGAGCTCCGTATTTAAATTACACTAGCAGTTTAAGAGCACACTGGGGAAATCGACAAGAAGCAGAATGAGAGGGTGTGCGGATGAGAGAGATACTATATTAAAGCGCGAGAGAGTAAAAGGGAAAAAAAACACGAAAGGCGGGAGAGAGAGATCCATGATAGTTTGACAGTTTTCTTCCCTTCTGTTCAATCAGAGGCAGCGATGTGGAACTGTAGGGGGAACAAATAGCGCCTCACAACAAAGATGAAAAACAACTTGGCTCTTCAATGATATTCCATAATTCAGAGCCTGGGGTCGAGCAAACACCATCAAATCATAACCGCGGGTCTGCGCGAGTTAAATAGCTATATAAATATGGCGACGGAGGTTAAATAGGAGAATTGGCCATTTTCTCCTCTCAATGTGGACCGAAGAGTAAAAACTCTTTGGGTCTTGCTGGGAGGAGAAAGAAACAAGGGCAATTTAATGTGTTTTAATGTGACAAACAAGCACAATAACTTCTGCTTGACCTGTACGGGCCAGAGGAAACCGTCAATCCCAGAATGCATTTCTGCACTGGAAAGTGGATGTATTTTGATTTGCATGTAAATTGCAGACAAGGGACTTTTTCATTCCGGAGCAGGTGTACTTTCTAGCGCTCGTGCACTTGTGCACACACTCGCACACGCGTACATGCACAGAGACAGCGTGACATGAAAAACGCAGCGAACACAGCTGTTGTAGGCAAGAAAACCTTTCCTTGAGGAGACTTGCATGCTGCTATAAATGGTGCAGATGGGTTTTACGGTCTTTACCGGAATCACTCGGAACCTTTAAGTACTAACATCATTTCCAGGGACTTGATGGGATAAGAAGACATTATTTGAATAATGTGACAATGCAGTCTTCTTCAGGCGATGGAAACATACACTCCAGGGCCAAAAGTATGTAGACACCTGAACAACAACACGTTCATATGTGCCATCTGGGAAGGGTTTTCATTAGATGTTGGAACATGGATGCAGGCATTCGCTTTTGTTCAGACACAAAAGGGTCAAGAGGTCAAGGTGATGCTGTAATGAAAACAGAAATATTTAAAAAAAAAACGAAATGCTTTCAAAGCATTACTAAGAAGTTATTTATAATTGCTTTAGGAGAAATGTATTTTATTTAAATGTTTCATTGATTATGAAGGTATTATTCCGGTACTATTTTTTCTAAAAAAAAAAAAATTAACTGCTTTACTGCTTATACATAAATAATAAAAAATATAAATAAATACCACATAGGATCTCTGTAGACTGTCATGGCTGTGCCAAGGTCAATACATTTCTTACAATATCAGATGATAAGACATATTTATGGCAAGGCAAGGTTTAGGCAGATTGTTCAATGTCATATTGTGCAACTTCCCAGAAACTTAATGATATTTATAAATTACTAATTCATGATATTTTTGGAAAGTGTTTTAAGTATATATAATGACCCTGGACCACAAAACCAGTCATAAGTCGCATGGATATATTTGTAGCAATAGACAAAAATACACTGTATGGTCAAAATGATCCCTCAGATTCCAAAATTTCAAATAGTTGTATCTCAGACAAATATTTTTAGAAGAAATTGACCCTTATGACTGGTTTTGTGGTCTGGGGTCACATATTATAAAATATTAGATACACAATTTTAAAGAAAAGATTCAGTGTAATAACTGATTTTAAAGGAATAGTTCACCCCAAAATGAAGATTCTGTCATTAATTGCTCACCCTCATGTAGTTTCAAACCTGTAAGACATTCGTTCATCTTCCGAACACAAATTAAGATATTTTTGATGAAATCTGAGAACTTTCTGACCCTGCATAGACAGCAACGCAGCTGACACGTTCAAGACCCAGGAAAGTAATACGATCATCATTAAAATAGTCTTCATAACAAAAAATGTTATGAAGCTACAAGAATAGTTTTTTTTTGCGCAAAGAAAACAAAAATAACATTTATTTAATTTCTTCTCTTCCGTGTCAGTCTTGGATTGTCATTAACGTGTGTCGAAGACTGCGGAAGAGAAGAAATTGTTTAATAAAGTAGTTATTTTTGTCTTCTTTGCACACAAAAAGTATTTTCGCATTAAGGTTGAACCACCGATGTCACGTGGAGTATTTTATCGATGTTACTACTACTTTTCTGGGCCTTGAATGTGTCAATTGCATTGCTATCTATGTAGGGTCAGAAAGCTCTTGGATTTCATCAAAAATATCCTAATTGCGTTCTGAAGATGAACCAAGGTCTTACGGGTTTGGAACAACATGACGGTGAGTAATTAATTACAGAATTTTCAGTTTTGAACTATCCCTTTAATGAAAATGACCCAAGATTACTGGCCCAAGAGCATCATTAAGATCAGACATTGATTTGGGTGATTTTGGGTCAGATTTCATCCCAAAAGTGTTTTTAGGGTTTTGCATTTGGTACATGTTTTCAAATGTCATGTTTTCCGTTTCAAATTCCATCAAACCCATGTGATCCATACAGTTGATGCAGAAAATGTTCCCTGGGCGAAAAAGGATGGAAGAGAACAGATAAAGATACGTAAGTGGAGTTTGATTATGTTTACCATGCAAAGTAAACCTGCGCTCCATGTGGCGTCATATAATGTGTTCCATGTGAAGTGAAGCACTTTGTTTACTCTCAAGAGCCCATTGGAAGCAGCACAGTAGCACAGCACAGTATACAGCATACTGTATAACTGCAGTATCAAAACGTAATGGACCACGTTACACATACACAACACACATGTAATAGGAAGGAGGAGGTGAAATGTGCGTTGAGGGCAAACTCTTAAATGGGTTGTTAGCATGTGATCATCCAGAAGCTCCAAGGGGCTTTTAGCATAGTGCATTTAGAAGACTTGGGAAAGGAAAAATAAGTACACGAGTGAGCTACCATTAACACATACATACAAACCCTACTCAAGGCTTCAGCAGAACACACAGGTCGTCATGTATATCGACAGGCAGGCGAAACAGCGTGTTCTTTCCTTTCATCTTTGCGAGGTAATTATAGGGAGATAATCTTAGTGCTGGACCCCTTAGTTGGGCCAATCTGGCCTCTATCGGGAGCCAGGACTGAAAGGTCAAGAATGAGTTTTCGAGGGAGGTTGCTGTGAGAGCAGCAGGCTTTACAATGGGGTTATTTGATGTGGTCAACTTGACAATTTATTCAATAGTCATTAATGTGCGGACCACCTGATAGGTACTTACAGAGTACTGGGATTTATTTTTTGCTCTGCAAAGTTGATTAGTATAATTTTTGCTTTCACTGTTGCTGCACTTCAGAGTGTATTTGAATTGCATGTTTTTTTCGCCCACACATCCAGTGTTTCTTTTCAAAAACAGCTGAGGGAAAATGAATGAAATGGGAAAGGAAAGAAATGAGAGTAGATGTTGAGTGGAATAGGCAGATACATGTAAAACTTCAGCTATTTATTTTTCTCTTCAGCAAGTATATCCATTCTGCTTCACCTTTCAGATTCAGCCTTTCAGTCCATTATCTGTGTCCAAAGATGCAGAAAACGAAAGCTCACCGTTCTTTCACACCATGCAGCCTTCAATTTATCTTTTTAAACCTTAAACATTCAACCATCAGTCTTCAGAGCCACACGACCCTATAATCAGCAGATAAGACTGAAGCGCTTAGACTATAAAGACATGCCATGTCCCACACAGCAGAAACTGCTTAGCTGCCAAGCCAAGAATGGGCAAAAAATGAAGACGTAACAACACGTAGCGTTAGGAGAGATTTTAAAACAGCTGAACTATTATTAGGAATTTCCTGAATTCATTACAGTAAAATATATACTGGTGAATTTAAATTTTTAAATTGAGTTTAGTTAGATAAATCTTCTAAACTGGCTGAACTGAAGTGGAACTTACAGAACATGGACCATCAGCAGTTTTTATTCATTTCCAGCTTGTCGAAAGCGAGAGGCGAAATGGTTTACAGCCATATCTAGGCTTTGCCAAATTGGTTTTTAATAAAAGTTTTCACAGCAAGTGAAGCTCTTCAAGTTTGAGAAAGTAGAATTGGGCTCCTCACTTCTATTGTCACAGACTTTGAAGTCGATATGAAAACAAATTGACCCCATTTCCTATTTTAAAAGACATTCTTGGTATTATTGTGAACATCACATTGATGTACATTACTCCAGTGCATGGGGGAAAAAGTGTTTTCATAATCACTGATCAAAACAAAATGAGTTTCTGTTTCGCTGACATCGTCAATCCCTCTTATTTTAACTCCTCCCCTCCAACCACCTTTCATATAAAGACCACAGCCAGCTAGACTGGTGCTTTCTTGTATGGCACGTCCACTTTTCACAAAAGTCCAGATGAATAAAATGAAGTCACAATACTGGTAAATTTGTTCGGGCAATTCTGGAAGTTGTAACATTACCAGTAAATTACCAGCTCTGTGTGAACACAGAACGAGATTACTGTTCTGACGCAGATGCATTTACTCTGTGCTGTGTAGTTCGGTTTGAAGTCGTTTTGTCTCTGCCAAAAACAGCTGCATACATTTTGACACAAAAATGAAAACACCAACAAAACGTTGACAGCGTATACCTCTCCATGTTTACAACATAACACTGGGAGGCGCAGAGTTCTTTTCTGGTTAATGATGTCACCGAATTTACCGGTGTTTTGAAATTGATGTGTGAATGGTGTTTTACCGGTAAAAACATGGAACGTCATTGTCTGTGAACAACGTGAACAAAGTATGTTGGGAGCTAAAAGTTCACTCATCCAGTTTCAGTTATTGCAATAAAAACAGTAGTCCTTGCTTTAAGGAATCTTCAATTTTACATATTTAAGTAGACTGAACACAATGAAATTAAGCTGTAATAAAGTAAAGAGTAAAAATAAAATTAAATCAATAAATCCGTAAATGTTATAGTAATTATTTAGATTATGTTTATATTTATTTATAATAATATAATTATTAATTATATTAATTATAAAATGTTAATTATTATAAAAATCATAACTGTGGCATTGTATCTCACAAAGTGACTTTCTTATTCTAAACCTCACCTCACAATTACCTTTTTATTTTTTACTCTGAGCTGAGAACAGTCCAGTTCCATAAAGGCCATTCCACAAAATCGGTGCCTTTTCCACTTAGAAAAATTTAAACATAAACTAAGTTTAATCAATATATTTTTTTTAAATAGCCATGAAATAAAGATACTTTAAAATGACAAAGAGTTGTATTATGTCATCGCAAGCTATGTAATTTATTATTTTATGACTATTTTTTCTACCTCATGTTTTGGTATTTTTGTCAACCCTGTTACCGACACAAGCGCTACTAGATACTATAGTTTAATTTGAACTCATATGCTTCATGAACTATGTACTTCATGATATAGACATTAGCTCAATAATATACCCAGGGTGACCTTTATAATGTTTGAATTTTACACAAAAAACAGGGTCAAACCTAAACAATGTCATCCCTGTTACCCACGTCAAAACCGGTTGCTCTAAAAAGTAACAAGTTGACAATAACACGTTTGACGATTTCAAACAAATTTATATAGTCAAGTTTACAAAAGCACATATTGTGCACTTTGAGGGATTTTACTTGTAGAAATGAATTATATTAAATGTAAGAAATAATTGTTTAAATGTACATTTAAAAAATGGTAACAGGATTGACATTGCATGAGGGCTCCCCTCAGTCAAGCCCCATAAATCATCAAAAATAGAACATTACAGAGGAGTGAGAGAAACATACTTGTGTTTTAAGTGTTGGAATCCTGGTTGAGAGATGATGTAACCTAGAAGTGATGCCACTTGAATATGCATTATTTTGTGTTATTATATCTATGTTTGATTATTTTTTAGGGACACAAAAGGCACAGATTTCATGGAATGACCCATAAATGAGCGGGTTTCAAATAAAAAACTTATTTGTGTGTAGGGAGCACAATGCAGATAACGTAAAACATTCATATGGACATGTAAACGTGCATGCATACCTGTGTACGCACGCACATCCATTTCACACAAACATGGTTTTTAATAACAGCTGTCTCATTTGGCAATAAATATTGCATTTGAATCTCACAAATGGAGGTCCCTTTGGAACTGTCATGGAGAGTGCAGAAGTCCGCTTTAGGGCATGATTCTTATTTCACACTATCAGTGTGTATATGCATGCTTTCCAGGGCAAGGCCATGCGACAGTGTGTGAATGATCCGTACATGTGTGTGCATGTGCTCGCATATGTCTGCGTTACATGTGCAAGAGCGTGTGAGTGTAACAGATGAATCACGCATGAGTGGTCAGGTGTATTTCTATTTGAGAACTACAGCAGACTATTCAAGCTGTGCATACAGTATGTGTGTGTGGCGATAATCCCTCTCTGTAATGTCATTCATAGGGTTTGGATGATCAGTTCAGGCACAAGTGGTAATACAGCCAGTGTGGTGGAAGAATTGTGTCTGTATGGGGAGAGAAGAACGGGGTTCTGGGAAAATAGAAAGTCGGCATTCAAAGACTCATCAGGGATTATACACTCACACTCACACTTCTTCTTTTGTTGCTAAGGCTTAAACCAAACTTCACCTTAAACCAAAAGTGAAGTGCCTCGGACTCGGTGAATATGAGATATTGTAGTTTAGATTTTGCCTGTCTGTCAATTTTTTAATGAACCAATTAAAAGTGCGCACAACGGTGCATTGTTTGCATTTTATGATTTTACTGGAACAGAGTGACTGAGAGCTGTATGGAGGGCCAAATAACTTTTTTTAACAGCTGGTGAGTTCAGCACTACAACTAGAGCGATAAATGCATAAATAATGCATTTTGAATTTGAGAAATATTAATGTCCCCCTTGCATTTTAAGGCCTGTTCAAGACCAAGAATATTAACTATAATGATAACTATGACTATAAAGTTTTAATAGCTGTTCTAATTATGTGAGAATAGCAAAGTCCACACCACCACTGTAACAGTAATGACACAGAGGAACAAAATCATTGGAAACACTGTCAGATTTTTTTTTCACAGCTGATGAATGATAAAAACACTGACAACCATTCCAGACACATAATCCACCTGACTTTAAAGAGTGCAAGAATTTACTGTAAAGCGGCAGACAACATAACATGCTTAAAGTCCACTTCCAGAACAAAGATTTACAGGTAACTTACTCACCCTCTAGTCTTCCAAGGTGTTCATGACTTTCTTTCTTCAGTCAACAAGAAATTTTGTTTTTTGAGGAAAACATTACAGGAATTTTCATCATATAGTGGACTTCAATGGTGCCCCCGATTTTGAACTTCCAAAATGCAGTTTAAATGCAGCTTCAAAGGGCTATAAACGATCCCAGCCGAGGAATAAGGGTCATTTTCAAAACAAACTGACAATTTATATACTTTTTAACCTCAAATGCGCGTCTTGTCTTGTCCGTGCAACGCGCTTGTGTAATCTGTTTAATCCGACGAAAAACTCTCGTCTCGTTTTCTTCTTCAACGTCAGAAAACATCCTACATCAATGTTTTACCATTATTTTTGTAAAGGGTGTTTGATCTTCTTTGCATGTTCACTTTGTAAACACTGGGTCGGTACTTCTGCAGTGATGTAGGGGAAGAAAACGAGATTGGAGTCTTTCGACACACCTTAACTGTATTGACTGTATTGAACCGGAAAAAAAACTATTCACACAGACTTAGACAAAACGAGCGCTTGAGGCTAAAAAGTATATAAATTGTCAGTTTGTTTCGAAAATGGCTGATCGTTTGGCTAGGTAAGACCCTTCTTCCTTGGCTGGGATTGTTTAGACCCATTTAAACTGTATTTTGGAAGTTCAAACTTGAAGGCACCATTGAAGTCCATTATATGGCGTTAATTCCTGAATTTTTTTTTCCTCAAGAAACGTAATTTCTGATCGACTGAAGAAAGAAAGACACAAACATCTTGGATGACAAGGGGGTAAGTACATTATCTGTAAATTTTTGTTCAGGAAGTGAACTTCTCCTTTTAAAACAGAACATGAATGTCTGTTGGTGTGGATGCTAACAGTTATTGTTATAGTTGTCTTTATAGTTAATGGCATTAGTTTTAGAAAATACAAAAGTAAGCCATCAAAATTAGTACCTGTCACTAAAAGAAAACTAGAAGACTTTGTAAATATAAGGATGTTTCATTAAACTGAAACTTACTATATCTGAGTCAGGCTGGTGATTAATGAATGAAAGTAGATATTACATCACATAGCTGTCACAAAATCACTTCAAATACAGTAGAATGCTGCATGTATATTATCATTATAACAGAGTATGCATTGTATCTGAACAGTTTAGTGTTGGGCAATGTACCGGTTCAAACAGTAAACTGGTTTGAATTACGCACGCAGTATGAATTTTTAAAAAAACAGGATACAAGTGGCTGAGAATCCTAGACAGCTTCTGAACTTAGAGGAGATCCCTGTTAACTGCATACACTTCTGACTAATGGATACAGAAGTATTTATAACACACAACTAATTCTTTCACTGGGCAAGTAAACCAACTGTAAACAACTGTTAACGAGTCAGATACGTCGAAGATGGACGCAAAGAGGAGAAAATACCGTAGCAGGCAGAGCAAGATCACTGTGCACGATCCTAAATACTGAACTGAATGAGGGGGAATAAGGGGAAGTGACTTCAGAAAAGTTTAGATGGTAATTTCTTTTCATCTTACTTCAATTTTATGGGGCTACTGAATGCTTGAATGCAAGTGCCTTTTCCACTTGGAAAAATTGAAAAATAAAATAAGTTTTAATGAACTTTTTTTTAAAGAAGACACCTTAAAAAAGGACAAGAAATTGTATTGTGCCATATAAGGCTATGAAATATATTATTTTATGACTATTTTTCTACCTCATGTTTTGGTATTTTTATCAACGCTGTTACTGCCACAAGTGCTATTAGACACTATAGTTTAATTAGAGCTCATATGCCATTTAATTTCATAGGCACTACCTCATAATAAACCGAGGGTGACCTTTAAAAACAGGGTCAAATCTTACTCTAAGAAGTAACAGACTGACAGTAACAGGTTTGATGATTTAAAACAGATTTGCTAATTTCTAGCTAATAGTCAAGTTCACAAAAGTACATGTTGTACACTTTGAAAGGACTGTAAGAAAGGATGTAAGAAATAATTGTCTAAATTTACATTTTAAAAATGGTAACAGGATTGACATTGCATGATGCCACGCCCTCAGTCAAGTCTCATAAATCATCAAGAATAGAATATTATAGAGGAGTGAGAGAAACATACTTATGTTTTAAGTGTTGGAATCCTGGTTGAGAGATGATGTAACCTCATAGAAGTGATATCACTTGAATGTACATTATTTTACAAGGGTTTTTTAATACGGGTAACAGGGCTGACATGAAATCAGGGGACACCAATAAAATGATTTATATTTTATAGAAAAAATGCATACTTACGCCAAAAACATCGCTTAACAATGAGGCAATATTTAGAACAATATGCAAATGTGATTTTCAAATTAAAAGTCCTGCTGAAAAAGAAAAATCATAGTGGGGGACAGGCCAAAAACCTTACCCTTACTATTTAACTTATTTAAAATAATATTGAATTTACTTTTTTAATGTAATATTGATGAAAGCATGAATAGTATTGTTATGTTTTTAAATTGCACATTTATTGTTGTTATTTTAAATCTATGTTTGATTATTTTTAGGGACGCAAAAGGCACCGATTTCGTGGAATGACCCATATAGTAAATGGGATAAAAATGACAGATTATTTCCATGTTTTTGCCACAACAATAAGATTTATTAGGCCCTATGTATGGAAAGCACATACTCTATTTCTCCTGCTCTCTCTACCTTAGAGGTATACGCATACAGTACAGAAACATTCCATGCTAACATTGTTAGTGTTACTCTCACAATTTTATCAGTAAAGTTTAGCAACTTAAAAGCTACATGATATTTCTCACAAGCGAGGTAACAACGGCACTGTTCTTGAAAAAAACAAACTTAAAGTTTCACAATTAGTAGAGGTGCTGCTGCTGAACACTTCTGAGAGATGCACAGGCCTCTCTCTCTCTCTCTCTCTCTCTCTCCATCAGTCTTTCTAAAAACTTTATTAATAACTGCATTAGTCTGCTATCAACGGCTCAGTCCTCCATTACTAGGTATAAAATGACATTTTGGAATTAGCAATGGAGGCACTGGATGAGATGCATAAAAAATTAATCCTACTCACAATAGCGTTTTAAGGGCATTTTAAGGTCAAAGACAGGACGAATGCCTTAAAATAAATCATCTGACCACACTTGAGGTGTGTTAATGATAGTATAAGCGGAATAATTGACTCCGGTCCGTTAAATTATTAGAAAGGTATCACCATCTCGGGTGTGCATTATATTCTAATAATTCAATGGCCCATCGTCAAACTTTCCTGCTGCTTTGTTTACAACAGTAACCAAGAAAATAGCATATATAGCATAATTTCACAAAGCTAAGATCAAATCACTCTACTTTCGCATGCAATCTGATTCATATAAAGGCACAGTCAAGGAAAAATAATGATAAACCATGAAAACAAAACAGTACGCCCAGCAGTACTGATGATAATAATTATTTAATGATGACAATATAATATACAGAACATATTGCCTGCAATTAACTTTATTTTATATATCTCAAGCATCTTTCTATTAATTGAAAACAATAAAAAACACAATAATCTTCTTTTAGCTTCTTGCATTCAAATGGTTGTAGGAAAAAACTGTTCTTTTTAAAACAAAATATAATACATAATAACTAACTAAAGAAAGAAAGAAATATGTAACTTTTAGTCATGTTGTTACCTTTCTTCAAACAACTAAATCTATTCTTCTTTTCCCACAGGAATTTAACTTAATTTTTTTTTCTAAACCACATCCCCAGTATATGACTCACTATCGTTTAAGTCAAATGACTTCACTAACCAATCAATAAAGAGAAAGCAGTGGCAGTCTAACGTACTGTACATGCATCTGATCTGGGTTAGATTGAGTGTCAGAACAGGATCAACAGAGCAACAACTGATATTGCCACCTGTGAAAGTGGGACGGGCTCTAATTCTGCAGCCTATGCTAACTAAAATAACTTACTGAAGCCACTGATTCAGTAACTGTAATGAAAGATCACATAATCACTGGTTTTCTGTTGCCTAAACCTTAAAGTACACTAAACTCCAGCAGGTCTACAGATATAGATAAACTGGCGTTCCCATTAGGGCACACATTACACTTCAATGACAACAATTAACACCAAGCAAACTGCCTCGCGTGCAGACGCATGCATAACATGCACCCAATGGAAAAAAAAGCCCTCAGCGAAAGATGACATATGGCGTGAGCAATTTCCCTCTCAATTTCAGCTCCAACTCCAACTGATGTTTTCATGTGCCAGAAAATAGCCGTTCCCCCTTTACTCCCCCCTCTCTGAAAGTCATCTGCTCCGTGAGCAGTAAGCACCATCGCGGCTTGTAGACCCAAATGAGAGCGTACAAATGATTTGTGGCACCATCGTCCCGCAAAGGCGGCGGAGAACGGAAACGGGGAAGGAGAGGAGGAGGGGAAAGAGAAGAGAGGGAGGAGACGTGGAGGGGGAGATAATGTCACTTTCACCTTGTATTCCTCCGCCAGCCCATAATGCTCATTTTTCCCCATTTTCACAGCAAATTCGTTTCAGTAGCGGCGGCCAACCCCCCCTCCAACTAGAGCAAATGAGAGAGAAATGAGAGCGAAGGCAAACGAGAGGGAGGGCGAGAGCGAGGGGTGCCGTCGGGGGGTGAGTGGGCCGAATTTGCACAGTGACCTTTTTCTGATCCAATCTCACTGATGAATCCTAATGAAGGATTTAATAAAATCACACTTTACAATCTGTCTCTGCATCAAAGCGTGGAATCACATTCATATCAGACCAACTGCGTACACAAACCCGATGAAATAAATATCAGATCTAAACCTGTGTGTGTGCCGGCCCAGCGGATGCTGTCGGCGGGTGGAGAGGGGGGTTGCGGGTTGGTATGGGCCCCCGAAATTGGCCAGACTGAACAAGGAACGCCTGGGCCATTTGTTCCAGATGCGGTCTAAAATCACATCTCATCACTTTCATTTAGTCCTTAATGAGTTAGCCGTCAACACGGCACACAATTCCACACCGACGTACACACAGCTAAAGTTTGTAGGAAGGTTACTTTGGTTGGTAATGGTGGCATGAGTATTTTCTCTGAAAAAAATTTGTCATCTTACGGTAACATAAAATGGACTAAACAAGACTATTCTAATGCTATTTAAATAATGTGAGCATTTTGATTATTTTTAGAGACTAAATGTTCCCTAACAGTTCCCTAAGCACTTCAGAATCTCGATAGAGGCCAAAGGTCATCCTAGTCTATTTTCACCTTGCATCCATCTACTAACTAACTAACTAACTAACTAACTAACTAAATAGAAATTTAAAACAACATGATTAAGTGATCAAGAATGTTCTTATTTTACTAAAATACAGAATGGAAAAATAAAATAATTTTGCAAAATTATTCATTACAATTCAAAACAGACTTGTTTGTGGAAGAAAGTAAGTTATGCAGGTTTGGAAAAAATGAGGGTCAAATGTAAATGATGACAGAATTTTTGTGTGAAGTTTGTATGTGTAATATACAATGAAACACAATGGTTTCCTGATGACATGCTATTTCAAAGACATTCCAGCAATATATGTGTGCTCATTGGATTTATGGCATGTTAATATTCTTTAGTATAAAGAGGAAAAGTAGCACTGATACATACCATCATACATTAACCTTAGTGCGAGAGGAGAACAACCAGCAACAGCACTTAATCTGTGCAAAATGAGAACACAGAAAGCTATACTTTTCAGACACTGGGTCTGAGTGTTCTGTCACGATATGATGTGCCGATGTGTTCTTTGCAATGCTGACATCTGGTGGCCAAAGAAACTCACAACGTCAGACTGCTAGAACAGAGCAGATATATTTTATGTGATACATCAAATGCAAAAGGATAAAAGCTGTTAAACTGGCATTGTGTTTCTACTTCCAAATGAGGTGGTGAGGTCACTGCATAATGTCCCTGAATATGTGTGCAATCTGAAAAGCAATCTTTGTGACCAGTACAGATCGAATGACAGGACTCATTGATTCCATATGAAATATCCAATATGCAATTTCTTACTGATTATGATTCAAATGACAATTACTCAGACTCATACAGGAGAGAGACTGATAGAGAGACTGAGAAATGGAGATAGAGAATGTTTTGGCTTTGTAATCTACATTGTAAATGTGTGCACATGGATGTGAGAGGATAACACACAAATCGTTGTGTAAATACGTACGTTAATCAGAGAAACGCCTGCACTTTAGCTGAGAAAATGAATGTGTGTGCGAATTAAAAGGACGTCTGACATTTTCACAGTCAGTGAGTATTTAGAAATGTGTGTGCGCATTACAACTCTATCCTTTCATCCATCCACCAACTATCTACTCATCTATCCACCTATCTATCCAGCTATCTATTCATTCATCCATTCTTTTGACAATCTATCCTTCCATTCATCCACCTGCCTATCTATCCATCCATCCATCCTCCATCAGACTATATATCCATCCATCTATCAATCCAACTACATATCCATCCATCCATCTGACTATATATTTATTCATCAATCTTACTATACCATCCATCCATCCATCCATCCATCCTTTTGACTATCTATCCATCCATTCATCCACATGCCTATTTATTAATCCATCTGACTATGACTATATGTTCATTTATCCATCTGATTATATATCTATCCATCCAACTACATGTCCATTCATCCAACTATATTTTTCTACATCGATCTTACTATCCAACCATCCATCTAACTACATATCCATCCATCTGACTATATATCCATCCATCCATCCACCGATCTGACTATATATCCATCCATCCATCCATCCACCTACCTATCCTGACTATATCCATCCATCCAATTATTTATTCATCCATTCATCCTTTTGACTATCTATCCAACCATCCATCTATCCAACTACATATCCATCCATCCATCCATCCATCCATCTATCCACCCGATCTGACTATATATCCAACCATCCTATCCATCCATCTATTCATCCATCCATCCTTTTGACTATCTATCAACCATCCATTCCACATATCCATCCATCCATCCATCTATCCATCGACTATCTATCCAACCATCTATCCATCCATCTGTTTCATCCATCCTTTTGACTATCTATCCAACCATCCATCTATCCAACTACATATCCATCTATCCATCCATCCATCCACCGATCTGACTATATATCCAACCATCTATCCATCCATCTATTCATCCATCCATCCATCCTTTCGACTATCTATCCAACCATCCATCTATATCAATCACATCCATCCATCCATCTATCGACTATATATCCATCCATACATTCTTCCATCCATCCATCCTTTTCGACTATCTATATCAACCATCCATCTATCCAACTACATATCCATCCATCCATCTGACTATATATCCATCCATCCATCTATTCAACTACATATCCATCCATCTGTGATATGTATCCTCCATCCATCTATCCATCCATCCTTTGGACTATCTATCCAACCATTCATCCATCCACCTGCCTATCTATCATCCATCCACCTGCCTATCTATCTTCCATCTGTCTGGCTATATATCCAGCCATCCATGTGACTATCTATCCATCCTTCTGTCTGACTATATATCCATCCATTGATCTTACTATATATCCATCTGACTACATATCCACCCATCCATCCATCCGCCCAACTATCTATTCATCCATTCTTTCAACAATCTATTCAACCATTCATCCATCCACCTGCCTATCTATCATCCATCCACCTGCCTATGTATCATCCATCCATCTGACTATGTACTCATCCATCGATCTTAATATATACATCCATGTATCTGACTACATATCTATCCATCTATCCAACTACATATTCACCCATTTGACTATATATTCATCCATCGATCTTATTATATCTATTCATTTATCTGACTATATATTCATCCATCGATCTTACTATATCATCCATCTATCTGACTACATATCTATCCTTCCATCCATCCATCCATCCATCCATCAGCCTATCTATCATTCATCCATCCATCTCACTATCTATTCATCCAACTACATATCCATCCATCCATCTTACTATCTATCCGTCTGTCCGTCTGTCTATCTGACTACATCTATCTGACTATCCAACTACATATCCATGCATAAATCTATCCAAATATCTATCCATCAATGCATCCATCCATCCATTCATCCATCATCTGAGCCTAGGGTAAAATGTGTGTAATCCACAGGGCTTCATTGACATACATGCGAGTATTATGTCCATCATGAAGGTCTAAACTCTCTTGTAAACATGCAGTGAAAATGGAGGTCTATTCTGCATCTTTATTCTGAGAGCACTCAGCAGAGTAAGTACTACATGCCTTTACAAACTGCACCTCAGAAGCCCTTTATTTCCATGGCACTGATATGCTCCCATTGAAAACAGCACTCAAGAGTAGACAACAGTGACTCAACTGAGGTTTTCCCCCATACATGTCCAAAAGGTTCTATTCTGCACACTTTCTTCTTCTCAGAAATAACTGAAACATTTGCTAAAAGCTTCTCTTACAGGCTTTTTGTCCAACAGTACAATTCCAACCTCAGGCTGCTCATATAGTGACCTAAGCATAATGAATTATTCACTCCTCTTCTTTGTAATTAATGGTCTGTGCTTTCAAGTGCAGCTCTAAATTGGTGTGTTTTATGGGGTCCTGAGAAACTGTTGTGCAAATTAGTCCACCATCTCACTAAAGGCCATACACAGCGGTTTCTTCATGTGGAAAATCTAATTCATAAATGCCAAGTGGGAGTAGTTGCAAGGAAAATGTATTTTCCATACAAACATACAGTATAATATTATAGGGAGGTTTGTCATTGTAGAAAAAAAGAAACTGTCGCAATACAAACGTCTGTGATATATGGCACACAAAAAAAACAGTGAAAGAAAAACTCTTCAGACACTCACCAGCTTCTTTGAAAATAACTAATTGCATTCATTTATAATTACACGAATGAATCTCATGTAAACTGTAACGTGAAAACTGAAAAAGTAATGTCTGGGTCATATATCACCCGAAAATCACAACATACATACAACAGACAAAACACACATACAACAATATATACAAGACATACAATTAACTAAAAATTAAGACTTTTTTTTAGAACCATGTGTATTCAGTTCTAGCCTAGCCTAGTGTAAGAATAGACTACTATTTAAATATTTGGGGTTGGTAAGATTTTTTTAATGTTTTATTTTTTTCTAAACAGCCTTTATTCGATTTCCAATACAGTAAATATTATTACAATTTTTTTTTTCTTTTTCCTAATTTAAAATTTAATTTATTCCTGTGGTGGCAAAACTGAATTTTCAGCAGCCAATATGATGAGCTGCATTATGAGCCACATGATCCTTCAGAAATCATTCTAATATACTGACTGGCTGCTGAAGCAATATTTTTTATTATTATAAATGTTGAAATAGTGGCGCTAATATTTTGTGGAAATTATGGCACTTTTCATGCATTCTTTGTTGAATTGAAAGTTCAAATAACAGCGCTTATTTAAAATATTTTGTAACTGTAATAAACATCCTTACTGTCATATTTGATCAATTTAATGTTTCTTGCTGAATAAAAGTACTCTTTTTTTTTTAATTACTGACCCCAAAAATTTGAATCGTAGTGTATATTACTTAATTGTAAAATTGTAGAACTGAATTTAAATAAATAAATAAATAAGTACATAAATACCATTCATCATTTTCATCTAACATTACTCAAAACCACTCAAAATTTCATAACTTTTTTGCATATGAGTTTTGATTGTAAATGTGTTTAGCATAAAAATAATGTCACATAATAAAAATGCAAAAGAAAAAAAATCATAATGGTCCTAAAATCACACAAAGCTCATTCTGCACACATATGGGTAAATGAATGATTATTAGGTGAGTTTTACCTTTCTCTGATACCTCAGTGTCTTCCATGACAGTGCTCGGCTCTTTGGTTTGACCGTCTGCTCTTTGAGTCTGATTGGCCTCTGCATGCATCACTGGTCACTCTACAGAAAGACAAGAGACATTAGGTCACTCATTTTTCAAAACAACCTGAAGGGGGAGTGATGAGTGTGTGTGGTGTGTTTATTAGGGGGTTTAGAGAGAAGTAGGCATCTCAGTGCTATAAAGAAGATTGCTGGATCAAAGCCCACTCAAGGCCTCTCATCTGACCACTGCTGTTGTGCCTTCAAGCAAACAAATTGACCTTTTTGTGCACTGCACTGCACTGCAAGCTTCCTATAGCTACTCTATGTCCCTTTCCTCTTCTCTTTCAAATCACATGAAGTTACAGCAGTGTTTTCAACTAATATTTTCTCAGCTTGCTGTGAGAATGAGAAACGTGCACCTGGTACCTATTGTTTGCATGGATCTTTTCTCCCCAGCATGCATCAGCACACATTCTCTTTCTCTGTTTGTTCTGTTTATCTCCACCTGGACTCTCATGACTCATGCCATTCAACACAACACATTCCCTCATTTACTTCCCGGGACGAAAAGCATTTTCATAAAATCTCTCCAAGGCACGTCGCTACTAATCCTGCAGTCTCTGCCTTTACACCCTGCCACATCTCACCAACTGGGTAAAACTGGGTAAAATGTTAAACCTTGGCTGTATCAGAATATGGTGACATTGCTTTTGCAATCTACTGCATTGATATTTCGTTTTTGTGTCTATTTTAGCAAGTAAAAGAATGATATTTTTGGAGTGAAGCATTGAAAAACATTACATATATTAACTTGTTACTGTCAGTTCAAGATGACTATAGATGTCGTGCTACATATCTAAAAAGTTTGTAGAATTTTCTTGGTAGAGATTAAAAAAAGGAAATCCAAAACTTACCTTGAAAGTTTTACAGCAGTTTTTGCACATGTACTTCCTTATGAGATGGTCTGAAAATGACGCAATGAGCACAAGCTTTACTTTTATCATCAGCTCTGAAATGATTCAGCCACTCTGAGTAGTTTCGGAGGAACTGAGGCACCACGGCACAGTGACAGCAGAAATAGAAAAAGTTCTGCTTTTGAAAAAATAATAACGCTGTCTGGGTGGTTTTGTTGGTACAGAAGCGTAGAAGAAGAATAGGAAAAAAGTCACAATGCCATCCTTTTAGACAGATGAAGGAGTGTTAAAAAAAGAAGAAGAAAATATAGCCTAAGGCTCTGAGCGTACTTCCCCTAATAATGTATAGTATCCCAGTCCTCAAGCAAGTTCCAAATAGCTAAGTTTATTGTGTGTAAACTTTACTTGTTAGCTGTGATAAGCTAAGCAAAGAGGAACCACGGTATCATATCGTACTTTATAGCCCAAACTATCAGTCTGTAATTCAAGTTGTATTAGATCTCAGGGTGTTTAGTGTCCGTTTTTGTACTCCAATTCAGATTAAAGAGATATGGAATTAAACGCCCTCTTATGCAAGAAAGACGTTGAAAATACATGTTTTCAAAACCTTTTTCAGATCGGTCCCAGGTCAAACCAAGTTTAAGTAAATAAACCCTGCAAAACAAGCTCAACTGCTTTGTCCCAGACATAACTCTGGAGGAGTGTGATGTCTCATTGGGCAGTTGAAAGTGAAAAGTATGCAACTTCAGAAAGTTCAAAGTCACTTTAGCTGCAGCAACCCAGCGCCTCGGGCAGTACTGACACACAGAGGCTCAGTTCAGCATTGCCGGCCCTTACAGCTGCATGTCTTGTGACTCTCTTTAAACAGCTTCTTTCCTATTATCAAATACTGTGGATTTACGAAGAAAAATCAAACAAGATCCAAACTGCAACGAACAGCCTTGTGGAAAACGCAGGGTTAAAGATCTGTTTAAGTCTAAACACACTGTACAGACTTTCTAACTTTCTCTTTCTTTTTGGTATTCAGCATAAAATTGTTTAACAGCCATTTTCAAAAGTAGCTCAGACGATAAAAATCTCAAGCAACAATCAAGAAACACTCAATGAATATAAACTCTCACCATCACTCGTAGCATGCCATCTGTTGTTGTCTGTTAAAAACTTGTCTGTTAAAAAAGTTCTGGGACAAAGTAAAAGCCTTGCTGTGATTTCCCTATGCAAACACTGAGGGGAGTTCACCTGAAATTCAAATCAAATACATACAACAACCAATGTTTATTTATGTGGTGTCCGATCTAATTTGCATGTATTTGCATATTTTTGGCACATGCTTCCAGAGAAACTATATGCACTCTGCTTTCTCTTACCTGCTTACTATATACAGGTACTTTGCTCTGTTATGCTGAAAAACATTACAATTTATTTGAATGGCTTTACAGAAGCATGTAAAAACAGACTTTGCCACAGAAGAAAAACTTTTGTTTAAGTTATGTCTAACGTTATGGCAGTTGTCTTAAACTGACACTTAGTATGGTAAATGCAACAAAAGTTTCCAGTTAATAAACTGGAAATATTCACAGTCAACCCTGTCTAATAATGAAAAATACCAGGATAAAGTTAATCTCAACATGTCCATATATAATAAAATAGCTTTTTTTACGTTAGGCCAGGGGTCACCAAACTTGTTCCTGGAGGGCCGGTGTCCTGCAGAGTTTACCTCCAACATTCCTTAACATACCTGCCTAAAAGTTTTAAGTATACCTACTAAGACCTTGATTAGCTGGTTCAGGTGTGTTTGATTAGGGTTGGAGCTAAACTCTGCAGGGACACCGGGCCTCAAGGACCGGGTCTGGTGACTCCTGCTTTAGGCTATTGATATTAATTGAAACTGAGACTGCATGGTTTAAAACTAATAAATGTTTAAAATTATGAACTAAAATGAGCAAAAATAAGTAAAAGCAACAAAGTACCAAAAAAAAACAAAAAAAAACTTGCATTATAACACATTACATTTATGTCGGATTTACATAAATTTACTGTCAGCTGGATACAGAACATAATTCATAACCTTGAGATTATAACACATCCATAGCAACATGCTGAACTAATAATTACACCTTTTTCCCCCTTGGAAGTCAATATGTGACCCTGGACGTCATAAGGGTCAGTTTTTTTAAAATTGAGATTTATACATCATCTGAAAGCTGAATAAGCTTTCCATTGAAGTATGGTTTGTTAGGATAGTACAATATTTGGCCGAGATACTATTTAAAAATCTGGAATCTGAAAATCATCTTTAAAGTTGTCCAAATGAATTTCTTAGCAATGCATATTACTAATTAGACAATCAATTTTGATATATTTACGGTATGAAATTTACAAAATATCTTCATGGAACATGATCTTTACTTAATATCCTAATGATTTTTGGCATAAAAGAAAAATCAATAATTTTGACCCATACAATGCATTGTTGGCTATTGCTACAAATATACCTGTGCTACTTATGACTGGTTCATTTTCCTAGTTATTAGGAAAATGAAGAAAAGACACCTAAGCAATGTTTTAGCTAGCACTAGTGAGTGATAGTTTAATTTATAATAAATGTGCAGCACTGGTTCTGGCATAGATTTTAAAATTATTTCTTTTAAAATCTTATTTATTTTGTCTATTTCATTTTAGTGCTAAAGTTAATGACAATCTGAAAACACACATATTTAATTGTATTAAGACTTGTTTTAATTGTTTATACAAATGTTTTATATATAAAATATTTATATATTGACATCCTGAGGATTCAGCATATTTTAAAGGTTAATTAACCATTTCATTGACCATTTGTTGAAGAAAAAAGACTTCTTGTCTTATTTTTTACCCTGTTTGTGAAAAGCATCTATAACAATATGAGAAGACTGTGAAGTGCATGTCAGTGCATGTCCTAATGTAAAATGTGTCTTGATCAAAAACCCCCCTGCAGGTGACACTGTTGCTCAACAGATTTCCTCCATGAGGTTCTTTGGAGCTTCGCCAGTGCAAAGATATAACATCGATGTGTGTTTGTGTGCAGTGTAGACTTTAGACCAAAAAATGAAAAATTCTGTCATCACTTACTTACTCTCACGTCGTTCCAAACCCATTAGACTTCGGTCAATCTGTGAAACACAATTTAAGATATGAAACCCTTCTGTCCCATTGAAAGTCCAGGTTAGTTCACCAAAAAATGAAACAATCTGTCATCACTTACTCACCCTCATGTCATTCCAAACCCATAAGTCTTTGGTCAATCGTTGAAACACAATTTAAGATATGAAACCTGAAAGGTTTCTGTCCTATTGAAAGCCCAGGTAACCAAACCAGAAAGATGATCCATAAAGGTCGTAAATGTGTCATAAAATGAATATATAAATCGAGTGGTTTGTGTAGAGATACGACCCCTTTATATGATGAACAATTTATGCTTGTTTTTATTTCTAAATAATGATGATCGACACACATACATATACTGCAATTACAAAAAGTTAAACACCGAACATTAAACATGCACAGGAGATGAACCAGTGAGGTTTTATCATGTAATGCAAGCACACGTTTTCATGTTTACCATACTGTATGTCAGGTTCTGTGTATAGTATGTGTGTTTAAATGTGAATAAAAGTCTAAGTTAAATCTGCTCATCATAAAGGGATTTTGACTCTTCACAAGATTTAGACCTGCTTGATTCATATGGATTCATTTTATAACGCTTTGGAGGGACAGAAACCTATAAATCTGTGGGGAAAAAAAAGTTATTTAAAATGAAATCTATTTTCTGTCCTCTCTTAAATGAATATTTAACCTCAAAACATTCTGTCATCATTTACTCACCATCACGTGTTTCCAAAGCGACAGTGGTATACAGTAAACAAAAGTACGTTGCTACTGTGCTTGAGTACATTTTATTTAATATGTGTATTTTTATTTTAGGACACATTTACTTCACTTCCTACCAAAGTACTTTACTATATTTCATTCCTCCATTTAAACTGAAGAAAAGGGTTGGGGTGGAGCGATGTAAGCAGGCTTGTCAGGTTTTCACAACGAAACCCGCCTAATTGCTATTCAAAACTAGTCCACAACTAGCCCAAACACGTTTCGAGGGGGTCCCCGTTAAAAATCGTATTCCGGAGTGTAAAATACACGTTTTTTTGTCGGGGTACCCCTGGTAAATTCGTATTTTAGGTGCTAAATATGACGTTATTGGGGTCGCTTCAACCCGCGGACATCAAAAACAACCCCAGACAACAGTGTTAAAGCAGCCCAATTCGCGGGAAAACTGCGGACTTCGCAAATCTGGATGTAAAATTCCTGAACAAGCTGATTCTTTCCAATGAACCTGCTCAATTGTTCATAAATCGCTCTGAACGATTCACCCGCGAACTGAACTGATTCGATTAGAGAATGAGCAGGGGCGGCTCTACCGGGGTGGCACGGGGTGGCACGGGGTGGCAATGGACCTTTATCGCACCGGCATTGAACACCGGAAGCGCTTGTAGAAGCAGTGTATCGATTCTTCCGGTTATGTATATTTTTCAATATGCTGTAATCACTACTTGAATAAAAGCCTGTTAAAATAAGCATCTGCAGGATGATTTAAAAATCCGGACATTTTCAGAGACAGTCGAAGAAATATTCTGATGATTACTGTGCACAGAATTTTCCAAACGCAACGGAACTTGTAGTTTTAATCCAATGTACCGATCTGAGAAACCCATGGCTCATAAACGTGCGTGATTTCACCACACTGCGTCAGTGCGTGCAGTGTGTGTGAGACCTGACGAATAAAATCAGAATCAACATATTTATTCATTTATTTGTATTAAATTTTAGTCTTTATTCCGTCATTTTTCATTTACAGTCATTTCACTGTATGAAATTCACGTTTATGCCAAAATTCTGAAATAATACTCAAATCACGCTGTCAACGCGTTATAAGGTCTAGATTAATTAGTTAAAATGTTCAACATTGTTATTTCTTTAAGGCAACGCCCGTGCATTCATTCATCAATTTTAATACCACTCTTACGAAAATTAACCATGGTATGTGTAGTAAAACTATGGCAATACAATTGGAAATCAGTCTGCGGAAAAAATAAAAATATAACATGGTTACTACATTTACTACAGTAAATCCATGGTTAATTTAGTAAGGGTGTTTATTTAAAATGTATTTTAATGTAAACAGGTATAAAACATGATGAGAAAGACATTGTTAATGAGAAGACGAAATTGACTGCAGCAGGTTAAATGTATTTATTATTCAGAATGCACATTTGGAAGAGAAATATATTAATAGGAACATTTCAGCGGGTGATATGAGATGTAGGCCTAAACATCCTCAGTTTCGAAATGCATACTCCACGCGAACGTGCTCCCTCGTAACATTTTAGATAATAAAATTCATCCCACGGATCTCATCCGTGTTGTGTCAGGAAATCGTGAAAACTGAGGCAGTGTGTCATTGTTTAGAATAAAAGCGGCGAAAGAGAGGATTCTCCCATTAGTTTTCATTGCGTTGCGATTGGACCGGACGTGGGGATACAATGCTTCGCTTACCGGATATAGGAAGTGAGATAAAGGTCCATTGCCACCCTAAGAAAAAGCTGTGCCACCCCAACCTGCCACCCCAGAATTATCACAGAATAAAATATAAATGAAAGCAGTGTTTCATGTGCTACTTTTCAGCAGCAGTGATAACAGTTTAAGGCAAAATAATGGCAAAAACACGTCGTTCAATAAAATGTACACGATATTTGCAAGTGCACGCAGCGCGCCCAGTGTATTCGACTTCATTAACAAATGACTCTTATGAACCGGTTCTTTTTGAGTCAAAAACACAAAGCGCGGCCCAGTTCACTAACGAATTGTTTTACATGTGTTCATGAATCAGATAACTACTGCTTCTCGGCTAACTCAAAAGTCCTCTGAGACATCTAATCCCGTCCGGAACTGTCTGAGATTCATCGCATAATTGTTTGGTGATCCGATTCTGTGACCGCTCGCTCCGACGAAACAATAATAGCATGAAATCAATAAGAAGATACCGATCACGGAAACTAATAGCAGAGTTAGGTAAACATCTGGTCATATTGCAGTTTTCTCGATTGTTAACAAAATTTAACTGATGTTCCCAAACCGTTCATTCAGTGCTAAAAACAAAGACACATTTCCCAAATAGTTTAACAATAAGTAAGTTAAACATTAAGGTAGCAAAACTGATGACACACCAATCAGAATCTCTGCATCCAACAACAGAGAGAGGAGAGAAATTAACAAATCATTTACATGAGTATTATACTTACACATACAGTGTAATTATAGTACAGTACCAATACATTAGATGATGGAAATTTCACTATTCTATATGTACAGTAAACTGTAGTACATGTTGTACACCTTCAAAAGTGTGACTGTCAAATTTTATTTATAACCATTTTTATAATGTGTAGCCTACTGCATTTTTGCAGAACTGCGAAATGACTACCTAGAGATATAGTCTTGTGTCAGTAAAAAATATGTTTTTAAATTATTGTAGTCATTTAAGAATACCTGCAATAACTAAAACTATAGCTATAACTGAAACGTTTGAAAGACACATTTATGCTGGCTTGTCTTAAGACTTGTTTAAAAACATAAATAGTTTGGTCAGTTACAGATGTTTGCTAAAATGTTGCTAGTTGGTTGCTAGGATATTCTGGGTGGTTGCTAGGCTCTTGCTATGCAGTTGCTGGGGTGTTGCTAGATTATATGGTTGATTGTGTGTCATGAGTGATTACAGACATTCCCACCTCTGTTAGTAACAGAAAATCAAACACTGTTTCCAAAACTGATCCAGTTTGATTGCTTTGATATTATAATTCTTTCTAATGTTAAGAAATTAACATTAAAGGTTCATGAAACCCCAGACTACTTTTTCTGAGATTTTAGCAGAGATGTTTGTGTTGCACATCATAGATGAAAATGTTATCATCTGTTAATTTTAATTGGTGGAGAAAACTGGTTAATTTTGAGCTTTTCCGCTCTATTTTCATCTTCCGGGTTTAAAATCTACATTGTGCTGACGTCACAGTTTGTGACGTGGCAACTGACTATAGTACATCGATGACGCGTCAGTGTCTCATAATTATTCATGAGGCTGCGTGTTCTTATCCTATGAGAAGACATCTAATTACTTGCTTTTGTGTTGCCACCCCTCATAAACCCCATGGAATCCTTGTGCCACCCTAAAAATTATTTTCTAGATCCGCCCCTGAGAATGAGTCAACAACTTACTGATTCAACGATCCGGTCAAAAAAGCAGAGAACCAGGATATCGCTGGATCTTGAATGTACCCACGACTGATGGCTCGAGATGTAAGTTAAGCTATATTTAGGTCATGAATGTCTTAATTGTGACATTCTTGGGTCATGAATTATTTGTGAACTAAATCAGCTCAGCTGTAGAAGAGCTGTTTAAGCCCACTGAAGTACTTAAATGTGGTCATGTCTACATTTGTGTCACAATATGAAATAACATATAATTAATGCCCACACATCTTATCCACTGATGTAGCAGTTTCAAATGAACTAGTATAGTATTCCTTTAAAAATGTTAGGGCATTTTGCCCAGTGTGACGGCTGTATGTGGTATTTTTTATACTATTTTATACCACAAAATAGCATAAATGTTTTTAAAATCATTTTTAATTAAGTTTTTAAACCTAATTTTTGAAATACTATATGGCATATTATTTCACTTGTTTACAAATGCGAATACCAGTAATTCAAATGAATATTTTAGTATACTGAAGTTATGTTTTTTGATAGGGTATTGATAGTGGTTTTGATAGTCAACAGAATGTTTATGCTGCCCTTCAAACCACAGAAATGCAAATTACGTTTGCGATTTACAACAAAAGGCAGGATTCTTAGTGAATGATGACATTCATCACACAAAGCTCGGTTTTCAAATGAAAACATATTTGATACATTTATGGTTTTCTGAAATGACATTGAGAGTGTATGAATAAAAACAGAATTTTCAGAACCTCGAAATATTTACAGTTGGTTTCTTTATTTTCAGCCTGTTTCAAAGATATTTATCAAGTGGATAGTTTACTTGCTGCTTACAGAAGTGGAAAAGCCTAAAAAGATGTGTGATAAAGGATTTGTTCATTTGCATTAGGGACAGTTGTGTAGTGAATAATTATTGTTATGATTGAATTTCATATCCCCAGTCTCCTCTCAGCCTCCCTGTTGAGGCCACATTAGCGGCCAATTAAATAGTGTGTAGAAACCCGTTCCCTGTGCTGAACGGACGTTAATGAATGTCAATGACTTTACACAGGATGTATTCGTTCCCTTTGCTTGGTTATTCAACTGATTAGGTTATAATGAGGTTTGTGCCACAACCTCAGAGGCAGAGCAATGAGAATTGAAACCACCATTATGAAACCTGGGCTTGCATCGCAGCACATGCCTAATCATCAATCTTTATTACAATTTACAATGAAAATCATATCCAGTTCACCTCACAGAAGGTGTCATTCGGTCAAATAATGGAGATCGTTTTTCCTTGAGGGAACATTACAGAATATGAACAATCTTTAATAGCAAATGCGATAACATGATGGTAAATTACATCAGCAGACGTCTGCATTACTTTATCACTTTAATTGTAATGTCTGAAATAGATATTTTTGTAACAATTGAGAGTGAATGAGCTCCATTTTTTATCAAGCAGAAGTAAGAATCAACAAAATAGTCAGAAAAGCTTGTTCTGCGTAGCTCAGGTAAAAAGTGAAGGATGATTAACTGCTGCTATTGCTGAGCTAATTACTTATTGATCTTGTCTGGCAGCGTGGGTGATTGTGACCTTTGAGGTTTCGGCATTTTTTTTGCTTGACGACTATGTAGAGGAGGTGCATTTAGATAATGTGTGCTGACAAGGAGAGCGGTCTCTCAGTGACTCGATTTAGCAGTCTGGCTTCCTGTTGCCATATCAGAGAGTCATTCTTCGGAAGTTCTCTATGGCGTTCCCGAAGCTCGTTTTTGCTTTCATATGAATACCTCTGAAAACATCTGACAAGACATAAATGTGAATATGTCTTTTAAGCAATATATTTATTTATATCTATATCTATTTATATCTATCTATCTATCTATCTATCTATATACAGTCATGTGAAAAATATAGGACACCCTATTGAATTCCATGGTTTTCCGTATCAGGACATCATTAAAAAATACTGATCCTTGGCTGGTCTTAAAATTTAAAAAATAAAACCTCAGATGAACAACAACACATGACAAATTACACTGTGTCATTATTTACTGAACAAAAATAAAGCCAAAATGGAAAAGCCATATGTGACAAAGTTAGCACACCCTTACTGTTAACACTGGAATAAAGAGGGTAAATAACAGTCAAGCACTGCTAATGAAATACCTTTGATTAACTGATCAAGTCTGAGCGCCTCTATAAAAGCACAAGCTTTGGCAGTTTGCTGGTCTGGAGCCTTCGGGTATGTGTTAACACAATGCCAAGGAGGTAAGACATCAGCAATCATCTTAGAGAAGCAATTGCTGCTGCCGTCAATCTGAGAAGAGTAATACGACCATTTCCAAACAATTTGAAGTTTATTCACAAGTGGAAGACATTTAAAACAGACACCTCTCCTTCCAGGAGTGGACGTCCCAGAAAATTCACCCCAAGATCAGACTGTGTAAAGCTCAGAGAAGTGGCAGACAACCCAAGAACTACACCTCAGACTCTACAGGCCTCAGTTAACATGTTAAATGATAAAGTTCATGACAATACCATTAGATAAATATGAGACAAAAATGACTTGTTTGGAAGGCTTGGCAGAAGAAAGCCTCTTCTATCTAAAAAAAAACATTGCAGCACAGTTTAGGTCTGCAAAGTTACATCTGAACAAAACACAAGTCTTCTAGAATAATGTCCTTTGAACAGACAAGACCGAAGTGGAGATGTTTGGCCATAATGCACAGCGCCACCTTTGGTGAAAACCTAAAGAGCATATCAGCACAAACACCTCATACCAAAACACAAGCATGCTGGAGGAGGGCTGATCATTTTGGGCTTGTTTTGTAGCCACAGGACCTGGGCACCTCACAGTCATTGAGTTGGCCATGAACTCCTCTGTATATCAAAGTATTCTAGAGTTAAATGCGAGGGCATCTGTCCAACATCTAAAGTTGGGCCAAAACTGGGTCATGCAACAGGGCAATGATCCCAAGCACACCAGCAAATCTACAACAGAATGGCTGAAAAGAAAAGAATCAAGGTGTTGCGACAGCCCAGTCCAAGTCCAGAGCTCATCCTGACCCAAATGCTGTGGTGAGAGCTGTGCATAAGCATATGCCCACAAACCTCAATAAACTGGAACAACGTTGAAAAGAAAAGTGGTCCAAATTCCTCCAGAATGATGTGAGAGACTGATAAAGTCACACAGAAAATGAACGCTTCAAGTTATTCCTGCTAAAAGTGGATTTACAGGCAGTTGAATTATAGGGTGTCCTAACTTTGTCACATATGGCTTTTCCATCTTGGCTTTATTTTTGTTAAATAAATAATGACACAGTGTGATATGTCATGTGATGATGTTTATCTGAGGATTTATTTTCCAAATTTCAAGACCTGCCAAGGACCAGATAATTTTTTATTATGTCCTAATACAGAAAACCATGGAATTCAATAGGATGTCCTAACTTTTTCACATGACTGTATTTATATCTATATATATATATTTTAACAAGTCACCTATGCTCACTGAAGCTGTATTTTTTTACATAAATACAGTAAAACTGTAATATTGCTACATATTATAGAATATATTTTAAAATGTCATTTATTTGTGATGTCAAAGTTGAATTTTGATCACTCCAGTCTTCAGTGTCACATGATCCTTCAGAAATCATTCTAATATTCTGATTTGCTGCATGTTGAAGAATCAATTCTGATTATCAATGTTGAAAACAGTTGTGAAAATATTTTTAATGCATTTTTTCATGATTCTTGGATGTATAATAGAAAGCAGCTAATTTATTTATAAATAGAAATCTTTTGGATTTATTGTTGCTCTAATGTGCTGAATAAAAGCATATTATTCAGCACATTAGAGCTTCATATATATATATATATATATATATATATATATATATATATATAAACCCCCAAAAACCTTGCCGACCTCAATATTCAAATGAAATATGATAATAAATGAGAAAAAAACAATCTATTAAATAAGATTCACTGACAAATCATTCACAAACATACCAGTAATGTACAAAAGGAAAGTAAAAGTGGCCTATTTTGTATTTCATATTGACTTTAGCTTCCAAAATCAATAGTTTATTGTCAAGTAAGATAAATACAGGATTTTTTTTTTCTCTCTTAGGGCTTCACATTTCATTAAGTTACCAAATTGATATGTCCATCTGTGATTATTAAACTGCAAAAACCTGTGATTTAAATAAATAATGTTCTGCATGTGCCACATGCTTCAAAGTGAAAAAAAAATAAATAAATACCAGGAATGTGAATGAAGAAAGTAAAAGAGGTCTTTTTTCTGTTTGACTTTAACTTCCAAAATCAATAGTCTATTGTCAAGTGAGACAAATGGAGGACTTTTTCTCTTTGGGCTGCACAATTAATTAAATGAACACCACAGTATTGCCTTCAGTGATTATTAAACTGCAGCTGTGTTTTAAATAAACAGCAGCGTGCATGTGTTGCATTCTTCAAAGTGATGAAGCGATGCACTGGTTTGTCATCTAGTAAACATAATAATAGCACACATGGGACCCAAGTTTTTAGGGGTTTCTCAGAGTGGTTTGCAATATGTGAACAATTAGAGGCCTAAGTGTAATTCTTTTAAAGAAGACTCAAGTGCAAACAACCTTCAAGACTCCAGAGCAACTCTTTTTACCGGTACCAGGGCGGATGTCTTTTGCTCTTCTAACCTTGAAGCAGTAATATGAGATCTTCCAGTTCAAACCACAAATCATCTGGGGAAAAAAACGCAATACGAAATGTTCTGACCAAATCATATACAGGCCTCAATTCATAAAGGAACAACACATCCTCAGATTTGTCTTGTCCATCATGTTTTCTGATAAGCTTCATGAATGAATGTAAAGCATGAAATGTATACCAGAGTGATGGAAAAAACGATAAGAGTTATTGTTGGAAAAAAGATGCTTTATTTCCTTCACATCTGTCTGCTTTGGTCTTTCAATCTTAAGGTTAATCTTGTGCTGCCCTTGTCATGCCTGTCAAAGGGATTTTGAGTGATAACCCACCACCAAAAATTACACCTTCCTCAAAGACAAATTACAAACCATTGACTTCTACCCACTCGACAAGAGTGACAACGACAGCCTCACTGCCATGGCAACATGATATATCAAAATGGCTTGTGCTATAGTGCTTTTTGTATAGCAGGGAATGAAATGTTCATAATACCACACTACCACACTGCTCTTACTATTTTTGAAGTATATAGTATATGTTATATATAAGCAGTGTACAGAGCTTAGTGCATGTATAAGTCTATCCCATTCCATTTTTAGAGTGATAAATGAAACAGTACAGTGCAGTGTTCACTGATGTAAGTACTACATGATTCCATTTTGAACAGAAAATTCTAAAAAGACAAGACTTTACGCATCATTTAGTAGCATGGCAGTGCATTTATAAAAGACTAAGGGAATTCAGTGCACAGATTGAAGATTAAACCAAATTGTATTTCTATGCTATATTATTTACACTTTTCTACATTAAAACTGAATGTACCATATAGATAATTGATTCATACATAAATTACATTCCATTTTTTTAATGAAATTTGTCTTGAAGAAAGTTGCCAGTGGTGCAAATATGCTACTGTCTATGCTGCTACTGATGTGAAGAGTGCAAGCTACTCTCCAAATTCAATTTATTCGGTCACAAGCAGCAATGAGGAATGCACTATACTGTAATTAGTGTGATCAGGAACATGTAAAGATGTAAAGCATATGTCATCAGTAGGAGTTCACTTCTGCAAATTAGGCCAGATTGCTTTCACACCAATTCACTTTTGCACATCTAACAGGCTTTAGTCTCTATGATTACCTAATAAACCTTTTTTTCTATTTTTGCCCTGTGACACCTCAGATGTTTTATCTGACACTATCTGACACTCAGTGATGAAAACAAGGTTTTTAATATTGTTTAACATTGTTTCAAACACAGTTTGAAGTTTATTTCTATGAGAAAATTATTGTACATTTGTTTATGCACAGCTGCTAAATCTTACAAATATTTAGCCACTAGTTCTTTGCCAGGTTTTGGGAAAAGAAAAGAAAAATGATTCTAAAGTCTTTACCTGTCAGACTTGCCTGAAGGTGAATGCAAGCATGCCTTTGAAATGAAAACACTATGGGATAGATTTTATATTTAATCCGTCTATAGTATGTAGAGCACAACATTAGAAGGGAAAGTTTCAAAACTAACTACCCAGGAAAGGTTACCGTTTTTCTTGCTAAATCAAGCTCAAAGATGAGTTTTAAGTGATAAAACTGTGACGGCAGGTGGATTTTAAAATATGTGTGTATATACTAGCAAAATAAAATAAGTTAGTAGAATGAGAGTCTTATATAAAACACAGTGATTTAAGGTTGGGTTCAATTAGAGGTAGGAGTGACTCCAGTATTTACCATCGTGCTCAAGGGGAACTGTTGTTAAATTAGTGACGCGTAAGTCACTTTGAATCAAACGTATCTTCTAAATGGCAAGCAACTAACATACACACCATGAGGTCGGTTTGATTACTTTAACAACATTACCTGTAAGACGCTGACCTTTTCTCAGGTCCCCCTGCAGATGCTGATGCCCTGTAAGTAAAACAGGCACATCTTAGGGTTTTCATTTGTCCATATTATAACATATATATATATAGTATATTTTAGTAAATATTCTGAAACTGTTCTTTTGAATAGATTTAAAGGTAGCATGACAATTTCTGTGCTACTAGCGTTAAGAAATGCAATTGTATGTATGTATGCATGAATGTATAATAAGTAAGTATTATAAGAAAGCCAAATTATTAAATGCCATTTACTGAGTAATCCACTATTTTGTAGAGGGGGTCAAAATAACAATTATCTCCTGTGATATGAAGCCAAATTATATATGGGAAAATTACTTTAGATAGACAACATCATCATTATTTTTACACCAAGACAGGCAGGTCTATTAGTAAATTCTGTTAACGTTAGCAATCCTTGTGCATCATTATGTTAATGGTGACAATTTAAAAATGGGAAAAGGCAGTTTTACCCCCAAAGGTTTGGCTGTAGCTCAAGAAATTTTAAATATATCTCAATATCCTTTAAGATAATATTTCTTAAGAAAGTTTACTTTTAGGATCTTTACTGATAATGGTGTGTATTTTTTCGTCTTCAGAGATATGGGAATATTAATATTGTTCTTAGGTAAACTGTAAAATTGTCAAAAACCAAATGCATACACTTTGCATACAGCTGATACTTACTCTATTTTAAATATTACAAACATTATATTAAAAAAATGTTGAAACTACAAATGTACCTTTTTTCCTATTAGAACAATTGCATAAACATACTTGTCTGAATGCAATAGATATTATTTTTTTTTACTACTTATAAGTAGTATTAAAGATACTAAAGATTCTGTTTTAAAACTTCTCTTTTAGTATTGATTTTTTGCTAAGCAAAACATATTTTTTGACCAGAAAAAAAAGCTATAAAAGGGCAATTAATCTTTACTGTGAAAGATATGTTAATATGCCAGTCCTCTGTCTATAGCAAATTCAAGCATAAAGAATCTCTACCAAAGACTTACATTTAGTGTACATTCATTCATGCACAAAACTACTCAGGCTTACAAATATTTAGCCGTCAGTTCTTTGGCAGGTTTTGGATATAAAACCTGATTCTAATGTCTTTATCTGTCAGAGTTGCCTGAAGGTGAAGACAAGAATGCCTTTGAAATGAAAACACTATGGAATAGATTTGATATTTAATTTTCATTTAGTATGTGACAAACATAAACTGAGGTTCTGTAGAGCGTAACATTAGAAGGAAATATTTCAAAGCTAACTACCCAAGAAAGGTTGCAGTTTTCCTGCTAATTAAAAGAATGCTCCAGGGATCCTCATACATGGCTTGACAAGCGTTTGACAGTAGTATGCTAAAAGACAACGGTAATGGATGTGACATAATCTGAGCTTCTGGCTTTCCTGCACTTGATACGTTCAGTATTAAAGCCGGAACCGCTGATATAACCTAAGGATGCACACGTTGTACTTGGGGTACAGCGATAGGGCTCTTTGCAGGAGTTAGCCATTAGCTATGGTGCCTTTTGGTTCTTTTTTAAGAGTTTGTAACCCAGACACCGTTTGAAGTCTCAGCCTGCAAAAGAGTGCCAGAAGAGTAACTTGTTATGTCTTTTTCCATGCACGTTTCCTTGCTCCCTGTGTCAGTGGGATGCATGAAAACATACTGAAGTGAGGCAGCATGTGGTTGAGTGTTTGCAGAACCTAGATCAACAAATAACCAAGTGAACAGTACTAAAACGTGCATTAACATAAATTAGTTGATAGAAAAATAAGCAATAAGAATGGTAAAGAAATAAGAAATCTTGAGCAAGACCGCATATGTGACCCTGGGCCACAAAACCAGTCATAAGGGTTAATTTTTTGAAAATGAGATTTAGACTAAATAAATACTGATTTAAATGAATAAATAAGCTTTCCACTGATGTATGGTTTGAAAAGCTAGAATCTGCGGGTGCAAAAAACTCTAAATATTGAGAAAATCACCCAAATTGTCCAAATTAAATTCTTAGCAATGCATATTACTAATCAGTTTTGATAGATTTACAGTAGGAAAATTTACAAAATATCTTTATGGAACATGATCTTTTCTCAATATCCTAATGATTTTTTTGCATAAAAGAAAAATCTTTTTTGGCTGCTACAAATATACCCGCTCTACTTAAAACTGGTTTTGTGGTCCAAGGTCACATATATAGTCAAATAAATGTGAAAACAGATACTAAATGTCAGTAATAAAAAAGAAAAAAGAAAAATGAAACATGACAGCTAAAGTGAAATCAAAATGTTAAAACCCATTCAAGTCTAACTACATTCAAAATGAGAAAAAGTGTATTACTGGAAAAAAATATTGATGATTTATACTAATGGTTAGCTAATGTAATGTGTCATATTACTACTTTTAGGAGGTATGAAGCCTGGCTAAGACTGCTCATTTAAAAAGGAAGAAGACACAAAACAGACAGGAAGCTATTGTCTATTTTGTAATCAGAATCTCTGTTCTACTGTTTGCTGTTTGTCTTCTTCCTCTCTTGTTCTTTGAAGGAATTGAATATGTAAATGATTCGGTGAATCACTAATAAAGACAGTCACTTGTTCAAGTATTACATTCCTAAATGAATCAGTTTTTTTGAACACATCGGTAGAGTAAGTGATTCAGTTAAAGATTCATAAAGTCATGTGTTCAAGTATCACATTCCTAAACGTGTCAGTGCTTTTGAACACATCGGTAGAGTAAATAATTCAATTAAAGACTCATAAAGTCACGTGTTCAATATTACATTCTTAAATGTATCAGTTGTTTTTGAACACATCGGTAGAGTAAATGATTCAGTTAAAGATTTATAGAGTCATGTGTTCAAGTATCACATTCCTAAACATATCAGTGCTTTTGAACACATCGGTAGAGTAAATGATTCAGTTAAAGACTCATAAAGTCATGTGTTCAAGTATTGCATTTCTAAATGAATCAGTGCTTTTGAATACATCGGTAGTAAATGATTCAGTTAAAGACTCATAAAAGTGTTCAAGTATTACATTTCTAAATGAATCAGTGCTTTTGAACACATCGGTAGAGTAAATGATTCAGTTAAAGACTCATAAGTCATTCTTACAAGTCACATTCCTCAAGTATTGCATTCCTAAATGAATCAGTGTTTTTGAACACATCGGTAGAGTAAATGATTCAGTTAAAGACTCATAAAGTCACGTGTTCAAGTATTGCATTCCTAAATGAATCAGTGTTTTGAACACATCGGTAGTAAATGATTCAGTTAAAGACTCATAAAATTAAAGTGTTCAAGTATTGCATTTCTAAATGAATCAGTGCTTTTGAACACATCGGTAGAGTAAATGATTCAGTTAAAGACTCATAAAGTCATGTGTTCAAGTATTACATTCCTGAATTAATTTGTGTTTTGAACACATCGGTAGAGTAAATGATTCAGTTAAAGACTCATAAAGTCCGCGTGTTCAAGTATTGCATTCCTAAATGAATCAGTGTTTTTGAACACATCGGTAGTAAATGATTCAGTTAAAGACTCATAAAGTCACGTGTTCAAGTATTGCATTCCTAAATGAATCAGTGTTTTTGAACACATCGGTAGAGTAAATGATTCAGTTAAAGATTTATGAAGTCATGTGTTCAAGTATTACATTCCTAAACGTATCAGTGCTTTTGAACACATCGGTAGAGTAAATGATTCAGTTAAAGACTCGTAAAGTTGTGTTCAAGTATCGGTAGAGTAAATGATTCAGTTAAAGACTCATAAAGTCGTGTTCAAGTATTGCATTTCTAAATGAATCAGTGTTTTTGAACACATCGGTAGAGTAAATGATTCAGTTAAGTGTTTTGTTCCTGCATTATTTGTCTTTGGAGAAATGGGATGAGTGAATGATTTGATGAGTTGCTAATACAAACAGTCACTGCATCAGTGTTTTAAAGGAACAGAATGTGTGAATGATTTAATGACTCATTCAAATTAGTGACTTTTTCAAGAGACAGATTCTTGAATGAATCAATGTTGTTGAATAATTTTGAATAACTGAATAATTATTGAACAATTTTTATTTGATACAAATAAGTATTTGAAAATCAGACAAAGGTGCACGATTGGGAAATAACAAGGGAAAAAACTACAATCCCATAAAACACTGATGTAATCAATTTAAAAATGACAGATAAGTATAAAACTATTCATTTAAAAATGCTGATTGCGCATAAAGAAACAACATAGAAATGTTTATTGCAAAATATATACAAATATTTAAGTAGTTTGAGAGTGCAGGGAAACTGACTGGTGCTAAAGAGTTCTTTTGATCAATTCCTCTTTTGGGAAAAAGAGTGGGTTTTTACTTCTGGATCCCGACTGTTGCACCCTACTGACACTCTTGGAACGCCGCTCTGCCAGTCACATTCAAAGACAGCAACTAACTGGTGTATAATATATGTTTTATATAATTGTCACTAGCTTTGCGTTATATAATATGAGAGATGAGCTGAGCCTCGGATGACATTTATGTCTAGCGATGTTCTAGCCATCTACGTACAAAAGGGTGACAAGATGAAAGATCGCATTGTAAGTCAATTTTTGATGCTCAACAGAAATAGCTCTGTACTCTTAGAGTGCCAAACTGGTTTATTTTGCTTCCTGCTGACAATAAAGTCCATCCCTTCAAAGAATCCTTTGAAGGAATTGGACGTGTGTATGCATCTTTTCAGCATGAAGGCTTTTGAAACAACATTCTGTTTTGAAGTATGTGAAATTTAGTATGCAACTGATGTCCAACAAAAGTTTTCATGGCAGAGAATTCAATTGAAATTCCATACTTTAGAAGTTCTCAGTAGTTTTACTTCAGCAATCATGTTTACACACATCATGTTTCACTGGCACAACATTCAGCTCTCATTAAAGCATGAATCGCTCCCTTAGGCAAGATAGAATAATGAATGAATAATAACAATTGTTTAAAAAAATGCCATAATTTAATATTAACATTTAAACTTTTCTCTGTATTGATACAAACTGAAATACTCATTCTTTCAATGCAAAAGTCTCTCTTATTAATTTTAAAACACAAGACATATTGAATAAGGAAATATACTTTCTTGTGGTTAAAGACTGTAAAAACTGAGAACAGTGGATTCACACAACAAAGTTTTAAAAGATTTAGTTTTTATGGCTTTAAATTAAATGACTAATCTTCCTCGTAAACATTTCTACTAAATGTATGATTTATTTTACATTTTCAGATTCATAGCACAACACTCTGGATAAATCGTCTTATTTTTGGGCATGAAATTCAGATTTTTTCAGCTCAAAAGCTTAGTTGAAAGCATTAGTATGTGCTCCCTCGTTAGAGAGAACTGTGGCTTTTGAACAGGAGAGTTTTATAAGAGATACAAGAAGGAGAGTGAGAGGAATCAGAGTGACAATGTAATTCCATTTGAATCAGATTAAGGGGCCATAGGACATATTAAATAAAGTATAGTTATAGTTCATCAGTTGTGAATGGCGTTTGTGCTTTATTTCAACAACCGTCTGACATTTAGAGATACGGTTCACAGGGAGGGATGGCATGCTGTGCTCAGTGTGAGTCTACACTCGCTCTCTTTCCTCCTCTGTCTCGCTCCCGCATCAGTCTTCCTCACATATTCATATCCACTATACTTGCATATTCTATCAGCACAGAGAATGACCTTGCTAACACTTTACAATAAGGTCCAGTTTGTTGACATAATTAATCTGGGTTAATATTCATTTATAAATGATACTTGTTAATTCAACAGTAATGATACTTTATACAAACTGAAATGCTACAGCTGCATTCTGTAACTTTTTTGGTTAAAGGGGTCATCGGATGCTAAGTTCACTTTTACATGTTGTTTGAACATTAATGTGTGTTGGCAGTGTATGTACAAATCTACCCTATAATGATAGGGAAGTGCAGGGTGATGTCATCAAAATTGTCGATCCACAAGTTGAAGTCTGTAAGTTTTGAATGCTTTTATCCTGCAAATGCAAATTTTATCATTGTTTAGAAACATGCTAGTTTAAAGATAACCTTAAGGCAAAAATATTCATAATAAATGCCAAAAAACTTCAATATGCAAACTTTTAATATATGTGTTAATTAACATTAATAAATGCTGTAAGAATCTGGTCATTGTTAGTTCATTATACCTAATGTATTAATTAATGCTAACAAATTAAACCTTGCAAAATGATACCAGTATAAAAGTGTTTTACAAATATAATCATCACAAAGCTAATTTTGAACTAATCTTGTAGACAATTTCTCATGGGTTCATTTGAGTGATGAAATTTATGGTAAAACATGACAAATTGGCTTAATTAAATCTACATGATCATTAACTAAAGATGTTCTCACACCCCTGTAATTTATTACGTTTTATCAGTGAAATGTAAAAATAAAAAGGCTTTAAAGAGCACACCAAAAATGTTTACTAATCTAACAAGGTTTCCATAAAATGTCATAGTGTTGAAATTAAGTTTAAGAAAATATTTTTCATTAAAAATAATTTAAGTCTACAATTCCAATGGTAAAAAGCAGAACGATACACTTTTCCCAAAAGAGCTTCTAAGCCATGAATATGCAAACTTCAAATTGCAGATTACAGTTTTACAGCATGCATGTCATGTAATTAGCACATTTTGCCTAAGGGGTCTCCAGCCACTACAAACCAGCTGTAATCATTAAATCAATTTCAAACAGCTCTTGGGGAATAAGCCCTTACAAGCAGCTTATAATTTTTTTTGAATGATATGTGTTTTGAGCAATTGAGCAATTGATGGAAATGATAAAAATGAGTTTTTACACAAATGATTTTAAGAGAAGCTGGTATATAAAAATCCTTGATCAATCAATGGCATATTTGTTTATTTCTTTATACACAATGAACATTGTTGTAAGCACGACTGCTGAACACTTTAAAGATGACATGAAATCCAAAATTTAACCTCATGTTGGAAGTAATGGGCCGTGAATTCTCATTAGGGAAGTAATGGGCTGCAAACGTCAATTCAGTTGACAAATTGACAACTACAGGCACTAGACATTTAACCAGAAAGAACCCATTAGAGAATACAAATGTTGTTTGCAAAGGTCCACTAGATATATGTACCTTAATGGTTTGCATTGTATGTCTGTCTGTCTATCTCATTCTTTAACGACATTTCCTGTCTGTCTATACATGCTGTTCATGTTTTACAAGAAGGTACTATTAAATTCAGTGTGTTAGTTGTTATTTCTTTGTAACTGTTTATGAAATTTACTTGCAGTTACTGACTGAGTTTCTATATCAATTTTTTTCACTGTAGCCTAGAATTTTATTTGACTTTTTTCCCCAGTTAGTAAATAACTTTCTAAACTGTTCTTTCTGCTTTCAAAGGCTGAATTTTCTCTCTAGTATTAGAATGTTTTGAAAACCTTTTGAATTATTAAAGTCACCAGCAGACCTCTCATCTTATACAAAATCCTCACAGGAAACCTCTCCTCAAACAGAAACTAAAATGAGCCTAAAAAAGGGTTCTGATAAGAAAACTCTATTTGCGTTTTATACTAGAGAGTCTCTTTTAAAAACAATAGCTGAGAAATTCACATTCACGTCACGTTATTCCCCTGCATTTCAAAGCGGAAATTGCTGGCTTACTGAAAGGTCAAATGTCATAGGCTTGTCATTGTGTGTATATTGAAAGCAAATTCCCTTTTCTCCTTTAGAAAGGACGGGCCAGGTTCAGATTGGCTAATGTGTAAATTCAGACAGTTAATTTGAAGTATGATGCTTTTTAAACCCATTTTATGACTTTTAGATTATTAATTTATGTTATTTACAAAATATACTGTATTCATTTAGCCAAGCTTTGTTAGTTAACTTAACTAAAACTGTTTGAGCGACCTCCCAGCTGGCACACAACATTATAAGATGTTGATATTTGGTAAATTTTAGTTGTGATGTTGGGTGACCAAAACTCAACGTCTGATGTCAACATTAATTTGATGTCCAGTACCGACTTTTTTTATTTTGTTTTAGGTTGTGTAACCAAAATCCAATGATAAGTCGATGTCAAATTGATGTCAAATGCTGACGTCAACCCAGTTTTCATTCTTAACCAAAATTCAACATCTGTTTGACGTTGAGGTCAAACGTCAACATGATGTTATATTGACGTCTGGTGCCTGCTATGTTTACCGAGATGCTGAAGTGTGTATCTGATGGACAATTTACTATCCCATTAGGCTACAGTGGGTACAGAAAGTATTCAGACCCCCTTAAATTTTTCACTCTTTGTTATATTGCAGCCATTTGCTAAAATCATTTAAGTTCTTTTTTTTTTCCTCATTAATGTACACACAGCACCCCATATTGACAGAAAAACACAGAATTGTTGACATTTTTGCAGATTAATTAAAAAAGAAAAACTGAAATATCACATGGTCCTAAATATTCAGACCCTTTGCTGTGACACTCATATATTTAACTCAGGTGCTGTCCATTTCTTCTGATCATCCTTGAGATGGTTCTACACCTTCATTTGAGTCCAGCTGCGTTTGATTATACTGATTGGACTTGATTAGGAAAGCCACACACCTGTCTATATAAGACCTTACAGCTCACAGTGCATGTCAGAGCAAATGAGAATCATGAGGTCAAAGGAACTGCCTGAAGAGCACAGAGACAAAATTGTAGACCTGGCCAAGGTTACAAAAAAAATTCTGCTGCACTTAAAGTTCCTAAGAGCACAGTGGCCTCCATAATCCTTAAATGGAAGACGTTTGGGACGACCAGAACCCTTCCTAGAGCTGGCCGTCCGGCCAAACTGAGCTATCGGGGGAGAAGAGCCTTGGTGAGAGAGGTAAAGAAGAACCCAAAGATCACTGTGGCTGAGCTCCAGAGATGCAGTCGGGAGATGGGAGAAAGTTGTAGAAAGTCAACCATCACTGCAGCCCTCCACCAGTCGGGGCTTTATGGCAGAGTGGCCCGACGGAAGCCTCTCCTCAGTGCAAGACACATGAAAGCCTGCATGGAGTTTGCTAAAAAACACCTGAAGGACTCCAAGATGGTGAGAAATAAGATTCTCTGGTCTGATGAGACCAAGATAGAACTTTTTGGCCTTAATTCTAAGCGGTATGTGTGGAGAAAACCAGGCACTGCTCATCACCTGTCCAATCGAGGGAAAGATGAATGCGGCCAAGTACAGGGATATCCTGGACGAAAACCTTCTCCAGAGTGCTCAGGACCTCAGACTGGGCCGAAGGTTTACCTTCCAACAAGACAATGACCCTAAGCACACAGCTAAAATAACGAAGGAGTGGCTTCACAACAACTCTGTGACTGTTCTTGAATGGCCCAGCCAGAGCCCTGACTTAAACACAACTGAGCATCTCTCGAGAGACCTAAAAATGGCTGTCCACCAACGTTTACCATCCAACCTGACAGAACTGGAGAGGATCTGCTAGGAGGAATGGCAGAGGATCCCCAAATCCAGGTGTGAAAAACTTGTTGCATCTTTCCCAAAAAGACTCATGGCTGTATTAGATCAAAAGGGTGCTTCTACTAAATACTGAGCAAAGGGTCTGAATACTTAGGACCATGTGATATTTCAGTTTTTCTTTTTTTAATAAATGCAAAAATGTCAACAGTTGTGTTTTTCTGTCAATATGGGGTGCTGTGTGTACATTAATAAGGAAAAAAAAATGAACTTAAATGATTTTAGCAAATGGCTGCAATATAACAAAGAGTGCAAAAATTTAAGGAGGTCTGAATACTTTCCGTACCCACTGTATATCCACAAACAGAAAAATTATGAGGCTCACATGACAATGTCAACATGACAAGTCCAGGTTCATACAACACACATACATACTTAATAGGACACACTCTTATAGTTTATCAAATGCAGTACCACATGGAAAATAATAATGGAAAATCCCAAACCAACAGATGGGTCATTCTATAATTATGTCAGTAAAGTATATATATTTTTTTAATATATTTTCATCAATATAAAGCCCGATGCTTAATTTTCTAGTACACAGTTATATGTTTCCCAGTTACACTACTATATGTTGAAAAAGCCATATCTTTTGTTCAAAAATGATGTTCATATCACATACAACCCTGCAGCTGTCCAATTTTGTGAAATTGCTCATTCTACTCTGCATTTAAGCATGAAAATTACCTTAAATACAAATTAATTTCATAGTTTCGCCTTTACTTAGATTAGGTTATCAAAACATTTGGGTGTTCCGAAAAACCATTGTCAACTAAGTTACTCATTAGACCCCCCCTAAAAGGAATGGTTTGTCCCATTCTCGCATAATTTGCACAGTATGATGATATTTCCTCTAGAAGCACATGAATGAAACATTAGAAGTTATTTTCTCTCACTTTCCCCTAATATTGGTTAAACTAGCAAACCTGTGTCAGGGATTAATTGACTGTCAACAGTGTTACTCAGGTATTATTGCTGCAAATTTTAGACAGTTTAACTGAAACATATGTTTTGTTTATGAAAATATATTTCTAAACATCTATGCTCAGTGGTTCTAGGCTTCCATGTAGAGTTTAGGCCCAAAACACTTAAAAAGTCAACTAAGTTACCTGTCAACTGTGTTACCTAGTAACATGGTGGCAAACATAGATGGTATTTTATGCACATATTCCTACAGATCACCTTTATTTGTATAGCACTTTATACAATATAGATTGTTTCAAAGCAGCTATGTCATGTTTGGGTTTTGGGGAAATAGGAAAACCTTTTTCTGCACATTGTCAAATTCTAAATGTACCCGTATTTATAGAATGATCCAGATGCTGACTTCAAAAAACAATTTTAGATCTCCTTAAGACTTTTTGCAAACAGAAGTTGCCCTCTATATTTCTTTTGTTGACACCTGGTGGTGGTGTTGAACTCAGGGCTTGTGTTTACTGGTCTCACCCTGCAAATTACTGATTGATTGTATATGTGTCAATGCGTGACTGAACTTGTTTGATCTTCTGGTTGTTGTTGTTTTCTTCGCCTTAAGAAATGCAGTTTGTCATGGCAACAGAGTGGACTAGGACTAAATGTCCATATGTGTTTGAGATTGTTTACTTCTGTCCCTGTTTGTGAAACCACATCCTCGTTCACCACTTTCAACATGTCTGTACTATTTATTGCAAAAGGTTTGATTTTTTTTTGTATTAAAAAATAATCAAAAGAAAATCCTTTTTTTCTAATAAGAGCACAGTGTAACATATATCAAAAACTGAACATATGTTAAAAACAAACAAACAAAAAAAAAAAAAAACAGCAATTCCAGTTATTATGAATGAAGCAGTGATATATTGTAGAAAGAAAAATTCCTATAGATTTTAATAAGACTGAATCCCATGCTCATGCTCATTTCACCTCACCTGTATTATAGTTGCCCTGTAGCTCTGACTCAAGACCTGGATAATGAGGAGAGGTTAGGAACATTAATGTCACACATCAGGCTAGACAGATTGAGCGTAGGAGGAAAGCATTCACCTCATCTCCTGAACAACAGCCCAGGTCTTCACTTGAATGATAATCAAGGCCTAAATTCAAACCTTAGTCTTAAGAAAGGAAAATGCTTACCAATTAACAGGACTATGTAGAATTCAGAATCCCTTGTAATTAGTGACATCTGTGGCCGTTAAGTGAACTGCAGCCAGCAGTTTATTGCTCATGTTTGCACTTGTGCACAATTAACTTACAAGAGACTGATTGTGATTTAATGCCTGATTTTTTTTTATGCCCCTTTTTTCATGAGGTAATTAAAATTCTCATCACATATTGAAGCTTGGTCAGGACCCGTATGCGTCACTTTTTGACGTGCATGGTCCTCCATTGCTTTTAGTTGTTTGCATTATGCGTCATATTTAATGGTTTGCATGCATTTGCTAAAATAGAAAACATTTTATATAAATATTTAATCACTGAAAATAATCTTGTTTTTTTTAAGGTTTCGTTACAAGCTGTTCACATACTGACAATAAAAAAAGATTAATACATGAAAATATCTACATGTGAAGAGTTCAGATGCAAAAGCCTCTAAGTACATAACACTTGTTACCAGTGTTTTTCTGCAACCACTTTGTGTGTGCAGCTGCAAGTGACGTCACTGTGACGTCTACTCAAAATTGCTCTATAGGGAGCGCCGGTACTACACTCAGTATCGTTATCTTATTTTTGACCAAGATAGCTTTTAGAGGCTTTTGCATTGGAACTCTTTATATATTTACAATAATTTATACAATACATATCTACCATATTTTTTTTTTCAAGACCACTCTTTGTGTATAAAAATAGAGAGCAGTGGATTAGCACTGTACAATATCATTAGTAATGCATTTAGTATGATGAACTTATAGTATTTATTAATTAGTTAATGCTAATTTCTAAACATATTAATTTATATTTATTTTTATTTTATTTAATTCATATTTTAAATTATATATACAGTACTGTGCAAAAGTCTTAGGCCACTAGTATTTTCATCAGCTAAAAAATGGTTTAAAGTCAGTTAAAGTCAGTCTTTTGCTGTAGTGTGTCAGTAGGAAATATCAGATTACATTTCCAAACCTTCATTTTGCCATTAATCGTAATAATCCAGTGAGATTTTTGTTTGCACAAGTAGTCTGACAACAGCGAGTGCTCTGCACAGAGATCTGATCTCATCATCATCCAGTCTGTCTGGAATGACATGAAGAAACAGAACAAACTCAGAGAGACTAAATCCAGAAGAACTGTGACAAAGTCTCCAGGATGCTTCAAGAAATCTACCTGCAAAGCTGCAGCACCTATAAAAGTTTTAGGCACTTGTGTAAAAATGCTGTAAAATGAGGATGCTGTCATAAATAGATTTTCTTTATCACCTTTATACCTTCTAGCAACTAAATGAAATCAACATTTGGTGCGACCATTCTTTGTGTTTACAGCAGCTTTTGCCCTAGGTGCGCTTGCGCAAAATTTTTCAGGTAGCTTTGCAGGTAGGTCTCTTGAAGCATTTTGGAGACGTTGCCACAGTTCTTCTGGATTTACTCTGTTTCAGTTTGTTCTGTGTCTTCATGTCATTCCAGACAGACTGGATGATGATGAGATCAGATCTCTGTGCAGAGCACTCGCTGTCATCAGACTCCTTGTGCAAACAAAAATCTCACTAGATTATTACAATTAATGGCAAACAGAATGTTTAGAAATGTAAACTGATATTTTTTTACTGACACACTACAGCAAAAGATAGAAAAAACTTACTTTAAACCATTTTTTAGCTGGTGAAAATACTAGTGGCCTAAAACTTCTGCACAGTACTGTATATATATATATATATATATATATATATATATTCAATGTTAAAGTGTATAGAGTATGTAGAATTGAACATAAATAAATGCTGTAATACTTAATACTTTAAGTATTGTAAAGTTTCTCCACATTTCAAACTGAATTCAGTTTTTACCCACAATGCATAGCTCTCTTGTGCAGTAATTCCACATCCGATTGAGCGGCAAACACTTTTTGCCAATCCACACTCGGCAGCCCAGACAATTCAAACATACCCCCGGCAACAAACATCAATCTGAGCAAAGTCAGGAAAAAAACAACGTCAGAAGGACGGGTTGTAATGACGCCTCACAGCCCCTGAGGATCTGTTCCTTTTTTTAAAGCCCCATTTCTCACTTGTCTCTTACGTAGCCAGAGACCGGGCCATCCTTGTGTTATAGAGTATTAGAGATAATAAAGTCAGGCGGCGTTGGCATGTGATGGGAGACTGTATGCGTGACTTCTTGGTCTGGCTGTAGAGAACTAGTTGGAGGTGGGCTGCAAGCGGAGGGCTTTTGACAAGGTGCAGCTTAAGTGATGTGCTCTAATGAGCTCTAATGAAAGAGGGCAGACAGATGAGACAGAGGCAGGACTGCAGGAGCTGACAGAGCCTGTCTGGGGTGAAGCACGTTTCTGAGAGATTATGACATTAGGAAGTGTGTGGTGTATCATCGCTCATGTCAACACCACTCACGCAACCAGAGAACATTTTGATGCTCAGGGGACTTAATGGATTTGCCAATTGACTGCTAGAGTGATGTATTTCTGTAGGCCATGCCGGAAGTTAACATCACCCTGCTTCCCTTGACAAAATCTCCACAGGATTTTTCTATTGGCGTTTTGATTATTGCAGAAAACAAGCTCTGTGACCAGCACAAGTTAATGATTCTTAGGCATTTTGTTCATCATGATAATCTTCACAAATGAACACAGCTTTTATTCATTTTAAAGCCTAAACACAATTACTAAAAAGCTGTAAAAAGCTGATTTTAGGCTATAAATGAACTACATCACAGTTGTGTGACTCCATCATCACCACCATTAAGCTTCTGACAAGTCTTTTAGTTAAAAAAAAAAAAGTACAGAAAAAAAGTATGAAAGTATGAGTTAGAATATTATCGAAGCCCAAAAAGTAAGAATTGCAAGTTATCAAGTCAGAATTGTGAGATATAAACTCGCAATTTTTAGAAAATATCAATATTTTTCTCCCCGCAGAACTGAACATTATAACTCCCAATTGCAAGTTTATATCTCGCAATTCTGACTTTTTTTCTCACTTTTCTCACTCGCAGTTGCGAGACAAAAGTCAGTTTAAATCTTGCAATTCTTTTTTCCTCAGAATTGCAAGTTTAAATCTGGAAATTTAGAATTTTTTCTTCCGAATTTCAAGTTTAAATCTCGCAATTTTGACTTTTTTCCTCAGAATTGTAAGTTTAAATCTGGAAATTTTGAATTTTTCCCTCAGAATTGCAAGTTTAAATCTCACAATTGTGACTTTTTTCCTCAGAATTGCAAGTTTAAATCTGGAAATTTTGAATTTTTCCCTCATAATTGCACGTTTAAATCTCGAAATTCTGACTTTTTCCCTCAGAATTGCAAGTTCAAATCTTGCAATTTTGACTTTTTTTCCTCAGAATTGCAATTTTAAATCTCACAATTTTGCCTTTTCTCCTCAGAATTGCAAGTTTAAATCTTGCAGTTCTGACTTTTTTTCTTCAGAATTTTAAGTTTAAATCTAGAAATTTTGGCTGTTCCCCTCAGAATTGCTATTACTTACTTTTTTTGTAAGCTTGCAACTGCGAGAAAAAAAGTCAGAACTGTTAAATAAAAAGTCGCAATTAACTTTTTTTATTGAGTGGTGGTAATGTGCTTCCATAAATTCCACTCTTTCGGTGTGATGACGTTCGATGTGTCGACAACCTAGTCCCATTTTAACAATTTGTTAGCTAGCACCTTTTTCAGATACATAAACTAATAAAAAATTAAAGTATACATGCTTTAGTTTTTACATTTAGATTACTTTTGTCACCATTTAAGAATCACTTACAGTGAAAGCAAATAATTTTCACACTGTACATTATAATGGTGTGTTGCCTAAATTCGTTTGTAGCACTTGGATTATTATATTATTTAGTGTTTTATTTAGTTATTTAGTAAATTTAATTAAAAATATAGACATTTCATACTGGACATTTATTGATTAACAGCAATGCCATTAAAGTAATTAATGTATCGACCAGAATTATAATATTATGCATCTCTAAATGCAATACTATGAGCAAATAAATTATTGGCTATGTCTCAAAAGCAAACTTGTATAGACAAATTTAAAATGTCATTTTGCATTAGTATTTGTACACCCCTCCAAAAATAAATAAATAAATAAATACAATAAAAAAAAATAAAAATAAAAGCATAGGCATAAATCATCACACTGGAATTTTAATCAATACTCTGTACACAGGAGGAAGGTCATTTCATGTAACCCTCCACTCACTCACTAGTCTACTGCTCTATATCTGGTTTTCAGCTGCTGTGAACTAAAGCTAAAGATAATTATGCACTAATTAGCAGAGAGACAATGACGAGGCAGTTTTGAGATCTTTCATGCAGAACAATGACTTCCCTGGGAACAGGAGAAGCAGAAAAACTTCAAATAAAAGAAGAAATTCTCCATTTCTAGACACAAGAAAAACATTGATTAGAAAGAAAGAAAAAAAACTAGAGGAAAGAACTGACAGACATGAATAAGCATTTCTTATTAAAAACCAAAGTGACAGACTATATAAAAAAGGTGATTGTGAGATGTGAATCAACGGGAGATGTGTTTTAAAAGAATGATCTCACTTCAATTAGACTGTAAAACTCTATCAACAGCATCTATGGCAAATGTTTTTTTATAATAAGAAAAAAGAAGGATCCCAAAAATGGCAATTACACAAGACTACGTATCCTATATTTATACTTTGCTGCCATGGTGACATAATATATATAAGATACATAAGATAATGCTTACCTGATAACTTAAATGACAATGATATGTGAAAGGGATGTGACGCAAGTAACAATCTATAAAGAACATTTAGTGCTAAGAGAATTAATTATTGTAATGGACATAATGTCATAAATATTGTCGACAGAGCTTAACCTGTAATGAACATTTTCTTAGAACTACATAATTCAGGACCTTATAGAAAGACGGTGAAAGAGGAAAAAGCTGATGTAGCCATCAGGAGGTGTCTAGTTGATGATGTACTGAAAATAGCAGAAGACCAGGCAACTGGCAGCTTCATAAGATGGAAACAGTCTTAGATTTGAACACAAATTAAGATTTTTTTTGATGAAATCCAAAAGCTTTCTGGCCCTGCATAGAAAGGAACACAACTGACACATTCAAGGCCCAGAAAGTTACTAAGGACATTGATAAAATGGTCTGTGTGACATCAGTAGTTTAACCTTAAAGGAAAAGTCCACTTCCAAAACAAAGATTCACATATAATGTACTCACCCCCTTGTCATCCAAGATGTTCATGTCATTCTTTCTTTAGTTGTAAAGAAATTATGTTTTTTGAGGAAAACATTTCTGCATTTTTCTCTATATAGTAGACTGGTATGGTGCCCCGAATTTGAACTTCCAAAACGCAGTTTAAATGCAGCTTCAAATGATCCCAAATGCGGTTGTAAATAATCCCAGCCGAGAAAGAAGGGTCTTATCTAGCGAAACGATCGGTTATTTTCATTAAAATAATACAATTTAAATACTTTTTAATCTCAAACGCTCATCTTGTCTTTCTCTCCCTGAACTCTGTGTATTCTGACTCAAGACAGTTATGGTATGTCGAAAAACTCCAATCGTATTTTCTCCCTCAACTTCAAAAATCATTTTAAAATTATCCTACATCGCTGCAGAAGTACAGACCCAGTCCTTGCAAAGTGAACATGCAAAGAAGATCAAACACTCTTAACAAAAATGGTAAAACAGTGATATAGGACGATTTCGAAGTTGAGGGAGAACATGAGATGGGAGTTTTTCGACATACCCCAACTGTCATGAACCGGAACATAAACAGTCCAGGCGGAGTAAGACAAGACAAGTGTTTGACATTAAAAGTATATAAATTGTATTATTTTTTATTAAAATAACCAATTGTTAGATAAGACCCTTCTTCCTCGGCTGGGATCGTTTACAACCGCATTCGGGATCGTTTGAAGCCACTTTTAAACTGCATTTTGGAAGTTCAAACTCAGGGCACAATATCAGTCCATTATATAGAGTAAAATACTGAAATGTTTTCCTCAAAAAACATAATTTCTTTACAACTGAAGAAAGAAAGACATGGACATCTTGGATGACAAGGGGGTGAGTAAATTATTTGTAAATTGTTGTTCTAGAAGTGGACTTCTCCTTTAATTTTATGAAGCTACTAGAATAGTGTGCACAAAGAAAACAAAAATAACGATTTTATTCAACAATTTCTTCTCTTCCATGTCAGTTTTTGATGCGCTTTCATGAGTCAAAGTTGCTGTTCAAGTTGATGTTCATGTTACTATCTATGCAGGGTCAGAAAGTCAGAAATCGTAATTTGTGTTCTGAAGATGAACAAAGGTCTTATGGGTTTGGAACAACATGAGGGATGAGGATGACTAATTAATGACAGAATATTCATTTTTGGGTGAATATCCTTTTAAACATGACCCGCACATAGAAAACCTCTTGTTGTTTCTTTTTTTTTTAATTTTCTTTTTTTTTTTGTTTAATCAGGTGCATTCTCTGATTGGCCAGAGCACTGGAGCAGTAGGTGGTGGAGGGCAAATCAAGTACATGCATTGATTGCGTGTTCTAAACCCAATCAAATGATTTGAACATTTCTAAGAAGAGGGACTTGAGAAACTAAAATGATTGAGAATATGCACTTGATATATTGTTTTTAGACCATATCTGCTCTCATATCTACACATTTTATATATATGGCTACTAAATATATTGTAAAATTTGATGAAACCTATTCTGATAAGCCATGCAAAAGATATCTTCAGCATTATTAGTTGATTTGTAATTTATTTTTGAGGTGAAAAGAATACAGTAAACACATAAAAAACTTGTTAAAATCAACAAAGGCTAAATGCTTCATTGGCGCTCACAAACATTAGTTCACAAAGCTCACAAAAGTTTGGAGTCAATACAATCAAAGCAACAGTAAAGACATACAAGGTAAAAACAAAAAAAAAAAAGGTGAAAGAATACTGAAAAAAATCTTTCTGAAGGATCATGTGACACTGAAGGCTGGAGTAATGATGCTAGAAATTCAACTTTGCATCACAGGAATTAATTAAATTTAAAAATATATTCAAACATTAAACAGTTATATAAAATAATAATAATATTTCATAATAGTAGCACTTTTACATGTATTAATCAAATAAATGCAGCCTTGGTAAGCAGACTTCTTTCAAAAACATTGTCTTAAAAAAACACACAAAAATAATTGGCTATTATATACACTCAATTTATACAATATGCAATGTGATGCATAACTTTCAAGATGTATTTGACTCCAACCTGTTATGAGCTCTAGTACAACACATCATTTGGGTAAAAAAAAGGGGCAACCAAATTAATGAATGTAAATATGCAGAAAATAATATTGCAATAATATTGTGCACACCGCAGCATATTTCCTCATGTTCTTTCTCCTATAATGGCCTTTTGCTGACTCGCCTCATTGCTTTCTCCATCACCTTCAAACGTGCTACACATCACTCACCCATCACACAGAAATTGCCGATGTTAACCATGTTTACTCTTCCTGTTGACTTTGTCTTTACAAAGATACAGATAAAGCATGAAAGCCATGTTTCCACTCACGGCCGAAAATCCAAACATATCTTGTTGTGTGCCGACATAACCCTACATCCCCCTTCGGAGATTGTATTTACCACAGAGATTAAACGGGAATGGTAGGGAGCCTCTGGGAGGACAACAGAATTGATCACATGTTGCTCCTTTTTATCCCTTTCTCAAAGAGAGGGGGATTTTGAAAAAGCAATTAAACCTGTGTGGAGAGCAGGAATTCAAACTGATGACAGTAATGGGCCAGAGGGAATGTGACAGGTACATGGTAGAGCAGCCCAGAGTGAGTCTCCATCTGCTGCAGCTGCTGCGTACTAATTAGCCCAGCAACAGTGACAAAGCACATTAAGAGCTCTCATACGGGCTCCCAGGCAAAACTGAAGAAACGCTGGGTAGTCGCAGCCCCCTGAGTCACTTGAATGTCGGAAAGAGGCGGCAGCGATCAGAGCGCCATCAGTCATGCTGTTTGAGTGACTAATTCATTTGATCGGCCAAGCTTGCAGTTCCCACAATACCTCTTTGGTAAAAATTCAAGCGTTAATTGGCTTGTAATGCTTTATTGCTCTCCTAACATATTCCTCTGATGTTTAAATACATGAGAGCCTGTCGCTCAGCTTGCTCTTGATATAAAAGTGAAATTCATTGTGAATATGCGTTTTAGTTGTCAGCTCCAGCAAGTGTATTGATTTACAACAATGCACTGAAAAAACAACTATATTGTCCAGTTTACTGGACCTTTTTGAGTTATACTGTGAATACTAAGAAATGTTACTTGAAACTACATAAAAACCTATGACAGACCAAATGTTGTCTCAATTATTTAAGTAAAGTTGTCTGGACAAACTAACCAAAACTAAACAATACTGTTGAAATTTTAAAGGGAACTCTGGGTAGTAAGACTTGTATGGCTTAATATCATGTAAATAATGTAGAAGAAAACCCATGAAAGATTTATGTTATTTAAAAAATCCACATTGTTGATAATTATTTTGGACTATGGGGGCGCTATTATTTCAATGACGTGAAATGATTGCACTGGATGAGCTACTGGCTACCTGTTGCTATTTTTACTCTGAAAATAAAATACTGATAAGATGCTACATTGTGCAGCTTTTGGTTGTAATTTTCAGTTAAAGGGCAACAAGAGATGTAATGTAAATCTTCACTGCTTTCCTAGTGATAAGAAGAGGAGAAAAGTACAACGGCAGTTTAGTGCCATGTTAAAATTAAAAAAACAAAAATCTAATATTATTAGATTAAAGTCATAATGTTTCGAGAATAAAGTTGAAATTACAAGAATAAAGTCTAAATATTTTGAGAATAAAAACAAAATATTTCAACAATAAAGTCAAAATATTTTGAGAATAAAGTCAAAGTTATGAGAATTAATTTGTAGCAATTTTAGAGAGTATATTCTAGTCTATTGTGGTCAATATCACTGTAAAGTGCCTTTTGGTGTCCTGTACAAAAATAACTCATTTTCCATAATAACCTAACATAAAAATGACTATGAAAGGGTGTGTTATATTAGTCTAAGTTTTTTTTTTTTATATTTATAACAAAAGCATTGCTTGGCTTTTTAGATACATTTTCTAGATTTTTTTAAGTTTTGTTCAGGAGGACACATGTTATTTTGCTATGTCCCATGCACTAGATTAAAGTCAAATCATAAAATCTTAAAATTTTGTTCTCCTGTTAATATTTTGTTAAATAAGAGATTACTCAATTTGAGTGTGTTGAACATTTGGGAATAAAAATTAGATTTAATTTAATTAAAAAAAGAAGAGTTTGTCCATGTCCCTTGAATGTTTGTCCACCCTGTCTTATTGGGGAATCTGCCACATCTGGACAACAGATTTTTTGTCTCTTCAGTGGTGGAAATTTCAATGGCTGAGGTAAGTTGGTGACTTTTAAACTGACAAATTTTCTTTGTATGGGTTTGCTTACTTGCTTTTCCTAAGCTTAACATGGCCACCCTGTCGGCATAAAATACGCCAGAAATTATTAGAATACAGTTTTTTTCAAAATATGCACGTTTAAATATACCAAATTTTCTTCAACAACGAGACTGACTATTTAGCTAATCACAGTTTGTTGTAAACTAATATGCTAACAGAAGCTAAAAATGTCCACCCTGTCGTGTCGGCCACTCATACAGCATTCTTTTATAGTTAATATTGCTAAAAACTGAAATGAATGGGGGGATGGGGGGTAGGGATATCGATGTGATTGAGAATGTAATTATATTATTTATTATTATTATATTTTTTTCAAAGTTGTTTTCGAATGTGTCATATTTTGTCATGGTTTGTGTGTTTTGCTTTATGTGTCCACCCCGTCGTGTGCTGGTCCACCCTGCTATCTTGATATTTTAAAATAATATTTTAAATAATAATTCAATCATAACTGTGTAATCCAGTGTGTTCAGTAGCTAGGTGTGGGGGGGCAATAACATGCAAACAAAAAAGAAAAAAAAATATGTGCGAACTGTATGAATTTCTTTAAAAACACATGAACCCTGTTTAGGAATAGGACCTTTCAGAAAATATCATTTGCATCTTAATATTGCAATGAAAATGTATTTAACAGTAATATATATGTCCATGACAGGGTGGAAATATCTGGTTTATGCTTCAAATAATGGCCCATAATTATCTAAAAAAAATGTGTGGGAGCTCAGCTAATATGTTTTTATAGTACTAGAGTGTCTACTATTTATGACATGACATAAAGTGAATGGAAAATTAAGACCAAAATTTTTGAGTATTTTAAGTCTTGAAAGGCACTCTATGGTGATATTGACCCATTGTGCTTGCAAATGGCCCGAATTGGGAGCAGCGGGAGATATTCCAAAGTCTCAGCTTTCAAAATCTGTCAGTTTTATAACAAAATACAAACAATATGAATATTACAATAACGTGTTTTTCATGCTCTTTAATGTGACATGACAGATCGCTGTATTTGATTTATTTTAAGTGGATTGTGTATCAGTCAGCTTTCCAATTACAATGAGACATTCGTTTTATTAACTTAGGGTACCCAAACTCGGTCCTGAAGGGCCGGTGTCCTGCAGAGTTTAGCTCATACCCCAATTAGACACACCTGAACCACCTAATCAAGCTCTTACTAAGCATGCTAGAAGCTTCCCTGCGGGTGTGTTGAGGCAAGTTGGATCTAAACTCTGCGGACCTGGGACCAAGTTTGGGCACTCCTGACTTTTTGACTGTTTTTGACTGTTTCTTCATTCCTTTTGATGTTCCTTCCCATTTATAATGTGCTATAAACTTGAAATAAAGAGGAAAAACACATTTATAATTTGTGTTTTGTGATAAAACTGAAAAAGCTGATAAAGCTGAGCTGTGTTATATTAAAAGCAACAAAGCACAAAATTATTGCGATTACTGGGTGGCAGACAAATAATGAATGGAAGACGTGAAATATTATTTCTAATCACTTACTGTATTATACCATGAATAAAACAGCTTGTGAATAGTTACTTATATACCTCAGGAAGGACAACAACATAACTTATGTCAACGAATTGGAGTCTACTTCCGCCTTTAGAATGTTTTGTTGTTTTTAATGAAATACATGTGAGGAATGAAAGAATCGATGCCACAGTTGTTTTTGCGGAGTAGGTGGTGGAATTTTCACAAAAAAACTGTATAATTGATTAAAACAAATCTAATTGTAATCGAAAAGACGATTGATTCACATAAATACAGCGATCTGTCCTGCCACATCAAAGAGCATGAACACATTATTGCAAGACATATTGTTTGTATTTCAAAACTGTTTTATATTAAAAGTACCCAGAGCACAAAGCTTATTGCTATTATTGGTTGCCTGGTGCACTATAAATAGGCCTAATGAATGCAATCCAAGACGTGAAATATTATTTCCAAGCATGCTGTCCCTGCAAGTATAACACGTTATGATTTCTGCTAATAATCCCACATATATTCAAATAAATTCCGGTGGCCTGGCAACTTCTCCTGGGGCTCCCAGTGCGGGCCATTTTCATGTGCGGGCTATACAAAATATTATAACTTTAATTGCTACAGTTTAACTATCGTAATTTTGACTTTATTCTCAAAACATTTTGACTTCATTTTCAAAATATGTCGACTTTATTCTTGAAATATTTCAACTTTTTTTTTTTTTAACATGACAATAAAACGGCATCGTAGAAAAGAATGAGAAGATGAATGAAACCTCCTGACGAATAACGAATAAAACCTCCAGAAGACACGTCTTTGTTCTCTCCACTTTTGACGCTTTTAGTAGACCCCAGCTACTGAAAAAGCTTACAAACAACAGACAAGAAATGCTAGATGCCATTCTGGCAGGATGCAAACATGCCGACGCTTGTCATGACGCGCAGCCACTGAATGAGTTTCTCAGCACAAATTTCACTCCATATCTGGAGGTGACTCCTTGTGGGGAAAATTAATGCCATGACATTTGGTTTAAGCCTACGCTTATATCTATCACCACCTGTTAAGCCAGGGGTCACCAAACTTGCTCCTGGAGGGCCGGTGTCCTGCAGAGTTTATCTCCAACTTTCCTCAACACACCTGCCTGGAAGTTTCAAGTATACTTAGTAAGACCTTGATTAGCTGGTTCAGGTGTGTTTGATTAGGGTTGGAGCTAAACTCCGCAGGGACACCGGCCCTCCAGGACCGGTTCTGGTGACCCCTGTGTTAAGCTCTTTCAGTAGCTGTGGTCATCGTATCAGCATGTTATTTTCCAAGTTGGGTTGCGGTTAAAATAGCAACAGGTAGAGGCAGTAGCTCACTGAGCACAACCATTTGATGACATTGAAATAATGGCGCCCCCTATAGTCCAAAATATATATAAAACGATGTGGATTTTTTTTTAAATAGCCTAAATCTCTAATGGGTTTTCTACTGCATGTTTCTGTAATAGACATCATTTACATTATATTAAGCCATACAAGCCTTAATATGCGGGTTTTCCAGGGGTTTTGAGTTCCCTGCATAAATAAATTATGCAGTTACAGGATTTCATGTGGCTATAGTATTTTTTGTTTCGCTTTTTGCTGACTTTTTAAAACTATTGTTGTTTTATTATTATTTTTTGTATTGTGATGTTAAGAAGATTTTAAGATTTTAAGACCTTAAAAGATGTTAAGATTTTTACATTTGTTGATGGTCACCGTTCTTAAAATTTGTGCGTCAAGCATTGAGGTCTATGTTCAACATTCAAAAACTATATCGCAGATATCTTTGCTTTTAAGGTGTAAGGTGTCTTCAGAAACATAGCATAGAAAGATAGCACAGATCACTTCACAATGTCCTATAAAACTATATATGGTTACCTAAGTGATAGATCTGTTTACTGCAAAAATATTCTAAACATGAAATCTATAGTTGCTTCAATGAAATTACTAGCTGAATAAGGCAATCTGAATTTAGAAAAAAATGCAGTGTCACTAAGGCTATAAATACATGAGGCAATTTTGCCAGGCAACTTTAAACAATAATGCTTAGGCACTTTCTTATTGAGAATGGGTAACCAATTTCTATCTGGATACTGAAGATGGCAAAAAGTTGCCCTGTGTATCAGCCTAACCTAAAACTCTGAATGCATAAAACTGCATTAATTTTTTTTTTTTTTTTTACATTTTCTAAATAATTCCTTTTTTACAGTGTTGGCACCATTCTTGAGGTTTTTCTGTTAGGTCTTATGGATGCGTCAATGAGTGCATTACTTTGCACTGATTTTTTTTTTTCGTTATCTCAATGCTCAAGACTAATATCTTACATGATAAACTGAGCAATAAAGGTGCATTAAAAACATCAGTTAAATGTGGGCTGCCTATCAAGATTAGAGAGCTGTTATGGCATTGTCGTCAAATAATAGACGTTGCTCCTTCAAAATTACCCCTGTCATGACTGAAACCGGTGAACAATAAAAATCATACCTCAGTTAAAAAGTGGGGCCACCCACATTAAAATCAGATCCCTTCATCTCTTTTCTAACGCCTTCTTGTTGATGTCTTATAGAAATTTCTCAAACATTCCTCCATCCACTGTTTTTTGACATTTGCTGCTGTAGGTCAGAACATAAGCAAACAAACAAGCATTTCAAAGAAAGGTCTCCTGTGCTGTGGTTAGAAACGCTTGAGAAATGCATGATTCCGGGTAGTTTGGCAAATCATGTGCAAAAAACACAAACGCTTAGCTTTTTATATAAGCATGAAGATGTTATGGGGGTGAGAATGGATCACAGATTTCCTTGTCATGTGTCATTCTGCCATCTGTCCCTGTTTTAATAATCTGTCCTATTTCTGCTTTAACACAAAATATCCAGATGCATGCTTGAATAATAACCAGCTAATAACCAGTACTGTTTTTAAAAGTATGCTAAAGTGTACTAAAGGGTAAACATCGGCAAGAGGCTAGTTTGGTTGGGAATTGGGGATTGACAACAGAACACTGTTGTTGGCTATATGTGCATATACATTGTACACTGTAAAAAACAATTTGTTGAGTCGACTTCAAATAAATTGTTACCCGGCTGTCTTAAAATTTTAAGTTCAGTCAACTCAAAAAAAAAGTTTAGTCAACTTGAAATGGTAAGTTGTACTAAGTGACAACTTAGATATTTGAGTTAATTCAACTTAAAATTTTAAGGCAGCTGGGTAACAAGACCGGCTTTTAAATTTAACAGACCAAATTTTGTTTATTCAACTCAAATATCTAAGTTGTCACGTAGTTCAAGTTAACATTTCAAGTTGACTAAACTTATTTGAGTTGACTGAACTTAAAATTAACAAATTAACAAATTATTTTTAGATGACTCAACAAATTGTTTTTTTTGTTTGTTTGTTTTTTACAGTGTAGTAGCACAATATTTAATTAAGTATATTCATTATAAGCATGTAATCCTCAAAGTCTGTGCTGGCTGCAATGCGTGTTTCACATTGTGAAAAGGCCTTGTATCATATATTGAACTACTTTCTTTTGGTCTTTTTTAAGAACACAATCATGGTTTGTTCACAGGAAAATAACTCTTTGAGTTATTTTGAGGAAAATAACTTATTTGAGTTTCTTCACTTTAAAAACTAAAGTGAAATCGGCTTTCTTGTTGAAAACTCTCTTGAGAATTTGGGGTCTTGTATAGCAGTTGCTAAGTTATAGAAGACTATGTGTGGTGAAGGACATTTATGAAATGCGAAACAGAACAACTTGTGTGTGCATTACTGTTCAAAAAAGAAAAAAAAAACAGTGTACTTTACTGCATAATTATGCATGTCCTTGCTGAGAGAACAAATGTGTGTTCACACTATGAATGACTCGAGGTCAATTACAACCATGATCTTCAGCTAAATTATTTTACTACAAAAGTGTAGGTGCTCATTTCATTTTCCGCAAAGCATGAGAACCGTTATGAGTTTGCACGATGCACAAATCATTTGGTATGCGAGTTTATGAGTGTCACTTAAACGCAAATACGCTTCCCGTTTAAATGCAAATTAGAGAGGCTCTTGCATAGTAATATGCAGCACTTCAATCTACGAGGTCTCAGTTTAACTCTTCCAATTAGATACAGTTCTGAGACAACAGAAATACAGTGCATGGATCACAATCTGCATATTTAAAACCAAATTAGCTTGGTGGTTTAAAACCCGAACCGTTTCTACCCAGAAAGGGGAAATGGAGGGTTAATGGGCTGCTCTACTGCAGATTTCCTGGGATGTAAGAGGGTTAAATGTGTAAACATCTCTGTGACCTCGAGCTTTGATGTCTTGATGACCCTCTGGACAGGTGAACTCCTTTCCCCTGGTGCCAAAACACTCAGCCTCAACTCTAAATGTCACGGTGTCCTGGGTATGTCCTTGATTTATTTCAAAATTATAGTGGTTTGTGAACAATAGGAGATGCGGAGGTGGTTCTGTGAGCAACTGGTGAGAGTACACAGGTAATCTTGAGGTATATGACTTTTTGAATGTTCAGGTAATTTAAGATATCTAACATGAAGCCAGCGGAACTGCCTTAAACTGGAGAAATGCTCTGCTGAATTCTGGACCGTTTGAAGTTTGTAAAGACATTTTTGTGAAACACCACTGAGAGGAGAATTACAATAATCAGTATGGGATGTAAAAAGGACAGCAGTAGTATTAGCAGAAAGAAATGGTTGCAAGAAGTTAATATTTCACAAATTATAATATGCTGATTTACATGTGCCTCAAAAGATAAAGTGCTGTCAAAGATAAAGTGCATTTTCCTCTGAAAACTAAAGTAACATTAATCCTCTGCGTCTTCAGGAGCTTAGATGTTGGGAGTAAATAATGACTGCTATGTTCAATATTACATCTAACAATAAAACACCTCAATCGCTCAATCCGAGACATTCTTGTCTCCCCCTGCACCGGAGTCGACACAATGGCGGTTGGACTGTTAAAGCTCACTCAGGTCGGGTCTAAGGTAATGCGGTTGTGGCATTCAACTGTTGTGGGAGTGGCCAGGGTTTTTGTGATGTCACACAGGCAAAATGCTGAGACTGGCTTGATTTGAAAAAGGCGATATTACTTATAAAGATTAAAAAAATACCACTGTGTGGATTTTTATAGGATGGATGTGTACGCACACTGCCAACGCACATTTATGTTCAAACAACATGTAAAAGTGAGTTTTCATTCGACTGAACCCTTTAATGCTAAAAAAAAAAAAATGTATTAAAGCAGGCAGCAATTTGTGCTCCTCCTGGTAGATTGCGCTGGTCATTATGGAAATTATCTGGCTGCGTCAGTGTTTGTCAGCCAGTGCTTGAATTAGATTTTCAATTACAAGTTACAAATTACAAAGTTAAGTTTCAAATTCCAGTTACAATTTACAATAGATCACTCCCAGTGTAATCCGTCAAAGTGACGGATGGTCTTCAGATTTTTCCGTCACTAATAAAAAAAATTCTGTCAATGACTGACAATTTTCAGTTAACGCGACCTTTGGTGTCAGCATAACAATGAAAATGTATACCAAATTTACAAAAAAATAAATAAATAAATAAAAATAAAAAAAATTTCTTAAGGCAATAGATAAATAATAAACAGAAGAGGGCCCAGAACTGAGCCCTGAGGCACGCCATAGTAATCTAAAATGACTGTGATTTGAAACTTTTAATTCGAACAAAATGAGTCCAACCCAATAAGATTTAATCCAATTAAAGGGAATACCATTGATTCCAATGGAAATCAACCAATCAATCAACAAAATACTATGTAAAATGGTATCCAAAGCTGTGCTTACAAAATTCGCAGCCATTAACAAAACGTTTATGACTTTAATAGTCTCCCTACTATAATATGGAAAATAGGAACACTGAAATTGCTCAAACAAGTTATTCTCTATTAGATGAGCATGTACCTGTTGAGGAACAATTGTTTTCCCAATACTTTAAAAAGAAAAGGTAATATAGAAATGGCCCGAAGGTTTTCTGGGTTATGATCCTAACTAGGTTTCTTAAGTATTCTTGGGACAAAGGAAGAATGTATGATTTGAGTTATCAGCCGTAACAAGGATATAAGACAGAACTTAACCAGATGTGTAGGAATAGGATCAGACTGGCAGGTAGTAGATTTAGATTTTTGAACACACTCAGCTATTTTGACGACAAATTAAAATAAATAAAAATAGGCAAATAGAAATGTAATACATGCTCCTTTTTGTAAGTCATCAAATTTGTAGGAATAATTTCAATTTCATCATTAAAATAAGTCATAAAAATATCACACAAGGTAGTAGAATATAAATTTAATGAAAAAAAATCATCAGGTGGTCTCAAAATATTATTAATTTCAGAGAATATTATTTTAGTATTCCTACCATGAGAATATATTAAATTAGCATTATAATTTGATTTAGCAGTAGATAGTGCTACTAGCAATCTTTGATACGGCTAGATTGGTGCTAAAAGACACCAGTAGTATTGTAATAGTCTTCTCTGTAGTTATTTGAGCACTCATAATTAAAAAAATATTAACTATTCCAAACTTTTGATTGGTATTGTAATTCTACTACACGCTTTCTGCAGAGTAAATAGTATAAATCAACAAGGAATTAGTTGTAAATAACAACTATGGCTTTATTTAAAACATAACGCAGCATTATATTAGCGTAGATACTGTATCACCTTGTTCAGCTGGATTGGTGGTTAGTGAATAAGACGTGTTTTTTGCAAAGATATCTGGCTAAAAACACACGTATATGTTTCTCCCTCTGTTGTTCGCCTCTCTTCTCTCAGGCCAGGGGTTGGAGACGCAGTCAGGCAGCTGGTGATTGCTCCTGACAGGCTGTGCGTCTACTCTGCCTGGGAGAAAAGGTGAAGAGTGAATCTAAAGATCAGAGACGGCGCTAGCGCTTGTTTCTGTCTCTCATAAAAATGCCAGCCGCCTTCGCCGTCTCCATCAGTATCCACCTCCACCTGCCGTTCACAGTCACACAGACATGGCTAGCCTTAATGGGACCCTGAGTGCTCCAAACAAACCCTGGCTCCAGTCCAGTCCCTGACACCCACTGCTGCCTTCCTGTTGAGTGCTACTAAAACACAAACCTGAGAGGAGAGAGAAAGGCACTGCAGAACAATAGGACATACATCCATGTAGAGGCACACTATCTATTTTCACAGAAGTTGTTCATATAATACACCAATTTTTTGTTGTTTTTGTTTTACACCTTTTCTGACTGAACCATGAGGGTTCTGTTAAAACTAAACCTAAAACTAAAAACATAAAATAATCTGTTACTTAAAAATAAAATAAGTTTTATCTGAATCAAATTAAAATACAAAAAAGTTAAACGTATTTTATTTACATTGTAAAAAAAAGTTGCTTCAACTTTAAAAAGTAAGTGTTTGCGCTACCTTAAAATTTTAAGGTCAGACAACATGAAATGTTAAGTTGTACTTCGTGAAAACGTGGATATTTGAGTTGACTTAACTTTGAAATTTAAGGTATCATGAACACTTACTTTTTTCAGTTGAAACAACTTTTTTTATAGGCCAGTTGCCTATAAAAAAAAAACAAAAAACAATAATTTTAACTAAAATTAAAATAAGAAAACAAAAATATAGTAGCATCTCAACACTGGTTGAGTCTAAGGACTTGGACTCCAAAATCCAAAAATTATTCTGAATGAATGAATGAATGAATGAAAATAAGACTTGATAAATAATAAAGTATGACTTTTCCTGATTTCCAGAGATCTGGCAAAAATTTTTTTCCTGATAACCTGATTTAGTTCTCTGTGAAAAAATGTTACTTTATGCATGTTTAGAGTCTCCTATACTCCATATTTAAAAAAAATAATAATAATAAAATAAAAAAATATAATTAAGTTTCCATGATGATATTCTCTGACATTAAGGTGTATACATGATATATACAGTCATGTCCAAAAATATCGGCACCCTTGCAGTTCTGTCAGAAAATGCAACCCTTCTCTCAGAAAATTGTTGCAGTTGCAAATGTTTTGGTACTCACGTGTTTATTTTTTTGTTTGCATTGTAACAACACACAAAAAAAAAAAAACAGAGAAGAAAATTCCAATCTGATACAATTCCAGACAGAACCCAAAAAATGCACTGGACAAAATTATTGGCACCCTTAACTTAATATTTGGTAGCAACCTTTTGGATACAATAACTGAAATCCATCGCTTCCTGTAACCATGAATGAGTTTCTTACACCTCTCTACTGGAATTTTGGACTACTCTTCTTTTGCAAACTGCTTCAGGTCATTCAGATTTGAAGGACGCCTTCTCCCAACTGCTGTTTTGAGATCTCTCCACAGGTGTTCTATGGGATTCAGATCTGGACTCATTGCTAGTCATTTCAGAACTCTCCAGCACTTTGTTTGTAACCATTTCTGAGTGCCTTTTGAAGTGTGTTTCAGGCCATTGTCCTGCTGGAAGACCCATGACCTCTGGTGGAGACGCAGCTTTCTGACACTAGCCACTACGTTGGGCCCCAAAATCCTTTGGTAATCATCAGATTTCATGATACCGTTCACACAGTCAAGGCATCCAGTGCCAGAAGCAGCAAAGCAACCCCAAAACATCTTTGAACCTCCACCATGTTTGACTGTAGGGACTGTGTTCTTTGCTTTGAAGGCCTCATTTCTTTTTCTGCGAACAGTGCCATGATGTCCTTTACCAAAAAATTCTACTTTTGTCTTATCTGTCCACAGTACGTTCTCCCAGAAGGATTGTGGTTTGGCAGCAGTGGTTTCCTCCTGGGTCTCCTACCATAGCGTCCCTTTTCATTCAGATGGTGACGGATAGTGTGAGTTGACACTGTTGTACCCTGTGTCTGCAGATCAGCTTGAATTTGTTTGGAAGTTAATCGGGATTCTTTATCCACCATTCGAACAATCCTCTGTTGTAATTTTTCATTAATTTTGGTCTTCCATCCATGTCCAGGGAGGTTAGCTACAGTGCCATGGGCTGTAAACCTCTTGATGATATTGTGCACAGTGGACACAGGAACATTAAGATCTCTGGAGACTTGTAGCCTTGAGATTGTCCATGTTTTTCCACATTTTTTTCTCTCAAATCCACAGACAACTCTTTACACTTCTTTCTTTTCTCCATACTCGGTGTGACACACAACACAAAGGTTGAGTCAACTTGTCAACATTTCAACTGTTACAAGTGTGATTACTATATTGCCCAAACCTGTTACTTGCAGGAGCATCACATGCTTGAAAAGCAATTATTTCTTACAATTTTGACAAGGTGCCAATAATTTTGTCCAGTCTATTTTTGAGTTCTGTGTAAAATTTTACCAAGTTTGACTTTTCTTCTCTGTTTTTTTTTTTTGTGTGTGTGTGTGTGTGTGTGTGTGTTGTCGCAGTGCAAACAAAAACAATAAGCATGTAAATACCAAAACATTTGCAATTGGAACAATTTTCGGAGAGAAGTGAATTAGAATTGCAAGGGTGTCGATATTTTTGGCCATGACTGTACATTACTTAGTTGTGTACTTATGTATAGTACATTTTTTTCTTCATTGTGCGTTTGTAGAAAACAATATTTGTATGTGAGAAATACATTTCTATGTGTAAACAAACAACATGACTATAATGCATAAGTCACATATTTACAACTTTGTTGTAGAATAGAGGCTAAAGCTACAATAATATCTACCTCCTTTCAATTAAATTTCTCAGATCTAATTAAAAATACATTTTTGTAAACTAAAGTTCACACTAAAGTTTCACATTTATCAGCAGAATCTCCAAGACACCAAATATAAAATCAATCGAGCAAATAAACAGAACATGAGAGTTAATAGAGCAGTAATGTCCCCTGACTGCCATTTTTTGAGACCGCATTTTAGCAAGACATATTTAGTGACATGTCAGAGTCATTTTCTGTGTCTGATGCACCTCTATTAGAGAAAATACAATTGAGACAGCTGGTGGATGAGTTATTGCATAATATCTGGCTGGGAAAGAGAGAGGGGCGTGAATGGTTGGTGGCAGCTGCTCTGGGTCTCTTGAGCAGTGTGACCGATGAGTGCCAAGCCTATAATTCTTTAATGCACTTTCTGTCGGCCTCTTCTGCTTCACTCACTGTGTGTTCTTACAGCACTTATTCTCTAAGAACGCAATTTAAAGAAAAATACAGGGTGGGACTAGAATTTATCCATCAGGAAAATTACTGTATCATGAAAAGTGGTCTTGTTATGACAGTCGGTTGGAAAAGAAAGACTTGAAACATAAGAGTACTTCTGCTGATGACGGCAGCAGAAAGGAACGCAATTTCAGAGATGAAACAAGCTGCATTATGATTACAAAGACATTTGTTCTTTTTTTTTAGAATAAGAAGGAAAAAACAGGTTAAATGAGTTTTAAAAAGGTCATAAGGAAGACACTGAAAGGAAGAGCTACAGAACAAGACATTTAGGATTAGTTCACGTCCAGAAAAAAAATTTCCTGATAATTTACTCATCCCCATTTCATCCAAGATGTTCATGTATTTCTTTCCTCAGTTGAAAAGAAATTAAGGTTTTTTGAGGAAAACATTCCAGGATTTTGCGCCATAGTGGACTTCGATGGGGATCAAAGGTGCAAATTTGCTGGTCGTTTTCTAAAAAAAAAAAATAAAAAAGTTTTATAATCACGTTGGAAATGTCACACGTGGTCAGTTCTTCGTCTGTATACTTTGGTTCAAAAAGGTTTGGTGAAAAACACCATCTCATTTTCTTCTCCAACTTTAAAATGGTCTGACATCGTTTCACCATTTTTTTATAAAGGGTGTTTGCACGTTCAGTTTGTAAACTTCCACCTACATCATCCATGTGTGATTACGCAATGTGTGAGGTTGTGCTAGTGCAGGGCGAGCATTTGTGGTTAAAAAGTATATAAATTATTATTATTATTTAGAAAATGAACAAAATGACCCTTATTTCTAGGCTGGGATCGTGTAGAGCCCTTTGAAGCTGCACTGAAACTGCATTTTGGTCCTCAACATGCTGATCCCCATTGAAGTCCAATATATGGAGAAAAATCCTGGATTGTTTTTCTTTAAAGACCTTAATTTCTTTTCAACTGTAGAAAGAAAGACACAAACATCTTGGACGACTTAGGGGTGAGTAAATCATCAGGAAATTTTTATTCTGGAAGTGAACTAATCCTTTAGGCCGGATGCATTCTCACAACAAAAACATGCACTTACACAACGCAGAAACTAACTGTTTGCTTTGTTAATTTTTTTTTAGGCTTACAGATCACAGTGGTCTTATCATTGTTTGCTCAGAGCTCAGCAGTTCACACTTTATTCCTGCTGTGAAAAACATTTATGCCAATATGATGTAACACTTGGAAGGAAATTAAAAATATCAGTTTTGAAGCCACATACTTTCAAACGGTGGACATTTTTTTATAGCATTATCACACAACAGAATTATGTCAATACTACTAATAATATATGGCTATACCTTCTTAAATTTCAGGTAAACTTTGTGAAATAGAGATGATCAATTAACAACATCAACAACTATTTAATTAAACATACAATATATTTAAGTATTTTAAATTGTAGACTGTGACACACCACCCCTGATAGCACACGTATATCTTGGAGATGTCTATTTGATGTCTGCATTTACATCTGCGAGACATATTTTTTAGAGTGTTTGCTCATCTGCAATATATCTATAGGACGTTTCCTATCAGATGTCAAATAGACGTCTACTAGATGTCTTTAAGATGTTTATAATGTAGAATATATGTAAAACTGACATCTTACAGATGATCGTCAGCTGTTTGTACACAGCAGATGCTTTCCAGATCAAGTGATCTTTAACAGACATCTTGCAGATGTATGTGTGCTGTCTGAGACCCTGATAGCACACATACTTCACAAGGTGCGTTTCCATTACCCTTCAAGATGCGCAAGTTTAAATTGCGAATTGAAAATACGCCTAATGAAAACGCATCAATTTCGCAAAAACTCCCATATATCGCAAAAAAGGTCTTGCACTCGCATGAGGTGGTTTTTCAGGCAATTCGAAAAAGGAATATTTCGCAAAACTGCAATGGAAACGGCTTTTTCGCATTTACAGGTCACGTGGCATATGTAAACAGGCATATGATCATTCTTCTATGTACTATAAACTCCAAGAAACACTTCACACGTAGCCGCTCTCAAGTATAAGGAGCTTTCCCTGTTATTAATGTTATTAATTAGACTATGTACGCTGCACGCATCTGCGGCACGTAATGTCTACGACACAGTCACCGGAGCTGATGTTATATTTATACCAGCAGCGTCGCACACGTTTCTGAAGCGGCTCTCCACGCTGCTTCTGTAAAGAAACACGCATACGCCTCTTTCGATTAAATAAAGCCAAAATCCGTCCAAATCCCACCAAAATACGTTGCCATGACTTATCGCAAAAGGAACAAATTACGTTTTAGTCGCATAAAATCGGTCAATGGAAACGTTGTCATTTCGCAATACTTTTTTATAGACATTTATAAAATATTGCCTAAGTTTTGCGCAACGTCTATTTGACATCTGCATTCACATCTGGAAGACGTATTTTTTTTTAGAGTGTTTGCTCATCTGCAATACGTCTATAAGACGTTTCCTATCAGTTGTCAAATAGATGTCTTTTAGACTATCATTATTCTAAAAATATCATTAAAATAAAGAGCTTAATAGATAGATAGCTTCACTTGTAACATGAGTGTTTTTTTTTAAATGCATAAACTAGACTAGGCAAGGCTAATCAGTGATGATGTTCTTTGATAATGTTAATGTTAGGCTACTTTTAGGCTTATGCTGGAGCTGGTTTCGGGCAATGAAACTAAATATGTAAATAATTTAATAAATTGGCACGATTATATCTTGTATTGGCCATCTGGCAGGCTGACGATAGGACCCAACACTACTGTAGCGTATTATGTTACTTACCCACCATGCATAGTATATGATAGTGCATATGACTTTCTTCTTTCAGACGAATGCAGTCGGAGTTATATTAAAAATTATCCTGGCAGTCCCTAGCAAATCAATGTTTTTGAAAGAAAAACATCCATATTTAAAATGTAAGAATCACTTTAATCTAGCTTGTGCTAACAGTTGAACACGGAACTTGCTACTTTGGTAAGGGGCGTAGCAGTACTGAAACACCGTCTAAGATGTTCGCCAATCGCAATGCAGTGGGACAGCTAACCAATCACAACGCATTTTGTTTTTTGGAAAGTGGGCCTTCATTAAGCTTGGAACTAATGGAGCCATTTGTAAATTATGTGAAAAATAATGCGCTTTTCGAACCACCAAACATGAAAGCATGTTCTTGTCTATGTTAAAGGGGTCATCGGATGCTCATTTTCCACAAGTTGACATGATTGTTAAGGGTCTTAATGAAAAGTCTCTAATATACTTTGATTAAAAATTCTCAATGGTTTTGTTAAACAACACCCTTTTTACCTTGTCAAAATGAGCTCTGCAAAAATCATCTCATTCTAAGGGGTTGTTCCTTTAAATGCAAATGAGCTCTGCTAACCCCGCCCCTCTCTTCTCTCTGTGGAATGACGAGCTTGTTTACTTTAGCCGCATTTAGCCGCGTTTAGCCGCTAAACTTCCTAACTAGCACGTTATAAGGAAAGGTGGTTGCAAAGATTCATAAAAAAACGCTTATACTCACTTCTGCTGTAAGTGAAGCTGGATCATGAATGATTCGCGTGAACATAGACGGATATATGTAGATCGGGAGGCGCATTCCATTCACAAACAAATGTAATCCACTGCATTTTCAGCGGCTCAGATGTCAGGAGTAAATGACGACCACTATGTTCATTAATACATCCAGCAACACAACACCTCAATCGCTCAATCGGAGACATTCTTGTCTAACTTACATCCCTGCTTCGGCATCGAAACAAGGAAAGTTACTGGACTGTGACAGCTGGTCTGAGCTAAAACGCACGTCAATCAACTATCGTGGGAGCGGCCTCTGTCGGTGTGACGGCACACCGACAGGCATCTGAGAACGGCTCGATTTGAAAAAGGGGATATTATTTTTATAGATTAATTAAAAACCACTGCATGGATTTTTATCATTATAGGGTAGATTTGTACATACACTGCCAACACACATTAATGTTCAAACAACATGAAAAAGTGAAGTTTGCATCCGATAACCCCTTTAAACCATAACCACAAATTAACCATGGTATTTGTAGTAATAGTAATCAATACCAAAAAAACCGACTACACTTTTACTACAATAAACCATGGTTAATTTTCGTAAGGGCAGTCCAAGCAAGAGACTTCTTTCTAATACACATTAACACCACACTTTTTTCTATGTTATATATTTTACTTAAATATAATTTAATTAGAAGAGCAGTATATGCTCAAATAACTGTTTAACGACCTTTTCCGAAGCATATCTAACCTTCAAAAAGGCTTAAAGCCTAAGTCCTACAGCACCCAGTATATAAAACTTGAGGAGACACTGAGCTGAGATTTCTTTGAACAGTGATAAATGGAAAAGTTTGCTTGAACACTCAGCTTCTGCAAGTCCTTGGGTGTAATCAGTGTCTATGCGAGAAACGCCTGATCTCTTCATTTCCGAACAAATTAAAGATCCTTCTGCACTGGTGGGTGGTTGAATTCAGGGTCTATGTAAATGTGAAGACTATTATGGTTAATGGCTAGAGAGTATTCAGGCCTGTTAACTAAGTAATGAGGCAATTTGTATTACCTAGCATACTTGTTGTTATAAAGGAGAAGTAGAGGAGGTCAAATTTACAAGACCCCTGAAAGCCGGATCTAGCCTCAGTCGCCCTCTCTGTCTTCACGTACACATGATGCTCTTTGAATCTGGGTGTGACGTTGTTTAGACTGTCATAACAGCAAAAAATAAAAAAAGACGAAAGAAAGAAAAAAGGGTTATTTTTCAAAGTGAGTCACTCCCCGTGCCCTTTTCACGGCCACTCTGATGACAACCCTGTCACAGCAAGGCTTCCCTTGGAACAGAGGGAGGCCACCTTGAAAAAAGAAAAAAGGAAGAGAGAGAAAAAAAAAACAGCATTAGTAAGAAAACTTAAATTACTCAAGTAGAAAAGGATTAACTGAAATGTCACAGAACCAGATGAATATTTTATCAGACAACACTTTGATAAAACTTTGTGTCAGAAGAATTACATGTTGACTGCTTTGATATTTGACATCATTAAATGCTTTCAGGTTCTTCTTTTCAATCTATTCCTTGTGTCACGCATCATCTTGCTCAAATACACCTCACCCTATGAAATAATTTTTCAGAAGCCTAGTCGCTGTGATGCATTAAGATTTGACATTCACAACCTGCATGTCAAAATGTTAAATCGGCTTATCAGATCCATGTTTCAAACAGAGGTGTGCTTATATGCATGAGAAAAGCGATTTAATTACATTTTCATGACCCTCTATCCTTTAGCAGGCTTAGTTACTGAAAGAGATAATACAATACACCACTGTTCAAAAGTTTGGGGTCTGGAAGCATGAGCATAAGAATTTTTTTTTTTGTTTTTTTTTAAGAACACCTCTTATGCTCAGCAAGGTTGCATATTTTTGATCAAACACAGTAAAATCAGCATAAAATCTGCAATATTGTGAAACATTATTACAATTTAAAATGACTGTTTTTTACTGTAATAATTGTAATTTATTCCTGTGATGCAAAGCTGAATTTTCAGCATCATTATTCGTCTTCAGTGTCACATGATCCTTCAGAAATCACTTCAATATGCAGATTTGCAGCTCATATAACATTTCTTATTGATATTGATGTTGAACAGCTATTTGATATTTTTTGTGCAAACGATTTTATTTATTTATTTTTATTCAGGATTGTTTAATATAAAATTCTAAAGAATAACAGATAAAAAAAAAAAAGATCTAAATGTAAAGGTCTTTACTGACACTTTTGGATCAGTTTAATAATCCTTGCTTAATAGAGGTATTAATTTATTTTAAAAATCTTACTGACCTCTAACTGTTGAACAATCTTTTCTATTCTGTTCTATTCTATTGGGGTCGACCGATGTGTGTTTTTTAGGGCTGATACGGATTATTACAGATCCAGCAGACCGATAACCAATATTCTGAACCGATATACATGAAAATTAATGTATAAATTAAGAATAACAAGGGCTCTGACAAAAATACTTTAAAATTATTTTAGCAGCAAATTGGTTTTTGAAAATGACCGAAACATGACCGATACTGAGAACCATAAAATGCTTAATATCAGCGCGTATAATCGACCAGGCCAATAATGAAATATTTTATAAAATTTATAAAAATAACCCTGTTCAAAAGTTTACATACACTTGAGTATTAATAATGTGTTGTTACCTGAATGATCTACAGCTTATTTTTGTTTAGTTATAGTTGTTCATGAGTGCCTTGTTTGGCCTGAACAATTAAACTGCCTGCTATTCTTCAGAAAAATCCTCCAGGTCCCACAAATTCTGTGGTTTTTAAGCATTTTTTGTGTATTTTAACTCTTTCTAACAATGATTGATTTTGAGATCCATCTCTTCACACTGAGGACAACTGTGGGACTCATGACAACTTTTAAAGAAGTGAAATGCTCACTGATGCTTCAGAAGTAAAAACAATGGATTAAGAGCCAGGGGTGTAAACTTTTGAACAATGAAGATGTGTAAATTTTTCTTATTTTGCCTAAATACATATATTTTTGCATTTTTGTACTGCCCTTCAGAAGCTACAGTAGATCCTTACATATTTCCCAGAAGACGAAATAAGTTAAATTTATCCTGATCTTCAAATTCAAAAAGTTTTCACCCCCCCAGCTCTTAATGCATTGTGTTTCCTTCTGAAGTATCAGTGAGCGTTTGAACCTTCTGTAATAGTTGCATATGAGTCCCTCAGTTGTCCTCAGTGTGAAAAGACGAATCTCAAAATCATACAGTCATTGTTGGAAAGGGTTCAAATAAACAAAAATGCTGAAAAAACACAGAATATGTGGGACCTGAAGGATTTTTCTGGTGTCTTTTTCTTCTTTGGTGGCTTTTCTAAGCAACACTTTAATATGCAATTAATTGTGATTAACTTTATCAGTTAATGTCATAAGATGATTAAATTTTTTAATCAAATGACATTTTTAGTTTTATGCCTCAAAAAATAAATAGAATGTTCTCCAAGGCTGCAAGGCTTCCTTTTGTGTTTGCTTTGTGACCTTTCTGACAACATTTGTGCAGAATTTATAATATCTCTGCCTTATGTATTCATGAACATTCATTATTCTATGTGATTGAGGCAAATGTCAAACAGGACAAATACAAAAACGTATTATTTTAGTTCAACATAATTTGAGCCATCAGAGCATTAGATCACCTTCAGACCTCAAAGTCCCAAAACCTCTTAGTCCTTTTCCGCTGCTGCCCACATCCGCAGGACATTATACACCCTGCACAATAAGCTTACACAGACTCAAATACAGCTTCATGACTATTTCTATCTCTGCATGCGTTAATGCTATTGGTGGGCTGCGCAACAGGCTTTAATAACATTTGAAAAACTGTGAAAAACATTTGTGGGTGGAAAACATACTGTGTCCTTCTATTTTGATAGAAAATCAGTTTTCTCCTAGGGAAATAATACATAAACATCAAAACTTTGGTTTGTTTTGTTATATAAGGTTGTTTTAAATACAAATGCTTCTTCATTATCTTGTTGGCAAAGTGAGGACTGACTCACTAAAGTTGAGTGGTCACATCAGGACAATCAATTTGATAATCCTCACATTTTGGGAGCCTGAAAGGTATTTTGATTCTCACTCTGGAGTGAGATTACTGTCTGTGAAAATTGGAAGCCTGAGAATTTATTTCCTGTCTGGTGCATTTTCAAACATACGGCTCCTTTTGAAGCTATAAGAGGAGGAAAGTGAATATCATAAAAGCATATCAAGGCTTTCTACATGTGTTCTTGAGAGCGAGGTAGAGAGTGTTAAGAGTGTCAGGTCTGTGGGACTGAAGCATTGCTCTGTGAAGCCACTCATAATGATAAAGCCCATCTAAATGTCAGTATTCATTTACAGCTCAAGCGATGAATGACTGACAGTTTATTTCTGTGAAGGCCAGTTCTAATAGGCTCATAAATGAGGAGAAAATGTATCTTTGCTTGTTTATATGTTAAATACACACTGGGTTTTAAATTATTATTGCATTTTATTGCATTGCCTGCCTATGATCATGGAAGATTTAATGGACACTGTTACAGGGACTATTTTAATTATGTCCTTACTACATTCTGGGCCTTAAACTTGGTAGTTGTGTTGTTGTCTATGCAGGGTCAGAAAGCTCTCAGATTTCATCCAAAATATCTCAATTTGTATTCCAAAGATGAACGAAGGTCTTACGGGTTTTGAGTAATTAATGACAGAATTTTCATTTGTGGGTGAACTATCCCTTTAAGCAGTCGGAAAGCATTAAACTACTGAACTGAAAAAAACTATTTAACAGTATATGCCTCATTGGCAGTAAATCAGATGAATGGATATGCAATAGTCATTCTAATATGGCTATAGCACCCACATACCTAATCTTACTCAACTGATTAATATTCATGAACCAGCCTAATACATTTATGCGTGTGCCCGCCTCCTTTTCAGGTCATGTATATGCCCCATAGACTCTGCTAGAAATGCCAAATGAATAATAATAAGATGAAAAGTATACAGAATATTGATACACCAGATTCTGTCATACTAAAACAAGCCTAACCCTATCTTTCCTGTCACTGGACCAATCGGGATGCGGCATCTGTGGCATTCACCCTGTCTAATTCATTAGTTGAGGTGGTGATGTGAAGGATGGAAATTAGTTCACAATGCTGACAGCTTCATTAGCTACAGTTTCTTGACAGGGTGACAAATGATGAGAAGACCAAAAACCAGAGGTCAGCTTCAGCAGAAACCCTTCCTCAGTGCTTTGAGTTGATTTCACAAACACTGTATTTTGATATCACAGTAAACACAGCACTGTTTAAGACGCAATAGCGGAAATTTGTTTTACTTTTTTTTAATTAAAAATGGATCATATCGAACTGAGTGGTGATGAAAGAGCCACAAGACTGATTTGCATAAACATATCCCTGTTCCTTGCCACTCTTCTCTTGCTACATGCAATCCAAAATTTTCCAGTCCATTAAAATACATTAAAAGCAAAACGAAAAGGTCTTTCTTTCTGTTTAAATGTCACTTTTCCTTAAATAAGCAAACGCTTCTCTTACGCTGCTAGGCTAATGTCATCATATGCCAATGCAAATGCATTAAAACTTTTAAAAGCACCTTTTTGAACACATTTACATCTAATAGCTTACTGCTTCACTCATCATTCTTCATTTTTCATTTCAAATCAAATGACCTCAGACAGCCTCAAGCTTCTACAATAGATGCAATAAGTGTTTCTTGTCTAAACTAAAGATAAGCAACATTACGTCTTGCTGATGTCTGTGATAACACTGATTCTGTTTGCTCTGTTGTCAGTAATAAGAGGTGTTCTGCCGAGTGAGCCCAATCTTCTGGAACTCATTCAAAGACTTAAAGATGAGTTAAAAGCTCAATCTCTCTAATGGGCAAATGGAGAGAGACGGTTCAGTGCAATCAGCAGTAATGACAGATTTAGAGTTTCTTTTTGTGTAAATGAGACTCTGTGGAGTGACTGAGCTTTAGATAAAGGAGTAGCACGGCACAAAATACTTGTACTGCATTTGGTTTAAATTCATTTTGTGCCCATTTCAGACATTTTGCTATGGCAGGCTCCCGTTGTGCTTTCATGCAGCATTTCTTCCGCAGAGTAACATAACTGCTGCTCTATGCAGAAGATAAACTGGGTTAATGCATTGAGAATTTCCTTTGATAACAGCCATAAATAATTAAATGATTATCAGGAATGGGCGACTGAGTATTAAATACTTCATCATGATGAATCTAATTTACATGAGGACTCGACTTACATTTACATCCAAATGCTTACTAAAAAGTGACTGCACTATGAACAACTTAAATTGTCTGGTTCATTCAGAATAAGTGAATAGAAAGTGAGTGCTTGTGTTTCTGTCACATCTTTGTAAGATAAATATATCTATATATTGCAAAAGAGTTCTGCGCTGTAAATATAAACTCAGCAGCTAATGTCACACTAGTTGTATGGAACATTTCAGACTCACCAACTAGTTTAGAATCCATTTGCAGAGGTTCATTTGAAAATGAAGAGAAATTGATCCCATTGTAAACAGACTGGTACCATAAGTGGTAAACTGTCAAAAGAATACTCAGTCACAAAACTTCACAAAGGTGTACCAAGCAAACACACTACGAGGCATGTTTAACAGCAGGTTGACATAGTTCAGTATTCAGTGCGTAACGCCCTCTAGTGACTTGGAGTGCAATCAACTCACCATCATGACATTTGCAAGGATACATTTGAAAACTGCATTTTCATTTTAAAACACTGTCCGTGCACACCAACATATTCTCACGGCAATTTGTACATTTTTGATAAGATGGCTAATTAGTACAAATTCATAGGACCTCACTTGTATGAATTTGTTCAATTTATGAGGTGCCAAATTCATGGGAATTCGTATGAAGGACCACACTTAACTCCGGCCCTAAACTTAACCATCACAGAAATTAAAAGTATGAGTGAGGTCAAATGAATACGTACGAACTGGCTTAAAGATAGCATTGCCAACACTAGTATTTTCAAGCGTTTCCTAAATTTAAGGCCTCACATAAAGCCTCAAACAGCTCACTGAAACAGTGTTTATTTCGTTTCAGCGATGAAAACGAGATGATAACGAAACAAAAACTCGTTTTGAATGACTAAAACTATGACGAAAATCTATAGGCATTTTCGTCAATGATTAAAAACGAGACAAAAATGTTGGGGAGGGACGATTTGGGAAGAGAATCATTTAACGAATCTGCTGCGTGGTTAGAGGTTAGATGCACACATGTGGGCTGTATCATAGCCTATTGGTCTAGACTGGTTGGTTAGTTTTAGCTGGTTTAAACTGGAAGTAGCTAGTTTTAGCTGGTCTCCCAGCCTGGCCAGGCTGGTCAGGCTGGTTTCAGCTGGTCGTTCCAGCTGGTCTCCCAGCCTGACCAGGTAAGACCAGCTAAGACCAGCCTGGACGTGGCCAAAACCCCTCTAAACCCAGCCTGCTGACCAGCTATGACCAGCTAAGATGAGCCTGACCAGCTTAGGCTGGTTTTAGCAATTTTTTTTCAGCAGGGTCGATTAATATGTGATCTGGAGGAGAACACTATCCATTTCTTCCACGTGCACGAGTGTTATATGAGTCAGAGTGTGTTCACTCTCTAGATCAGGGATCCCCAACCTTGCTCCTCGAGAGCTACTGTCCTGCAGACTTCAGTTCCAACCCTGCTCGATCACACCTGATTAACAAGTAGTGCTGAACACCTTGATTAGCTGGTTCATGTGTGCTTGATTGGGGTTGGAGCTGAAGTCTGTAGAACGATAGGAGACCCCTGCTCTAGATCTTCCGTATTTAAAAAAAATGAGTGAAATTTTCTTCTACTGTTCTACACATGAATAGGAAAGCAAATACACATATGATTATATTATATAAATATATTTTCTGTATGTGTTTTGTATGCAGCTCATGATATTTTTATAACAATAAAGGATGTTTATGACAATAAGCAGTGTGGCGTTATTAAACATACAAAGAGTGCACGTCTGCCTATTATAGAATCAAAATCAACCCTAATTAGAAGTTATTGCAAGCACTCATTGATAGTTTAAAGTGTTTTTTTTTTTTTTTTACATGAATAATTATATAAATTCTCAAATGTGGCATGATGCTAATTGCACTTCTGTTTATTTTTTAAGATGTTAATAGCATTAGGCTATAGATAGTTTGTGTTTCTGACATAGAACCAAACCTTATTTATCTATCTATTTATATAGACCAATTTTGAGTAGACGTCACAGTGCCATCACTTGCAGCTGAGTGTGCGCATAATGGTTGCAGAAAAACACTGGTAACAAGTGGAGGTAAATGGGTAAAATCCATGGAATAGTAAAAAAATATATATATTTTTGTGCCTTTTGATGTCAAAATCGGAATGCAAATAATTTTTATAGAATACTGTCATCAAAGACGCCATCTGAAGCTAAACACAGACGTTTAAACGGACATAATATGGATGAAAACTGCTATGATTACTCTACTTTTAAAGCATAAATTTGATTTAAACAATAGGTCTACATAATATTCACATATGCTGTTCATAGGGGACGTATTGTATTAGCCCTACAGTAACAGCATGAAATATTATTTAAACCTATTACTATTAAAGGGGTTATCGGATGCAAACTTCAGTTTTACATTTTGTTTGAACATTAATGTGTGTTGGCAGTGTATGTACAAATCTACCCTATAATGATAAAAATCCATGCGGTGGTTTTTAATTAATCTGTAAAAATAATATCCCCTTTTTCAAATCGAACCATTCTTAGATGCGTCACACCGACAGAGGCCGCTCCCACGGTAGTTGATTGACATGAGCGTCTTACCTTAGATCACCTATAACAGTCAGACTTCGATGCCAGAGCAGGGATGTAAGTTAGACAAGAATATCTCCAATTGAGCGATTGAGGTGTTGTGTTGCTGGATGTAATAATGAACATAGTGGTCGTCATTTACTCCCGACATCTGAGGAATAGTAAGATGCAGTGGATTAAGTTTGTTTGAGAAGTGAATGAGCCTCCCGATCTACAAAATGCATCTATGTTCACGCAAATCATTCTTGATCCAGCTTCGCCTACAGCAGAAGTGAGAATAAGGTTTTTTTAATGAATCTCTGCAATCACCTTTCCTAATAACGTGCTAGTTAGCAAGTTTCGCTGCTAATCGTGCTAAATGCAGCTTAAGTAAACAATCATCGGAGCAGCAGAGAGAAGAGGGGGCGGGGCGAGTAGGGCTCATTTGCATTTAAAGGAACAATCCCTCAGAATGGGATGATTCTGGCAGAGCTGATTTTGACAAGGTAAAAAGGGTGTTGTTTTACAAAACCATTGAGAATTTTTAACCAAAGTATATTATAGACTTTTCATTAAGACCCTAAAGAATCATATCAACTTGTGAAAAATGGGCATCCGATGACCCCTTTAAAATAAATCTGTTATCACAAGTATACAAGTCAGTAAGTCATTTGGCTTTGTGGCACCAACAAAACAATTACTCTGTTAGAGCAAGCCAACCAGCCTGACACAACAGCATTGACTCAATTATTAGTTTGAGGTGAAACTATTGACCAGGCTCAGATAGTGTCCAGGAAATCTGTTCGAAAACAATCAGTTCTATTAGATGATACCAGAGATGCAGAACTTTTAACAAGTTGAAAATGTATTTGCTTATTTGTTTGTTTGTTTGTTTTACTTTTTAAATTTGACAGCCGTTTGTCATTCAGTTGACCATTTCTCAGAACACTGAAACAAGCATCTCAGAGGCAAAAATAGAAAACAAAACAGTACATAGATTTATGGTAATCTGTAGTTAAATTATTAACATTAAACACCCACACCTTCATTTCAAGATTTTTTCTACTATTATTATAGTTTTTTGACGTCCTCAGCTTGTGTGTGAGCACATTTATGCACAGATCTCTCAAGTGGAGCTCCAGCTCTTGAATGAGACCATGGTCATTTAAGTGTGAACATGATGAATGACTCAAACATTCTTCACACTTCAAAGAGAAAAGCGGCTCATTACAAGTGGCATTAAATATCCTCACACCTGAAGTACTTTTAAAACTTTTGACAGACAGCAGTCATTTTCTCCAGCGGTGTATCCACTCTCATAAAGGGCTTCAACATCTCTGGAATAACTAAAGCAACATGCCAGCAGTTTTATTTGAAACCCATCCTCGGCTCATTCACGTGGTTTGATCCTGTTCCCAGAAGCATGAATATGCTTGTCGTTAATGAGAAACTCTAATCTTTGATAGACATAGGTCTATCAAAGAGAACATTACAGGAATATTCAATGTAAGTTACACTCAGTCGACAGAATTTGTGTTATAATGGCAATTACAACAGAAACTTTTGACTTTTCACTCAACTCTTAAGTGGGGGAAAAATAAAAAACAGTACTTATATGATTATTAATGGTATTATTATTATATATTATAGTATTATGCGTTACATAGGACTGCAAAATGTTAATTATTTTATCAAAATAAGAGGGATCATACAAAATGCATGTTAGTTTTTATTTAGTACTGACATGAATAAGGTATTTTTACATAAAAGACGTTTACATATAAACAATGAGATAATATAATAGTTGAATTTATTAAAAAAAATCACTGTTCATATTCAATTGATTCTTAATACTGTGTTGTTACCTGAATGATCCATCTGTTTTTTTGTTTTTTTTGGGATATTTCTTCATGAGTCCCTTGTTTGTCCTGAACAGTTAAACTGCCTGCTGTTCTTCAGAAAAACTGAGGGACTCATTTGCGACTATTACAGAAGGTTCAAACACTCACTAATGCTTCAGATGGAAACACAGTGCATTAAGAGCTGGGGGGTGAAAACTTTTTGAATTTGAAGGTCAGGGTAAATGTAACTTATTTTGTCTTCTGGGAAACATGTAAGCATGTTCTGTAGCTTCTGAAGGGCCATATTAAATGAAAAACAAACAAACAAACAAAACAAAAAAAACAACAAAAAAAAAAACAATATTTAGACCAAAAAAAAAAAAGTACACATCTCCATTCTGTTCAAAAGTTTACACCCCCGGCTCTTAATACATTGCCTTTCCTTCTAGAGCATCAGTGAGTGTTTAAATCTTTTATAACAGTTGAATATGAGACCCTCAGTTGTCCTCAGTGTGAAAAGATGGATCTCAGAATAATACCGTCATTGTTGGAAAGGGTTCAAATACACAAAAATGCTGGAAAAACAAAGAATTTATGGGACTTGAAGAATTTTTCTGAAGAACAGCGGTAAGTTTAACTGTTCAGGACAAACAAGGGACTCAAGAACAACTACAAAACAAACAAACAAAAAACAGCTGTGGATCATTCAGGTAGAATCAAGTGGAAGAATCAAGTGTATGTAAACTTATTAATGAAGCCATTTTTATAAACTCAGCTATTATTTTCTGTTGTGGACTATATTTAAACATCTTTTATGTGAAATACCTTATTCAGGTCAGTATTAAATAAAAAAACAAAAATTTTGTATGATCCCTCTTGTTTTGGTAAAATAACATTTTGCAGACGCTGCAAGGTGTATGTAAACTTTTGACACATCAGGGAGCCGATATTATTATGCAGGGCACTGAATGCACGCTCACTTTTTACTTTCACTTTCGAAATTCGCGATCACATGTACTCTGTGTATACTACGGAGCGGCAGTACTTGCCACACATTTTACAAGATTAGGGCCTGGTTTCACAGACAAGGCTTAGGTTAAGACAGGATTAGGTCATAGTTCAAATAGGACATTTAAGAATATTTTATAAATATATTTTATAATATAATGCCTTGTCTGTGAAACCGGGGGTAGGTGTTTGTTATTGGTGATCAGGATCTGCAAATCATTCACCATCAGTCATCTCTCCTTACTCTGTTTATGTGGTAAGTAAAATGTATGTACTGTAATGACACGTTTTCCATTTTCCGTGCCTTTCAAAATCGCTATTCAGGCACATCACTAGATGAGACTATTAGATTGTATTTGGTTATTTCACAATTCCAACTTTTATTCCTAGAATTCCAAGAAACTAATTCTGAATTGTGAGTCTTGGAAATTCCAAGTTTACATTCCACAATTCTGTAAGATGTATCTTACAAATCTGAGTTTATATCTCACAATTCAGACTTCTTTTTTAGAATTTATTTTCGTCTCAAAATGTACTTTTAGAGTGTAAATCTCACCATTCTAATTTTACATTTGTCAATTCTGTTTTTTTCTTCTGCCACAGAATTAAAAAGAAAAAAAAAAAGCTAGTTGTGACATTTTATATTAAAATATTACATAAGAATTTATTCTTTAACTGCTTTAACCAAAATACGATCTTTAGAACTGGTCCTTTAATCCCTGTAGGAACTGGCATCAGTATTTCCGTTGTAAGTACTTGGCTCTAACCGAGATTATAAAACGATTTTCTTTCATAGTTGACATTAACTTGTTTTGAACCCATTACATTGCTTTATTCATTTCAATATAAATTCACATTAAAATTCAAACACACACTTAGAGCAGAGCAGAGCTCCCATGTGTCAGTCATGCAATTCTTAAACCTATATTAAGTCATGCATTAGCTTTACTTAGCAGCATCATTGCAATGCTTGAAAGTCTAACACGGTTACCCGCTGCATGTATCCATTCCATTATTAATGTATTGACAGTGTTCAGGCATATACTTCAACATTTTGATGTCTTAAATAAAGGTCTTAAAATCCTTTTTTGCATATATATGATGGGCATTAACTAACCCTGTGATGTTTATTCTAAGTAAGCAGCTACTGTAGCTGTAGTTTTCAAAGCACCTGGCTAGTTTTTTGATGTAATGTTATGATATTCCCATGCTCTGCTGGGCAGAAGCCATTTCAGAGAGAGTTTTCACAAATACATGCATTAGTGCATTTGCCCAACATTATATACAGTAGCTTCAAAAAGTAGCTTTTCTAATACAGAACTTCATGTGATTATACATACTGATGCAATGACAGTGTGCCACTAATTTCATTGTGTAAAGAAGACCCTTTGTAAATGCATTTTCTAGAGATTGTGTACTATTGGTTGTGAGACAAACTGCCTACAGTTGTTATTTTTGCTATTTTTCACACCACACGGTCATCAGCTAAACCTGTTAGCTAAAAAGCAACAAGCAAATCTCCTGTGTATTTGGCTCAAGTTTTGACACCTCAAACGGAGCTCTGTTTTATCAAACAGACAACTGCTTCCTCCAAAAAACAAACAAACAAACAAACAAAAAGCACTCACAGGGAGTTCCTGACCAGAAATGGTTTTCAAATAATCATCCAGCAATTATTTGCCTGTTTCAGCATGCAGTTAATCTGTCCGTGGCTCTTTGCAGCATGTCTCTCATCTGTTTGGAGCTTTCTTTAGTTCCTGCTGTCCCATGTTTCAGCAGTAGTGCCAGCGGTTTACACAAAGCTGCGTTGTGATTACAGTCCACAGTGTGCAGCCCTGATAGAGGCTCACCTGTGGTGATACTAATGCTATTGAACAGCTCCAGGTGTGCAGCATACAGCGTTTGATCCCATCCTTTCCCTTCTCCCTAAAACCTTCATGTCCGCCTCAGGGTCTGACAGCTGGACTGGGCTGACCTATTTACCGCAGTCTGAGTCTGCTGTGGGCTGGGGTACCACATCTCATCCACAGAGAGAGAATAATGAATGAGAACAACAAAAACACTACAGCACAGTTTGTAGAATTCTCTAGAGTGCTCTAGAATTACACTTCAGATGAAACAGAATTTACATCTTCCATCTGACGTATTGTAACGTGAGGCAACGCACAGAGTTTGTTGGAGAGCACTTCAAGCAAACAAGCCTGGACAGAGAGGCCTATGGGAAAATATTTTCAATTTTAATGTGCTTCACACAAGTAAATGAATAAATAACATCTTTTGAAACTTTAGTTATTTTGGGGTACTTCAATTAATATCTAGCTAAAATACCATTTGAGACAAGGATAAATTGATGTATTTATGTGAGTTTGAGAAGGCACTACTTGTTTGCTTTAAAGCCAAAGGTAAATGTGTACATCTGAACCCAAACTTCTGGACATAACATAGGCAGATCATAATTATATATACTAAATACAATTGGTCCAAGAATCGATCCCTGTGGGACTCCAAAAGTACAATCAAGAAAGGATGAACATATATCACTGATTCTTGTACATTATTTAATTAATTTTAAAGATACATTATTACTTGTAATAATGTTGTGACCTATACTCTAAAAATGCTGGGTTAAAAACAACCCAACTTGGGTTATTTGGCAAACCAGCGCTGGGTAAATATTGGACTGGGTTATTTTGACCCAGCTGGTTGTGTTAAATGTTTTTACCCAACATGCTGGGTTGTTTTATTTAAGCCGACTATTGTTTAAAAATTATTATATTGCTAGGTTAAAATGGCCTGGAAATCAAAAATCTCACACAATTATAGAGGCAACAGCAATAATCAAAATATGAACATTTATTAGGCAAGAACACACATGGAAAAAAATATAAGAAAACTTGAATTTACATGGGTGAATACAGCATAGTTTACAATATTACATACATTTAAACTAGTTTAATAAGCATTTTAGAAATAAAAAATGGAAAGTAGCATTTTAATTTACACTTTTCTTTTAAAAATAAAGGTGCTTCCTGATGCCATAGCAGAACGAACCAGCACTGGATAAATTTTGAACAGAACACATGCTGGGTTATTTTTACCCAGCTGCACTGTTAAAAAAAAAAAAAAAACAATTTGTTGAGCCAACTTAAAATATTTTGTTTCCCTGCTGCCTTAAAATTTAAAGTTAAATCAACTCAAATAAGTTTAGTCAACTTGAAATGTTAAGTTGTACTAAGTGATTTTTAAGTTGACAAAACAAAAAAATTGGTTTGTTAAACTTAAAAGCTGGGCCTGTTACCCAGCTGCCTTAAAATTTTAAGTTGAATTAAGTCAAATATCTGGTTGGGTTAAATGTTTTTCCCCAACATGCTGGGTTGTTTTATTTAAGACAACTATCGTTTAAAAAAATATTATATTGCTGGGTTGAAATGGCCTGGAAATTAAAAATCACATACAGAATTATAGAGGCAACAGCAATAATCAAAAGATGAACATTTATTATTAAGCAAGAACACACATGGACAAAAATATAGGAGAATCGTTTAACAATCATTTTAGAAATAAAAAAAAATGGAAAGTAGCATTTGAATTTACACTCTATAATAAATTCCGTTTCCTCAAAAAAATATTAAGCAGCACAACTGTTTTCAACATTGATAATATTAAGAAATGTTTCTAAACAGACATTTAGTTGAATATTCATAATGTTCTTTTACATTCGTAAAATGTCATATTTTTTACACTTATTTTCATTATGTAATTTTACTGTTTAGTAATAGCTTAACCCACAGCTTTTAGGACCAACCATGCAGATAAACAATATAAAAATAATATATATATATACAGAGATCTAAGCACACATTTTGGCACTGTAACTGTGCTACCCGACCCCTAAACAAGCAGCAATGGCAGGAGTGTTTGAAACTTGCTTGCAAGCGTTATTTTTCCAGTTCTCTTTGATGTTGCTAAATTACATACTGTGGCTTTAATAGAATTGCTCTGACAGGGGAATATTGTTAGGAGGCACTGCGCACTCTGTCTTGTTTAAGCTCTGTTTGTCTCTCTCTTTCTCAGCTGTATCTCGGGGGAATGGAAGCTAATGAACATCCAGAGGATGCGAAACCTAGTGTAATACTGTTGGGATTTTGCCCTTTGTACAGAATCAAAGCCACTACTGTTTGAGTGAGATAAAACACATTTGGCTTTTTTAAAGTTCATGTAAGAACTTCCCCTCTCTGCTCCATTCTGAATGAGAGTTGTTGTTCACAAATGCTCATTTTCTCTCTCTCCGCTGTGTTCTTATTTCTCGTTATCAGTTTTTCTCTTCTGGAATTCTGTTTTTGAGGGCCGTCTTCTCTCAGGCAATATTAGTAGCGTATCTGTTCAGACAGCTGAACAAACCAATATAAGGCCACCAGATCATATCATGTGGTGGAGGAGGCTAATATTTCAATTTGATCCCATGATCAAGGATCATGGTGTTGCAGGATGCAGGTGTTTGCAGTTTAACACACCTTATAATTCTAGACCAAGTACAATGTTGATTTCTTTCCTATAGGACTTTCTGTCTCTACAATGAAACTACATAGCTTTCAGACATTGTTCATTTTCAATCAGAGTTGACATTTATGTAGTGAAGCCTCTCCTCCATTGACATCCATTCAAAGAAAAAGGTCACTGGTCTTCTTTCCCAAACCGGGAAACGCTTTTTTGGCTAAAGGTTGCAAGCTTGCCAAAGCTGTAACAGCTAATGCTAACGCCATAGGCCTTTTTCTTTTAAGGCTGTCAATGCCTTCACTACGCTGAATAATCAGCGTTTTAGAGGAAACGTCTTATCTTTTAATGAATCGACAGCCTATCTGCTAATCTTTAACATATTTTACACTAAACAATACTTTTGGATTGAACCATTTTTAGAGTGTACCACAAAAAAATGCTGTTTTATAAGAGAAGTCACTGACTTTTTGCGACAGGTGGGATTTAGCTTACGGCACTTCCCATTAATTGCTATGATATCTTTAATTAGGTTTTAATGTGATTGATTATTAAGGCACACGTGATCCAGCCATTACGCTTTCTCCTGTAGTAAGTAATACAGACCCTCTCACCTTCCTCAATCTCTGAGCTTTCTATTGGCTTTGCCAGTCCTCCTGACCTACTGTATGAGGTGTATCACAACTTTGATCTTTTGATTTGAAGGAAAAAACTAGTTGAAAATTGAACAAAAAGACAAATTTAAGATTGTCTACACTGAAAAAAACAAATGGTCTCGCAAATTTCACTCATAAATATCTAGTAAATTTTACAAATAATTACAATTGAATTAAATGTGAAATTTTGATATAGAAAGACTGAAATGTATTTACCTAACAGAACAACAATTTACCGATAATGTACTCACCCCTTGTCATTCAAGATGTTCATGTCTTTCTTTCTTCAGTCATAAAGAAATTCTGTTTTCTGTTTAAATATAATGGACTGATATAGTGTGCCGAGTTTAAACTTCCAAAATGCAGTTTAAATGCAGCTTCAATTGATCCCAAATGCAGTTGTAAACATTCCCAGTCAAGGAAGAAGGGTCTTATCTAGCAAACAATCAGTTATTTTCATAAAAAAAAATGCAATTTGAATACTTTTTAATCTCAAACGCTTGTCTTGTCTTGCTCTGCCTGAACTCTGTTTTCTGGCTCATTTTCTCCCTCAACTTCAAAAATCATTTCAAAATCATCCTACATTGCTGCAGAAGTTCCAAAGTGAACATGCAAAGAAGATCAAACACCCTCAACAAAAAAGGTAAAACAGCGATATAGGGCGATTTAGAAGTTGAGGGAGAAAATACGATCTGAGTTTTTTATATAAATTGTATTATTTTTATGAAAATAACCAATCGTTTCGCTAGATAAGACCCTTCTTCCTCGGCTGGGATTGTTTACAACCACATTTGGGATCATTTGAAGCTGCATTTAAACTGCATTTTGGAAGTTCAAAATCGGGGCACCATATCAGTCCATTATATGGAGAAAAATCCTGAAATGTTTTCCTCAAAAAACATAATTTCTTTATGACTGAAGAAAGAAAGACATGAACATCTTGGATGACAAGGGGGTGAGTACATTATCTGTAAATTGTTGTTCTGGAAGTGGACTTCTCGTTTAACAATTTGATCAATATTCCATTTTTTGAAGCCAAATATGAATCTCATCAAGTTAGTGTTTTTAGCATTTTACATTTATTCAAAAAGATAACTTAAGGCAGTAACAACTTCAAGAATTATTTTATTTGTGAATGTATGTTCAGATAATGAATGTATGTTCTAATAACTTTTAACTATTTTTGAATTTTTCAGATCATCAATCACCAAAGCAGACACAGAGATTTACTTTAAATTTCACCAAGCTGACCTCAAGCTGATTACTCACTAAAAACTCCTACAGATCATGCTTTTATGCCATTTTAGGTCTTATTTTGACGTAACAAAGTGGCGAGTTGTTTACTTACTTTTTAAAAATACTTTTTCCATTAACATCTTTACATATTCAGACTGATTTGTGAATGTGGAACGCACACAAACATAAGAGATTTATGGCATTGATTACAGACATAACGTCTCGGTTACGTATGGTAACCCTCGTTCCCTGATGGAGGGAACGGAGACGTTGTGTCGAGTAGTGTACGACACTAGGGGTCGCCCTTGAGAGCCCAAACACCTCTGACAGTATTGAGAAAGGCCAATGAAAATTGGGTGTGCAGATCTGCATAGCTGACCACGCCCCGGACATCCGGGTATAAATAGGGCAGCGTGTGCATCTGCTCACTCGTTCTGATTCTGAGGAGCCGAGCGTCTCAGCTCACTCAGAGGCGGACCAGAGATGTGGCATGAGAGACACAACGTCTCCGTTCCCTCCATCAGGGAACGAGGGTTACCATACGTAACCGAGACGTTCCCTATCTGTCGTACACTCCGAGTTGTGTCGAGTAGTGTACGACACTAGGGGTCCCCGTAAAAACACGCCACATGTCTGACCGCGTCACGAGAGACAAGTGCAGAAGTAACAGGGCAACGTGTTAACGTAAGTGCAGCTCACCTCCTCCGTGACCATCCAACGTCCAAGGACTGACCTGTACAACGGGGTCCTGCAGCCGGGCCTCCCTCAAGGGCGGCTGAGTGTCTTGAGATCGTTGGGAAAATGCCTGCTCCCGAAGGAAAGACATTACGGAGTTCACAACCTGCCCGACAGGGGGGGTTAGAGTGACATAGTTAGACATGGGACCTGAGGTGGGTCTCACACCCGGGAAGACAGCCAGACTCAGATCCTAGAGAACCTGTTCTCAGGGGAAAACACCGCACCACAAGAGTTATAGGTGGAAATACACATATGGGGCCACATAAGGGGCCACTACATATGGGGCACAATCCAATCAAAATAAGGGTATTCATACCTTGTGAAGGGATTCCATAGCGAGTTTCTCCGCTAAACTCCGCCATGTGCAGAAGTGCCAAAGATGGAGATGGTGTCCAGGGTTCGCATCAGGAAACCTACTGAAACTGAGAAGCGTAATCACCATTAGGGGAAGCGCTTTATGCAAGCTCTACACCAACCAGTGTGCTGAGTCAAGAGTTAGCAATCAAGACTCTAGCTGACACTGGTTCTGTGCGCAAATTATAAAATCTGGCAAATGTGTTAGGTGTAGCCCAACCCGCAGCTCTACAGATGTCTGTTAATGAGGCCCCATTCGCCAGGGCTGCTGAGGCAGCGATGCCCCTGGTTGAGTGGGCTCTTACCTCCAGAGGGCAGGGTAGGCCTCTGGCCAGGTAGGCCATACGGATCGCGTTTACCAGCCAATGGGAGATCCTCTGCTTGGAGACAGCTTTCCCCTTCTGCTGTCCTCCGTAACAAACAAAGAGCTGCTCCGAACGTCTGAAGGGCTGCGTTCGTTCCATGTAGATGCGCAGGGCACGGACTGGGCATAACAAGGTCAGGTTGGGGTCATCTTCCTGGGAAGAGAGAGCTTGCAAGGTCACTACCTGATCTCTGAAAGGAGTGGTGGGGACCTTGGGCACATATCCAGGCCGGGGTCTCAAGACAACGTGAGAATCCGCTGGTCCGAATTCCAGGCACGAACTGTTCACGGAGAGGGCTTGGAGGTCTCCCACTCTTTTGATGGAAGTGAGCGCAGTCAAAAGAGCCGTCTTGAAGGAGAGAGCATCGAGTTCGACTGACTGAAGGGGCTCGAATGGATCTTGTTGTAGACCTTGGAGAACCACAGCAAGATCCCAAGAGGGGATGAGATGCGACCGAGGAGGGTTCAGCCTCCGGGCTCCTCTAAGAAACCTGATTATCAAATTGTGTTTCCCCACCGATCTGCCCCCCACCAAGTCATGGTTAGCTGCTATAGCTGCGACATGAACCTTGAGTGTTGAGGCAGATAGGTGCCTGTCCAGGCCTTCTTGAAGGAAGGATAACACTGATTTGATGCCACAGCTCCGTGGGTCCTTCCCGTGAGAAGAACACCAGTTAACAAAGATGCGCCATTTTAGGTCATACAGCCGTCTGGTAGAGGGGGCTCTTGCCTGTAGAAGTGTGTTTACCACTGAAGGTGAAAGGTCCCTGAAGTCCTCCTGGTCGCGTCCAGGGACCAAAGGTGGAGGTTCCAAAGATCGGGGCGCGGGTGCCAAATTGTGCCCTTCCCCTGAGAAAGGAGGTCCTTCCTCAGAGGAATGCGCCAGGGAGGGGCTGATGCCAGGAGCACCAGGTCCGAGAACCAGGTTCTGTTGGGCCAGAAGGGGGCTACCAAGAGAATCTGTTCCTTGTCCTCCCTGACTTTGCACAAGGTTTGTGCGATGAGGCTCACTGGGGGAAACGCATACTTGAGCCGGCCCCTCGGCCAACTGTGTGCCAGTGCGTCTATACCGAGGGGGGCCTCGGTTAGCCCGTACCATAACTGGCAGTGGGTGGATTCCGGTGAGGCAAAGAGGTCTACTTGTGCCTGGCCGAATCGATCCCAAATCAGTTGGACCGACTGGGGGTGGAGCCTCCACTCGCCTCCGAGCGAAACCTGTCGTGACAGGGAATCGGCCATGCGATTGGCTTCGCCCGGAATGTGAGTGGCTCGTAAAGACTTGAGTCTGCGTTGACTCCAGAGCAACAGGTGGCGGGCTAGTTGTGACATGCGAAAGGAGCGTACACCGCCCTGGTGGTTGATGTAGGCCACAGTCGCAGTGTTGTCGGACCTGACCAACACGTGCTTGCCCTGAATCATAGGTCGGAACCTCCTCAGGGCCAGGAGCACTGCCAACAACTCCAGACAATTTATGTGCCAAAACAGTCGGGGGCCTGTCCAGACCCCGGAAGCTGCCTGCCCGTTGCAGGTGGCACCCCAGCCTGTCTTGGAAGCATCTGTGGTGACAACGATGCGTCTGGACACCTGTTCCAGGGGAACTCCTGACCGTAGGAACATAATGTCTGTCCAAGGGCTGAGTGTCTGGCGACACGATGGTGTGATGTTTACTCGAAATGTGCCTCGATGCCACGCCCACCTGGGGACTCGAGTATGAAGCCAGTGCTGCAGCGGTCTCATGTGCATCAAACCCAGTGGCGTGACCGCGGCTGAGGATGCCATGTGCCCTAGGAGCCTCTGAACCTGTTTTAGGGGGACCGCTGACCCGCATCTGAGTGTTGCCACACACCTCAGAACTGACTGTGCACGCTCCGGGGAGAGACGCGCAGACATACTGACCGAGTCCAGCTCTACACCGAGAAAAGAGATCCTCTGTGCCGGGGAGAGTTTGCTCTTTTCCCAGTTGACCCGAAGTCCCAACTGAGCCAAATGGTTGAGAACCATGTCCCTGTGTACGCAAACCAAATCCCACGAGTGAGCTAGGATCAGCCAGTCGTCGAGATAATTGAGAATGCGTATGCCCATTTCCCTGAGGGGGGAAAGGGCGGCCTCCGCTACCTTCGTAAAGACCCGGGGCGACAGGGAGAGGCCGAAGGGGAGAACCTTGTACTGATATGCCCGTCCTTCGAAGGCAAACCGCAAGAACGGCCTGTGTCTTGGGAGGATTGAGACATGAAAGTACGCGTCCTTCAGGTCTATGGCCACAAACCAATCTTGAACTCTGAAACACGTGAGAATGTGCTTGAGGGTTAACATTTTGAACGGGAGCTTGAGCAGGGCCCGATTCAAGACCCTCAGATCCAAGATTGGTCTGAGACCACCACCCTTCTTGGGTACAATGAAGTAGGGGCTGTAGAACCCTTCCTTCATCTCGGCTGAGGGGACAGTTTCTATCGCACCCTTCGCCAGAAGGACTGCGATCTCCGCCCGAAGAACCGCGGTGTTGGGGCCCTGGACCGACGTAGTGAGAACACCACGGAACTTGGGCGGACGCCGTGCAAACTGGATGGCGTAGCCGAGCCGAATGGTCCTGAGGAGCCAGCGGGAAGGATTGGGGAGATTTAACCAATCCGAAAAGTTCTCCGCTAAGGGTCTCAGAGGAGTTACATTCGGTGCACCAAGGGTGGGGGTAGCATACGGAGCATATGGGGGCACAGGTGTTGTGCGACCGTATGTTTCTGAAAATGGAAACAGCATCCAACCGTCGAGTAGAGGGTCGGAGGTGCTGTATATTGCGCCCAGAGAAGAAGGAAATTGCTCTTTTATTGACCATGTGGTGGCCGTCTGCCGAGTGGCAGACAGCCGGGTAGAAGCCGAATCCAGCGCTCGTCCCCTCGTCGAGTGTGGATCCGGACAGGTCAGATGATCCTCCTTCGCTGGGCTGTCCGTCTCAGGAACGCTTCGAAGCCTGACGTGGGTTCTTAGTGGCCTGAGGACGGGCTGGCGGTGCCACCTTCCTACGAGTGCTGGACCGTTGGACGGGTCTGGCTGCAGGACCGGCAGGTTGCGGGCCCTGAGCCACCCTCGTAGGGGGTCTTCCTCGGCGGGGGGCAGGCAGAGGTTGCTGCGTCGGCTGAGCTGGGCCAGCGCTCGCTGCACGCCGAGGCAGGATGTGTTTAATGGCCTCCGTCTGCTGCTTCACCGTGGAGAACTGCTGGGCAAATTCTTCCACGGTTTCGCCGAAGAGACCAGCCTGGGAAATGGGAGCGTCAAGAAAGCGAGCTTTCTCGGCGTCTCGCATCTCGACCAGGTTTAGCCATAGGTGGCGCTCCTGGACCACCATAGTGGACATCGCCCTCCCCAGAGCTTGCGCCGTAACCTTCGTAGCTCGAAGAGCATAGTCGGTCGCAGAGCGCAGCTCGTGCAACAGCTCTGGGTCAGGAACACCCTCGTGCAGGTCTTTGAGAACCTTAGCCTGATAGACCTGCAAAATCGTCATAGCGTGTAAGGCGGACCCAGCTTGCCCAGAGGCCGCATAAGCCTTCGCTACAAGCGCAGACGAAAACTTACAAGCCCTGGACGGGAGTCTCGGGCGGCCCCTCCAGGAGGCGGCGTTTTGCGGGCATAAGTGCATCGCAATTGCTCTCTCCACCTGGGGAACCTCCGTATACCCCCTCGCTGGACCGCCATCGAGGGTGGTGAGGGACGGGGAGATAGCGTGCCGTGAACGAGCCAACAGAGGGGCTTTCCACGACTTCGTTAACTCCTCATGCACTTCCGGGAAAAACGGGACCGGGGAGGAACGTGGCCTGGAGTCACGTCCACTGCCCAGGAACCAGTCATCCAGCCTTGAAGGCTCAGGGCTGGGCGGGGGAACCCAACCGCCAATCTCCTTGGCTGCCCGTTTTAGTGCGGCGGCCATTTCGGCATCTGCCACAGACTGAGACTCTCCCGCCGGAGCGGTAAGTTCAGCCGTGACGTCAGCCTCTGACGGCTCTCCCTCCGATGCTACAGACCCTGCCTTTTCCTCAGCAGGAGCCCCGAACAAAAGATCCAGCCCATACTGAGACGAGCTTTCAAAATCGTCCAGAGACTCCATCGGTGGACACACAGGGTGAACGGTTTGCGGGGACGTACCCGGCAAAGCGTCGTTCAAACCCTGCCGCTCTTCTTCAACGCACATCGCTGCGGCCTCGTACCCGGAAGTAGAAGGACCGGAGCGGGAAGCAGTTGAATGGCGCCGCGGCTTCTTCGAAAAGAACGCGGCTCGTGAGCGGAGCGTGCCCAAGGGCATGTCCTCGCAGTTCTGACAACCTCCCTCAGCGAACGCTGCTTCAGCATGCTCACGCCCCAAGCACTGAACACAGCGATCGTGCCGATCGTTAGGGGAAAGGTAGAATCCGCAACCAGTTGGACACGGACGGAAAGGCATAGTGAAACACACAATCCGCCCGTGGAGCTCTTTTAGAGAAAATTTGCTCAATTAGAGGAAAGTCTTCTCCTGAAGATCGCCGTCGACGCACCCAGGGGAACTCTCACAACACGAGCCGTGTCAGAGAGGGAGAGACCGCTGTCTGTGCCGTAGATCCAACGACGAGAGAGGTGAATGTTGCCGCTTCTCACACAGAGACGCTGCATTCGGCTCCGAAGAACAGAACGAGTGAGCAGATGCACACGCTGCCCTATTTATACCCGGATGTCCGGGGCGTGGTCAGCTGTGCAAATCTGCACACCCAATTTTCATTGGCCTTTCTCAATACTGTCAGAGGTGTTTGGGCTCTCAAGGGCGACCCCTAGTGTCGTACACTACTCGACACAACTCGGAGTGTACGACAGATAGGGAACTAATCATATCTATTCATATTACGATGGAGCCATTGCCTCGTCTCACGTGACTTTCCCCCATTTACTCTCATTTACCCCCCACCAAACTCACTGTACTATTTAGTGGCAAGAGAGACGCAGACTCCTGCTGTAAAGTAGTTTGAGAGCTTAGGAAGACTGACAATTTCGTCATTTGCACTGATTCATGGGAGTGTGTAGGCACTAAAGTATTCTTTCGGCACGAAGTACTTGCAATTTTCAACAGTTGTGGAGCTTTCTTTGCAAATTCATAGGTAATGTAGTCTTTCATCAGGAATTCTGCTGTTAAACACGACTATTAAAAAAAATAAGATTAAATAATGTGGGCTAATGGCTTCAACAAAAGCACTGATTAACAACACCGTAGGTCTCTAAATAACTTTAAAATGTATTGTTTAAAATCAGTTCCCCTGTGGAGAAAATAAATAGATTCTCAACCATTGCACTGTATAATGACTGGCTGACATGTTTATATAACTTATCACCAATAAACACATGCATGGGCATGAGTTAGTATTATAATATTACCTGTATATTAAAGCTTCTGCTACAAATGCAATAATGTTAAAGTAATAATAATAATGAAGTCATCGTGACTCAAAAAGGCAACACTTGTGTTTATAGGAAGTTACCCAAGTGAGCAGCTATACAGCCTGTTAAAAAATCAAGTGTTCCAGAGATCAGCGTAATCCTGTGGCAGAACAGGAACATTCAACAGCACAACGACTCACCAACCTCCAGAGATTTAATCGGCGTCAGTGTGAAAGGGGCTTGACTATGTGTGTAAAAGACTAGCGATGGAAAGATAGAGGAGGTAGTGCAGAAGTGGAGATGGGGATAGAATTTGTTTAAAGAAGTAAATTGCTTTTCAACTAAATACTTTGAGTGCCAACTGATTAACATGAGATAAACACCTGCATTAGTTGCCATGGCAATATCCTTGCTCTTTAGTTTTGTTTTTGCATCCTCAACACCAGAACAACCTGCTGACATGCAATTGGCCTTGTGTTTTTTATAGCTTTGTGTTTGCAATTAATTTGATTTGATTAATTAGCAGCATATCATGTAAGTAATTGGATGTTTCTTCTTGTTTTCTTCTTTTCTTCTTTAGAAGTGACGGACACTTCTTTTTTTAATTAAACCAGTTCAAACTGGAGTTGCTGCCAACATATGTATCAGGACGCAAGGCACATCTGGTTACATTGTACTTTACGATTTGACTGGAACAGAGAGCGTGCTGCAGATTGACGGAAAGAGAAATGTAAGCTCCTGTCTGAGCAGATGACAGATCTGCGTGCTGACAGACAGTTTTATTACAGATTTGTAGGGAAGATGGTGGCTAATGTTCCCCTTAAAAATATAGTCCACAGTAGATTAGACTCGCCTACAAATTAACTTTCAGATGGGCAGCCACCAGTGATGGGAATAACGGCGTTATAAATAAACGGCGTTACTAACGGCGTTATTTTTTTCAGTAACGAGTAATCAAACTAATTATTGTTTCCCCCGTGAAGGCACACGACTAGCCATCGCTTTGTCTCAAAAACACGCAAAGAAAGATACAGAGCGAGAGAGACTTACATACCATGCAGAATTGATGCACTACATGTAAATTATATTCTTTGCTGTATTTTCCTGTCAAAATTACAGAGCTCCTCTGGAATTCCTTAGCTTTTAAGAACTGCCGGCTTCTCCGGTAGTAGGCGGAACTAATGCGCAAACGCCATTAGTTCTCATTGGGTGGCGTTCACCTATTATCATCCCTGTTTTGATTCCAGCAAATCAGCTCGATCGAAAACAGACAGCGTGATTAATATTCATGAATTCAGCATCTCATTAATCCTTAGTGTGTTTTATATTGTTATTAGTAGTAGAATTCGTAGTAGTTTTGTTATCTAAATTATCATAATGTCATATTATAATGCTTGACTGACTGATGCTGAGTGTACTTTCAGTTATTTAAAAATCTGTGCCATTAAGCTGTATATATGTATAGGAGTCAACATTTAAAATGGATCAAAACTTTTTATTAAAGTTGTCCTAAAACCAATAGTAATACTACTAATTAAAAATTTGATTAATTTCATTGAAATTTCATTAATTTAACATATTTAATATTGGGGACATCCAAGTTATCTGACATATTTGAACTTTTTTTTTTTTTTTTAAAGTAACACAATAGTTACTTTCACTGGTAATTGGTTACTTATGTAACTCAGTTACTAACTCAGTTACTATTTGTGAGAAGTAACTAGTAACTGTAACTAATTTTTTTTTTTTTTAAATAACATGCCCGACACTGGCAGCCACTGTACTGTGCTCAAGAAAGCATACAATTCTAAACTGTCAAAGTATCCTCTTCAAGTCTGCTGCTTTGTCCAGTGATCTGTACAACAACGGAAAAAGTACTAAACTGACTTTTATCTGTAAAACAGATGCAGTATTTGATTTGAACCGAAAATACAGTAGGGTTCTATCATTGGGATGTTTTCTAACGGATGTGCAAGTGAGAGAATAATCAGACATGTTGACTTTTTTTCAGTAATTGTGATTCTGTTATGTATTTATTTGCTCTTTTTGTGCGTCTTAAAAAACTGTGTTTTTTGGTATGTTGGTATAGATGTTTTACATATGTTTAAAAGCTCCTTTAAAGTATTGTTTCTTCATTAGAACACATTTGGAGAAACTTAAGATTACATCACTTGCTAAGCAATGGATCCTCTGCAGTGAATGAGTGCCACCACTTCTGGCCAAAATACCAGTCCACAATCTATAATTTCCTTTAATGAAATGGTTAATCACCTTTTGTCCTCTTACATCGAAAGTGCACCGACATTTGTTTGAGACCGTTTTCTCCTAATTTCTACTGATTTCTCCTGTAAACAGCGTTTGATCTGTGCATATTTCTCCCCTGATTCAGATGACACCACTTTTTCACTGAAGAAACAAATATTATATACACTGTAAAAAAATTGTTGAGTGAACTTAAAATAATTTGTTACCTGTCTGCCTTTAAAACTCAAGTCAATTTCAAAAAGTTTGGTCAACTTGAAATGTCTGCCTCTGGTTAATTTTATCAGCTGTTGGGACTTTCTGACGGCACCCATTCACTGCAGAGGATCCATTGTTGAACAAGTAATTATTCATTTCTCCAAAGCTGTTCCAATGAAGAAACATTGAGTAAATTTTCAGCAAATAGGTGAATAGTTTTCATTATAGGTGAACTGTTACTTCAATTTTTGAAGCATATCATCTCAACATGATACATTTGATATGACAATAATAAATTCTTTCTGCTCTTCTCTTCCTAGGTTTCATAAATCAAATGTGACCCTGGACCACAAAACCAGTCAAAAGGGTCAGTTTTTTTTAATTGAGATTTATAAATCATCTGAAAGCTGAATAAATAAGCTTTCCATTGATGCATGGTGTGTTAAAACAGTATTTGACTGAGAAACAATTTGAAAATATGGAATCTGAGGGTGCAAAAAATAAAAAAATAAAAATACTGAGAAAATCGCCTTTAAAGTTGTCTAAATGAAGTTCTTAGCAATGCATATTACTAATCAGTAATAAAGTTTTGATATAGTTACGCTAGGAAATTTACAAAATATCATCATGGAACATGATTTTTACTTAATATCCTAATGATTTTTGGCATAAAAGAAAAATAAATATTTTTGACTCATAGAATGTATTGTTGGTATTTGTATTGCTACAAATATACTTGTGCTACTTAAGACTGGTTTTGTGGTCCAGAGTCACAAATTACACAAGATGCATCATAGCAGTTCAGTAACAGGTTTTAGTGCTTATATTTACTTCAGCACAAATCTTGAGTAAATATTAAACCCAAATATGTCTTGGTGTCCATAGCTGAGGAGGAAAATAGACCACTCTAAAAGCTTTTCAAACAAACTGTGATTTGATTAAGTGTGTGGAAACAGTTCATCAAAAATAAATTGGTTGCTAATGTTCAACATGTTTGCCATGACATTCATTCTGGAGTGAGCTATTAAATGTCTGATATGGAAAACTGTCTGTTATATTGATGTCTACAAGATAAGAAAAGCTGTGAGAGAAGCTGGTAAAACAGCTAATGTAATATACAGTTATATTTGTGGGGAAAAAAAATGGAAAAATAAAATAGACTATACATATATATGTAGAAAAAGAACATAAAATAAGTTATAGAAATACAGAACAGTTTGATTCTGTATTGAGCAAAACAGTAGAATCAAACCATTAATAAACGTATACACTACTGTTACAAAGTTTGGAGACTTTCTGAAGGATCATTTGAAACAAAAGACGGGAGTAATGATGCTGAAAAGTCAGCTTTGACATCACAGGAATAAATTACATTTTAAGATATATTAAAATAGAAAACAGCTGTTTTAAATGTTAATGATTAATATGCTTTTATTTATTTTTATTTTTTTAAATAAACATTAAAAATCTTACCAACCCCAATCTTTTGAATAAATGTGTATATTAAATATCTTTTACATGAAGTTTCATAATTTATTTCAGTCAAATGGTGAAATTTCATTGATTCATGGCATTACACACTATTTCTATGGTCTCTTCCAAAGCTAAAAGACAGCTGGTCACGTGAAAGCAATAGAGTAATGTAAAGGTCTTTATACGATTGTCTCACAAAGCACAAATGATCCAAGCTCGCAGTCTTCCCCAGCTATAACAACATCTCTCTTGGGGAACTTGTTCCATCCAGATATAATGATTTCTACACTCCAACACCATAACTCATGCTTCTTGTTTTTGTTTTATAAAACATTCCTAAATACCTAAACGACCCGATCCCATGTCACAGAAAACCGCTTCTGACAAACTGTCTCCTCCTCATAAAAAATACATCTCGTGTCTCCTGCACATCCCGCTGCCAGTCTGGTAATTCAGTGCTTATTTGATTTGGCCAGAGTGCTGGCCTGCAGGTCAGTGGAGCGTGGCTCATCCTATCACACACTGCGCAGCGTGTGTACGTACGTGGGTGTGTATGTAGCAGGGGAAGGCTTGAGTTGACGTATTAAGTTAACTAGATGGAGAAAATAAAAACATAAGACCTTCATGGATGGTTTGGGATCTGAGGGATGGTCTCTGTGACAGATGGCCTGGCATTATCTATTGGGATATTGAGCACAGGTCTCAGCCTCACAAAAGCTACTTCAGACTGGATGCATTAAAAAAAAAGACTGTGGCATGACTCCAAGGATATGTCTCAATGGTCTCCTTACTATATACTGTAAGGTATATTTTATTTTATGTTATATATATATATATATAAAAAAGTAATATTTAATTTATAATCCAGTTTTGGGTAAATATGTCTTAACCTTTAATATATTTAAAAATGTTATTTATTTCCTTGACAGCAAAGCTGAATACTCAGTGTCTTATATATTAAAAATAAAGAAAAAAATTACTTATGAAAAATAATGCGATTCAAATATTTTAACGCAATTAATGCACTGACCCCGCCCCCAGACCTGTACGGCATCTTATATTTCATCCAGTTGACTGTTGACAAATATTATGCAGGGCAACAACTCCATAAATGCAGTTATGCCCTAAAATTCAAGATTTATCTAATATTTATATATATCACATATCACACGATATCACACGGGCAGCAAGAGCAATATGACATGAGTGCTGATTTTGTTCCGATCTATCACAAGCTTAAATGTGATTTTATACAACAGTTCAGTAAATAGGAAGTTGATATTGTGTTATATTTTAAACATTATATTTATGTGTTTTTGCTCAATTTTGCAGAGAACATATTATCTTTGAAGCCATAATCAAGTCAAGTCACCTTTATTTATATAGTGCTTTTAACAATACAGATTGTGTAAAAGCAGCTTTACAGTATTAAATAGGAAATAGTGTGTCAATAATGCAAAAGAAAAACAGTAAACACTCAGTTTTCAGTTAAAGGCAGTGATGTCTTCATCCAGCTCAGTTCAGTTCAAATAGTATACAATATCGCTGGAAATTAAGTGTCCCCAACTAAGCAAGCCAGAGGCAATGAACCAAATCTCCATTGGTGACAGAAATGGAGAAAAAATCCTTGGGAGAAACCAGGCTCAGGCCAGTTCTCCTCTGGCCAGACGAACCAGGAGTTTGTTCCATAGCAGATTTGTTGCATGTCTCCAACCACCACAGCGCTTTTTTTGTTTCTGAATGAATCCGTGTTTTGAACGAATCATGTAAATCAATGACTCAAAGACCCATTTTTATAAAGAGACATTTACTTAATTCCTGAATGAAGCAGCCATTTAAACGAATCGAATCGAATGAGTGAATGGCTCATAAAGACATTTAACACCACCTGCTGGCAGATTTAAGTTCTTATTTAGAGTATGATTTCATTACAAAATAATAATAATAATAAACATTAAAGGGATAGTTCACCCCCAAAAATAAACTCTGTCGTCATTTACTCACCCTCATGTTGTTTCAAACCTTGTTTTGTGGAACATAAAAAAAGCATTTTGAAGACTGTTGATAACAAAGCTGTTTTGGTTACCAGTAACTTTCATTTTATGAACAAAAAATACTGAGATTTTTCTCAAATTATCTTCTTTTATATTCCACAGTTTATGTTTGCCTGTTGCAGCCTAAATGTTTATGTGTAATACATTTTATGTTGAATCAAATAAAATATTTCTTTCTAAAGCTACAATTTGTTATGCCTACTTGATACTGTCACGATTTAGCTCAAAGGGAAATGTATATAAATACTTATAATTAATTATTATTAATTACAATTATTTATATCAGCTGCCAGTAGTAACTGTAGCAGAACTGATTTTCTAACTAATCTGTTCATCCTACGAACATTCAGTATGATTTTTATATCAACTCTAAGAAATGATATTTTCTTGGCCACAGAAAATAACTTTCTTAAAGTACCATTGCATTAGAGCATGTAGCTCGAATCGGAATCGTAAAGGGACATTAATTTGCAAGGCAGAATCAGAATAAACACTCATGTAATTTGTGCACAAGAGCTTTATTAACAAGGACTAACATATAACTAATCTAAACAAACAAACACGAAGTCACTCATACATGGGGGAAGGGTCAGTGATAAGCAGTTAGAGAGAGACAAGGAAATTAAGCTATGAAAAGAGTCAGTTAGCCACCTGAGTGAAACCATCAGTGCTGTCTACAGCTTATACTAAACCTCTGTTCGTTTAGTTAAATGTACGATACTTGCATTGCTTTGGTCGTTGAACAAGTGTCCGAATGCAGTCTCAGGTGAAATTCTTGATGGTTTGGAGCAGTGGTGGTTATGGAATCGTGATCACGTTCTTCCGGGTCTGAAGAGTGATGAACTCCAAAGATGTTCTGACTCGATGGTGACTGGGAGTTTCTTCCCATGTGAAAAGTGAAGAACCACCAAGAGCTGAGAGGGACCCAGCTGAAGTCCTGTGATCTTTGAGGAATGGAAAGACAAGGCCGCAAGGCCTGGTGCGTCCTGAAGAGTTCTAGCTCATCTTCTTAGGTTCTAAAAGAACCCCTGACTGACTGAGGCGAGTCATGAAGATGAATTCCAGGGTTGAGTGGAAATGTCTGGCTCTTTGTGGTCGAGAGCCACAGCACTGTATGTTGGGCCTGTTGGGCCCGCCGGGCACGCCCTGTGCCGGCTCAGGCTCCCCGTGGGTTCCTCCACACGGGCAGCAATCGGAAGATGTTGCAGACGAGTGAAGAGAGTGAAGAGAGGGAGGCGATCAATCGTTTGATGCCTTTAAGCTCTCTGGAGGCTGCGCCTCCAGGAGGTCCACGAACCAATGGTAACTTTCACCTTTGGAGGGAAAGTTTACGACTCTTTGTCTGTGAGCCTGGTATTTTGCATATGTAATTCCATTGGGTATTGATGCAAAAAACTACTAAGGTTGCTTAAAACACTAATATGTTGCATAGGTATCAACATCTAATTTACACCATCTTTTAGATCATCAAAATATGAATTCAAAGAGACCAAACATGGCATAGGTGGGTTATACGACTAGTCATCTATCATAACGCATGCATAAAACAGCAGAAAGACAAATACAAATACAACAGACAAAATTAAAATACAATGCAGTAATATTGTACACAATGACCTGGGCTATGTGTGATAGGAAGGTCAAAGAAAGGTTTGTCTGTGAATGAATAGGAAAGAGTCTATTTCTGTAGGCATTGTGTCTTTCCTATGGGCAAATGTAGCATGGGCAGATGTGCATTCCTCTGGGCAATAAAACCTCTTATCAGATAGTCGTCCTGGCAACTGAGCCCTTTTGGGGTGTTAGTTGCTTTGGGGGGTTGTCTCCGGAGCTCCAGCATATAGCTGGCTTGTTGACTATTTGTTAAATGTAACAATTAATGTATGTCTGATTGGTCCAGATGCTACAATACTTTCTCATTTAACACAAAAATAGCTTTAAATAATCTTTTGTGGGTATGTCACATTTTGTAATTAATCACATAAAAATTTGTCATCGACTGACAGCCCTTATGTATGTATGTAGAATAAGAAATTGAGTATTCAGCTTTTATGTCACTTTTTTCAGGAATATTTGATTTGATTTGATTTGATTTGATTTGAATAGCAGAAATCTAAAGAAAAAAAAACAGCATTTATTTGAAATAGAAATCTTTTGTCAAATTATTCATGTCTTTATGGTCACTTTTTAAGTTTAATGCATCCTTACTGAATAAAAGTATTCACTGTTGTTTAATAAATAAATAAATAAATACTTTGTGTATTTAATGTGATAAATAGTGCTGCAGTGTATATTAAATATTTATTTTCATTTTATCTAATATACTTTCTTTGTTTTACATTTCTTTAAATTATTCAATCATCTAGGTTTAAATTTCCAGATTTTTGAAATGATCTCAGACTTTCGGTCCCCACTTAAACCAAGGTTATAACTAAAACTAAAATCATAAAAGCATTTTTTTTTACTTTAAATAGATAACGGAGTTATCAGTTATCAGTAATCAGAGTGCACACATCAAACAGACCAAAAGCTCAAAGTGGGTGCTCAACCACACAACAAAATTCAAATAGGAAGATCAAAGTTGGCACACCACAGCTCCAAAGGTAGAAAAATATTTTTTCATGTTTTATTTATTTATTTTATCACCACAGGTGCCACTTTTAGCCTAAAAGCTAAAAAAAGAAAGAAAGAAAAAAAAAGAGCTTTTAGGCCTGAAACGTCAACTGTGGTGAGAACAAATACATATTTTTTCTATTGGAGCTGTGGTGTGTCAACTTTGATCTTCTTACTTGAAATGAAATTAACATTAAATAAAATTAAATATTTAAAAACATGTTTTATTTCAGCTAGTTGCCAAAGAAACATCTCATTTTTATTTAGTTTAACTTGATGCACACTAAAAAAAAAAAATAAAAATAAAGTAAATAAAAATGAACATGAGACAAAACAACAACAACAACAATAATAATCAATATGCCAAAAACACAATAAAATAACTAAAACTTTAATTTGAAATAAAACAAAAAAAATTATCAAAATTTAAATAAATACTATAGTATCCTATACTAAATAGTACCCTAATAATACTAACACTGACTTAAAGAAAACAAGAAAAAAATAAAAATAAAATAAAATTCACAATTTCACATGAATAAATACAAATCTAAGGCATCTTTTAACATATTCTACATATTCTTATAACATATTCTGTAGATTCTATTTACACTACATTAAACTAGCAGGATTTTCTGCTATTTATACTACTTGTTGCAAATAGTGGCAATTATCTGCACCTCAGTATTAAATTATAAGACAGTACGCAATAATAACATATTGAGTATAAATTATTTTTTTTAATTCAAATGATTAAATGGATGCCACCTTACTGGGACAATATAAGCCCTCCCTACACCTACCCTAGCCCTACCCAATACTTTATTTTCAACTTTTTGATTATTTCCAATCACACGGTGCTTGAAGTTAATAAATAGTCTGTATATCTCAAAAGCCTGCAAATGTCCTTCAAGGTCACCAGATTATATGTTAGATATACACACACTGTCCTTGATGTAGAAGGTTATTAGTCTTCATGCTGCTATAAAGGTCAAAAAAGGGTATCAACAAGCTGTCCATCAGTGCTTTATTGATCAAGCTCAAACTGATGAATGTGACTGACTGCTGTTGATTGCTCAAGTAAGTGTGTGTCATTAATAAACAGACTTCATCTGTGCAGTTCATGTGACAATACAACAGTATTCCATAATAGCAGTGCAATAGCTTCTGTCCGTTATTACAGTCTGTAAAGCCTGTTCAGTGATCATGGATCAATACAGATCCTCTGTAAGCTGTGCTAATCACAGTGCCATGGTAGATATCAATCAAAACCCACTTCTCTTTTACAGAGCTACTGATTTTTGTTATAGGGCTTCTGTCTGAAGCCATGGATGAGTGCTTCCATTAAGAAGCTAAATTATAGGAGACATGGTACACTGCAATAAATGTTATGGTAAATCGCAAATTATACCTCCAACATAATCACTGTACAGCCAAGTGATGTCTTCTCTTTGAGTGAAGAGCAGCGGAAATGTGAAGGAGGAGGAACTGTGGTAAATTTTCATTGATTTCCTTAAGCAATGCCAAGTAGTGGGGGATTTGAGAGATGTAAAATCTGTATTGATCCATCTAGACATAACCTCACGCATATGGCTTAGTACAAGGGCTGATCTCATATTCATATTCATACAGAAGGTGTACAAAATAAGAGAGATCCTACAAAATGCATGTGATTTGTTTTATTTAGTACTTACCTAAATCTTTCAGGTTCCACAAATTCTGTGGATTTTTCTTATATTGCCAGAATATCTTTTTTAGTAATGCCCTTCAGAAGCTACAGAGGATACTTACATGTTTCCCAGAAGATGAAATAAGTGAAATTTACCCTGATCTTCACATTCAAAAAGGCTCTTAATGCACTGTGTTTCCTTCTGAACCATTATTGAGCATCTGAACCTTGTGTAATAGTTGCATATGAGTCCCTCAGTTGTCCTCAGTGTGAAAAGATGGATCTCAGAATCATACAGGCATTGTTGGAAAGGGTTTAAATACACAAAAATGCTGAAATACACAGAATTTGTAGGACCTAAAGGATTTTTTTTTGAAGAACAGTGGGCAGTTTAACTGCAGAGCAAACAAGAACAACTTGAGCAACTATCATTAAACAAAACAGAACAAAACAAAAATAGCTGTGGATCATTCAGGTAACAACACAGCAGGGCCATTGCCAGAAAATCCGAATAAGAATTTTAACCATTTAGTTGAGTTGTTTTTTTACGCACATTTTTAGAATTTATGCACATCTTGATGTTTCCATCCAGTGTTTTTTTTATGCATCATACCAAAATGTGCATAAAAATAGAGAAGGGTATAACTGCAGCCTGGAGAAAGTGCCTAATATTGTAAAAGTATGCATGATATGCATACAATTCACAAAATCCTATTGTTTACTAAAAGTATTGCCTCCATTATTTGTTTGGAAGCCAGTTAGTGCTTCTTGAAGAAAAGTATCAGTAAGTCCCTGCAGGTTGTAGCTGTAATTCAAATACTGACTTGTTAGAAATCTCCTGATCCTCAGATCCTCTGTGGAAAAGGGATTTTCCTGTAATCCACCATCAATGATTTGGCTCAGAAATCTCCTCTCTGCTTTCAAGTGCCAATGAGTTCTGCTGCATATCAACCGCAATTGGTCAACCTTCAGTTGGTGGGGTTCACGTTCATAAGAGTCCACATTACGCACAAACATGCCAACATTCTCCAGAAGCCTACTCTAAATTCAATAGTCCATTCATTCATGTAGGTGGTTTAAGGTGAACCGACACAACCTGCACCTATAGAGGTATTATCTGTACCAATCCAAGGGCAGAAATGGGATTACACACTGCTTTCAAAACAGATTCTGTCAGTTTTTCCCCAGGCAATGATGCGGAGTGTAAGAGACGGATCTGGAAGACATCAGATATGGCTTCTTGTTTAGATATCCCTCCCCCCGTAGACTTGAAAATGTCATGCTGAAGACCCACCCACTGAGATCTCATCTGTAATTACCACTGTCCTCTACTATGAACTTCTTAACACATCTCTGTCAAACTTTTGTGTATCTGCATGTTGATTTGGAGAACAATGAGTCCAGAGTACAATACCAACATACAGGAGTTGGAAATCTGTTACTTACTAAGTACTTATAATTTACTAAACAGGTAAAGGTCAACCTATCATAATAGGGCTGTCAATTTAACATTCAGTTAAGTATACAGATCATGGCTCCTGACTCTTACCTTTTCTTTTAATTTGTTTAATTAATAACAGTGTATTGTTTAATTTTATTACATTTTTTATCAACTGACTTAGCATCTTTACTGTCATTAAATGATGTTTTATTAACAAGGTTCGGGAGGAGTGCGTCAGATACCTAGCCTAATTATCACAAGAGGAGCTCACTCAAGTTAATCAACTCTACAATTTAAATACAGCTGACTTGCCTCTATCCATTTGATGGTTTATCAGCATCTCGTTCGCCCGTCTGCTACCATGTCGCAAAGACAAACTTCCCCGTCTGAAGATGATTTCGACTCTCCTCCAGCCGGCCCCAGGACCGTGCCTTTCCCGCACGGTCCTGGGGCTCATCTAGCCTGAAAACAAGTTTTTAATGCTATTGGAGCATAAGGAACAATATTTATGAGGAACCTTTCCTCAGATTTCATTGGTGATTTCAAACATGAAATTTAATCATAAGCTTGATGAACAGTTTTTGAGAATGTGATGTTTCCCCATTCAAAGATACAGGAGCTGCACTTGCCTGCCCGAGAGGCATTTCAAAGATGGCCACCAAGCGAAATGACTTGCCTTAAAGGGACTTTGGTTTTCCATCGCATTCAGTCATCCCACCGAGATCATCCGTTCAGCCTTCCGCATAGGTAACGCGAGCTCATTGATTATCTGTCGATTATAGTAGAGCTTGTGTTGTCCTATATGGGGGCATTTCTATACATACCGCAAACCTTTTATTTGCAAATGCGCAGTACAAGTCACTAAGTGGGATTTGGGATACGATGGCTCGAGAAATTCTACTTTGCCGTCCGTCTAATTTTCGGTTGCAAAGCAGCCCCTAAATTTTTGACATGCTATCAGAAGCCATTTGCTGGATCCTATCAAACAATTACCTTATTCAACTCCTAGACAATTTCCTCGTCATTTCACCTCCTGACGCAATCCCAGCTGCCCATATCCTCACAAAGCAAAAGAACACGAACTCCTCTCTCTGCTCGGGCACCTAAATTTCGCCATGCGCATCATTACCCAAGGCCGCCCCTTCATCTCGCACCCCCTCATTTGCCTACAACATGGGGATAACGTTCCTTAAACCATGGAATCACTCTTTTATAACAACCTTGTTTTACCTCCCGTCGATGTCCAACTATTTACAGACGCAGCTACCTCTGCCGGCTTCGAGGGGTTTAACCAAGGTCACTGGTCCATGTCTCCGTGGCCCCCCCATTTGCAGGACTCCCCAAGTCCTCAGCACCCCACGAGGGGGGGGGGCTCGTGGTAGCACCATACCTGTGGGGGAGCGAATGGGCTTCTAAAAGCATCTTAGTGCATTAGTAAAGGCCGTTTTCATTCTCCTACCCTCACGCTTCTCAAATTCAAGAGGCTGGCTCCAGAGGCGGACTAGGTTTTTAAATTTGATCCAAATACCAACCCCACCATCTCAGGTTTAACAGTACTCAATAACGAAACCATTTCTTTTTAACCAAACAAGCAAGACAGACAAGCCAAAAGAGGCCATCTCATCTACGTCTTCAACCTCCCTTCTCCAATCCAACCCTATCTAGTCCTCGAAACCAAAAACCTGTCATTCGCTTCTGGTTCCAAAAAGTCCTTAAATCCATCCTGCAATCGTCAGGTGTTCCAGCAGGAAAATTCTCCAGCCACGCTTTTCGCATTGGGGCGGCAACATCAGCAGCCCAGAACGGGCTCTCCAAACAGCACATCCAAACCCTAGGAAGATGGTCATCTGAAGCCTTCCAAAGCTAATCCAGAACTAACCAGTCCCACATAAAAGAATTTCACCAAACCCTCATTGGCCGACGAGCCATGTAAAGTAATCTCCCCACGTCTCTTACCCCCCACCTGGTGCAACGCCCAGAGTCTTGATCTCCCATCAGTTGCCGCGAGAGCCCTCCCAGGCGGGTTTGCCTTTCTCCCTCCTCGCCCGGTGGGCCAAACTCCACATCTCTTCCCCCCGCCTGGTGCAACGCCTGGAGTCTTGATCTCCCAGCAGTTGCCGCAAGAGCCCTCCCAGGCGGGTTTGCCTTTCTCCGTCCTTGCCTGGCGGGCCAAACTCCACATCTCTTCCCCCCGCCTGGTGCAACACCTGGAGTCTTAATCTCCCATCAGTTGCTGCGAGAGCCCTCCCAGGCGGGTGTTCCTTCCTTCTTGCCTGCCCGGTGAGAGCCCTCCCGGTCAGGCCTCCATATTTGCTGCCCATAAGCGAGGCTCACCCATCCGATGCCCGAGTCTTGATCTCCCGTCAGACGTCTCGAGAGTCCTCCTGACTGGGCGCCCCAAACCACACATTCCAACATCAGCGGGTGGCAGGGCCTACCCATCCGTAGCCTCAAAACGGGAGTATGTAGGCTCCTCCTGCCTGCCAATCAGGCGACTTCTCGATCGCCAGCCTCTGCCAGATCTTAGAGCCTATTTTGAGTCTTCAGTCCGGCGGCTGTCCTCCACTCTATTGCTTTTTGGGGGGTTCTCTGGGTTCGGGCCATTCCCGAGCTCGGAGCCCTTCCCCGGACAGCACGCCAAACATGCATTACTATACTCCGGCTAATTATATGTAAGCGTGAACTCGTGAAATGATGTTTTATTAACAAGGTTCGGGAGGAGCGCGTCAGATACCTAGCCTAATTACCACAAGAGGAGTTCACTCAAGTTAATCAACGCTACAATTTAAGTACAGCTGAACTTGCCTCTATCCATTTGATGGTTTATCAGCATCCCACCACCACCCCATCTTCTCACTCCTCACACGAGTTCTCACTACACCTAGGGGGGTTCTCTGGGTTCGGGCCATTCCCGAGCTCGGAGCCCTTCCCCGGACAGCACGCCAAATATGCGTTACTATACTCTGGCTAATTATATGTAAGCATGAACTCGAGAAATGTAATAATATTGCTAACAGCATGGGGGTAACCCCATTTAAATCTCTAAGGTTACTGTATTAAAGGTCTGGATCCCGTTTGATATTAATTTAGACACTGAAGGATGAAGGTAGTGCTGGCCTTAGTTCTTTCTCTGATCCCTGAGTCTGGGCTGAAGGGCAGGACACTTTAATCTAACTCTCAGCAGGTGTGCAGCATTAGCACCCCATCTCACTTACCAATGTAGCCTTGAAAGTAAAAAAAATAAAAAATACAGAACTGCTTGTAACAGGTGAATCATTATTAATTTGAATGTGTGGCATGAGAGACCTGGTGTTCAAATATCTAGTAATTTTAGTGAAAAACCTTGCATTTTTCTTTTTCCTAATTTGTTTCATTTAAGTTATACCATGGTCTGTCTGAATACTCGATCCTGATTTGGCTGGAAGGTATGCATTAAAACTAGAGATGCACCGATTGACCAGCCACATCTGACGTCACGCTTTTCTGTGCGTGAAAAGACACAACGTTTGCAATTTGTAATACGTGTAGGACCAAATAAACCATTTGGGAACCACAGGGCTCGATTAACGCTTGTCTGGAAGAAATAGATTTTTTTAAAGGTGTAAATTAGAGAGAATTTTACTTGCCCGACTAGACAAGAAGCTTGATTAAAACATCAGTCACAAAGATCACTAGAGAAGCACTGAAACTTGGCCACCAAACTAAATTGCACAAGAATTATTCAGATTTATTTTTGCATTCAGTGTAAACGAAGGCTGATAATGTATATATGTTGCGCCATGAGACTCACGCAGCCTGTCAGAGTGAGAGAGAGACTTGTGCAGAAATCAAATGAAGGAAGCAGCACACACATAGTAACTCACAGAAAATTATAGACGCATACTGCAGTAGAAAAAATGCTATTTATAATATATAACATAAGTAACATAGTATGTGAGCAGAGTGAAGCAGCAACAATCTTATTGGAACACTGGTTACAGATGAAGCAGCACTGTAAGATTACATTTGTTTGAAGCATTATTGAGAGACTAGGCGCGTTTTCCATTACAGATTTGCGCAAAACTTTGGCAATATTTTATACATGTAGATAAAAAAATATTGTGAAATGACAATGTTTCCATTATGTGACTAAAACGTAATTTGTTTCTCTCGCGATAAGTCATGGCAACGGATTTTGGTGGGATTTAGACGGATTTTGTCTTTATTTAATCAAAAGAGGCGTATGCGTGTATCTTTACAGAAGCACAGAGCCGCTTCAGAAACATGTGTGACGCTGTATAAACATAACATCAGCTCCAGTGAGCATGTCGGAGCTGTTACACGCCGCAGATGCAAATTTGCGCATCTTGAAGGGTAATGAAAATGCACCTACTAGCTGCCTACTAGCATATATCGCAAAAAAAATTTTTTACACTCGCATAAGGTGGTTTTTCAGGCAGTTCAAAAAAGGAATATTTCGCAAAACTGCAATGGAAACTTCACTGATCGTTGATCATTCTTCAATGTACTATAAACTCCAAGAAACAATTCATACATAGCCGTTTTCAAGTATAAGGGGCTTTCCCTGATATTAATGCTTTGACTGTGCAATATGTAATATTGACTATTTTTTTTACAGTTTCACAAACGAAAATAGTTCCAAACAAAGCCACTGCAGAACTGTTGTGTGTCATCATTACTGAAAAAATTTACATTTTTGAATGAATTATGTGAGTCAATAATTCAGTGATCCATTCATAAAGACTCCTTTCTGAATGAATCAGCCGTTTGAACAAATTGGTTGAATGAATGACTAAATGACTCATTGAAAGTCATTTGCCGCCACCTACTGGTGGTTTGATTTCACATCACTTGCACGCACAAACACACATTCAGGAACATAAATCTTCTTGTCGATGCTGGCCTGTAACCTTTATCAATAAAATACCTTAGATACTGAAATGCTACATTATAGTCTTAAGCAACGAGGGGATAAAATTGCTGTTTTTGAAGTAATTTTTTGAAGTAACTAAACTCTGATGCACACAGCAGGTAATTCACACGTGCAACTGTCATGTCTCTCTCTTTCCCTCTCTCGATTGCTAATTAATTCAAATAAATGTTCTAATTAATTTATTTAAATACATTTAATCTAACCTCACTACTTCACATCTGTGTCTGATTTGAAACGGGCAGATTTCTAGATCTAACCGTCATCTTGACCACTTTTTTGTTTTTACCAGTGCCAGTAGAATTAATTTCAACCAGTGTCTAATAAACTCAAAATTCAAATTCAATTAACCCTCACTTTACCCAACATACACCACATACATATATTTATCACGAGTGAGCCTTTTTAAGCCAGAGAGTGACAACATAGTGGCAAAGGTGCACATATCTCAGAGATGCAGACTTGTGCTGGATCTCAGTCTCTTTTTGAGAGCGCCTGCTGTCATTTCACCCATAATCCTGTAAGCATGCAGGCAATAAACAGAAGATCTCAGGGGCATATCAGGCCTGCATCATGCATTTCCTGCCTGCTTGTTAAATTCAGTTCTATATCTAAAAATACAGCCTCCTATCTCAACAACCTCCTCCTGAATGTGTTCCTGCATAAGAACACAATGTAACAAACCGTCAATGCCTCCATCAAGCATCCAGGGAAATTAAAATCAGTAATCCTGCTGTGTTTACCAACTAAACCTGGGATATAAAGCTAAACAAATATTCCATTACTGCTTGTCAGGGATCAGAGTTCAAGAGCCACCTTACATAATTCATAATCATTAACAGCATGGATAAAAAAAACATCTATATAAAAACAAACAAACAAAAGCTTAGGCTGACAACTGGTTAATGTGTCAGCTGAAATGCATTACCTTGAATAAAAACGGCTCTGATTCCAGAAATGCTGGCCTGTATGTCTCTTTGATCAAGGTTTTAATAACAGTGCAGAGACGGAAGGTTCAGATAAATGATAATCGCATAAGCTTTGTGAGCATTTGTGACAAATGTCAGTGTGAGGGGGTGGCTGAGATTGATGTAAGAGCATTACACATGCATTACAACTCTTTTTAATCTTTTTTAAACGAATTTCAGTTGCACTTTATTTGAAGTGTCTTTATTACAGTGTAATTACACAAAAAGTGCTAAGTAATGTTAATTAACAACATGCACTTATTATTTATAGGATTATTACGGTCTGGTTTAGAGGTTGTTGCTTGTAATTATGCCTAATGTACTGTTTTTATTATACTACATACACTAACTTTACTTTATCGTGGGATGTGTAAACAGATTGGACCTGAATCTGAAATAAATTACCAGAGGTCATAATATGGTGTTATCAACAATTTGGTACCATATGTGGGCATAAAGTGTTTTGAAATATGTGTTTCCACATTTTTAACACTGTGGTCCTGTCCGGCCTACATGGTCCGGCCATGAATAAGCGTATTCTTGCCACAAGGAATATTTAATGTTTTTTTTTCTTTCATTAGAACTTTAGCATTCATGTCACTGCAGCTCCATTCATGTTTTTGTTCTCAAACCTGTAGAAAAGGAAATTCATTTTCAAAACCTTCTAAAGAAATATCATCTTTGTGGGATCTGAAAGTCCACATTGAGCATATCTGATTCAAATTTTGTAAAATCTTTTGATAAAGAAAAAAACAACAACAAAGCAATGATATCATGTGAAATTATAAATCATTTCAAAGGAGACCTATTATACCCCTTTTGCACAATACTTAATATAATTCTCGGGTGTCTCCAAAATGTGTCCCACAGATCATTTATTATATAATTTGAAAATGCCTATTTTGAGTGGAAGCAAAAACACGTTGTTTTCGTGCATGTCTCTTTAAGTGCAAATGAGCTGCTGCTCCACTTCAAATGTTGACTACTGTATAGCACTTAAACACAGAAATGATATGTCGCCTTTAAAGAAATAGAATGAACATTTTTAAGCATTACATCATTTGCTCCCCAATGGATCCTCTACAGTGAATTGGTGCCATCAGAATAAGAGCCCAAACAGCTGATAAAAACATCACATTAATCCACAAATTAATACTACAAAGTTATTAAGGTGATAATTCATGATGGTAATTCATAATAATAAAATAATAATGTGTGAAATTAGATTAATTCAAATTAGCATCTTAGATGTCCGTTGGTTCGATTTAATCCATCAGTTGTGAAATTGTACAGACGAGTATGAAAACATTCACTGGCATGCAATAAAAATGCATTGAATGTGACTAGGAATTCGAGCATGACTTAATTAGATCTTTCATTGAAAAGTGTCTCAGCCTTGAAGTGAACCGCACAATTCACTATTTATGAAATATTCCAATTGTGAGTGTTTAACATGTTTTGAATCCCAGAGGCTGTTTCGCTCTGAAATGTCACATCACAGCAAGCTCCCGCTAAAGGATCGTTTGCTCATCAAGCTGAAGGGAGCAGTAATTACTGTTTATCACTATAAAATACGGTCTTTAAGATGACTGAAGTGAAGTAGCTAGTTCAGTTATTTTATAAAACACCGAAGCGGCATTTCTTACTCACGATTTTAATACAAATTTTTCAGTTAGTTTAGACATCTCCTTGTGAAAAAGAAACGCACTTAACTGACCTTTTGCCGGGAATTTGACAGGTGATCTGACCAATCATAACTTCAAATTTGCAATTTTTGTCCGACATACAAACCAGAAAGGACTGTGCATTAATGCTGGTGGATTTAACATTGAAAACCTGAGTGTATTGAAGTCTTTCCGTGACTGAAATAAGATGAACCGTAACTTATCGATTAGGGTTGAACCACTGATGTCACAAGGACTATTTTAATGATTGTCTTACTACACTGTAAAAACAAATAAGTTGATTCAACTTAAAATAATTTGTAACCTGGCTGCCTTAAAATGTTGTGTTAAATAAGCTAAAAAACTTACGTTGTTTAAACATATGTTGGAGTTCCTTAAACCTAGAATTAATAGTTGGGATAACAAAGGTGAAGCTGAGTCAGCTTTTAGGTTTTTAGTTAGCCCAGCAAGATGAGAAAGTTGTGCTAACCTAAATGTAAGCTGAAACAACATAAAATGAGTGAGACCAACATGACAAGAAAGTTGTGCTAACCTAAATCCAAGTTGAAACAACATAAACTTAGTGAGATCAACATTTAGTTGTTTAAACTAACCATTTTGTAAACTAACCAATTATAAGTTGTGCAGACTGAATAAAAATTGGCTAAATGAAGCATCTTGTTGAATCAACTTATATTTTTAAGGCAGCCAGGTTACTTTCTCAGGAATAGTTCATCTTACTTGTAATGTTAAGTTCATTCAACTGGTTGAACTATGCAATTTGCCCACACAACTCAAGTTTAAATTTCTAATTATAAGTTGTACAAACTGAATAAAAATTGGTTCAACTAAGCATTTTGTTGAATCAACTTATATTTTTAAGGCAGCCAGGTTACTTTTTCTAGAATAGTTAATCTTACTTGTAATGTTAAGTTCAGTCAACTGACTGACAGCTGGCTGAACTATGTAATTTGCCCACACAACTCAAGTTTCTATTTTCTAACAGTACTGCAGAAAATAGCCTCATGGACACTGAAAAACATGCAGAAGGCTATTTTATTTGAATTCAAAATAGACAACCTCCTACTTAGTATTACTGTGTTTAGTATTAAAACTAAACATCAAAAGAACAGATTAGGGATTCTAAATTTCTTGCGGAGTAGCATGCTGCGTAGCCTGTAAACACACTAAGAACAGCTGCTCCCACCAATGTTCATGAAAAGTTTTTGGAGAACATCGGAAGTGTGCTTCATGTGTTTTGGGTAATCAGTGTTAATGATGTAAAGAAGACCTATCAAATGCACAAATGCTTTCAGGACGTCACAGATATCAGTGAGGTCAAGACACTCTTCCAAAATGATGGCAACGGCAATGGTTTCTTTTGGAAGGATTTCCCATTGCTCCTCCTCAGTCACAATCAAGATGTCCATTTCTATGCCCTTTACTAATTCTTCAGTTTCATGAGATGCCTGAAAAAAACAACAAAAAAAGAATTAATTATTTACATGCAAATATAATAATTGAATCAACATAGAATACTTTTACTAAAAAAAAAAAAAGGCGTAAGTTACATGAGCATGGCTGGGAGAATCAGACCAACTGCAACAAGTACTTTAATTTCCAGAATATAAGGGTGTTTCAACACTAGCACTTTTGGTGTGCACCAGGTTTGGTTGATGTTAGAGTTTGGTTCATTTGGATCATTGTTTATCTGAAATTGTAGCCATTAGGGATTTATAAAACTAGTTGCCAAAATTCTACTGCTGCTAGTCGATGCTGAAAATACCATACATAATACATATTTTGCTTCACAGTTTTACAAAGACTATATTCAAAGTATTGTCACTTTAATGTTACATTTTACATACAAAATATTTTTAGTAAATAAATATTTACTTATATTATCAGTCTTGCCCACATTCACAAGAGTATCACGACACGTATGTGGTGCTAATGTAGAACATGCATGCGCTGCGCCTTGTTTACGAGCAGAGGAATGCACACATCTGCAAGTTGTACAATGTGATAGTCATCCCTTGTCTGCAGCACTGATGATTACAATTGCAAAAGGACTTGCTGTGGTCCAACCACAGGATTGTTGAATTCTATGCTGATCTTCAGTCATTACAGAATATCACAAACATAAAAAAATACAGAAACATGTTAAAACAACACTAAAAATAAAAATAAATAAATCTTGACAGAGAAAGCCAAATGTCATTGCAAGTTTAGGTTTCAATTACCAAAACCCCATTTTACAATACAGGGCTTTTAAAAATACAAAAAATACAAAAAATACAAAAAGGCTTTTAAACTACATAACACAGGAAATTAGAACGACCAAAAAAAGCTAATTTTACACATTTGTCACAATCCTTATCGCAGGGCTGTTTATGCAAGATATACGCCTTTATTGTTATTCAAAAACCTATAGTTTTATAATGCATGTGTCCGGTGAGGCACTTCAATAACCGAGAGAAGAGTTTGTACCGGTTTGTGTCAGCAATATCAAATATACGCGCTTCAAACGAACTCTGAGGGAGCCGCTCATTCGTTTCTTTTATAACATGCATAAAAATGACAGTTCGAGTAGTAATCTTGTTTTTAATTTTAATCGTTCATAAGTTCTTTTTTTTTTTAAATTCTCCGTTCTAAATCCATACATTTGTTCGTCCCTCTCCATCTCGCGCTCTGCATGAACGGTCTCTCTCTAATAATACAAACCAAACTGTATTTATCATTCTCCACATAAATCCAGCTCAGTACCGCATGGGAGTATACTTGGTATAACATTTATATCGAAAATACTGTGGAACCCCGTGTATTTCGAGGCTTCAGAGTGCCGCGAAAATAATACATATTACTAACGACATATGTAATACGTAACAACATACGTAATTGTACATATATAGTAAACCAATAAATACATATATTTACAAGACTTACCGTATATTAATGCAGCTTTGCTGTGGGTTCCGGTGAGGCACGTTAACTGAGAGAGTTACCGGTTTGTGTCAGAAATATCAAATATACGCGCTTCAAACGATCTCTGAGGGAGCTGCTCATTTGTTTCTCTTATAACATGCATTAAAATGACACTTCGAGTAGTAATATTTTTTTTCTCCCCTTAATTTTAATCGCTCATAAGTTAATTTTTTTTAAATTCCTGCCGTTCTAAATCCACACAGTTGTTCGTTCCTCTCCGTCTCGCGCTCTGTTTGAACGGTTCTCTCTCTAATGCAGCCCTGGCCTCAAATAATACATACCAAACTGTATAGTTATCATTCCCCATATAAGTTAAGCTCAGTACCGCAGCAGAGAATATAATATTTATATCGAAAATACCTTGGAACCGTGTGTATTTTGAGGCTAGTAGTGCCGCGAAACTAGTACACATAACCAACTATAAAATACAACGCTTTAAACCATACTTGTACTCTTCTTAGACAACATACATAAATGTACATATATTAAACGAATAAATACAAATATTTACTTACCAAATTTGTTGATTGAGAACATTTTCCAACTCTGTGGAGAAGCTCACCATGATGGCTGACAAACGACATCTTTCTGCAACGGTCTTCACGAGATCTGGCGCTATGTGACGTTAACAACATGATTCCCTCATTTAATTGATTCAACACATTTTTTTTTTAAGTTGAGGGTGCAAATAAAAACGTTTTGTCAACTTATGAATTAGTTGAGACAGTAAAATTTAAGATATTAAGTTGAATGAGCAAATTCAGTAGCTGCAAGTTGTGTCAACTTAAAAAAAATTAATTGAAACAACTACTGTAATTGAAACAACTATGGTGAAATTATTTTTTACAGTGGGCCTTGAACGTGTCAGTAGCATTGCTGTCTATGCAGAGTCAGAAAGATTTCATCAAAAATATCTTAATTTGTGTTCCAAAGATGTACAAAGGTCTTACGGGTTTGGAACGACATGAGGGTGAGTTATTAATGACAGAATTTTTGGGTGAACTGTCCCTTTAAGAATGTTATTCAATACTACAATTTAAGTGAATGTATTTTAAAAGTACTAAATGCTTTACAAAAACAACAAATATTTAAAGACATGATTTGGCAGTATAATTTAACTATATTTAAAAGGCAATAGAAGTAATTATGGAATTACATATACAGATGTACATAAGTCCTATTTAAATTGATTATAAAAGACACACACACAAAACAAAATGTACATTTAAACTATAATGCATTTTCATTTAACTGCTGTTAAAGGAGAACTCCACTTCCAGAACAACAATTTACAAATAATTTACTCATCCCCTTGTCATCCAAGATGTTCATGTCTTTCTGTCTTCAGTCGTAAAGAAATTATGGTTTTTTAAGAAAACATTTCAGGATTTTTCTTCATATAATGGACTTCAATTGTGCACTCGATTTTGAACTTTCAAAATGTAGTTTAAATGCAGCTTCAAAGGGCTCTAAATGATCCAGGCCAAGGAAGAAGGGTCTTATCTAGCGAAACAATCGGTAATTTTTGTCGAAAAAAATAAATGACAAGGGGGTGAGTAAATTATTTGTAAACTGTTGTTCTGGAAGTGGACTTCTCCTTTAAGTGTCCCAAAAAGTATACTCTTTCAAAGTATATTATTTCCAGTGTACAATCTGGCTCCAAAAAGCAAATTTATGTACATTCATAAAAAAACCTGATGTAAAACTGAGCATTGTAAATATAAAAGAACAACGTGACATATAAGAAATGTTTCATAATCATACCTGAAGACGTTTTCGAAAGGACTGGTTAATGTCTGGACAGAGACAGAAAAGAAACATCAGTCAAGCATCTCATCAGACAATGGAAAGGATAGGCTTTTGCTACAAAGCTTCAGAGCATCAAAAGAAAGGCATTTTGGTGCTGTCCCATTGTCTATATTAATTACGCTTTTCGCCTTGTTGATGATGCAGTTGCACAGACAATCTAAAATGACAGGAGAAATCAGGCAAAAGGAAGCAAAACAGAGCAGAAAGTGTAACGTATAAAACAAAATCATTGATCATATTTTTAAGCACTGAAGAATGAGGTTGACAAACAGTGTCATAGTTTTTGTTGAATTCTATTTGAATGCAAATAATTATAATTATCTTCATTAAGGCATCTTTAATTACACAGGACTAATTAAAGTGAATTTCTTAATAAGCTCATCAATACTGTAACCACCTTTTTCACAAACACACACAAACTAACAGGTTTTATAATACAGTGCATAGTCCTAACCTGTGCCGAATAAATTAAGCCTAAGTTATGAATGTGTGAACACGCTGAACATATTTAATATGGATTTAATTATTACATACACTTTCCCTTGTGTAAAACAGGAATCAAAGCCACTTTGTGCTAAATAAAAAGGAGTGAGTGGGCTGAAGTAACAAAGATGACCGCCATTTACCTCTTGTGATTCAGCTGTAATTATGAATAAAGAGTTGATAATAAGGCCTCCGAATGCTCTGCATTGTTGACAAGAAAGTCAAAGACTTTCTAAATCACTCCTTTTGTCCTTCTAGTTTATTTTTAAAAGTGAGCTAGCATTAAGACGTGCGTGTCTGTTTCTATAAGCGCTAATATGCTAACAAGCCAAAAACAGAATAATAGTAGGAGGCTTTTGATAAACAATTACACAAATCAAATCCACACTATTTACATCTGGTTATGAGTGACAGTTGATTGAACTGCGGTTTTCGGGCACACAGTTGATGAAGGACTTCTTGATTGATGTTTTGACTTCACTGATTGATTGCTAACAGCTTCACACATGCCATAATTCCTGAGGTAAATACTGTTATTTTTGACAACTAATCAACCTTTTATTAACATTTAAACATTCAACGAGTTTTTACTTCGACATTAATAATTATTTTTAGGTTTTAAATGACCTTGAAATGTGGGAAGCAAAAAAAAACCTTCTAAGTTGTTTTCTCTGACAGGCTGCTAGAGAGGGTGTCGCAGCATCACCTGAGCTTTAAGACATATTCTGCTGACATTTTGACAGGACACAGTGGCAGGGTGGCATTTTTACGGGTGTGTTCTCGTAGCATGCTGTCACTCTTAATAAAGGCATACCAGGCTTCTCACCTCAAAGAGTGCATTTGTCAGAGCCCTGAGACTCTTTAAAGTAACAGCAGGAGAATGAGGAGCAATTTAAACCACTATGTTTTCTTACAGCGCAGTGTTGGCATGCCTAAATGGACACTCTGCCAAGCGTTAACTTGTTTACAGTCATTCAAGGCGTGATTTGGAAAACTGTTTCCACAGTGTTGCACTTGAGAAAAAAGAAACACTTTCACACAAGATACAGACACTTTTATCCATTAATTAATGTGCTAAAAATTTTATATAGTACAAGTACTTGGGTGATACAATAGAGTGGCAAGCACTGCAAAATAATTACATTTTAATTATTGCCATATACCTCAGTATTTACATTGGCCCACAGTAATGGGGTGAGTTACATTGTAAGCGTAGTCTTAAATGAATTATAAAGTCTTAAAATACCACAGAGCGTTGGGAGAATATCTATGTGTCAGATCCGAGTCATGTGCATCAGGTTTTAAAGAGGCAGTGCTGATTTTAAAATGAAACTTACTTAAGTCTGTCATTGATGTAAATCAAAGAACAAAAGAAAAAGAGAAATCATTCAACAGCTCTAGTCACTGATTAACTTTTGTAGCTTGAATAAAGATTAATCTGTATAGTTTATGGACACAATTTATAGTTTATGTGAAGATTGTTTTAAAATCACTTGCATTAAAAGTTGTTATACATTTCAAAGGCTATTAAATGTAAAAAAAAAAATCAATTATGCTGTAATGTTGAATAGCTATAATTAATAGGTAAATTTGAGAAAATTGCATTTAATAGAGACAAAAACACTGTGAATATGTTTAGTCATTATAGTAATAACTGCCTGTTTTTACAAAAATAGTTACAAAAAAAAATTGGCTGGTAAATTTTATCACGTCACCAGCCATTGGCAGGTGTGGCAAAAAGTTAGTTTTAGGTCCTGGTTGTTTTTGTTTGTTTGCTTTGTAAACACTGGTTTGGTGCTTCCGCCTATGTCACGCGTGACCTTTTCAACGTGATTATGTAATGTTTGAGGTCGAGCTAGTGCAAGATGTGCATTTGTGGTTAAAAACTATATTAATTTTATTTGTACCCTTACTGTTCAGCTGCGATCGTGTAGAGCCTTTTGAAGATGCATTGAAACTGCAATTTGGACCTTCAACCTGTTTATGCATTATCATACTTGAAGTCCACTATATGGAGAAAAATCCAGGAATGTTTTCCTCAAAAACTTTCCTTTTCTTCCAAAACTTACCTCAAAAAAAAAAAAAAAAAAAATTCTGGAGGTCAAATAATCCTTTAATTATTGCCCTTATGGCCAACTAAATGGCCAGATTTACTAAACAGGGCAAATTAGCACCGATGGGAGGGGAAATTCAGTGTGTGATTTACCAACAATGCATACATTAAAGAACACAAACGTGGCCAGATCATTTCCATAATGACCAGCACAATCTACCATGACCAGCACAAATTAGCACCTGCTTACAGACATGCTTTTTTTGGCATTAAGTAATGGAGCAAATACCAGTAATTTGACAAGTGCAAACATTAGTAAATCACGTTGCATGATTCATTTTAATACTCTCCTCCCATAAATTTAGTGTCTGAAAGTGAAACTCCAACAAATGCATATTCAATAAGGTCAGGCGTAAAAATAACTGTGTCCACGCCTTTTAAATCAATCAATCAATCAATCATGTTTATTTATACAGTATTTTTTAACAAAACAGGTTGTGTCAAAGCAACTTTACAGTACTAAATAGGACAATAGTATGTCAATAATGCAAAAGACTTTTCTAATTCTAATTCTTCACACGGTGTCTTTAGTAAATCTTTAGTAAATCTTGAGCGTACTATTTTAATGCCAAAAGATGATTTGTGCTGTTAGTAAATCTGGCCCTAAATCTGAATGTAAACCAGTAAAAACACCATCATGGCAACACACATGACACTTAAAAAATGCAATAAACATTCATTAAACAACAATGTATAGAAGATACAACATAAAATCTAAATGTAAATAACTGATAACAAAAACTGTTAAGAAACATTATTTAAACAAAATATTTTCAAATGAGGTTTTGACTGTAAATAATGCATTGATTTGTTCTTTTTTACTTCTACAAAACTGTACAATTAAAAGCATTTTACTGTAAAATTACATAAAATGTCTGGTTAGACCTTTTAGTTTTTCCCTGTATATAATATGTTAGTTATGATGGATGATTAAGAAAATTTGGCCTTTGTGTTACCTCATATTTATAGTCCTGTGAAACAAAGTCATGGCTGGACAATTTCATAGTCACCCTGGAGTGCTTAAAATGGAAATATGAATATGAATATACTTCAGAGATATTTTATTCTAAGGCATAACTGTTTCACTTCAATGAATGGTTGGATTTTTTATGTTTTGATGTTGAATTTTATGAAAAAAAAAAAAAATGCAGATTTATTTTCACAGCCTTCTTTGCTCACATTTGCCAAGAAAGCAAATCAAATAAAAGCAGGACCTCTACTGTGTTTATATACACTCACATCCCTGAATTAATGAAATTTATGGAATTACCATGGTAAATGTCCAAAACAACAAACAACATAGCGTGACCATTGTATTTTTTTGCTAGTGTGTGGGATGTTTTAATTAAAATCTACTCATTTCACATTATAATTCTCTCACAGACACATTCATGAGGCAGATTACGCAGTGGTCTTAATAAGCTTGTAAATGCCTGCGTTGGTTGGGATGTGAGGGTGGATGACACTCTGGAAGCTCATTAGTCCACCTGCATTATGTATGAGCAATGCTCAGCCTGGCCTATCACTCACATCTCAACATCTCCATAACACACACACACACACATACACACACAGAGGCGAGATATAACAGAGTATTCAAAGGAAAAAAACTACTGAGCAAGAAGAGAAACAGATCAGGGACAAAGAGTCTGGGAGGAAAGGACAGGTGGAAGAGAACAGAGAATAGGATGAATGGAAAGAGAGTGAGAGAGAATGCATGCAACCTTTTTGAGCTTTCTATTTACATCTCAAACTCAGGAAGCTCACTGAATCATCTTGTTAGGGAGCTGTCCTTGGTTCTTGTTCCAGAACATCAAAGCCTCAAAGGAGGAAACCCATCAGCCATTTGCTGTCCATCTTAACGGTGCAAAGAGAGAGAAATTAGTATTTGTATGAAAGTAGTACTGTATGTGTGTTGCCATCCTTTAAATATGGAGAACTACTGTATGAACATCACTCTTTACTGAGGTAAACATCTCTGTTGCTCTTACGGGGTTATAAAGCCAACCTATCCTACTTACATAATTGGATGCATTTCAGAGTTAAAAGCATATCCACTGAGGGAAAAACAGTGTTGGATTTGATTTTATCTATCAGAAATTGGTTAGATTGTGAAAAATTGGCATTACATTTCAGCTTGGAGTCAGGTGGAGGGAAAGCATTTGATGAACTCTTACAAAAACATGCACTGATGAATCATTCACAATATGTGAAAGTAAATATTGTAAATATAAAAACAGAATTTTGACCTTAATTTTGAATGTGAATCAAACTAACTGGCTAAGAGGACGTAAAACATAAAATACAGACTGAAAATACAGTAAAATCAGTAATATTGTGAAATAACAATAACGGTTTTCTATATATTTAGAAATGCTATTTCCGCACTGTTTCACTAAATTCAGTAGAATTTTAAAGATGTTCTTGAATCATTTCTGAATCAGTTCTACCAGAGAGAAGGATGGAAAGAGAGTATTAAATGACCAGATATATAAACTAGGGTTTGAAATGAATTAGAGTATTTGTTTCACAAATTTTCTATCACTCCCGCAAATGAAACAGTGAAGGAGTAGCAATCACAGTTGATTGGATGTATTATCACAGGCAGTGGCAGTCCTCTTATGAGCTCTGCCATAATGGCCCCCAGCTCTCGTTTTGAATGTATTTCCCTTCAAAAAAGAAAAAGGGAGAAGAGGGAGAGTGGAAAGAGAGGCTCTTAATGTGAATTGAAAAAAGCGACAGCTGTGGGTGACATCAAACAGCTTTTTTATAGCGTCTCAAATAAAGGTCCCTAGTGTCTTTTCTGACTTTTCTTTTCTGAATATTGTAGGAAAAATGACATGAGTCAAAGCAGATGTAGGAGATACAATACGATTTTAATAAGATTTGCTTATTAAAATCACACAAGGTACTGTTTGTCTAATTAAACACTGTTGTAAAATACTGTATGTGTTTGTGTGCATTGTTTTGCCTGCATTGTGAGGACCAAATATCCTAAGCTAATGATATCCTTATTCAAACCCTAAATTTAAGGACTTGCACTAATAAATTACTTATTCTGTTTATTAAGCTTTTTACTATGGGGGCTATTGGCGGCCCTCTACAAATGTTGGATGATTTTAGTTTTTACCATCATTATGAACTCCAGTCAAAATAACTTCACTGAGCAAAAAACACTTTTGTTTTTGCCACCATTTTTCATGAGCTGAACTCAAAGATCTAAGATTTTTTTCTATGTACACAAAAGGCCTATTTCTCTCAAATATTGTTTACAAATCTGTCTAAATCTGTGTTAGTGAGAACTTCTCCTTTGCCGAGATAATCCATCCACCTCACAGGTGCGGCATATCAAGATGCTGATTAGACAGCATGATTATTGCACATGTGCGCCTTAGGTTGGCCACAGTAAAAGGCCACTCTAAAATGTGCAGTTTTATCACACAGCACAATGCTACAGATGTCACAAGTTTTGAGGGAACATGCAATTAACATGCTGACTGCAGGAATGTCCACCAGAGCTGTTGCTCGTGAATTGAATATTCATTTCTCTACCATAAGCCGTCTCCAAAGGCGTTTTAGAGAATTTGGCAGTACATCCAACTGGCCTCACAACCGCAGATCACATGTAACCACACCAGCCCAGGACCTCCACATCCAGCATCTTCATCTCCAAGATCATTTGAGACCAGCAACCCGGACAGCTGCTGCAACAATCGGTTTGCATAACCAAAGAATTTCTGCACAAACTGTCATAAACTGTCTCAGGGAAGCTCATCTGCATGCTCGTCGTCCTCATCGGGGTCTCGACCTGAGTCGTAACCGACTTGAGTGGGAAAATGCTCACATTCGATGGTATCTGGTACTTAGGAGAGGTGTTCTCTTCACGGATGAATCCCGGTTTTCACTGTACAGGGCAGATGGCAGACAGCGTGTATGGCATCGTGTGGGTGAGCGGTTTGCTGATGTCAACGTTGTGGATAAAGTGGCCCATGGTGGCGGTGGGGTTATGGTATGGACAGGCATATGTTATGGACAACGAACACAGGTGCATTTTATTGATGGCATTTTGAATGCACAGAGATACCGTGACGAGATCCTGAGACCCATTGTTGTGCCATTCATCCACGACCATCACCTCATGTTGCAGCATGATAATGCATGGCCCCATGTTGCAAGCATACTCACCGGACATGTCACCCACTGAGCATGTTTGGGATGCTCTGGATCGGCATATACGACAGCATGTTCCAGTTCCTGCCAATATCTTGCAACTTCGCACAAGAGGACTGACCAACATTCCACAGGCCACAATCAAAACCTGATCAATTCAGTGAATAAATCCTCCCCCCTATTTTTCAATCCAATCTACTGCGTTCCTCAGTGGCTCTGATGTCGGGAGAAAATGAATACTCTTATGTTCACTTCTACACCCAGCTACAAAACACCTGTATTGCTTACGAGACATTGTTGTCGCTAAAGCTGTTCAAGCGTGGAGAAAATGACTGATGGAGGAAATATGCTAATACAGGAAGGCCCATCAGCGGTCATGGGCAGGGCTTGAGCTGTATGTCATGCTGCTCATAAAATCAAAACAGCTTGATAATTGAGACTGTTCATGTTTTTTGGAGATTAAAAAAGAAGTGAATGGATTTTTATTTTATTGTAGGGTGGTTGTGTCCACACACTGCTAAGATACATTTAAATGCAAACACCATGTAAAAGTGAAATTTGCATCTGATGTTTCCTTTACTACGTTTCATTTGAGGGTTACGTTTAGGTTTTATAGCATCGACTACATCACTAACTCAGTATAAAAACAGTGAAAACCCACTGAGATCTTCACCATGACCAAAAAACAAACATTTGCGTGTGTGATATTGACACAGTGGCCTTCCCTGAAGCCATGTCTTGTTCTATTTATATACAGACTAGACCACAGACACCTGTGCCACTGATACATGTGGACACACTCTCTCTCTCTCTCTCACACACACACACACACACACACACACACACACACACACACACACTCGATGCTCTTTTATGGACATCAAAGTGCCAGTCATATGTTAAATACACTGAATATTACTTTACTCTATTTTCCCTTAAAATAACTGTCTTCACTCACTGTTTCTTTTCATTTCAAGGGGCAAACTATCTTTTTCTCATCAACACCCACTCTTTGTCCAACAGCCTCACCCTCTCTCTCTCTTTCAGATCACTCTGCCTTTTACAGAGATGTTGACAGCTCTTTCTTTTACCGTGTCTTCTTCCATTTTTGCCATTGCACTGAACACAGTGTATCACCTCAGGCAGTGCACTGAAAAGACCATAACCCAGTTTTTCTCCGCCAGTAGACATCGTTGCGTACAGTAACACTTAGATTTAGTAAAGTAACACTTGAACTTACTTTATTACTCTTGTTTTTTTAATGCTGTTTCTGGAGTGTTGTATGTCTGCTTGTCAATACCTGGATGATTAGAGGCTTTCTGTGGCCTCTGAGGAGCAAACACAAAGATTAACACTGTCACCATCACTAGGTTTAAGTTGAAGACCTTTTCAAGCCCTTTCGAAAGTTTTTTCCCATCAACACACAATATATGTGCAGTCAGATGTTGTTTAATAACATATAACATGATGATGTTCCAGCCCATCTCCAATGATGTTATTATACTGTTGTAAAAATGATGGTAAGACTTTACAATAAGGTTCATTAGTTAAAGTCCCCGTAACCTTTTTTTGGCTTTTAGTATCAATATGTAGACTTTGGGTTATGTATAAGCTAGTGTGCAACAACACAATGTCAAGATTTGCATTTACAAGATATAAGCATTTAAAATTTACAGATTCTCACTTCTGCCAATAAGGATCAACGATTTTGATGACATCAGTCTGCACTTCAGCTTCTTACCAAACATTCTCCAATCAGATGAGACACGATAGCACGAACAGGCACAGATCATAAAACGCATCAGTTCCATTTGAATTGTACACAGAACCCTGGTGAAAAAAACAGCATATGCTGGTAGGTATGTTTTGATGCTGGGATGCTGGTTAGGTATGTTTTGGTGCTAGTTTAAGCTGGTCCTTTGCTGGTTTATGCTCAAAACATGCCTACCAGCATATGCTGGTTTTTTCACCAGGGAATGCTTTATTTTATAGCGATGTGGATGAGATTGTGGCTGCCATACGCTGTCAAATGCGGCTTTGCTGAGCTCAACGGCTCTGCCCAAAGCTAATATAGACAAAACGCAATTGGCGATTTTCAAAAAGGAGGCAGGACTGCTGCTCTCTTCCTGTTTCAGTTGAAATTACATCAACAAATAGAATAACACTGCATGTTTCAAAGCAGTTCAGTGGACCTTTAACATTAGTTAACATGAATTAAGAATGAACAATACTTTTACAACACTGATTAATCGCAGTTAATGTTAATTTCAGCATTTACTAATGCATCTCCCTGTCTCACCCAGGGAGACTGTATTTTTATTAACTAACATTAACAAAGATTTTAATAAATAGTATGTTTTTCAACAATACATAAAAAATGTATTGTTCACTGTTCGTTTATGTTAGTTATTACATTAACTTTCTGTTTTAATCTCAAGCTCTTCACTGACACTCATGTCTTTGTAAACAACTACAGTAATTGAAAGAATGAAGGCCTGGGCCTGGGCCTGGGACATGGTTAAAACAATAAAGTCCATACATACAAGATACTGGAACAGTAGTTTCCAAGTCAGTTATGATGTAACCTTCATACAAAAAGGAAAAAAAAATAAATGTGAAAAACATAAATGTGTTCAGTGTAACGTTATAAGCCTGTAAATCTGAACCATCTCAGCTATTTTTGTCTCTAAATAACATGTGAGAAAATACGTTGCTGCTCAGAGCACTTATGTGCTACTTTGTGATCCAAGCAATAATGTGCTACTTTGTGAACCAAGCACTCCTGTAGGTGTCTATGCTTGATGTGGAGTGAGGGTGTTCAGCCGTGATCAGCTAATCAATGAGAGCTTGTATGCACCGTTTAAACTTTTCCAACAAACTACATACAGTTACAAGGACACTAATTCCAATCAGAAATAAGTGAAGCAAAGTGTTTTTATGTCCCTAAACCTGTACGTGACTTCACTATGCTCGGCTGAACAGGAAAAGTTACATCTCCAGGCAACTGCACATTTCAGAGCGGTTGCCGAGGAAACACCTGAAAGTTTCCCATCAGTGTCGGCGATCATTTTTTAAGCGCCTCAGCGCTGGTTTGAACCACCTGTGATAATGGCAAAGAACAGCTGCTGTTGAAAACCTCTTTAAGGAGTGGGGGGCGCTTAAGTCATCAGATGCTCAAGAAATCGAACTAATCTCTGTTATTATAAGAATTTGGACGTTTAAAATAACCTAAAAACGCATCATTTGAAATGGTCTGAAAGTATAACAAGACTCATTGAGAGAAAATCACAGAGTGCCCCTTTCAAGGAAAATGAGCATCAAAGGCTCATGATCACAAGACGTGTGCAGATGAAATATGAAGTGATAAAGGACTAATCACTCTGGCATTTAGCCATGAAAGCCAATGGGTGGATCAAAGCTTTAGAAAAGCCACTACGTGTGATTAGAACCATGTCTCCTGATTTCTTGCTCATCTACCTGATTTCAAAAGAATAATGTCATTTTACGACTGATTGCTCTTTTCTCACGTTCCCCATCACAATATTTGCTCATCATAATCCTGGCTCTCAATGTGGCCAGACGCAAGAGAATAACAGAGGGTATTTTTACCAATTAGCCTCGCCATCATAATCCCAGCATGGAGACATTCCAAAACTGAGCCGCTTGGACTGTAATCTTAACATCAGACACAATACAAGATAGCTGTGCTGAGGATGAAACCATACCAGCACTGATGGAGACCAGTTGCTATATTCAAAATGAAACATCCGCCTACCTGGACTTTATACTGTCTATAAAAAAAAGCTTTGTTGGCTGAGGCTATTTACCCTAACTCAGCCTACCAACATTTTGATTGGGCTACACAACAGTGCAAAAGATGCTAACTAAACAACAGCTCCAGTGGCATAGGTGGTAAAATGCTTAGCAGTGACTTTTTGACATCATTAACCAGAGTTCTAATCTGCCTTTTGCCGAACTTCTTGTTCTCCCTTTTCACATCACATATCACACTGGAAAGGCATTTATTTTCAATAAAATAAAGGAAATACGCTATCAGTCAAACGTTTTTGAACAGAAGAAGAAGAGAGAAAGAAGTCTCTTCTGCTCACCAAGCATGCATTCATTTGATCCAAAATACAGCAAAAGCAGTAATATTGTGCAATATTTTTACTATTTCTGTTTTCTATTTGAATACATTTTAAAACTGTAATTTATTCTTGTGATCAAAGCTAAATTTTCAGCATCATTACTTCAGTGTCACATGATCCTTCAGAAATTATTCAAATATGCTGATTAAAAGGATTCTTTAAATTGATCAAAAGTGATGAAAAAGACATTTATAATATTACAAAAGATTGATATTTCAAATAAATGATGTTCTTCTGAACTTTCTATTCTGTCACGAATCTGGTCGGTGCCCTATGGACTGCTTACCACCAGATGTCACTCTCATCTTTCCACTTCACTCTGACTGTTACGTTGCACTTCGGACTGCATCTCCCATCCTCCACCGCACTGATTGCGTCAGCCCCCGTGACCAATCAGGCTTCCTATAAAGCCTGGACTTCCCCAGTTGATGTCACGGATTGTTGAATTGTCGTATTGTGATTATATTGTTGTATTCCTAGTTCCTGCTCCGAGTTTCTAGTCCCCTGTGTTTTGTTTTGTTTCCCTCGCCTGGCTCCCCGTTTTCGACTGATCGCCGCCTGCCTTTGGATTATCGCTCGTCTTAATGGACTATTCTCTCGTCTAGCCTTCGACACTCCTGTTTACTGTTGTTTGACCCTGCCTGCACGACCATGTATCTGTCTCGTCCATATAATAAAAGCTTGCATATGGATCCGCTCGCCTCTCGTCATTCACTCCCCGTAACATATTCATCAAAAAAACAAACAAAAAAAACAATAATAATAAATGTTTTTAGAGCAGCAAATCAAAATATAGAGTGGAGTAATGATACTCAATTCAGCTTTGGAATAAATTACATTTTTAAATATTTTCAAATAGAAAACTGTTATTTTAAATAGTAAAAAAAACAAAAAAAAAACAGAATTTTTTGCTGTACTTTGGATCAAATAAATGCAGGCTTGGAGAGCAGAAACGAATTCTTAAAAAAAACATCTTACTGTTCAGAAACTTTTGACTGGTGGTGTACTTGAAAAGTGTAAAATAAAGTGTCTCACAGGTGTTTATCATTTAGGGTTAGGGGTAGGTGTAAGGTAGGTGTACTTTATTTTCCCAATAAGGCATCATTCATTTAATAATTTTAATAAAAAAATATTATTTACACTCAAAATATGTTATTACTGCATATTGTTTTTACAATGTATTACAATACTGAGGTGCAAATATCTGCCACTTGCTCTAAATAATATAAACATCCTCTAACTAATATTATTGCAAAGAAAATACTGCTATTTCTAAAATAAGCAAACATGCAAAATATGGCATTACTGTGTATTTTATAAGTCTTAGTAAATATTCAATATGCTAGCAATATGCATGCTTATAAAGCAACTGTAATGTTTGATGAATTTCATGCATACTTGCTGAATAGAAGATTATTTACATTTCTTTCAAAAAATATTTTGACGCATTTTAAATGGCAGTGTACTGCAGCATGAGCAGTAGAGTATTACAAACATAGTCTGTATATCAATCATAGCATTTTAATTCAGATTAAAACAACCCTGGGCATAAATTTTTGTGTCACTCACATGGTATCAAGGTTTTAAATCATTCTCTTTTATAAGTTTTGGGAGGGTATATATATATATATGTATATATATAAAGATTATAAAATATTAAAGATCAGATCAAAGACAAACGCGAATGAGTTTCTGTGAGACATCTGGTGTTTGGGACTACACAGATTATTAAGATTGCATTTTGTTTTTTTTTGTTGTTTTTTTTGTTTTGTTTTTTTTTTGTTTTAAACCAAGAAATGACAGCTGTCTGGAATATCTGAAATATCACCAGACTGTCATATGTGCTTTCCAGTAGAACCATTTTAGCACAATAAATAAATAAATAAATAATACTGAGGAAAAAAAAATATATATATATATATATATATATAGGCTAATCAATATAACCGATTTTCCCCCAAGCAAAGTCGCCTTATCCCAAGTAACCTGGTATTGGAAATACTGGAAAATGCATTATCTGGTGACAACAGGTGAGCTAAATTGGTCCAGTAGCATGTCAATATAAATAACCAATGATGGGAGAGTGATTCTTATCCATCTTCTATGTTTGTGAGTGCCAGACTCAAAAACCTTGCAGGAATGAAAAGTCATTCTGATGCAATGCACTGTTAAGGCAGTCTTCCACCTGCAACCTGGAACAGTAGAAGATGTATCTGCTGGACACCAAGGGAGCTGGATTTGACAGCTCTCAGACACATTCACTATAGCACACATCATTCTTTTGCTCTAAAAAGAACTTAACCACTCTAACTAGGTAACAAAGAGAAAATACAGTAGTTTCACTGTTCTTGAGTTAAGGGTCATACACACAGATCAGCACTTACGTTTGTCTGGCACATTGCATGGGATGCAAGAAAAAAAGCGAGCAAAGACAGAATGCATTATATTATAAAAGAGCTATTTTTTTAAAAAGCCAGGTGAAAAAACAGCCAGGTTTCTCTGTACAGGTGCTCACATGAGTCCAGACCAGAGTTCAGAAAACTGCTTTAACATCAACCAAACTCTGACGTCAAATACATTGGGGTCGGTACCAAAAACTGTAGTGTAAAAGCATACACTTCTAACTGTTTAGTTCATGTCACTCTGCATGTTCAGTATTAATGGAGAACTTTGCGATTTTAATTGCGTGGTTGACTGATGGGTTTCAGAGATTCGACTCAGTGCTCTTTTCACACATTGCACCTGCTGCTCTATTTTGAGCTGGGCACAAATGCATACACACAGCTCTGTCTCTGCAGCCAGGAATATATTCAGAATGCCAAGCAATTACCATTTAAGTATGTTGCCCTGTGAGAAAAAAACCTTGTCCCCTGGCTCCTGATGGTTAATTGTTCATAGCTTTTCCAGCCTGTTTTTCAAGGTTTCCTTTTTTACTCTTGTTCCTGAGAATTCAATGAAAGAATAAAAGAAACGCAAACACAAACTAGCCTTTGATTGCATCTGAATTACAGTACTTTCACAGAATGCACTGAATCTATAAAAAACCACCATGTTGGCATTGACCTTTGACCTCAAGTTTCTTTGCAAAATGTTTCGTATTTTTCAGCCATACCTGCTCCGAAATTTGAGACTGTCATCATGTACTTTCTTTTAGAGAAGAAGGAGGGAGAAAATTTGAAGCGTTCTGATTTCCATGCAATTACCATAAATTGGAACTGAAGCTAACAAGTTTCAAAACGGAGACAAAGCAACAAAAAAGTGGTCCACATGACTCATGCTTTTCTTCTATACCTTTGTGAAAAACAAACAGAAATTAAAGAAGTTCACTTCCAGAATGAAAATTTCCTGATAATTTACTCACCCCCATGTCATCCAAGATGTTCATGTTTTTCTTTCGTCAGTTGAAAAGAAGATAAGGTTTTTAAAGAAATATTCCAGGAGTTTTGTCTACATAGTGGACTTCAGTGGGGATCAATGGGTTGAAGGTCCAAATTGCAGTTTCAATGCAGCTTCAAAGGGCTCTACACGATCCCAGCTGAGGAATAAGGGTCTTATCTAGCCAAACGAGTGGTCATTTTCTAAAAAAAAAAAAATGTAATATACTTTTTAACCACAGATGCTCATCTTGTACTAGTTCTGCGATGTGGATGCGTGTCTTCACTCATTACGTAATCACATTGGAAAGGTAATTCAGTTCAAATAGGTAGGGTAGGGTGAAAAACTCCATCTCATTTTCTCCTCCAACTTCAAAATCATCCAACATCACTGTTTTACCTTTTTTTGTAAAGGCCATTTGACCTTCTTTGCATGTTTGCTGTGTAAACATTGGTTCAGTACTTCCATTTACGTCACGTGTGCGTGATTACATAATCCGTGAGGCTGAGGTAGTGCAAGATCAGCATTTGTGGTTCTTAAAAAATGACAGATCGTTTCGCTAGATGAGACCCTTATTCCTCAGCTGGGATGGTTGTGGCAAAATGGGACAAGTCCATGCCAGGTCTTGTATATCGCCACAAATTAGGCGGAAGTAAATAGGACACGGATATATATAAGGAGTAAAAACGGAAGTGAAGGGGCGTGTGGGAAAAGGAAATTCAAGCGTTACCTGTCGGCTGTTGTTCTGTATGCGCTGCTGCAGCTTATTGTGCTGAATTGCATAGACCGGGTGCGAACGCCAAAGCTAAAAGAAAATTAGTTCCGCATGTGTTGCCGGTTGCAAATTTATTCAGACAAGACAAGTTCACCTGCTGCAGGTATTTAATGATTTTTTTTAACTTTTCACGTTGAACTTTCAAACTCCTTAACTCTTTTCTTCCTTGGCGTTGTCTATTTAGCAGCTGGCTGGCCGCCCCTAACGCAGCTTGATTCACGCCGCTGATGCCACACACACACACACACGCACACACACGCACACACACACATGTTGGGTTTACATGTTTTATGGGGACATTCCATAGGCGTAATGGTTTTTATACTGTACAAACCGTATTTTCTATCACCCTACACCTACCCTACACCTAAACCTAGCCCTCACAGGAGACTGTGCACACTTTTACTTTCTCAAAAAAACTCATTGTGCATGATTTATAAGCCTGTTTCCTCATGGGGACCTCACAAATGTCCCCACAAGGTCAAAATTTACTGGTATTACTATCCTTGTGGGGACATTTGGTCCCCATAACGTGATGAATACCAGGTGCACATTACACGCATTCACGTTTACCCGACGCACTCACACACATATGTATCCAGCGTTTTTAATGCTGGGTTTTTGCATGGTGTGCGCAAACGTGTATGGACTGAGTTTTTTTTTCTTTCTCGGAGACTTGTTTTTTTTTGTGTCTCGTTTGATTTGTTATTTTTTTTTTTTCTCCCAAACTCAAACTCATTTGTTGGACATTTTGGATTGACTGGGAGTGAGTCTGTTTTGAAGGACTGAACTGAACGCAATACTATTGTTCACTCATTTCCATTTGTTTAGAAAACACTAGATATTTCGACTTGACAAACTTAGTCTTGTCTGGCGCCCGAACAAAAAAAAAAATGGTCTAAGTTTACCCATTTGAAAACAAAACAAAAACTCTTAAGTTTGGTTTAACTTGGAGGCCGCCACCGTTACATAAGTGGCGCCCGAACAGGGACTTGAACCTGGAACCTGGAAAGTGTAAAAGAGTTCTTCTATTTGAGTATTGTCAACCTTTTAAAGTTTTCCGATTTATGTGTGTATAATGTGGTTTATGTTTGAACTGAAAAGTGAACTGAAAATATTGTTTTGTGGAAAGCCTTAGCACTCAAAGTGGTGTTTTATATATATATAAATTGGAAGGCAACTTGTTAAACTGATAACCTGCTGGTGTTAATTGGATTGGTTAATTTTTGTGATGTGAAAGTGTGATACTGAAAAAAAACAAAAAAAAACAAATTGTAACCAATTGTAGAAATTGATGGAACAGAACCACGCTATAAGCATTGTGAAATTGGTATTGTAATTTAATTTTCTTTAAGACATTTGTACATACATTTTTATACATTGACATTTACACTACATTCTCATTTTACACAAACACACTACAAAGTATGGCCTCTACCCCTCCTTCCCCTTCAACGTCTGTTGAGATTGAACCACCCCCAGATGTAGCAACTCCAGTATGGCCACCTGTGCAGCTCAGACCCATTCCTCCACCTCTCATTCCCACCTTTCATTTTACCCCAACTCAGTTCAGTAGTCCTCAACCCAGGTCTCAGGTACATTTTGCCACCACTCCTCCGAGTGGCACTGTTTCACATGCCCCTACTCCTATGCAGCTGTGCACAAGTGCCTCGGATGAAGCTTCACCTCCTTCCTCAGTGACACAGCATGATCTTCCTGGCTACCTCCCTACTCCTGGAAGAGAAATTCATCAGCTCACTGCCCATGTCCAAGGAAATTGGGACACAGTATTTGAACACATGCAAACTCATGAAAAGACTGTTGGTGAACTCACCCAAGGGCTTAAAGCAACGTCTGCACACCATGATACCTTGATTGCTCAACTTGCTGACAAAATGGAGCACAACCAGAAAAATGTGCTTTCGTGCATATCTAAAAATAAAGAGGATGTTAAGGAGGAGATTGATCAACTTGTAAAATCTGTGAAAATCGACATCTCTGCTGAACTTTATAAAGCTCAAACTACTTTTGTGTCGGAGGTGCGATTCATGATGGAACAACTTCAAGGAGAGCTTCAGCAGGATATCAAAACCTATCTAGTAACTCTTCAGAGAAATCATGACCAAATGTCTACAGAGCTCACCCAGTGTACTCAAACCACCAAAACTCTATGTATAACTTTACAAGATCTTCAAACTGAAATTGAGAAAAAGTTCAACACTCTAGAAAGTCAGATGGCTGGTTTACAGAGGGAACATCCATCATCACCACCTTCCTCTGCTGCTGATTTACCTGCAATCCCAGTTTCTGGTCCAGCGCCTCTTCCTGGAATAAAGAGTGACCATCTGAAGCTCACATTTCCTACTTTTGGTAGACAATCAGATGATGCTGACCCATTGCTGTATCTCACCCGATGCCAAGACTTCTTAGCACTCCATCCTCTTACCGATGTTGACATACTGGCCACTTTCCGTTCTGTCCTTTATGGCACTGCTCGAGACTGGTGGGAAGTAGCACGATCATCTATAAAAACATGGAATGAGTTTGAATCTGCTTTTCTTTCTGCCTTCCTTTCTGAAGACTATGAGGACGAACTAGCAGAAAGGGTCAGAACAAGAACACAAGGTGAAAGGGAAAGCATGAGAGACTTCGCTTTTACTTACAGAGCTCTCTGCAAGAGATGGAAACCTACCTTAACTGACAGCGAACTGGTAAAAATGATTTTAAAGAATATAAAGCCATACCTCGCTAGCCAGCTGCGCAGTCGAGTGAGCAATGTCGATGAACTGGTGAAATTAGGCCAACAGCTTGAAAGAGATTATGAACAGCAACAACAATATGAAGGACGAATGAGTTTCAAGCAATCCACATCCATGCCCCAAAGACCCATCTCCAATAGGCCGGCAGAGAAAGAAAAACCTCCTTTAGTGCAATGTTGGCGGTGTAAGGGACATCACTCTCCGGGCCACTGTCCTCACTTTGTCTCTGCTCAATCACTTCAATCCAGTCAACCCTATTCCTCAAACAGTAAGCGAACCACATTTCCAGTTTCTAAAGCTGGTGGTTTACCTACCAGTCACTCTGTTTCTGCTACCTGCACCAAAAAGACATCAACTGGTAAGCAAACATCCCTACTTCCAGCTATTCCACAACAATTAGTTGTACCTCTGAGTATTGGCACCTGGAAGGGGAAAGTTATTGTTGACACAGGTGCAAGTTACACTCTTCTGCATGAGAATCTTTGTAAGGAACTCATTGTACAAAGTCTTCTTCCATGGACTCGTGGTCCCCTCTACCTGGCCAATGGAGAAGCAGAAATTCCATTAGGATGGGTAAATATACCAATCACTCTACATAATAAAGTTTTCAACATACCTGCTGCTGTTCTTCCTGCTAAGGCTCTAGCATATGCTGTTGTACTGGGTCTAGACTTCATTTTCTCCAGCGGCCTGCAGATCAATGTGGCAGATCAAAAATATTCCTTTAAGTCCAGTCCAAAAGCGGATTTTCCCTTTCAGCCGGGAAATGCCAGTGTACCAGTTATCTACTCCCAACACAAAAAAGGGAAGAAAGAAAGAAAAAGTTCCAGTCTCTCGCTACTGAGTTCTGTCCCTCCTCCACAAATTATCATGTCATTATCACCAGCCAATCTTGATGAAAAAATACTAATCGATGCTGCTGTAAATGCTGCCCACTTACTGCCTGAAGACAAGCAACAGCTCGGTCCGATTCTGGAATCAAACCCACAAGTCTGCACACTTCGTCCTGGACGTACTAAAGTTCTTGAGCATCACATCTATACTACGTACCAGGTACCGATCAAGCAGCGACCATATCGCACAACCCCTGCCAAACAAGCTGTCATAAAGGAACAACTGGAGGAGATGTTGGCTGCGGGCATAGTAGAGCCGTCCCATTCTGGATGGGCATCCCCGGTTGTCTTGGTTCCCAAAAAAGACGGAAGCCTCAGATTTTGTGTGGATTACCGAAAGATTAATGCCAGCACAGAAAATGATGCATATCCTCTTCCCAACATCACGGAAATCTTGGGAGTCTCTGTCTGGAGCATCAGTTTTTTCCACTGTTGACCTCAACAGTGGGTACTGGCAGGTGAGCATGGACGAAGAAAGTAAACCAAAGACTGCTTTCGTTACCCACTTAGGGCTGTTCCAGTTCAATGTAATGCCCTTTGGGTTAAAGAATGCCCCTGCAACCTTCCAGAGGTTGATGGAGTGTGTACTTGGAGAATTGCGTGGAAACATTTGTTTTGTCTATATTGATGACATAATTATTTACTCACCTTCTGTAGCCCAGCATTTCTCAGACCTTCAAGCTGTTCTTCACAAACTAGAAGTGGCTGGCCTAACCATTAACCTGAAAAAAAGTAAGTTCTGCCTATCAGAGATAACATTTCTGGGACATGTCGTCAGTACCAAAGGAGTTTCTGCAGACCCCAGCAAAGTAGAAGCCATACAGTCATACCCCGTGCCTACCAACATCAAAGAGGTCCAGCACTTCTTGGGTTTAGCCGGGTGGTACCACCGGTTTGTTCCAAACTTCTCCAGAATTGCTGAACCTCTGAATGCACTGAAAAAAAAAGATTGTACGTTTCATTGGTCTCTGCAATGTCAAAGGTCCTTTGAACATCTAAAATCTTGCCTTACCTCTCCTCCCATCCTTGGCCATCCTGACCTGCAACTTTCCTTCACAGTATACACGGATGCCAGCGACACTGGTTTGGGTGCCGTGTTGACTCAGAGAAAGGACCAGGGAAAGGAACAGGTGATTGCTTATGCCAGCAGAACCTTGACCAAAGCAGAAGCCAATTATTCTACCACAGAAAAAGAGTGCTTGGCTGTAATCTGGGCTCTTGAAAAATGGCAGCACTATTTAGACTACAAACTGTTCACCGTTGTCACAGATCACTCTGCACTACAATGGGTAATGTCCTCGACAAAAACCACAAGTCGTTTAATCAGATGGGCATTGCGTCTTCAAAGATTCGATTTCGTCATTGAATATCGCAAAGGGAAGTTGAATATGGCACCTGATGCTCTGTCTCGGATGCACACCAGTTGTAGCCTCTACACCAACCAACAGGAGAAACCAGAACTTCCAATGTCTCCTGCAGTCATTTGGGAAGAGCAGCACAAGGATCCTGCAGTCATAAACATACTTCAAGCCTTAGCAGATAATGCCTCTACTTTGACAGACCAATATGAAGTACTGGAAGATACCCTCTACCATAAAACTCACCAGTCAAACAATGAAGTTCATTATAGAGTGTACATTCCAGATAGCCTTGTGCTATCCATTCTGTATCATTACCACGCAAATCCCTGGAGCGGTCATGTAGGTATTTACAAGACCTACAAGCGTATCTATGATGTTGCATTCTGGCCTGGCATGTGGAATGATATCAAGCAACATGTTAAAAGGTGTGTAAAATGCTAGACTTTGAAAGGAGAAAATAAGAAAGCTGCGGGAAAACTGCAACAAACCATCACTACCCATCCCAATGAAATGATTGGTGTTGACATTATGGGCCCACTGCCTCGGAGCACTCAGCAAAATGAATATCTCTTGGTCTTTGTAGACTATTATTCCCGTTGGGTGGAATTCTTCCCAATGCGAAATGCAAATGCTCAGACTGTTGCATTGCTACTTCGGAAAGAAATTCTGACCCGATGGGGGGTACCAGACTTCATCCTGTCAGATAGAGGTGCTCAGTTTGTCTCATTGTTGTTCCAAGAACTGTGTCAAAAGTGGAGTGTAAAACAAAAGCTAACAACATCATATCATCCACAAACAAATATGACGGAAAGAGTTAATCGCACCCTCAAATGTATGATTTCTGCCTATGTGGACAACGATCACAGGAAATGGGACCAATACTTACCGGAACTCCGTTTTGCCATCAGTTCTGCTGTTCAGGAAACTATTGGAATGACGCCTGCTGAGCTTCATTTGGGGAGGAAGCTACAAAGCCCTATGGACAAAGTGTTGCAGGGTACAAATCTAACTCCAGACTGCTCATCTTATGATACAGTTCATCATCTTGCTGAACTCCAGACCCAGGCAATGGAATGCTGTAAAAGAGCACAAAAGAGACAACTCAGGAATTATAATAAAAACAGACGAGACAGTACTTACAAGGAAAAGGACCGTGTGTGGATGAGAAACTATCCACAGTCTAGCGCTCAACACCACTTCACAGCTAAGCTGGCTCAAAAATGGAAAGGACCTTATCGTATCTTGAAACAGGTGGGCCCTGTAAACTATCGGATATCACTAGAATCCACAGGTGAGGATGTTCGCACGGTGCATGTATGCAATCTGAAACCGTGTTTTCCCTCTGCTGCGGAGCTAGAAAATCAAGAAAAGAAGAAAATCCTTGAAATTTTCAATGAATCTTCTGAAGAGGAAGAGTTCCTTGGATTTTAAGTTTTACTCACCTTAAACTTTTACAACCACAGGTTGTCTTCTCCAGGGGGGGAGAGTGTGGCAAAATGAGACAAGTCCATGCCAGGTCTTGTATATCGCCACAAATTAGGCGGAAGTAAATAGGACACGGATATATATAAGGAGTAAAAACGGAAGTGAAGGGGCGTGTGGGAAAAGGAAATTCAAGCGTTACCTGTCGGCTGTTGTTCTGTATGCGCTGCTGCAGCTTATTGTGCTGAATTGCATAGACCGGGTGCGAACGCCAAAGCTAAAAGAAAATTAGTTCCGCATGTGTTGCCGGTTGCAAATTTATTCAGACAAGACAAGTTCACCTGCTGCAGGTATTTAATGATTTTTTTTAACTTTTCACGTTGAACTTTCAAACTCCTTAACTCTTTTCTTCCTTGGCGTTGTCTATTTAGCAGCTGGCTGGCCGCCCCTAATGCAGCTTGATTCACGCCGCTGATGCCACACACACACACACACGCACACACACATTACACGCATTCACGTTTACCCGACGCACTCACACACATATGTATCCAGCGTTTTTAATGCTGGGTTTTTGCATGGTGTGCGCAAACGTGTATGGACTGAGTTTTTTTTTCTTTCTCGGAGACTTGTTTTTTTTGTGTCTCGTTTGATTTGTTTTTTTGTTTTTTTTTCTCCCAAACTCAAACTCATTTGTTGGACATTTTGGATTGACTGGGAGTGAGTCTGTTTTGAAGGACTGAACTGAACGCAATACTATTGTTCACTCATTTCCATTTGTTTTTTTTTTTTTGTTTTTTTCCTCTTACCCGAAATTGTATAAATAATGGGAAAATGAACATTGTAATTGTGTTTTTGAATTTCTCCAAATAACATTTCATTCTTTTGATTTGCAAATCTATTTTGTTGAGTGTGTGAATTCTTATTGTGTGATTGGGCACATTGTGTAATGGTGGCTTAGTTTGATCTTTGAGCTGATCTGAGGATTAAAGTAAATTATTAAAAAAAAAAAAGAAAGAAAACACTAGATATTTCGACTTGACAAACTTAGTCTTGTCTGGCGCCCGAACAAAAAAAAAATGGTCTAAGTTTACCCATTTGAAAACAAAACAAAAACTCTTAAGTTTGGTTTAACTTGGAGGCCGCCACCATTACATGGTGTCGAGCCCTTTGAACCTGCGTGAACCTGCAGTTTGGACCTTCAACCCATTGATCCTCTCTGAAGTCCACTATATAGAGAAAAATCCTGTAATGATTTCCTCAAAAACCTTAAATTCTTTTTGACTGAAGAAAGAAAGACATGAACATCTTGAATGGCATGGGGGTGAGTAAACTATCAGGAAATTTTCATTCTGGAAGTGAACTTATCCTTCAAGTCATTATTCACAGAAAATACTGAGTAATTTTGGATCATAAATGTTAAATGGATCCATTTCATTAACCAGCTGATATAGTTAACAAGTTACTCATTCATAAATCAGACTTAACAGGCTTTTGAGCTCAATTTACTCTCAATTTGGCTGCAGCTTGCAGTTCTCATACAAAGTCTTCTGAAGTCAAACACGAGCTTTGAGTAGTATTGACCACTTTTATCATACACCATTACTGAAACTTGAAAACTACTAAATCAAAACTTTCACCAATTACAGTCATCATTTAATCACTTTAGACTCAAAACTTGTACTAACTCTCTTCTGTGGAACACAAAAGTCTTTAAAATTCTTCAAAATGTCTCCTTTCATGTTCCACAGAAGAAAGTAAGAATAGCTTTAGAACAACATGAGAGTAAATGATAAAAGAAATGTAATTTTTTGGGTGATTTGTTTCTTTAAAAGAACAACATGACAAAGTAAACACTGCAAGGTGTATTTCCTAATTTGTTATTATTATAATGGCATCGGTCAAAGATCAGAGTACAAATGAGGAGCCGTTTTGAATGTTTGCGACCCTTGACCATAACAGTGAACTTTAAATGTCACCACTCATGAATCATTGTTAATTACTAAGCCCATTTCCATGGCAACATATCAATTTTAATTAAAACCATAGAAGGAAAAGAAAGAAAGAAAAAAGAAATAAGCCTTGAGTTAACACCACATTCTTTTTATTAGTGCTAAAAACTACAGTGAACTTTATGCGAACCTGTTTGGAATGAAAGCTTGTGTTCTTGATGAAGACTGGGGGCACTGAAATCTGATCGATTAATTGTGTGTGTGTGTGTGTTAAGGAAGAAATAAAGGCCGTGTAAAGGTGAATGGCCATTCAAAGCTCTCTTGTGGGGTAAAGTGAAGCGAAGGCCCCATTGAAGTGCTCAAATAGAACACCTAGGTGTAAGTGTCCTCTACAGCTTCTCATCTTTCTCCACCCTCCACGGGCATACTGATTGATGTCATGTTGTTTTTCTACCAAGCTGTGCTGAAGCTCAAAGGGTTCAGTATTAAATCTTGAATCCTGTCACTTGGCCCGAAACAAAAGCCTCAGTCAAGGCATAATAAATTAAAATTGATTTCAAAGCTTCCTCTCTGTCAAGGCTGACTTAAGTAACTCAGTTCTGACAATCTGTTTTGAAGTGTCCAATTAGGCCTCCATTTATCCTGCACACAGAGTAAATCAACATTTATATTCCTACAGTACATTTCGAAGATGCTTTTAATCAAGCAATTTACAGATGAGAACCCTGATAGCACACATGCATCACAGAGACATCTATTTGACGTTTGCATTTACATCTTCAAAAAGTCCTTCCTATCAGATGTTAAATAGACGTCTGTTAGATGTCTTTAAGATGTTTATGATTTAGAATGTATGTAAAACTGACGTCTGCCAGATGTTCGTACACAGCAGATGCTTGCCAGATCAAGTGATCTTTAAAAGACATCTTGCAGATGTAAGTGTGCTATCTGGGAATACTATATGTCATAATAATATATGAATTACATATGTGATGTAACATCAGTGGTTCGACTATAATATTATGAAGCTATGAGAATACTTTTTGTGTGCAAAGAAACAAAAAATACTGTTTTCTACAACAATTTCATCTCTTCCGTGTAAGTCCTTGACGCACATTCATGAGAGTATCATTGAATTGTTGAATAAAGTTATTTTTGTTTTCCTTGCACACAGAAAGTATTCTCATACCTTCATAAAATTAAGGTTGAACCTCTGATGTCACATGGGCTATTTTAACAATGTGGCAGTTGTGTTGAGAAGGGTCTGGCTGCAGACATGCACTTGCATTTTCAGACTTGCACTCTCAGACACCTGCACTCCTGCAAGTGACATCACTTGCAGTGTATTTTATTTTTTATTTTTTGTTTTATTTATTTATTTATTTTTATTGAATCTTAACATTTTACAACAGTAGCCAGGCGGTGAAGACAAGAAAAAAGATACTAAATTACAATGTCACTCGCAATCGCTACTTGCACTCTCTGCTACCCGGCTGCGACGTCACTTGCAATCCACACAAATCGTGCGTGTTGCCAGTGGAGACAAGACACTGTGGTACTTAAATGAAAAAAGCTAATTTAGCAACTGATAGAATGTGCGCTGTAGCACGATAGGCGTACTTTATTCTTCAATAATAGCAGATCGTATGGATATTTTAATCATCAAGAATCAAAAATGTTACTATCACACACTGTGTGGAACAAAGATTGGTTGAAAGAAAACGTTTGGAGCAAAAAACGGCCAGTTCCGAGTTCCAACGGAGCGCAATGTGAGTGATTGACGGCTAATATCTAAAATCTGTATTAAAGCTAAGAATGTAAAGATGAAGTTTAATTGGTTATGTAAGACAATCTTGAATAGAACGGCTCACTGTATCAGCTCTCAGCAGTCATATACTGTACAGTAATTAGCAAAAGTGTTGTAAAGAAATGAAAACAAGTCGCACCACAACAATTACTCGCACTCGCACAAATGCTCCCAAATATATTTTGAGGTCGCGCAGATTAAATTCCGGGAGCATATGCGACCAAAACAGTCGCAATTTCAAGCCCTGCGTTGCAGGTAGCAGAGAGTGCAAGTGACGATTGTGAGTGACATTTTAATTTAGTTTCTTTTTTATTGTCTTCACCACCTTGCTACTGTTGTAAAATGTTGAGAGATTCAATTTAAAAAGTAATAAATACATTAAATTAAATTTAAAACACTGCAAGTGACCTCACTTGCTGAAGTGCACATGTCTGAGAGTGCAAGTCTGAGTGCAAGTCTGAAAATGCAAGTGCATGTCTGCAGCCAGACCCTATTGGTTGTGTTGCTGTCTAAGCTCTCGGATTTCATCAAAAATATCTTAATTTGTGTTTCAAAGATGAACGAAGGTCTTACAGGTTTGGAATTACATAAGGTGAGTAATTAAATTGTAAAATGAGACAAAAAACAATGAAATTTAATCCCTTCAGTAATGTAGTTCCCAACAATTTAATTTGTTTTTATTGAATACATTACTCAAATACTCAGTACTCCCAAACCTGAGCACAACACTAGAAACTGCTCAGAAGACCAGCTAGTAAACCTCTACAGTCAGTTCAAGTAAGTATTGCAGTAATAAATAAGGTAGATTTCCTGAAGCATAAAGCAGAGAGGAAACCGCATGGACACATGTTTCCAAAGAACCTTTGTGAGCACTGAGCTGTCCCAATACTCTGACTTACCTAACCAGTGAGTAAGGCTGCGTTTGTGTTCATCTGGCTGTTTTGAGGCTGGTAATGCCAGGAGCCTGAAGCTGAGGGTGAATTAGTTGTGACTGCCAGTTGTACGCCTCCACAGTCAGTCAGCTTCAGGTCTAGCCTTGGGCAGGAACAGGGACATCCTGTCCTATCTGTCCTCAGATGTGTGCAATGGAAAGGAAAAAACAGGAGCCACAGTGAGTATTTGAGAGCAAGAGAGAAAGAGAGAGAGAGATAATAATATAATAATGACCTTTGACTATAGCATAAAACTAGGTTATTTTGGTACTTCTTTTTTTTTCTTTCTTTCTTTCTTTCTTTCTTTCTTTCTTTCTTTCTGTGATTTTTTTTTCCCTCTTTTGAAAAAAAGTGTTTTACTTATGTTTTACTCATTGGAGCCTGACTGTCCATCTAAACTGCCACTGTATGATAATATGTTGCTTTTTAAAATAGTAATTTGTGAAAAAAATCATGGCATTTAATTTTAAAATGAAAAGCGTGTGAATAAATAATGACAAATCTTTAGGTGAACTGTCCCTTTAACACATAAAATAATGAAATGGCTGAAACAGTGTTACATTTTCCACATGACACAAGCATCAAATTAGCAGAGAAGAAGCTGTGGCTAATGGCTATGGTTGTTATCTTTGAGGGATCGCCCCAGTTAAAAAAGTAAGCCGGATTGTGAAAGTCAGAAAGACAGTCCTCTAAGCCGCAGCGCAAGAGCTAATTTCTGCACAGGAAGGAGACCCAGTTTGTATCATGTCACCTAACAAGCTCTCTACTTAGCGTTCTGTCAGCAGGGAAGTTCTGTTGACCGTCTTAACAGCACAGATCTGGCGGATTACACACTGAAGCAAAACTAATGACCCTGTCACTGCCATATCTGATATTAAAAGTATGCAGAATAGTAAACTCTTCCTCCTCCAGCAAGAAATCTGCCTGTTTTGACAGCCAAGCAAATCTTTTTTACTCTTCACAGCTTTTTTTTTAATCTAACCTGATGTCAAAAACAGGTGCCATATGGAGAAACAGATGAGCAGAGGTCTGAACTGCATGTTTCTAAAGAGTGGCAACAGTCGTTTCTGTCCATATAAAGCTGTAACTGCCATGTGCCAAGACATCTGGTTGGATTGACTTGGAATGGACTGATTTTAAATGTTGTGGTGGAGCTTTTTGAAATTCAAATGTCAGTTCAACATCCTCCAAAATTACAGTCATATACATTTGAGGTCAAAAGTTTACATACACCTTGCAGAATAAGCAAAATGTTAATTATTAAAATAAGAGGGATCATACAAAATGCAAGTTATTTTTTATTGAGTACCGACCTGAATATGATTTTTCACAAAAAAAGATTTTTACATATAGTCCAAGAGAGAAAATAATAGTTCATTTTATAAAAATGACCCTATTCAAAAGTTTATTATTAATACTGTGTTGTTACCTAAATGATACACAGCTGTGTTTTTGTTGTTGTTATTGTTTAGTGATAGTTGTTCATGTGGTCCTGAACAGTTAAACTGCCTGCTGCTAAAAATCCTTTAGATCCCACAAATTCTTTGGTTTTTCAGAAGGAAACACGATGCATTAAGAGCAAGGGGTGTAAACTTTTGAACAGAATGTCTTTTTATTTCATTTAGTACTGCCCTTCAGAAGCTACAGAAGATACTTACATGTTTCCCAGAAGATAAAATAAGTGAAATTTACTCTGATCTTCAAATTCAAAAAGTTTTCACCCCCCAGCTCTTAATGCATTGTCTTTCCCTCTGGTGCATCAGTGCATCAGTGAGCGTTTGAACCTTTTATGATTCCTCTTATTTTGGTATGTTATGTATGTAAACTTCCTCAACTATATTTTGTATATTTCAACTATATTTAGTAAATCTGGAAATGCTCATTATTCGGTTGGTTTGTTTCTAGTTTTGTTGGTTGTCTTTCATTCAAGTTTAAATGAAATAAAGCCATTGCTATCTTTTCCATGGTTATTTTTTTCTTGTCCAAGTTAAAACTACTTTAAAACTAGTTTGTGCAATATAGTGTGATATTAAATATACTGCTACTTGCTGTAAAAAGTAGCTTGGAAGCTGGAAAGTCTCATTACATTTTCCAGTACTGTGCCAATATGTCAGCTGTGTTAAAAATAATCAAGTCATCATAAAATGAATAAACTGAGGCTCATCATTAATGTAAGCTAGCCTTAAAGATTCTTTCTCAAAATCAATTTATGCATCCATGCAGATTTATTGAGCACCTCAACAAAGCTCCATTAGCATTACTGCTGCCTTCAGTCAATTTCATCGGAATACCATTTTCTAGTTAATTGGCTATACCATGAAAAGTCAATTACAAAAAGAGGCTCTTGCATGTTTATACACTTTTTTATGTAAAATTCCATTTGCAGTTTGTCAAATACATCAGATTTGAGCAAACGCATTTATTGCTTCAGCTGTTTGGTGTCAATTATCTGAAATTAATTGTTTTCAAGCTTGAAACTGAACAAAGCAACACAGCCATATACTGTAAAGAAGGGGAAAAAAATCCACAGAAAAATGTCAAATAATTGACTTTCAAATAATCATGTACTTAATGTAAATAACAAGCAAATTATGCATAATTACATGCAACTAACCATACACCAAACCCTGACCTCTATAGTAAGTGCATGTTCTTATATACAATATATAATAGCTAACAGCTAACACCCCACTCTCCTCCTTCTGTCCCCTCTCTGAGGCAGAAGTATCCAAACTTCTCCTCTCCAGCCATCCTACAACATGCCCACTAGATCCTATCCCCTCTCACCTTCTCCAAGCAATCTCTCCTACACTCTTACCAGCACTCACACACATCATCAACACATCTCTCCTCACAGGCACTTTCCCCAATGCATTCAAGCAGGCTCGGGTAACCCCACTACTCAAAAAACCTACATTGAACACTTCACTTATTGATAACTATAGACCGATCTCTCTCCTTCCATTCATAGCAAAAACACTCGAACAAGTCGTTTTTAACCAGGTATCACTATTTCTCTCACAGAACAGTTAATTGGATGCTAACCAGTCAGGTTTCAGGAGTGGCCACTCAACTGAAACTGCACTACTGTCAGTCACAAAGCTGATTCCAGATCATCAATACTCATTTTGCTGGATCTTTCTGCTGCTTTTGACACTGAATCATCAGATCCTCCTGTCCACCCTCTCATCGCTGGGCATCACAGGAATTCCACTTCACTGGTTTAAATCCTATCTCACAGGTAGGTCTTTCAGGGTGGCCTGGGGAGGGGAGGTATCCAAAGCACATCATCTGGTCACTGGGGTTCCTCAGGGATCAGTTCTTGGACCCCTCCTCTTCTCCATATACACTACATCACTGGGGCCCATCATACAGGCACATGGCTTCTCCTACCACTGCTATGCTGATGACACACAGCTCTATCTTTCATTTCAACCAGATGATCCAACGGTAGCTGCACGGATCTCAGGCTGCCTGGCGGACATGAGTGGATGAATAAACATCACCTACAGCTCAACCTGGCAAAGACTGAGCTCCTTGTTTTCCCCGCCACTCCGACTCTACAGCATGACTTCACCATCCATTTAGGTTCATCAACAATTACCCCATCAAGTTCTGCCAGAAATCTTGGTGTAATCTTTGATGACCAGCTGACTTTTAAAACTGCTCGATCTTGCAGGTTTGCATTACACAACATCAGAAAGATCAGGCCCTTTCTAACAGAGCAGGCCACAAAACTTCTTGTCCAGGCCCTGGTCATCTCTAGGCTGGACTACTGCAATGGTCTTCTAGCCGGTCTTCCTTCATGCACAATCAAACCTCCACAAATGATTCAGAATGCAGCAGCACAACTGGTCTTCAATGAGCCCAAAAGGGCCCATGTCACACCTCTCTTTATCACCCTGCACTGGCTCCCAGTTGTGGCTCGCATCAATTTCAAGTCACTGATGCTTGCTTATAGAACAGCCACAGGCTCACCGCCCACCTACCTCCACGCACTGCTACCAATCTACACTCCCTCCAGAACTCTGAGATCCGCCAGTGAGTGACGCCTCATTGTACCATCACAAAGAGGCACAAAATCACTTTCCAGATCATTCTCTTACACCGTTCCTGGCTGGTGGAATGATCTTCCGCCGCCATCCGGAATGGCAACTCCCTAACAACTTTCAAGCGACTGCTGAAAACTCATCTCTTTCGAAACTATTTGACTTAAAAAAAAAAACTTTATTCTACTCTTTTCCCTTTCTAGCTTGTACTTATCTGAACAATGCCTGTTTTATGGTACTATGAGCACTTCCTAAGTCTTTTTGCCTCTTTAGGACAAATCGCTTGACGTATTCCCCACTTGTAAGTCGCTTTGGATAAAAGCGTCTGCTAAATGAATAAATGTAAATGTAAAATGTAAATGTAATATTACTCAGTACTTAAATCATGTATAATTGTACTGTAAAAAGGACACCTTATATTAAAATGTAACTAACTGTTCTACAGAGTGCACTATCAAATCAATTGAGATGTAAAGAAATAGAATGTAATAGGATCACTAGAGGGACATGTTTGAAAAAGCTTTGATTGATAGGTCAATTTAACACTCCTTAAAAAAGTGCTGAACTGATATCACCCGGAACCGGCCCTGTGGTTACATAATTTAAATTACATTAGATCAGGGGATAGCCTCGGCGCGCTTGATAACCTTTGTTATATGACTTGTGGTCTCAGGCTTCAGATCATTTTATAATAGCAATGCTGCTTAAGTAATCTATGTGACCTTCCCTATGAGCACAAAATGATACTGAGTCGGATTATTCAAGCAGAAAACCGACCTTGAGGCCAACAGATGCTCAGATCTTTCATGATGTGTGTCTGTCTGAGCATGTGTGTACAGCATATAGTACTGCAGCAAAGGTGAATGTGCAAAATGAAAAAAAGAGAGCAAAATCTGTCCTTCCATATTAAAAATAGCTTTCGTTCTGATGACTTTAAATTTCACAGAAATGTTAAAATTCTGTTCAGATTTGATCATTTCTAACCTCTTCTCAATTAATGTGCTGTGAGTTGATTATAGTGTTAGGAGGTAATTGCTCCTCTTCATTCATAGTGCTGGTCTGTGGACAGCCCACCAGCAGACAGGCATTGTGCTTATGGTGACTCACTCCGCATGACTATGCAATCAGCTGGACAATCGCAAGAGAAAAGAACAGTAATGAAGACGTTTCATAATGACGTTTGGCGCCACAAGTTCTTAATTGTAGCGGAAGATATTACAATAATAGTGCCCATATTTTAGCCCAAAAAAAAGTATGATTTAAGTAAAGCAAGGGGGAAAAGCAAAAGAAGCAGAAAAAGGAAGGAAAGCGAAGAGTAAAGTGTAAAATAGTAAAAGTAAGGAATCAGAGAAGGCACAAGGAATATACAGTGCACATCATAAATGAGTACACCCCCTCTGAATAAATATAAGAGATGCATTTTCTTTATGATCACTAATATATTAATGGAAAGACTGAAATGTATTAAACATATACTTAATAAAAACAAAAAATATATGCCAATATTCTCTGTAAAATAAATAAATTAGCAAATTTTGTTTAAATGAAGGTTTGCAGAAATTAGTACACACTAGCTTTGATTCAGCAAATGTATAATATTCCAGTACTTAGTATGTCCTCCAGAACTTTAAGTATACTGCTCTGACTCTTCTTGGCACTGAGTACAAGTTCATGACAAATTTTCACATCTGTCCTGTTTAACTCCTGGAGGATGGCCTCCTTAAATGCCCTGGTCTTTAATGGGGAGTGTTGCTCCGCCTGTCTCTACAGAATCCCACACAGCTGCTCAAGAGCATGAAGACTAAGTGAAACACATGTCCACTGATGGATTTTCACCTTGGGAGAATGAATATCTTCACTGTCATGCTGAAAAAATGCCCAACAATGCAGGGAATGAGGAGAGGATAGCATTTTCTGTTTCAAGTTTTTGTATTACATCACACAGTGGTGTGTGAATTCATGACAGCATTGATAAAGCACAACTCCCTCACACCTTCAGCACTCATACATCCCTACAGAAGAGCTTTACTACCACTGAACGTCACTGTGGGCACCAGGCACTTCTCACTGTACTCCTCCTCTAGCAACACCAGAACATTTTGGATGCTTTTGGATCTGAAATGATTGACTTGGACTTTTGAGACCAGAGTATGAATTTCCAGAAGTCTATATTTTGTAGATATGAACCTTGGAAGAGGTTAAATGAGTTTATTGTGCTTTGGCTACAGTAGGTAATTCTAGTGGTGACAACAACTATGCGTGTCACTTCTGCAGGCTGCGTCGTACTCCATGAGATAAAGTGTCACTCTGTTCATAGCTTTTACCGGCTCTGAGACACTTGCATGGTATTTCTCCTGCTCTTTTTCTAGCAAACATTCACTCATCACTAAATGAGAACTTAAAGTGAAGACCTTATTGAATGTCTGTGCTACTTTTGCTATATTATCACACTTAAAACAATAATTTGGTATTCCTCTTGTACCACTGTCTTCATGCTAACAAATAAGTCACCAGGCAGTTCTCTCCCAAGTGGTGTACTCATTTTAGCAACACAACATTTTGTCACTTTAATAAGAAAATCTTATTTTCTTGAATAATTTTGACATTCTTCTTAGGTAATTAATCAAGCATGCTTGTTGGAACATTATATCTCCAAAGATCCCTAACATGTCTTCTAAGTAAAGAGTAATTGCTGATTTTGTTAAGTTTTAGAGGAGGTGTATTCATTTACGCTGTGCACTGTATATGCAGGAAACTTACATCCTCTCAAACTAGTGTTTATATCTAATAAGAAAAGGTCATGTTGACTTATCCATTATGTCATTATGTCACTATTCATTGTATCATACACCGATCAGGCATAACATTTTGACCACTGACAGGTGAAGTAAATTACACTGATTATCTCTTCATCACGGCACCTGTTAGCGGGTGGGATAAATTAGGCAGCAAGTGAAAATTTTGTTCTCAAAGTGTGTTAGAAGCAGGAAAAATGGGCAAGAATTTGAGCCAAAATGTGATGGCTAGACAACTGGGTCAGAGCATCTCCAAAATTGCAGCTCTTATGGGGTGTTCCCAGTCTGCAGTGGTCAGTATCTATCAAAAGTGGTCCAAGGAAGGAACAGTGGGGAACCGGCAACAGTGTCATGGGTGGCCAAGGCTCATTGATGCATGTGGGGAGTGAAGGCCAGCCCGTATGATCCAATCCAACAGACAAGCTACTGTAGCTCAAATTTCCAAGAAGTTTATGCTGGTTCTCATGGAAAGGTGTTAGAACATAGAGTGCATCGCAGTTTGTTGTGTATGGGGCTGCATAGCCGCAGACCAGTCAGGGTGCCCATGCTGACCCCTGTCCACCCGTGAAAGCATCAACAGTGGGCATGTGAGCATCAGAACTGGACCGAACTGGACCATGGACCATTGGAAGAAGATGGCCTGGTCTGATGAATCACGTTTTCTTTTACATCACGTGGATGGCCAGGTGCGTGTGCATCACTTACCTTGGGAACACATTGCATCAGGATGCACTATGGGAAGAAGTCAAGCTGGTGAAGGCAGTGTGATGCCCATGTGTATGCTACTTTGAAATGTACCACCTATCTAAGCGTTGTTGCAGACCATGTACACCATTTCATGGAAATAGTATTGGCTGATGGCTGTGGCCTCTTTCAGCAGGATAATGTGCCCTGCCACAAAGCAAAAATGGTTCAGGAATGGTTTGAGGAGCACAACAACAAGGTGTTGACTTGGCTTCCAAATTCCTCAGATTTCAATTCAGTTGAACATCTGTGGGATGTGCTGAACAAACGTGGAGTCCGATCTGACGGAGGCCCCACTTCGCAACTTACAGGACTTAAAGGATCTGCTGCTAACATCTTGGTGCCAGGGTCTAGTGAAGTCCATGCCTCTACAAGTCAGGGCTGTTTTGGCAGCAAAAGGGTGACCAACACAATATTAGGAAGGAGGTCATAATGTTATACCTGATCGAGTATGTTGTTGTAACGACTATAGGTCAGGTCAGGCTAGGTCACTGTGATCAGTCAAATATTGCTGTTAAAAATAGAGGTTTCACTTTATATTAGGTGGCCTTAGCTACTATGTACTTACATTTAAATTAGTAACTTGATATAATGCACTTATTGTGTACATCTACATGTTTTTACATTGTACTTACATTAAAAAAATATATAAACTTAAACCTACCCATACCACTAAATCGTATATAATAGCAGTAGAAGAGTTTTGCAATACAATATGAAAACAGTACATATACTTATTACATGTACTTATATTTTGATGAAAGTACATAGTAGTTAAGGCCACCTAAAATAAAATGGAACCAAAATAGATGGCTAGACATGGTTTTCACACCTTTAGAACAGATACAGCAAAATAAGCACTTTCAAATATTATATCTTACATATTACAAAAGCAGTTTCTGGAAGAGTAGTGCTGTTAATGACTAATTCTGAGAAACAATATTACTCAGGCAGTAGCTGAACTTGAAAGATATCCAATATCTAACCAACACAGGTAGTAAAACACATACATTCTGGATTTGGATGGCAATAAAAACAAGCTCCTATAAATATAAAAATACATAAAAATACCTTATTCCATATACAGTTCAGTCTGGATAAATTTTATATGTCTTGATTGTATAATTTTAATTAGATTTGCAGTTGTATTTTAGTATGTTTAACCACACAACATAGGCATACAGAGTACAAAAATCAGAAATTATAAGTAAACCATTCTGTCCAGATTCTCAGTGGGAATCCAATCATGGCTTTGGATGCTGGGTTACAGTATTAGGTGACCTTTTAGTGATCACTACTTTCTATTTCATGCTCTTTTCTTCAGCATGCTTCAGTGAAGGCATTATTATAAATAAATCATAAATTATTATTCTTTTCATTAACAATAGGGGTAGTGAGCGAGGTGATGGGAAACAACAGAGACGGAGATAGACTTAACATTAAATGACGTGAGTCAGACTCAAAATCACATGCATGGGCACCAAAGCGCAATGTTCTTTTCCTGTTCAAAAACTAAACTTTGTACTTCCTTGAATGACACAAAAGCAGAATCTTTTATAAATTTCAAGGATATAATGAAAACAACCACAGTACAGTCAATGCAGTATCAAAAAGTCAGATTACATGAAAAATGTCTTCAATGTCATATGAACATACAGGTCAAAAGTTTACATACACCACACGAAATCTGCAAAATGTTAATTATTTATCAAAATAAGATGGATCATATCTTTTTTTATTTATATATTTTTATTTATATATTTATTTAGTACTGACCTGAATAAGATATTTCACATGAAAGATGTTTACATATATTCCACAAAAGAAAATAATAGTTGAATTTATAAAAATGTGTTTACATATGCATATGTTTGATTCTTAATGCTGAATTTGAAGATTAGGGTAAATTTAACTAATTTTGTCTTCTGGGAAACATGCAAATATCTTCCGTGTGTCTGAAGGGCAGTGCTAAATGAAAAAAAATATTATATATTTAGGCAAAATAAGAAAAAAGTTTTCACCCCCAGTTTTTAATGCATCGTTTTTCCTTCTGAAGCATCAGTGAGCATTTGAACCTTTTGTAATAGTTGTATATAAGTCTCAGTTGTCCTCAGTGTGAAACGATGGATCTCAAAATCATACATTCATTGTTGGAAAGGGTTCAAAAACACTAACAGCTGATTTAGTCTAAGCAGTAAGGTTTATGTTTTTCTTTTTGGAGAAGATTAAAATATACTCTGCCAGGTGTTTTATTTTTTATATACAGAAAATATATGGAACACTGCAATACAGCATTAACAAAAAGCTGTTGAGATCTTAATATGTACCTCTAAAAAGGTCTACATAATTTTCGTCAGAGCCCTATATAAGAAGCTATTTCAATGGGTTTGTTAATGTATAATTCAGCACATTCTCTATGATTTGGGAGAATGTTCACCATCTGAAAAAAAGGGAAAATACTTCAAACAATTACCAGACAGTTATTCACCCATGCACACTTGTTATCTGATCAAAGTCTAATCATCATTATCGACAGCAATGGATACCATACACGTAGATAATAATTACAGGTTTCACCCATCTCTCGCTTTTAAGAGGAACTAGAGGGTTAGTGTTGATTAGACTACGCTATCCTTTTTTCTCTCTGATTTATTTATTGCCCTCTTTCAGCATATTTATTTATTTATTTATCCATTTATCTATTTATTTATTTATTCAGTGAGTGAGTATACTGCATACCTATTTTCTAGACTTTAACAAAAACAAAACGTTCAGTGTGCATAAGGAACATTATCGGATAATCAGTTGTATTGTCCTATTTCACATCTAATTTTCATAATACTTATTTTTTTCACAACATCTTTTAATTAGTTGAATGACCAATAGCTGAAAACCAGCTGAACAGACAAAACCATGTTCATACCTTCACTGATTAGTTATAGAATAAAAAATACAGTTGTCAAAAATGATACAGACTTAGTTACGATGTAAAGCTCTGTAGGATATTTAGGTTAGTCTTGAGAAGACACAAGCTGTGAGGTGTTAAATGAATGTACACAAGCTGTAACAACATGGTGTGAAAATATAAGTATATGTTAAAGGGAGACACTGCAGGCAAAAACACTTTTTTCATGCACCTGTCAAGATTGAGATTTTGGGCTTTTTGGTTTTTCATAAAGTGTTTTTTCAGACTAGTGGAAAGAAAACATCCAAAAGACACTTAAGTGTTTCCTTTTTTTTCATAGCACTCCATTTGTGTCCATAGATTTCAATTACAATTAGGGCTCTGAATTTTTGGGTAAGCAGTGAATCGTTTTGATTCATGATAGGGTTTCGATTTGATTCAAGAACGATTTTTGCAAATTGAGAATGATTCGATTCGAGACAATTTACAACACAATTTGATGCGATTCGATTAACAATTCGATTCTGCAGTCTTTAAGTGTATTCACAGGATTATTTAGAAGCTTCCCCTAAATTCTTTATATGCTTAGTCAGGGGCAAATTACACTGCAGCCTTTATGGAGTGTTAGTTTAATTGTGCTATGGCTTGACATATAGCATATGCAGAAATTTACCCTAGTGAAATATATATTTAAAATACGTTTATTTCAAACTAAGTATAGTTCAAATCTACTAACATATTTACTGATATATCCCTCTAGACTTATTGATATAAAATATATTTATAGTATTTGGAGTACTACATGTGCACATTTCTTAAAGGAACCGTATGTAGGATTGTGGCCAAAACTGGTACTGCAATCACTTTCAAAATACTGTAGAACGGCGTATCCCCTCCCCCTCCCCCCTGACTCGAGGTTGCCAGCTAAGCTGCAGGATTCCGCAGGAACGTAGGCTGCTACAAGGAGCTTCCAATGGCAAGTGACGAGTCCTACACAATACGTTTTTTTTTCTTCTGTTACTTACGTTTATGCTTCACGAGAGATGTTTTGCGAAGTAATTATGTGTCGCAAAAATTTACTAAAGGCGATTAGCCAAATATTTCGTAAAGATGTACTGTAATATTTCAGTCGGAACATAGATTGTTTTCATACCGTGCTAGTGGTGCGATATAAAGCTTTTTATGAACGCACTTAGCACGGGCGACCGTGGAAAATCCACTGTGTACGGAAGCACGGGGCTTTTAGCCTATACCAACAAAATTCTTCTCCGTTTTCAGCCGTCTCCATCTGTCAAAGGCATCTCCTATACAAATCCTTGTTTTATTTCGGACTTTGTCACGACGTACTTCGGATTCATAACGAGGTCTTTTAGGTTTCGTAACTTTATACATGTTTTATCCGACACGTTCGTAGCTGCAGCTGTAACTAGAGCAGAGCTGCCAACCCGGATGACGAAACTCTACTGACTTCGTGATTGGTAGATAGCTGGAGGGTGGCGCCTCAGACCAAAACACAACATGACAACATCAACATCAGTTGAGGGCTGCAACTTTCACTTTTAAATGACAATATCCTGGCCGGACCACTGTTGTCAGTGATATAAGTATTTGAAATGAACATGATTTCTTAATGTCTAGTGACATGTCAGGGCCATTTTATGATTAACTGAAATAAATTTCTTACATACGGTTCCTTTAATATTAGGCCTAAAATGTGTTTTATGCTGAGGATGATCTTTGAATAATAAAGTCTTTAAATGCAAGATACTTGAAATACACTTGCTATAGTTCCACTTTAGCACAATCAAATATACTTTAGTTTATCTTTATTTGGACTTCGGCACTATACTTCCAATTTAGCACACTTTACACCAATTTAGTATAGGCTACTAAAAGTACAGTTGCAAGGTATTTTTTATTAAGAACATAACATTTACTTGTAGTGTACTTAATGTATTTCAAATTCATTTTAGTATATTTATTTCTCACTAGGGTAGCCTATGTAAGCCTATGTAAGTGGGAGCATCTTCCGGTTCGTAACAAGCGGTACGTGACACTCATTCAACAGTTGACAGTAGTGATGGGCAAATAAAGTCTCGTGAAGCACTTACATTTTCCTCTGACTGTTTCGGGAAAAGATTCAAAGCTTCGAGTGTCGAAAACAGCGCGATCTGGTGGTTAGTAAAAAAATAAAGCAGCCAAAAGACTAAATTCTGTCGGAATAAGCATTTGCAACAATTTCCATAGATCGGTCCGTGTTATATGCACAAATAAAAGCCTAACCGTGTGTGTGTTTGTTTGTTGAATTTCTGACTCTGATAAATTAATTTACCCATTGAAGTGCCATTAAATGTCAGTACGAATATCAATATGATGTAATAGAAGAATAATGTACACATATATTAATTGCATATATATAGGCTATATTTAATTTTCCTGAAATAATTTGTATTCTTCATATTACTTGTATGACTGGGTATTTAAAAATGTAATTATTAAATAGGTCCCAATGAAAATGTACTTGCAAAGTAAGATCTGGGGGGCGAACATTAGGACACGCAAAGTGAATCGCGCACATGACCGGACAGAAAGTGAGGCTTCTACGAAAGGGATTTCTCCGTTAACAAGCCTCGAGGCTTCATCTGGCATGTCCTTTAACACAAGCTCTGATGTCTCGGTTCAAGTATCATTTCACTAGTTGACAGTCATTAAAGATTTAGCGATCCAAGCTTGCTAATGATGTGGGAACAGAAATTCGAAAAGCATATGTTGTGCATATAAGAACGTAATGGCACCTGTCATAAAGATATGCATCTTTACAAAGTAAACAATGGTCTAAAAAAAACACTTAGCCTCTTTGCTACCACTGGTATACTACGTCCGCCGCCTCACCGGAAGTTGTACCCACGTTCTTTTTTACAGTAGCGCCCCCTCGGAAACTTGTGGATAGCACTGAATCGCTATATAAATCACGATTCATTCGATTCTTGGAGTTTTAAATCGATTACTTCCATGTTTTAAGATCGATGCATATGCATCGTCAGGTTTTGTTATGGATGCATCGAGAAAACGAGTGAATCGTTACACCCCTAATTATACATATATACAATACAATACATATAAACAATACATATTTTTAACATATGCATATTTTTATATGCAAGTTAATATGCAAACTTTACATTTTTATTCCTGTCTATATCCTGAAGGTTTTTACAGAGGGATTTGTTCATATATAATTTGCTTAATTATACACAACATTTTATTCCCCCCAAAATTGTGAAAATATAATGTTTTCTGTCTGTTCTAAGTATTTTATGAATTATGGAGGGACAAAATGAGACACCCAAAAAAAAACCCCTTTGTTTTCCCTCTGTAAAAACATTTGACTATAATATGTCAAAAAAATAAAACTGACTTCCACTGACTTCATCCAGTGTTAAGATTTTTGTACTAGACATTTATGCAAATTAGCATGTTTCATTAAATAATGCCTCATTTGCATATTTAAACCTAACATTTTAGATTTATTCACCTACAATGTCTCGCCAGACATCATTTATAATTTAAAAGCTATAAAATCTAATGTTTGCGTGTCAAACTCCTTTTTAAAGCACATTGACTGTCGAGTGTGTATGTTGCTGCTGTGTAAGTGTGTGTGAAGGTAAGAAGTGAGAGACTGCAACAATGAGTTGTCATTAGACCGCTGCATGTGTCACAGCACCATGACAACCACTAAAATGTGATCGTAACTGAAGCATTCAAAACCTTCACACACAAACTCGCACAATCAAAGAAACACTGGCTTAACATCTTCACCATTTTTACACATTCAGCATCAATAAAGCAGCGACACTGCACTTAATTAACCCAAATATATGAGCAGGATTCACCAGAGTGAACTTAAAGACATGAGTCACATGAAGTTAATTAAAGCGAGCGATTCAAGATTTCTCAGTGACCCATGCATGGAGAAGATGTGGGAGAAAACAAACGATTACTCAGAAATGAATTTGACTACACTGTAAAAAACAATTTGTTGAGTCAACTTAAAATAATTTGTAACCTGGCTGCCTTAAAATTTTAAGTTCAGTCAACTCAAAAAAGGTTTATTCAACTTGAAATGTTAAATTATACTAAGTGACAACTTAAATATTTGAATTGAATAAATTTAAAATTTTAAGGCAGCTGGGTTACTTACCCATCTGTTAAGTTTAGCAAACACAAATATTTGTAAGTTGTTACTTAGTACAACTTAACATTTCAAGTTGACTAAACTTAACTGAACTTAAAATTTTAAGGCAGCAGGGTAACAAATTATATTAAGCTGACTCAACAAATTGTGTTTTTTATTTTTTACAGTGTAGTTTTTGAGTGACTCACTTAAATGTCTCACTGGAACATTATTAATGAATACTGATACAACTAAGCTGCATAGACTGTCGCAATATTTTATTTACGTAGCTAAAATGTAGTGAATGACACACATAGGGCCTATCATTATTAAAATTACTTTTTGTACACTAAACTTGGCTTTGATATTTTAAGAGCCACAAAAATACCCAAGATGTGAAAAAGATATAGTATAATCATTGCAAGAGACACTATTTTTGGAAAACTTTTTAACATTTATTCCTCCTAAGTGAAAAATAAGCACATGGTTTGATCAAACTGGTTATCTAAATAAATGAAAACAGGTTGTAATGAAACTGCGTAATTCCGGAACGGAAGCCAGGGCCATAAATACAGTATTTATCTCACCATTTAATGCCGTTGCAGCCTCATGTGTTGAACCTCTTGAGAGCTTTGTGTCTCCCCACAAATCAGAGCATGTGTTAATGTAAAATGAGCTGCTAAAATGAGCACTTTTGAGGAAGAACTAGTCATTGGATTTGCTAAAGTTTCATGGCGTCAAACCTTTAAAAGACATTCTGCTCATTACTCTGCACTGTCTGCAGAGTTATGTTCATGCAAAAGACTGGTACTTATTACTTGTAAATGAGGGGAAACTGTGACCTCAATGTCTGTACTTAATTCGTCTGTTATTAATTTCAGCCTAGAGTGCTGCAGTAATGATGCGTGTCTGTAGGCCAAGTTAGCATCACCTTGGTTCCCTCAACAAAAAGCCAAAAGGATTTTTGCTGGCTTTTGGATTATTGCAGAAATAGGGTCTCCTGTTTTATTCATGATAATAATTAAAAATATAGTTTACACAAAAATGAATATTCTGTCATTAATTACTCACCCTCATGCCGTTCCAAACCAGTAAGACCTTTGTTCATCTTGTGTTCATCAGCACACAAATTAGATATGTTTAATATGTTTAGACATGGACTATTTTGATGATGGCCTTGAACATTGCGTTGCTGTCTATGTAGGGTCAGAAAGGTCTCGGATTTCATTAAAAATTTCTTCATTTGTGTTTACCATGGTTTTCTGCTATTTATACTACTTCTTTCAATAGTGACAATTATCTGCACCTCAGTATTGTAGTACATTATAAAACACTATGCAATAATAACATATTAAGTGTAAATTATCATTTTAATTTAAATTATTAAATGGATGCCACCTAATTGGGACAATAAAGCCCTTCCTACAACTTCCCTAACCTTCCTAAACACTTTATTTTCAACTTTTCAAGTATTCCCTTCATTTGTATTGAAAATAAATGCATTTTTCCAATGTGACTTGAAAAGGAAGGAAAAAAGTTTGGCAAAAGGCGGGTTCAAATCCGGGTCAATCGCTTTTAAAAGACTTTGGTATGCGCTTTATCCTCTGCGCCACTGGTGCTGACAATTGACAGCCGTTTTTTGAAATGCTGACTACAACAATCACACGTTGGTTAGTGAAAATAGCCTCTGCCAACAATGCGGGCTATTTTCACTTAGTGTAAATAGACACTCTGTTAAAGAAAAATCACAAGAGGTTCTGACATACAGTATATAATCGGTGTCGGCCGATAACAGCAATTACCTGCACTATCAGCCATCAGCTGAATTGTTTAAAAACAGCTGATGATCAGAGCCGATTATTTCCTGTCAATCAAAAGACGTGTTAGACAGCAACTTACCTAAAGAATGCATTTCTTGTGTTGATTTTTAGGGCTGTCCAGGTTAAAGCAATAACAATGTATTAATGCTGCACCATTAACATGGGTTCTATTTAACCCTATGACCCATCTGTAGTTCAAGCCAAGGTTGCCAGGTCTATGGTTTTCCCTCCATAAAACGTTATTTGTGATGCACCTCCTATCCAATAATTACAAAGCTTTGTGCTTTGTTAATTCTGATAAGAAACAAGCCACCATTTTCAAATCCTGTCCATTTAATCACAAGATTCAAACAATAGATGCTGTTTTGACACACTTAAATATGGCGTGACGGATCATTGTAGCAGCTTCAGTTCAAGTGGCAGTGCAGAGCACGAGTCTCTTCCCCTTTTATACAAGTTATAGCACAAAATAAGCATGAATGAACATCAGAAGGTATGTTGAAAGATACAGTACAACTTACCAAAAGGTATCATGTTTCATATAATCACTTAATCAGCATTTTAACCAAAAGAAGGACGTAAAATAAAACAATTGTAAAGAGCGTTTGATCTTCTTTGCATGTTCACTTTGTAACCACTGGGTTGGTACTTCTGCTGTGATGTAGGATGATTTTGAAGTTGGAGGAGAAAATTAGATGGGAGTTTTTTGACATACCCACAGAATTTATGCAGAGCTAGACAAGACGAGCATTTGAGGTTAAAAAGTATATAATTGCCAATCGTTTCGCTAGATAAGACAGTTCTTTCTCAGCTTAGAGACATTTGAAGCTGCATTTAAACTGGATTTTGGAAGTTCAAAATTGCGAGCACCATAGAAGTCCACTATATGGAGAGAAATCCTGAAATGTTTTCCTCCAAAAACATAATTTCTCTACGACTGAAGAAAGAAAGACATGAACCTCTTAGATGACAAGGGGGTGAGTACATTATCTGTAAATTTTTGTTCTGAAAGTGAACTTCTCCTTTAATTACTTTTAATTATAAATGTATGTTTGAATAAACCTATCATTAAGACAAAATGAAAACTACCTTATGTGCAACTGATTTGTACATAACTGTTTTGAGTGTGATTATTACATCTGAAAATAAATAGCATCGAACATAATAGTGTTGTTGTTAATTTTAACTTCTAATGTACCAAATGAGAAGATTAGATTACAGAATTAGTTAGGGGAGATTTTATTCCTTAAGAAAACAAAACTATCGGTATCGGCACTGGCAGATATATTTCTAAATAATCTGTTATTGGTATCGGCTGAAAAATTCCATATCGGTGCATCTCTATGTCATAAAATAAAGCATGAAAATATCTTGAGATATGTTTACCACAAACTTTTTTCCATGCATTTAACCAAAATCATATTAAAAAAAACCATTGACTTCAGGGTGATGAAAATGGAAGTGCTGAAATGCAAACTCATTTCCCAATTTTAGCCTACACTTTAAAAAAACAATTTGTTGAGTCAACTTAGAATAATTTGTTACCTGGCTGCCTTAAAATTTTAGGTTCAGTCAACTCAAAAAAAGTTTATTCAACTTGAAATGTTAAATTATACTAAGTGACAACTTAGATATTTGAGTTGAATAAACTTAAAATTTTAAGGCAGCTGGGTTACTTACCCATCTGTTAAGTTTAGCAAACACAGATATCTAAGTTTTTACTTAGTACAACTTAACATTTTAAGTTGACTAAACTTATTTGAGTTGACTGAACTTAACATTTTAAGGCAGCAGGGTAACAAATTATTTTAAGTTGACGCAACAAATTGTGTTTTTTGTTTTTTACAGTGTACAAAAAATATGTCATCCCTGCAGTGTTTGATTGTCTTTACACGACTGCTAAACCAGACTTTCAGGTCTATACTGTTGCTGGTCTGTGCTTTAGTTTCATACTCACATTACAAATAACGTAAAAATCACAAAGCCACATATCTGATAATGCACATCAATTTTTGCGCAACATTTTACTCTGTTTGTGGTAAACCGCTTTAACGGCGAAAGGCATTTCTGGATCAGTACATTCCTGATTGGTATTTTACCTGGACATCAACATCAAATCCTATCAAGTCAGCTGGAAAGGGTCTGCCTTGTATTCACTAGTGCCTCAAGGGAATGTGGTCTTGGCCACAACTCTGTCCATAACAAATCACTCGGTTCTTCTGTCATCATATCCTCAGATTTCATTTGCTTTCTGTCAGCAACAGCCAGTTCTGCAGCATATAATTCTCAGAGAACATATCAGCTCTTCTCAGCATGGATATCTACTCATCACCTCAAGGTAAGCCTTAACAAGACTGAGCTGCCCTTCACTGCTGTCACAACCTCCATCTCGGTTAAAGGTCAGACAGGTGCTGATTCCTAATGCTGAAAGAGCCTGGTTCAACATGACTAACTCATACTATCTGCTCTGCCTGCATCCCCCACACAATCCAGATTGAGATTAACACGAACACCAAGTAAAGAAAGATAATATGGTGATTGATTTATCCCAAGCATTCATCATATAGTTGGATGTTTATTGATTCTTGAAGGAAAATGCAGGACACAAATGAGAAACGTAAGAGATGGTGAGGCAATCAGGAAAACATCAAGAGCAATTACACATTATTGATGATGGTGTCAAAAAAAAAGTTGAATGTGCTTCTAGCTTTTAAGGCACAAAGGAATTGGTTCAGATTGATTATTTGAATCCACCAGCTACAAAACGCCACTGCAAAGTCAAAAAAAGAATGAATCTGTGAGCTAAATGTGCACAATATCAGCACAAAATCTGCTTTCTACACTTTAATTTGAGTTTCATGTGAGTAAATGCAGACAGCAGGAGAATTACATACTGCTCAACCATAATTAGTACTTAAGAGCAAAGCTGCAGGTTTAGTAAGATACATTTAAATGAATGTTTGACACTAATGTAATGCAAAAGCATTAATACATTTAGTATTTGCATATAACAGCCACTCTAATTTAAAATCTCCTTTCTATTCTGTCTGTAAAAGTGTCTTTCAATTATTTTCTAATTAAATAAAAACTTACGTAGCATTCTAGTCATTTAGAGCAAATTGAAACAGCCTGATCATCTTCATAACAGACCACAATGGAAAAAAATCACTCACGACTTCTTGTAAATAAGAATGTGTTCAGACTTGCCTGGTTAACTAAAGGTTAATAAAAAGATTAAACTGTGCTGCTTAAACTGAAAATTTATAATGTTTGACAATATAACTACAATGAAAAAAAAAAAAAAAAAAACACACACATTCTAGAGAGTTTCTTTAGGAAATGTAATAATGGCAATGTTTAATGAAATAATGAAGTGAAACTAAATTATGAAATTAAATGTCATAAACAAAAAAAAAATAATAATATAAAATAAAATAGTGAAATTAAATAAAATGAAATAAAAATAAATTAGATTAAAATAATGAAATGAAATGGAATAAAATAAAATAAAATAAAATAATGAAAATGAAATGAAATAATGAAATGAAAAAAAGTCAATACAATAAATAAAAAATGAAATTAAATGAATCGAAATAAAATGAAATACAAGGAAATAAAACAAAATAAAATAAAACAATTAAATTAAATTAAATAATAAATGGGAATAAAAATAATGAAATGAAGAAAAATTAAATACAATGAATAAAATAAGAAATTGAATAAAATACAACAAAATAATAAAATAAAATAAATAATGAAATAAAATACAGATGCAAAAAATACTGAAATGAAATGCAATAAAATAAAATACAATAAAATAAAATAAAATAATGAATTTAGACACAATGAAATAAAATAATAAAATAAACTGAAAAAATGAAATAAATAAAATAAAAAAATAAATTAAAATGAAATTAAATTAAATAATACAATTAAATTAAGCTAAATTAAACCAACAAACACTTAAAATAATAAAAAAAACATTATGTTGAAGTCTAAAAATAAATTAAGCTTAATAAACTAAAACCTAAGACTTAAAAACTATACATATTTATTATAATATTAATTATAAAATAAAAATTCAAATGAAACAAAACATGAAAATAAAGTATAATTTTCGTAACAGGGGACAAAAACAATACAGAAGCTGGAGCAGCAGATGGAGGGTTAAAAAACAAGCCCCAAGGGTGGGCACACTTACAGGCACATCAAAGCAACGTCATGGCGGTGAGGTGCTAAAAGGGGTTCTGAAGCTAGACTCACTGCAATGCTTCCTGAATATACCATTCAGACTTCCTCATCAAAGACCAGAGAGCAAATCTCTAGGAGCAGACATGATAACATCATTTACCTGGAGAATCCTCTCCATACTCGAGCAGGCAAGCCTTTTAACTTAGACCGGAATATCGATATCATAAAGCACTGTGGGATACGGAGATACAGGCGGTACACTTGTATCACAGCAGGATTTTGACATGCCTCCAACAACATGGAACCAAAAATGGACCATTTCCCTAAAGCATCTTGTTGCGCTTGTAATCTCAACAGGAATTTTTTGTTTAGTAACAAACAAATCAGTTATGTTAAACAGGATTGAAAATTAGGTTGCACAATACAATAAGCCTGTGATATTAGTAGGCTTGTACATCATATAACAATTAAAAACAACTTCAGGCTTATTACGAGCGCCTTTCAAAGTGAAGAACAGCTTATGGCAGATTGTTGAATTATTAGATTCAACTAATTAGATAATTAGATTTTTTTCTCCATAAAATATTTCCATATAGTTCATTATTGGGTCTTATTTTAAAATTCCCAGGCTGGACATTCACCCCATTTCACTTTCCATAGATATTAAAAATAACGAAGGAACTGTAATGCGGTCAACAAACCTGGAACAACTTCACAGTCATGTATGTATAGAAAATGTCTTCACTTGCCAGGAGGTCAGTCATTTCTAGAGCTGTCCTATATAGAAGTTTTACATTAGTTAGACATTACATTTAGAGCCAGGGGTGTAAACATTTGAACAGAATGAAGATGTGTACATTTTTCTTATTTTGCGTAATTTTTTTAAATTTAGACTGCCTTTAAGAAACTACAGAAGATACTTACATGTTTCCCAGAAGACAAAATAAAGTAAATTTACTCTGATCTTTAAATTCCAAAAGGTTTCACCCCCCAGGTTTTAATGCATTGTGTTTCTTTCTGGAGCATTTGAACCTTCTGTAATAGTTGCATATGAGTCTCTCAGTCTGAAAAGATGTATCTCAAAATCATACAGTCATTGTTGAAGAGGGTTCAAATACACAAAAATGCTAAAAACCAAAGAGTTTTGGGACCTGAAGGAATTTTCTCAAGGACAGCGGGCAGTTTGACTGTTCAGGACAAACAAGGGACTCGTGAACAACTATCACTCAACAAAAACAAAAAAAACAAAAAACAAACAAACAAACAAACAAAAAAAAAAAACAGCTGTGGATCAAAGTATTAAGAATCAAGCATATGTAAACTCTGGAACGGGGTCATTTTTATAAATTCAACTATTATTTTCTCTTTTGGACTATAAGTAACCATCTTTTATGTGAAATATCATATTCAGGTTAGTACTAAATAAAAAATGACATGCATTTTGTAAGATCACTCTTATTTTGGTAAAATAATTAACATTTTGCAGATTCTGCAAGGTGTATGTAAACTTTTGACCTCAACTGTACACTGTTTTCTGAGTGCACGTATCCGAAGCATGCACAGAAAGTGGCTGTCACACATGTGAGTGCTAAACTAAACTTTTCTTTCATGTCTTATTGCACTTAAACTGTCAAATACACACAAGTTTATGTTAAAAACACACATGAGCTCCAAAAACAATCAGTTGTGCCTGTGAAGGTAAACAGCTAGGAAAGAAATTGCATGTTTACATCAGATGTGTGTTGTCTCCTCTGAGGCTGGGACTCTAAATCAAAAACTATAGAATACCCAAGACTTGTCACTCGTATAGTTTTGAATGGGGAAAGATGGAATGTGAAGATGGCCGCGAAGCCCCGCCTTCTTAATGAAGGAGCCAATCATTGATTAGTAAAGTCAGCACGCCACTGCAGCTGCCGTTAGAAGTTCCGGTTGCTATAGGAACAGTCAACAGTATAAATTTACTCGTAAGCTTGTTGAACAGTTTTGGAGAATTTGATGTTTCCCTATTCAAAAGATGGCCGCAGAGTGAAATGACTTGCCTTAAAGGGACTTTGCTCTAAATAGTGTTCTATGTTTGTCTATGCAGCCAACGACAGAACAGTTAGCATGCTTTGCTCGAACTTTCGCCATTGGGGTTAGAGAACTGCTGCACGGTTGTTGGATTTAGGTTACAACAGCCTGACATAAACTATAGAACCAGAGCCGACCCTATACGCAAAATACGCATGCTGCGTAGGGGCCCCTTGCTCTCAAAGATTTTATTTTATTTTTAATGTTTGATTTTGGCCAGCAGTGATAAAAACGTGAAAGTTCCTTTCCTGTAATATGGTGTGCTGTGGCCCTTTCTACGTAAAAATCAGTCAAAACATGTAACGTGAATGTCGAACGAGTCTCTTGCTTGATACCAAAAAAACATTTGTTTATTAAATGTATTTCTAAATAAGAAACTAAAACTGCCAGCAGGTGGTGGTAAATGGCTTTATGAGTAAGTTATTGAGTCATTCATTCATTCAATTTGTTCAAATGGCTGATTCATTCAAGAATTAGGTCAATTGCTTTCTTTATGAATAGGCCATTGATTCATTGGTTCACCCGATTCGTTCAAACACACAAAACACTACAAACCAGAGTGTTTATAATTAAGATAATACATTAAAATAACGTGGTAATACACACCTATATTCAATATCGACCTTCAAAACACTCTAAACCCGGATAAGTTGAATTTACTTAAAAAATTGGAGGAAACTGGTTGCCCTAAAAAATTTAAGTAATGTAAAGTTTATTTAACTTAAAATGTTTTGTAATATGAATTACAAAGGTCATTTCATTTAACTTAAAATGTTTTGTAACATCATTTCATTTGCAATTATTATAACTATTATATTTAAGTCAAATATACTAATTTCCAAGTTAAATCTATATCAATTGTTTTATTTTTTCCAATTTGTTAACCTAGAAAATTAAGAAAAAAGCAAACAAATAAAGGAACATTAATGCAATTTTCCCTTTTATTTTAAATCAATTCAATTACAAATATTAAATTGAAAACACAACACAACCATTTTTTCATATCCTGAAAACATTTCCCCATAAAACATGGGAGAAAAAAAAAGTTCAAAAAGATACTAGTTCAACAAATTAACTTATCGTTAAGCACACAAGTCTTTCTCAGAATCGCAACAAACAGCATCAAAACGATATGTTTTTTCCCCACTCTGAGTTCACACTATTGGCAATACTGAATTTTAGGTGTCAGCTCACCTTTTCCCAAAAAAAATATAAAATGCTTTTCATACACTTAGGATAGTCCAGGTGCAGGCAGGGAAATCAGTCTGAAAACAATGGACATAGAAGGCCTGAGATTGGTCAGTTCATCCATTACCAAGCTTTCTTCCAAGATGATTCCCACTCTAGATGAGGTGAGCTGTGGACTTTCTTGATCAACGCTGAGGATTCTTACTGAAGTCTGTCTTGTCAGCTGCTTCCTAACAGAGGAAGAAACAGAACGACAAATACATTATCAAGTCAGTTAGACAATGCTGTTGTTAAATACTCAAAGTCATATGCTGCGTTCACACCATGTCATAATTACTTTAATTCTGAGAGGACAACATTGTGATGTTCAGCTTGTGAGCTGTTCATGTCAATGGACTGGGAATTGTGCTGTTCTATGGCAACACTATCAATGCCTAAATTAATCTGGAGCAGTCAGATACAGTGGTTAGGTGGTACAGCTCTCAGAAAATAAAGTCTAAAATGGTAATTAGACTTTAGGGTTTACGTTTAATTGTACATCTACAGAATATTTAAAGTAAAATCCACATACAAACACTACTGGCATATGGTCAGGAAGATCAGTGTTATTCAGGAAAGCTTGTAAATAACAGGAATGAGTGCAGGACAGACTCACACCATCATCATTATGAATAATCTTCTGACACACACTGTGCTAGTCAAAGTGATCATCCTCAGAACAGGTCTCAGTTAACCCACGACATACAGCTGATCTTGAACTTTGGTGTGAAGGTGGCATAAATGTGAACAAGGAAATTGTTTTGTTCTTGAATAATTACCATGTTTGAACAAAGAGACAGGGTTTCACAGACAGGGCTTAGCTTAAGCCAGGACTAGGCCTTAGTTAAATTAAGATACTTAAATAGCTTTTATAAAAACGCCAAAAAACTTTACTGGTGTGCATCTTGAGAAAAGAAAAATGGCACTGACATATTTTAAAATATGTCATTACAAAGTATTTTCAGTAAAGACTCCTTGTCATGTTATTAAACATGTTATTTTATTCTGAGACTGGCCGTAAGCCTTGTCTGTGAAACCGGGGGGAAAATGTGTAAATAGCAGTGCTCTCTTATCAGTTATTAGGATCATACTTACGCTTTCAAAGCATCTCTTCCATTTCTTCTTTCTTCCAAAACAAGATAGTCGTTAAGAGGACTCTGAACCTAGATAGAACAGAAGTATATTCATCCGCCTTTGTATTTATACCGCTAATTAACGAAAACTTATGCTTTCAAACAATAGCCATGTCTAAATTAAACGTGGTACATTAACGTACTGCACTCACCATATTAGCTCCACCATTGTCGCTCCTCGGCTGGAATCGCGGCTACTGTATAAGTAAAACTAAATTTACACTCCTCACAAGCAACAGCTCCTCGAGTGAAAAAGAAATCATTGAAAGAAAAAGGCAAAAAATGTTAGGCGAACTCGCCAGTCAGGGGTTCAAGCGCAGGCGAGTAAGAACACTAGCTATCAATGGATGAGAAATGTCCCGTCATTTAGACGAACAACAACTTTTGCCGATCACAAAGAGTATCTCGAGGGAAGTGATAAAAGATAAATGGCGGAAAACAATGCCAATAGAACTATCTAAATCTAAATTTCCACATTCATCCACAGCTTAAATTCATACACAATCACAGTGACAAAATGGCGCTGTTACTCGCAGCACCGGTGGAGGAGGCATGGTCAGGAGATAAATTTCATAATACGAGTTAATTTAACTTAAGTTTATTCACAGGTTCAAATATGTCTACAAATTAGTAGAATCTACTTATATTTTATAAGCAATGCAGTAAAACTTAAATATTGTGTTCAATTGTAATTAAATGGTTTAATTAGATACAAAATCCGGGCTTACAGTGAACCAGCTGTTTTGTACAGCTAAAAATAGCTGGATGCAGATGAGACCGGATGCCAGACCCATAAAATGTACAAATGGCTGTTCCTACTCTTATGGAAAAAAACAAAGTGGATAAATAACACTTCTGTAATATTGCTCTTGCTGCTCGTGATATCACTTATCATATGCAACAAAAACTCATAAAGGGGCCCAAATATCTTGAATTTTAGAGGCACATAACTGCACACTATTTATCCTTGTGATGGTAAAGCTGAATTTTAACTTCAGTGTCACATGATCCTTCATATCATTCTTTGCCGTTTTGCTGCTTATGAAATATTTCTTATATGTGATTCTTTGATGAATAGAGCTTTCTTCAAAAAAATCAACATTTCTTTGAATTTTTTAAAATGATGTCATATTATTTTATATTATATTAATGTTATTTAAATTAATTAGTAATGTCTTTACAGTCAATTATGATCAGTTTATGTCTTTGCTGAATAAAATACAAAAGAATAAAGTTATCTTTTAAAAAAAAAAGAGAGAACTATAGAAAATGCACTAACCTTAAACGTTTAAATGGTAGTATATATGTTTGATTTTATTTTTACTATATTCCTTTTTCACACTAATGTTAAAGTTCAAAGTGACCATCTGTAATTAATTCATTTTGCGATGTCTCTTTGATTTTAGTCCTTTTCTAGGTTTAGAGTTCAAGTGTTTTTATTTCACTGGACCTTACAGATCAATACAGACCATAATGAACTATATACAGTGTACAATAAAGCTCAATTACGGTGTTCTGCACACATGAGAAAGAGTAAATAAATAGAACACAAACAACATAGTTACAATAGCAGCTGTATTCATTAATAATAAATATTGGCAGACTGCATTGTATTCAGCATCAGTTCCAGCACAAACTGAAATGTCATTTGTTTTTATATCAAGCATGGCTGTTTTTGTGTTTTAAAACTCACCTCCTACGCCACATTACTGGCTGAAGCCTCAACCTTTAACAGTGGGTGTAAACACCAATGAACCTGAGCAGTATTGACAGTTTTGTGTAATATATGTTTGTCTGACATAATAAATGTCATTCTCATGCTTCTGGTCACAGTGGGATCTCACACGTGTATTTTAATAATACACCTTTCACTACACAAACACAATACACAGGATAAACACACAGCGGTGGGTGATGGCCTTGTTCACTCCATGTGTAATTAAAATTTTGATGAGCTTTTTGTTCTCAGAGGAAATAGCTCCTTATCGGTGAGATCTAATTCTCACTCTCATGGCTCATTTACTCTCTCATTAACGTTCAAGTGAGAAAACTTCATGTTAAAGAGTGTAATTATGAAATAATTTGTGCAACAGCACACGTGGCTCTTTTTTAAACCCAATAAATATCTATAAAAAATTGGAATAAATAAATCAGCCTATTGTTGTTTTAAACATGTCTTCTTCTTTCTTTCTTTCTTTCTTTCTTTCTTTCTTTTCCAGATTTAACCCTCTGGTTGTGTTCAGATTCAAGTCACAGTTGTGGTGTTCCCAGTCAAAAATGACCGGACTCCAAACAATTGCTTATAAATCTGTCATTATGCTATATTATCATCAAATATTGGATTCAATCTTTTTGTCAACTTGTTTTCTTTCATTTAGGACTGGTTTTGTGTTTCTATTTGCATCTGATTAATCATAGGCCTTATTGAGGAGGTACCTAATTTTTTGAGTGAAAAACATTTTTTATGAATAATTTTCACAATATGAGATTAAAAAAAAGATAACTCTCTATCTCTCTTACACACGCTTAAACTGCCTTGTCTTTAGCCCAAGTTTTGAGGCTTCCATGTTCTCACAGAGTAAATGAAAGTTTACAAATAAATGCTTCAGCACAGAGAGAGCTTCAGCTTGTTATTCCATGATACTGTCTCTGTTTGACAGTGTCAGTGTGCAGGATATATACAACCTAAATATAATCGTTCTGGTTTGTTGTTCCATGAAATGTTATAATGTAAATAATCTTAATGTGTTCTTTCTTGTATGTCACGACGGTCAGATTTAACAGGAACAGCATAAGTGTTACTTTGTGTCTCTTTTCAGAAAATAAAAGCTTTTTAAAATAAAGGTCCTGTTTGTGATCTTCCCCATTCACTTTTAACGGCTGGCCATTTTTGACAAAGTGTGACTTTGTGCAATTTTGTACAAAATAAAAGCATTTAAAAGCAAACTTCCTGATTAAACATTAAAACACACGAGTGTGAGAAACAATTCAAATTTTCATTTTTTTTTTATCTCATATTGTGAAAATTATTCATAAAAAAAAAGTTTTTTTTTCCACTCAAAAAATGAGGTGCCTACTCTTTGATAAATGAGGCCTAAGATTAATCGGATGCAAATAGAAACACAAAACCAGTCCTAAATGAAAGAAAACAAGTTGACAAAAAGATTGAATCCAATATTTGGTGATAATATAGCATGATGGCAGATTTATAAGCAATTGTTTGGAGTCCGGAACACCACAATTATGACTTTTTTCAATGTTGTACAAAATAAAAGCATTTAAAAGCAAACTTCCTGATTAAACATTTAAAGCACACTAGTGTGTTAAACAGTGCATATTTTCACAATTTTTTTTTATCTCATATTGTGAAAATTATTCATAAAAAAAAAGTTTTTTTTTACTCAAAAAACAAGGTACCTACTCTCAGAAAAATGAGGCCTACGATTAATCAGATGCAAATAGAAACACAAAACCAGTCCTTAATGAAAGAAAACAAGTTGATAAAAAGAATGAATCCAATATTTGGTGATAATATAGCATAATGACAGATTTATAAGCAATTGTTTGGAGTCCAGTCATTTTTGACAGGGAACACCACAAGTGTGACTTTTTGCAATTTTGTACAAAATAAAAGCATTTGAAAGAAAACTTCCCGATTAAACATTAAAGGACACTACACAGTAAATTTGCCCGAGTAAAATTTACTCAAATTGAAGAAAATTTTACTCTGTGCCAGATAACATTTGGTCCCTCTCTGAAAAGAGTAAAAGTTACTCTTTTGATAGAGTTGTTTTTCCAGAGTTAATTTTGCTCAATTTGGTGTTAATATTTTACTCTCTCCTGTTACATTTGACTCTATTTAGTGTTTTTTGAAATTAACTCTTGTACTATTTTACTCAGTTCAGAGGTACAAGAAATTTACTCTGCTACTTTTTAACTCTGTTCAGAAGAAAGTCAAATTTACTCTGCCAAAATTTACATCTCTTCCAGAGTTGTTTTTTATCAATTATGAGTGAACTTTAAAGACTAAATAACTCTATCCAGAGTTAATCTTTTAAATTACATCATTCATATTCTATCCTCAAAAAACCCTAAAAATAGAAATGAAAAACTTGCTTTTCAATCTGAAAAAAAAAAAGTCTACAACAAACTGTATACTCATGTCTCACAATTTTATTTTTTCAATCTCCTATTTAAATAATACACTTACATTTACAATATTACACTTGTGATCATGATCATTTGGTGGTTTCTGCATCTATATCATAGACAGTGTTTTGCAGAAAGCTATACACAATGGACAGGGCTTACAGAGTAGAGCATATTGGACAATTACAATAAAACAAGACTGGACCCTACTTCTCATCAGCCCAACAACAAGTAGATACAGCTGGAGACTCTCTCAAAAGCCATCCAACTGCCCTTGGATACTGGTAACAGTCTGTAAAAGAATAAAAACACATTATTGCCAATGTGACTTAAAAGTTAGTCAATATACAGCATGAATAAAGAAACAAATGAATAAAGATGTCTGTCTTCCACCAAAGTTTATGTTTTACATAATTCCAACAGATTGTTACTAAATATGTGAAGTAGAAAATAGCAGCACAAGAACAATAATTTAGAGGACAGGTGATTAAAAAGATTTCTCCCAAAAATGAAAATTCTGTTATTAATTACTTACTCTCATGTTGTTCCAAACCTGTAAGACCTTTGTTCATCTTCGCAACACAAATTAAGATATTTTTCAAGAAATCTAAGAGCTTTCTGACCCTGCATATACAGCAAGGGTACTGCCACATTCAAGGCCCAGAAATGTAGTAAGAACATTGTTAAAATAGTCCATGTGACACTGATTCTACCATAATTTTATAAAGCTACAAGAATACTTTTTGTGCACAATAAAACCAAAATAACTACTTTATTCAACAGTTCTTCTCCCCCAAGTCACTGTCCTCCACCATTAAAGACAGTATCATGATGCATGCGCATGCTTTGTAAACAAACGCAGCGCATGTGTGTTCCTGTGTCAGCAGCATCACACATATGCATCAGGGTACTCTCGATTACGGCGGAGGATGGTGGCTTGAAAGAGAAGAATTGTTGAATAATTATATTATTTTTCTTTGCGCACAAAAAGTATTCTCGTAGCATTGTAAATTATTGTAGAAACGCTGATGTCACATGGATTATTTTAACAATGTCCTTGCTAAGTTTCTGGCCTTGATCGTGGTAGGACTCTTGCTGTCTATGAAGCTCAAAGATCTCTCAAATTTTTTCAAAATTATCTTCATTTGTGTTCCGAAGATGAAAACAAAGGTTTTACAGGTTTGAAACAACATGAGGGTGAGTAATAAATGACAGAATTTTCATTTTGGGGTGAACTATCCCTTTAAGAGCCTTTCTGAGAAATAAGCACGTTCAAGATCATACAGTATTACAATATTATCAACTAGTGTCATTTGATATGCTTCATTAGTAGCTTCACCTTGATGAATTTCACAAGATGATCACGTTTGCCTAGCTGAGATCTTTCCCGGTCTTACGTGGCGGTGACTTGAGAGGGTGGCAAAAGGTGAACCAGCATCAAAATGGAAGACAATTTGCTGTTCCAACCTGGAGATACAGAAACAAAATAAAAATTTATTTTAGGTTTTTAGTTTTTCATCACAACCAAGTCTTGATGACTACAGATGTGTGGATGAACTGAGCTGAAACCTCTACAAGTATTGAAATGAAGTCATAAACTTATACATTACTTTTTTTAATTCAGAGTAAATGAAGACAATTTCTAACTGTAAATCTGCAACTCCTGTACTAGGCCCTTGCGAAAATATCAGGGTAGAAGTGTTGGAAAATAAATTGAAAATATTTGCAACAGCTACTTACATAACGAAACTTGCTCCTGGGGTCAACCAAGCATAGGAATAGGGAGATGATTCTCTTCGCAGATTCTTCCTTTAAACTACAGGAAGGGCTTTTTCTACACACACACACAAACATAAACCAATAACATCATAAACATCAATTAACAAAGTACAGTATAAACAGCCTACCCATGTTCATTTGTCAAATGTGCTACCACGATTTTCACCATTTCACCATTATTAATGAAAAGTATTAAAGATATTAAAAATGTTAAAGTTTCTCTTACCACATTCCCAAAACATTTGAAATGTAAAAGGTTTTGAAGAAAAAAATATATTTCTTTGAACTTCATTCTGACAATGTTGTTGGTTTACATCCTGAAGAAACCAAAAAGACAAAGTTACAAAGTTAAACACAAGGCAATAACACTCAGTCAGATGATGAAAAACATTCATTAGTGCACTACACAACATGAGTTATCTTTGTTCACTAATATGTTTTTAATTTGTAATAATTGCTTGGTTTATATCTTTAATGTATATGGCCTAATTGTAGGCTAGTATTAACATTGCACTGTTGTATGTCCCATTTCCAACGTTTTTCCCCTCTTTCTCCGTCACTGAAGTGGAGCGTTTATGAAATATTGTTCTTATAAATTCTTCCCATTATTTCCGTAATTAAAGTTTACATATTAAAATGCTTGCAAACTACAATGAAGTGCAAAAGTTATTGTACGTGTTCCGCAGTGGTCAAAAAGGATTCAATCGAATTGTATTTTGAATTGAAACACTGACATTCTGCAATAAAATCACTGACTAGCCCTCGTAAATGTTAAAAATACCTTTCGTTCTCATGAGAAACAGTTAACTTACTGTCTAAATAGGACTAATCCACATCAAAATGGCCTTCAACAATCCAGTTAAGGCTAACGTTAATTTAACTCTTTTCCGAGTCAAGTACATGTGGTGAACTCTAGTGTATCGTCACAATAGTTTAGTGGAGAAACATTGATAGGCAGCTAACGTTAGTTAAATTTAATTAACGTTCAAAATAAATGTTCAAAATATATGTTAGCTATTTGATTTCAAACTTTGCCTAACATTAACTAGTTTTCAAGCTGACAAGAGAAGGCAAGCGATCTCTTAAACATTCAAAACACATGGCAAAACGATCCGAGCTCAAAGCAAAGGCGAATATAATTAAAATAAACAGTAAGACTTTGAAACTTTACTTACTTTACCATCCAGCAGAAGCGTGCCGTCTTCTAAACCCAAAGCAGCAGCAGTCGATGGCCGTGATTAACAGTAATGGCGGATCAACGAAGGGATGAGAGTAAATTGGGGAGGAGTCACAGTTACTCTGTAATTTTGCTCCCACTCTACGGATAAATTTTACTCTGTACACTCAAAATAGAGCAAAAACAACTATTTTTGAGGAAAAAAAATTTAACTCTGGAAAAACTACTCCGCCATTTTTCCTGTGTAGTGTGAGAAATGGTGCAAATTTTCTTTATTTTTTTTTTTTATCTCATATTGTGAAAATTATTCATAAAAAAATGTTTTTTCTTTTTTCACTCAAAAAATTAGGTACCTACTCTCAGAAAAATGAGGCCTACGATTAATCAGATGCAAATAGAAGCACAAAACCAGTCCTTAATGAAAGAAAACAAGTTGATAAAAAGAATGAATCCAATATTTGGTGATAATATAGCATAATGACAGATTTATAAGCAATTGTTTGGAGTCCAGTCATTTTTGACCGGGAACACCACAAGTGTGACTAGGTGAAATAAAACCCACAAAAAATGACGAAAATTCTAAGAAAAAAAAACAATTCTGAGAAGTACCCTGTGTGAACAAAGTCAGTAAGTTTGAGTCCAATGCGATAACGTTAACTAGTATTTTTGGGAAAAAGAAAATCTTCTCCGGGTCAGTTTGATCTGAACACAACCTTAGGGTTAAACTAAAAATCAGTAGTCCACGAATAACTACTGGCTTTATAATTAATGTCCTAAAGATAATGTGCTATTTAATCAATGTGAGACATAAAATATTTGGAATACAACATAAAATATTTAAGTGTGCATTCAATCACACGGCCTACTGTCACACGGCCTACTTGGTCACTTTGTGTTTTAAAGAATAGGTTTAATTAGACACCACAGCGCTGGATCACATAGGAAAGGGTTTTAATTTTTAGACGCTCTATGGAACCAGATAACAACCTCTCCATGACATAATCATCCAATTACTAACAAGTAAACAAGCCAATATTCCTGTTGCAATTATTCGCCAAATGAATTCAGAGAGAATGCTTAGGGAGGAAGTGAAATAAACTTCCCACTGAATTTATAGGCTTGTCTTTGTACCATATGATGTGTGGTAGAATTGCAAAGACAAAAAACATCTAAAAACTGTAGAGATTGTTACTGGGTAAGACGTGAAAACACTTATTGCGAAGCTTCCAAACAAAAGGTGTAATCACATGCAATCAGAGCTTTTGAGCAAATGAATACACTTTGGTAAATTAGTGCTTTGTCATATGCACACATACTCTACATGCGTGTTTCAGCATGATTACAGTATGTTCTTGAAAGCTACTTATGTACTATACAGTATTGTTCAATATATTTTTTTAAAGAAATGAATTCTTAATTAAGAAAGGAAGCATTAGATGCTGAGATGCTGAAAATGATTTCAGTAAGCAAGAAATGTTCCTACATCATATTTCAGATAAACAGAAAGTCAACACACGATTACAGCACTGTAGTTGTGGATTTTAAAGATAAACTTGCTGGAAAATCTAACTTTAGGATCAGGCCTAGAGTGATGTTTACTGTCAGATATAAATACAACACACTTTTTTAAGTCCAATCATCATATATTTAAGCGCTGAGAGTTCTTGCATGCTGCGAGTCTGTCAGGAGCTGCCAAGGGCTGCTGGCTTCCTGCTCCGTTCAACCTATCATCAAACCGTCACCTTGCTCTCAACTCCTACTCATCAGCGTCTCACAAATTTTCCCATCCATAAATCTCTTCATCCTCACACATAAATAATGGAAGAAATGCCACACTGAGCATCAGAACATCTGATTTGACAGTTCAAATGAAGCCTGAGAGACACATCTTCAAGATTTAACTCTATCTAGAACTCTCACCCATGCCATGTTAGCTTACCTGATATATTTAGACTATCCATCGCCACCTTTTTCTATCTGGTATGCATTATAAATGCTGTATTAGTAACGGTGGCAGCACTCTTGATCATGGAACCATATTCTGCACCACGTTTTTTGCTATACTACCATAAAGTAATAATAAATTTAAACATGATCTCCTTCAAACAGGAAAGTTTTCTGTCTTTTTGATTATTTGGTAGAAACTCTAGTAACCATGGTTACTTTAAGCATTTGACTTGTATTTTCGACTACCCGTCTGGTTAATTGGCATGTTCTGGAAAGAATCCTTTGTTAAGGACATAAATGTAAAAATAAAATGTCACTGCATTGTAAATCATGGTATGCAAAGGCTGAACTGTCTGTACAGAAAATGTTAAAGCTTTGATCCACGGACTGTTTGATTACAATGATCAAGCTTAATGGCATTTAACAAAAAGTTTTCATGATTCCAAGTAGACATTTATTATATTTTGCAGCAGTTTAAAGACAACAGAGCTTGTAGTGTAAGTAAAAGTCGATTAAAAATTTGGTAGATACCACCAAAAGTGGATTATGGACATATACTTTAATACTTCTTGAGTTATAGGCACACAAACTTTGGAAAAAGAATATTTATGTTCTTTTGACAGAAGGAAAAGGTCCATTTCTAGCTTCAACATTATTTGTTCTTCAGACATTTCTCTTTCAATAAAAAGAAGTATTATAATTTTGCAAAGTGACACTGAAAATGTGTCAATTTTAAAAATTTTCTCCTGTAGCCATATTGAAATTCCAATATCTCTGGAAGGGAATCATACAGGGTCTTAAAAATGAAGATGCCAAAATTAAAGTTTGTTAAGACCTAATATCTAAAAGGGCATTAAGATATATTAAGATATCTTTAATACTTCTTGAGTTACAGGCATGCAAACTGGAAACTTGAAAAGTGTTGTTTACCCATTTTGGAATGGTCACCATTGGCACATAATGCAACAAAGACTGCTAAAGTCAACAGATTTTACTAACAGACCTACAAATCTCTGTGTAAAAATAACATTATGATGCTGCCATCTGAAGTCATTTTTTACCCCCTTGTAATTTCTCTCAGAATCTAAAGTGAAAATTGCCATTTTGACCAAATGCCACAATAGTGGATTACTCAGTAAATATTAATCAATGACATTTAATCTCTTGGCTTCCATCACTATACATGTCTATCTTTCTTCAGAGAGATTGTCTCTACAGAATCCCCCACAGCCACTCAAGAACGTTAAGATTGAGTGAAATAAATGTCCACTGAAGGTTTTTCACCTTAGGAGAATGAATATCTTCATTGTCATGCTGAAAAAATGCCCAGAAATGCAGGGAATGAGGAGAGGGTAGCATCTTCTGTTTCAGTTTCTTTGTACTACATCACACAGTGGTGTGTGAATTTATGACAGCACTGTTAAAGCACAACTCCCTCACACCTTCAGCACTCACACATCCCTATAGAAGAGCTTTACTACCACTGAACGTCACTGTAGGAACCAGGTATTTTTCACTGTACTCCTCCTCTAGCAACACCATAACATTTTGGATGCTTTTGGATCCAAAATGATTGACTTGGTCTCTTGAGACCAGAATATGGATTCCCAGAAGTCTATATTTTGTAAATTTGGGCCTTGGAAGAGGTTAAATGAGTTTATTGTGCTTTGGCTACAGTAGGTAATTCTAGTGGTGACAACAACCATGCATGTCACTTCTGCAGGCTGTGTTGTACTCTGTGAGATAAAATTTCACTCTTTTCATAGCTTTTGCTGGCTCTGAGACACTTGCATGGTATTTCTCCGGCTCTTTTTCTAGCAACAGTTCACTCATCGCTAAATGAAAACTTAAAGTGAAGACCTGATTATTTCAGGAGCCTTGTCACAAGTCCATTGTTTTTGTATGTCGGTGCTACTTCTGCTATATTTTCACACTTCAAACAATAATTTGATATTCCTCTTGTACCATTGTCCTCTTTTATGCTAAGAAATAAGTCAGATGGCAGTTTTCTGCCAAGTGGTTTCATTGTTGCCAGCGTTAAGTCTGAGTATGATTCAGTAGGCTATAAAACACTTTTAACTGTCAGGAAATTACTTGTCTTTAGAAGTTTTGGTTCAATATACATACCTGTTGTTCAAATAGCCTTAAACCCACACTTTTTTATTTTTAGTTTTATTTAGTAACTTTCAGGAGGGTGTACTCATTTTTGCAACACAACATTGTATCACTTTGATAATAAAATCTTATTTTGCTGAATAATTTTGGCATTCTTCTTTGTTAATGATCAAGCAGGCTTGTTGGAACATTATATCTCCAAAGAATCCTAACATGTCTTTTAAGTAAAGAGTAATTAATGACTGTTCATTTTTAGAGGGGGTGTACTCATTTATGCTGTGCAATGTATATATATTAGCAAAATCAAAAATTTGAGCCGGGGAAGTTTTTGAAATTTGGTTGATTTGACACGGAACGGCCCTATAGTGTTTAGTTACTGTATCCCTTTTTTAAAAAGAGATTTTCACAATACTGTTGAGAGAGAAGTTGTGGGTTGTTATATCCCAGAATCCAGGCAAATTGTTTTTGCTGCTCTCTGCACATTTCGTCATGCACAGTCTTTTTTTATTCGATATTAAATCTAATATTACAGCCATTCACTTCCGTTAGGCCCACAGGTTGTCTGGGATCTTCCCTCTCAGCATGCACAGGTAATTAGCTTATTGACACCCGGGAATATCAGAAGTCAATTTCCTTTGATTGTCGTAAAGAGAGCCAATCAGTCACACAAGTCCCCTCTGAAACTATCTTGTTACTCAAGCTCATGAAGCTCATCATCAGGAGATGCAGATCAGGGCGCTGGTGCAGAAAGCCAAAGAGGTCTTTTCCTTTAATCATGGAGTAGTGATGAGAAACACAAAGGGTGTAATTAAAAAAGGATGAAATTGAAATGACAGCATGGGCTTCATACAGGATATCTGCTATTCCACCTCACTAATTAACATGTCACGTCTCTTAGAAGCGAATCAACATCAGATAATGCTTCGCCCTGGAATTACATTCCCTCGCTCACATTAACAATAAGTTTGTGTCCAATTATTACCTCATCCTCAACTGACCTCAGCTCATGGTCACCATTAAATCTGCTTTATGTTATCATTGTGACTCTGATTCGCAGAACCTGATCCTATTCTTCCAACAACAGGAAATCAAGGACAAGCGACAAACCAACTGCACGGATGGACTCATTCGAATGCAATCATTTGAAAATAAATCCTTACAGGAATGAATTTGAATATGAGAAAGAGAGAAAAGCCTCTATATTTAGTAACTGGAGTTTATAATACAATTAATATTAGTCAGCCATAACCTTTTCAAAAGCAGCAACCTGTACTGGCATTCTGAGGTAATTTGATGTTCAGCTGCTCTTTTTCATAACTTATGTTCGGATCATCAGTCATCAGAGCTCGGTAAATATTCATCACATACGCAGAGATGTACCTTTAATTTCACTAAGCTGATTACTCACTAAAACAACAAACACTAAAACAAAAATTACAAGTTTTTGTTGGGATTCCCATTCCCATAGCATTCCAGGGGCTAAATATTAAATTATTGGGGTCGCTTCAACCCACGGGCATTAAAAGCAACTTGTGGCAACAGTGATAAAGTAGCCCAATTCAGCGGACTTGGCAACCACAGAACCACAGAACGAACACAAACACAAGAGGCCGGATTTATCGTATAAACCAATCACAGTCGAACATAGCCAGTCATGTCCAATCATATCACATCTCCTCATTCATGAGTTTCCCCCATTCATTCTCCTCCCACCAAACCCACCACACACTTTAGGGTCTGTCAATGAGCTCAGGGAAAAACGAGAACGAGTGAAATCGAGTGATTTATACGCTCTTTTATGTTATATTTTGTCATATTTACATTGTTTTATTTTTGTACTATGAATTTTTCTCATCCACATTTTTGAGGAGATACTACCTCCCAGTGTTGTCAAGTCCACGGTTTACCCATAGAACTGGACTACTTTAACACTGTTGGTGCAGGTTACTTTTGGTGTCCGCAGATTGAATCGAACAAAATATCATATTTAGCCCCTGAAATGCGAATTTACCAGGGGGACCCTGTCAAAACAAAGTGTATTTTATCCCCCAGAATGTGATTTTTTAATAGGGGACCTCTCCTCGAAATGCAAATGGGCTAGTTTTGGGCTAGTTTTGAGTAGCATTTGGCTCCCTTGCCTCCTCTGAGAAAATGCCCCTGATATTAAAATTTTAACTTCAAAAGACCTTTATGCAAGAATATATGTGTTGTCTAACATTTGCAGAGGAACTGCAATTGATCTGCTACACAATAATATATTAATTCAAATGCAGACAAATGTTTAACTAATCTTGCCATGACTTGAAAAATACTTAAGAACATCGCTGATTTTGACCAAAAACTATTTCTAGGATTCTCATAAAAGTATCTTAAATTTAAGTAAGACTTTACCATAAGGTTCAATTTATTCCAGTTAGGAACTAACAAAATCAACAAATGTTTTTATATTTTATAATTTTAACAACCTAGAATTTATAAATCTAGGCTGTTGTTCATAGATAGTTCTTCATCAGTCTATAGGTGTGACGTCTGAGGCTGAGACTATTCTTACAGGCTGTCAGTCAAAAGCTCACAGGCTGTGAATCATCCATTGTACAATCTTTTGCTTAACAATATGCCAATCACTCACCTCATATGATGACTGGATAAGGGCATACTGAGCCAGTCACTGAATCTGATGCTGAACAATAAGCCAATCATTCACCCTCATGATAGCTGGTTGTGTTTAAACTGACCCTTCACAAACAGCTTGATTGAAAGGCGATCTGACCAATCATAATGCAGAATCTGCCATTCTGTCCGGCAAAAAAAAAAAAAGAAAAATCAAACAGCAGAGTAATTAACTTAGTTGGACTTAAACTTGAAACATTGTGTATATTGACGTCTTTCCGAGGTTGAAATAAACTACGTTCTGATGTTCATTCATGTTTTCATGCTTTAAGTATAGAAGAAAGGATGATCAGTTCAGATCAGTGTTGATTGATCTAATATAGTGATCTGTCACGACACATTAAAGAGCCACAGAATGGTATTTATAGTTTGAATTTCTTAAAAAAGTATAAGATTTTAAAGCTGAGACCTTGTTTCATACCAGAAATAACCTGCTCTGTCTTGTCTGTCGGCGTGTTGTCAGTTTCCTCCACAATGTATTTTTCGCTCCATGAGAACATCAGTAAGCCCCTCCCCTTGATCACAGATGAGCCAATAGCAGTCGAATATCAGTTACATAGGGACATCTTTAGGTTTCAGCGCCATAGAGAAACATTGGAAGATCCGAAGCTTGCATCGGTTTGACTGTGTTTATGCTACAAAAATGGAAAAAACGATGTGCCTGTGGTACTTGTAACATTGATTCCAGGTATCCTGAGAGGCAATGGAATTTATTTTATTACATTTCATAAATCCAAACAAAACAGAGCAAAATGTCCCTAAGCATTCAACCCCAATCCCAATGAAGACAAAAACATTAATTTTCTGGTTGTCATATATTCACTGAAATACAATTTTCATCTGCTCAAGCAGAATGTTAATGTCATCTTGTACTTCAGCATGAGGTATCTCTGGCTAACCTAGCTAACGGTAAGTTAGCAAGTCCATGCTGATGTACAGACTTAAAGGGGTCATCAGATGCAAACTTCACTTTTTCATGTTGTTTGAACATTAATGTGTGTTGGTAGTGTATGTACAAATCTACCCTATAATGATAAAAATCCATGCAGTGGTTTTTAATCAGTCTGTAAAAATAATATCATCTTTTTCAAATCGAGCCATTCTCAGATGCCTGTCTGTGTGCCGTCACACCGACAGAGGCCGCTCCCACAATAGTTGATTGACATGAGCTCTTACCTCAGACCAGTAAGTTTAGTGGCTAAACGCGGCTAAATGCGACTAAAGTAAACAAGCTCGTCATTCCACAGAGAGAAGAGAGGGGCGGGAACTCATTTGCATTTAAAGTAACAACCCCTTAGAATGAGATGATTTTTGCAGAGCTCATTTTGACAAGGTAAAAAGGGTGTTGTTTTACAAAACCATTGAGAATTTTTAATCAAAGTATATTAGAGACTTTTCATTAAGACCCTAAAGAATCATATCAACTTGTGGAAAATGGGCATCCGATGACCTCTTTAAATAGCCAACTGTTCTCACATCACGTGCAGTGTAGGTCAAAAACACATAAACAAAGGTTTACATTTTAGTGTTCCTCCATATTAAAATGGTTAAATGTTCATTAATCAAACCCTGTAATACATGAACAGTGTTGATCCTGCATGTTGTCATCCGCTATGGTGATGCACTGACTGTAATATGAGACTTCTCCAGCTCATTTATTTTAAAATATTTAATATATCCCTCCATGGAATATTTAATTCCCACTTGAATGGTAGCCCTTCTATGGAAAATTGTGAAAAAACATTGTGGGACAAGGTTTTCACACTGACAGCTGTCACTGCAAGACAGCGAGCAAGTCTGTTTGTTTGTCCGAGAGAGCAACAGTAACTAAGGGGGGCGGAGCTTATTGATAGGTCAACTGACACTCAAAACTAGCCCAATCACGTTTTGTGTGTGTGTGTGTGTGTGTGATGGGGTGTCATTTTTTTTTTTTATATGAGGACTAGGTTAAACTATTTTAGCACATGACTAGAGTGCTGACACCTGGTGGGATATGTATTCTACCCATTAGTAACATAATGACAGAAGCTTCATCTACAGATAAATGACTTATTACATGTCCATGAATATTTCATAATTTTCAAATTTTAAATAATATTCTGCACTTCACAAGATATTAACTGATGGACTTGAGTATGGATTACTCTCATGCTGTTATCAGCTGTTTGCACTCGTTCTGACGGCACCCATTCACTGGAATGGATCCACTGATGAGCAAGTGATGTAATGCTATAGTTCTCCAAATCAGTCTAAATTCATCTAAACCTTGAATGGCTTGAGGGTGAGTAAATGTTTAGCATTTTTTTTAATAATACGTGTTTATATATATTAAAAAAATGCTAAAAAATGCTAAACATTTTCAATCAGCTTATATATGTATGTATATATATATATATATTAGCTGTTTGAAATAGTTCACCACAGGACATGTCAGTCAACCACCTCACAAATAAACAATCAAAAAGAATGCGTGACTCTTTCATAGATCGAGATAGGAGGCAGACGAGGAGAGCGCCTGGTAGAATGTGACGTCACCAGTAGCGCTTCTTTCCTACTTGTTGGGAAAACGCGAGCAGCGCTGCCTGGCGCAGAGAGTGGACAGCGCGGAGGAAGAATATCCTACACGGTAAGACCGCTGGCTGTTGCTTCTTTACTTTTAAAAGTAACATTTGTCGTTTGTAAAGGAATATGCTACAGTTTTAGGCATGCAGTGTTTTATATGTGTATTTTCCTGTTGATAAAACGAAATGAAAGTGTCACATTCTAAGTTACATGATTAATTCGCATGTGTTCCAAGTTTATCAGCGTGCATTTGTTTGAATAGTCTGTTTTCGGCAGGGTTGCCAATGTTTTGTATCACCCTCAGATCTCGTGATGTGCAAAGACACAGATGAAAGACATCGACCACCTTAGACTCGTGGAGAGATCTGCGAAAGCGAGAGCGCAGCCTTATAAAGTAAAACACTTATCCCCGGAGGCTCAGCTGTCACACTATGGAGAACATCAGCAGCCCCTTCATCCCAAACCCAACATGCAACTACAGCATGGACTTATACTATCACAACTCTCTCAACCGGAGTGATCTGAACTGCACGCCGCCGGCTGACTACTTCTTTTACGCAGACCTGTATGTGGTTCTCCCAGTCATTTACTCCGTGATATGTGCCGTAGGTCTGACTGGGAACACGGCGGTCATATATGTGATCCTCAAAGCTCCCAAAATGAAGACGGTGACCAATATGTTCATCCTGAACTTGGCGATCGCCGACGACCTCTTTACTTTAGTGCTACCCATCAACATAGCGGAGCATCTGTTACACTACTGGCCGTTCGGCGAGGTGCTTTGCAAAATCATTTTAAGCATCGACCACTACAACATCTTCTCGAGCATCTACTTTCTGACGGTTATGAGTGTGGACCGCTACCTGGTGGTGCTGTCGACCGTGCGCTCCAAGCGCATGCCGTACCGCACTTACCGGGCAGCCAAGATAGTAAGTCTGTGCGTGTGGCTGCTTGTGATCCTCATCGTCATGCCGTTCACCGTGTTCGCGGGAGTTTACATCAGTCCCGACGACACCGAGAGGAAAAGCTGCGTGTTGAGTTTCCCCAGTCCTGAAAGTTTATGGTTCAAAGCGAGCCGGATTTACACCCTCATACTGGGCTTTGCCATCCCGGTGTCTACAATTTGCATTCTTTACACCATGATGTTGTACAAATTAAGAAACATGCGTTTGAACACCAACGCCAAAGCGCTGGACAAAGCCAAGAAGAAGGTAACTATCATGGTGTTTATCGTACTGGCCGTGTGCCTGTTCTGCTGGACGCCCTTTCACCTCAGCACCATCGTAGCGCTGACCACAGACCTGCGGACGACACCGCTCCTCATCGGCATCTCGTACTTCATTACCAGCCTGAGCTACGCCAACTCCTGTCTGAACCCGTTCCTTTACGCCTTCCTGGACGACAGCTTCAGAAAAGCCTTCAAGAAGATGTTAGAATGTAGACCTGCTTGAATGTAAAGCACTTTGAAGTGACGAATAACACAGAGCGCCATTCAGAAGTGAATTCCACTGGGATTCCAGGATTTGAATTGAATTTGAACTGAGGTAGCAAACAAGATGCAATTATGGCGTTTAGCAATTGGAATTTGAATTTAATTAGATAAAATACATATGACTGCAGTAAGCCTGGTTTTTAATTGGAAAAGCAAAGTAATGACGAATTCTAATTGCTTGACAAAGCCTTGCTTGGTAGTTTAAAATATTAATATTTTAGTATACATTAAAATATATTTTATTAAAATATAAAATATAACTTAAACATTATTTAATAAACAATATTAATCATATTTAAATTATTCAACTATTAATTCAAATTATTGTCATTCCAATTCAATAACTTGTAGCTTGTGTCATTACATTCAAATTCACACTCATAAACCTAAAGCGTCCCCATTTTAAAATGATGAATTTTCCCATACGACTATGATTATAACAGTTTCTCAAAATGCACTGAGCAGCCAATGCAGACATTTCATAATTAAAATGTCACTCCAATTCAAATTCAAATTCAATATCCTTCAGTTTGTTGCCAAACAAATTAAAATGCACACTCAATTTTCTATTTTATGCCTAACCCTGATTAAAATACAGTTTTGATCACTCTGTGACTCCCATATCCCTGTGTGTATTCATAATAATAATGGAAAACATTTTCCGGACACTAAATTCTAATGTGAGAGTTTGTCTCCCTCTTGTGCTCTCTGTGATCAAACAATGAAGCTGAAGTATTTTGAAATATGCTTCAGCACCGACAGCAGTGCCCTGGAAACTTTTTAGGAATTACAAAATATGATATCATTGCTGACGTATAGGATGACATCATGTGTTTCTCAAACAGCAGGGATTCATGTGTATATATTTGTATAGACCTGTTTTTGTCATATGAAACGTCATCATTTCCTGTCCAGAAACATTTGATCTTAATAGCACATTTGAGACAGTTGTTTAAACGTGCATCCCATTTGCTTTAAATGAATGAATATAAATGTAAAACATTTTTGTTTGTGTATATACAGAAATGTTGGTCGTGCAGATCAACGCAGTGAAGCATACTATGTTACATGGCTTTTTAATACATGTTGTAAATAAAATGTAATAAATCGTTTGTCTTTCATTTACTCTAATGCAGATGTCAAAAAACAAAAATCATCCCAAAACAACAGCCACGGCCCAAAGTTTGAAATTAAACATCACGTAACACACTTTTCTACCTCAGGATGTTTCTGAATATGAGAAAGTATTATAGATTTTTGTTTTTACCTTACCAGAATTGTCCAGAATAGGTGTATAAAGCCTTGCAGTCATCGTTGCGTATGCGTGCGTGTAATCTACACAATAATAATAATAAATACCAACAATATAATGTAGTGTAAGCCGCCAGGGAGTCGTCCTCGTACTTAATGTGGAAATTAAACAGCATATCCTGTTCTGGCTCAGGTTTCTTCTGTACGCCACCTGGCGGTCCATAATAGTAACTGATTCTGGATTTGTTCTCGTCCTTGACATTGCCACATCAAGCACGATAACATGAGCTATAGAACTGATCTGACTGCAAACAAGTAAACGACTACATATTCACGAATCCTAGTCTGGTTACTGCAATCTGTAATCAGTCGTCCACACAATAAAACAGGATGCATACAATCATACATTTTAAACGAAGTATCGTTGTAAATTCCGAATCAAGCAACGCACAATGATAGCCATACTGTTACGATAACAAAATGTGTCACAAAAAGAAGAAATAATATAAAGCATATATATTACAAAACCAATCACTGAAAACAAAAATTACTGTAATGTGTTTCTTTTCTTTTCATTCTGTCTGTTTTTCTTTCTTTGTTTCAAAGTTTCACCTTTAGTTCAACTTGCAGTTTTGTTTGTTATCGTTTCTACGATTTACTTGCAATTTCTGAGCCAAAATCGTTTCTACACCAATAGATTTATCCAGGGTCGTCTTTAGGGGCGATGCAACTGGTGTGGTCCCACCAGACCCCGTGCCTGAGGGGCGGCAAGCGGACCAAGGGGGATCCAGTCCCCACCTTGTGTCAGTTTAGGACGGCCCTGTATTTATCAGTGTATAAGAGCTGGGTAGATTACTTACAAATTGTAATCCGTTACTGATTCCAAATTACAGGACCAAAATTGTAGTCAGTAACATAATCCATTACATTACACATTTTAGGTAATACAATCAGATTACTTTTTATTACTTTTAGATTACTTTTTTAATTAACAGTATGAAGTTTATTACATCAAGGTTTCCAAAACTGGCATTCGTAAAGGAAGAAACTTTTTGTTTACCTGCACGCCATATGACCATTAACCAATGTCAGAGAACTGTGGGGTACAGTTAGAGGTCATTGATTATGATTTTACTTTTTTAACATTAGTGTGTAATGTTGTTGTTTGAGCATAAACAACAACAAAGTTGCAACGCTCAAAGTTAAATGCAAAGGGGGATATTGTATTTTACAGAATGACTGATTTGACCACCCCTTTAAGGTAAATATATTAGGTGAAAGAGGTTCAGATGACAAAAATTTTGATAATGTCTGCAAATAAGAAATAATGGGAATTTGTGCATTTTAATGAGTTTTCTATAAAGAAAAAAAAAAGCCTTTCAATAATACATAATAATACATAAAAAGTGTATAAATTGTAATTTTTTTTAGAAGATAACCATTCGTTTCGCTAGATAAGACCCTTGTTCCTTGGCTGGGATCAGTTAGAGCCCTTTGAAGCTGCATTTAAACTTCATTTTGGAAGTTCAAACTCATGGACACGGTAAAAGTCCAATATATGGAGAAAAATCCTGAAATGTTTGCCTCAAAAAGCATAATTTCTTTATGAATGAGGAAACAAAGACATGAACATCTTGGATGACAAGAAGGGTGAGTAAATTATCTGTAAATTTTGATTTTGGAAGTGAACTTTTCTTTCAAATAACCTACTGAGTGATCATTCAAATAAAAATGAATGTGTTCATCAGTAGTTGATGCAGTGTTGAAACACTTCTTAAACCGGAAATGATTTTTGTAAATCTACTGGTCAAATGCTGTGTCACCACCTGACTAATGACTAGTCTATGTGTGAATGTTCACAAAACTGGACTTTCTAAGTGTATATAAACAGTAGACTATTTTAGAAAGGAAAATGTAAAAAAAAGGAATTAGAGGAATTAGAGAGAATCAAGAAATGATGAATTTATTAATTGCTATTGTGTGAGTAATATGTAATCATGTAATCAATAAAAAAAGTAACTGTAGTCTGATCACAAGTATTTGAGTATTTTAAGTACTTAATTTTTGGAATCTGATTACGTAATCCATATTACATGTAATTAGTTACTACCTCTGTGTATAACAGATAACTTTCCTGCAAAGTTCAGCTCCAAAATTGACAAACATATCCAGAACAAGCTAATTAAGATCTTCAGCAACACTCGATAATACTGTGTGCTGGAGCAGGGCTGGAAATGAACTCTGCTGGTAGATCTCCAGGAACAAGCTTGAGCACCCCTGGTGTAGAGTAATATTAGGAGCATGCCTACATTAGTATATGATTTCTTTATATATATATATATATATATATACCCAGATTGTACATGTACGTCTGCAAGATGTCTGTTAAAGGCCACTTGAACTGGAAAGCATCTGCTGTGTACAAACATCAGACAGATGTTTGTAAGATGTCAAATAGACGTCTCTGTGATGTATGTGTGCTATCAGGGTATATATATATATATATATAAAGGTGCTTTAAAACCAGTCACCGTCAAAACATCAGACGTTTCTCCCGGTGACTGCGCGCAATAGACAGCAGAGGGCAACGTGCGATCATATTTTCCACTTAGTATCACAGCATTGATTTCTAAAAGATCTGCAGTGATGTGTCTTAATTACAAACCACGTTCACAAGCACCAATCACAAAAAGGTATTACGTTGTGCCAGTCATTTTAAAACTGTATTGTTATTATAATGCAGGGACAATTATATTTGTATGTTGTTGTCTTTTGATACTAAATAAGAGTTGAAAACAGATTTATCTTAACATGATTTATATTCACACTAACTTTCCACTGACTTAAAAGAAAATTAGCTAACTAACAACCAGCTAGAAACCAGTTACTATAAACACAGCAAATAACAGTAAACAGCTTAATCTGGCTTTTCCAGGATACTTCAAAATAACGTCACTAGATGGCGTTCATTTACCACTTCTCATAACTGTGCTCCATTATTCGACACCTGTGAGGGTATCTAGTCTGTTGGATGCTGGCAAAACTGCGACACAAATTGAAATTTGTCACTGTAATTGTATGCTTGAGCAGACTGACAGGCATTAGACACCGACTATGAGTGATCTTGCATCCTTATAATTTTGATGTTAGCAAGTCTCCAAAGGAAAAGCTCTGCTGTTGACTGTCACGTTACACTGTGCTTGTGATCGGGTCACATTGTTGCAATTGACTTTGTGACACTCTATTCCAAACACTAGGGCCGTTGGCCTTTGATTTGCCTGTCACCTGCATCCGAGATTGAAGCCCCCGCTGTATTCTGTCTCCACAAGTCAAACACTCGAACACACAGGGGGAACCTGGTTGCAAACTTCAATTATGTCCCAGCCTCCGCTCCCTCACAAATCAATGACATCGACTTGCTGTTGAGCAGACGCACATCCAGTTTCGGGGAATGTGTCTATCTGCGATAAACGAATAGGCGGTTGTCACAGAGAGTGATCTCATTTTGCTTCTCGCCACTGCTGTTTATGTGTGTGCTATAGTTATTGTCCTTAAGGTTCAAGGTAGGTGAAGGCAGCGCTAGATTCAATACAGAAAGAGCGGTTCGTTTGTTACACACACTTTGTGATGAAACTCGCATTTCATCCTGAATCATCTGCCAGCTGCCTCCTCCTCGGCTTTGGATCTGTGGGTCACAATATAATGTGCTTGTTCATAATACTGATAGGGTATGGCTCAAACAGCCCAGCATGGAAAGCCTCACCAGCCAATTATAAGCTCTGATTGTGCTCTATATGACGAAAGACTCTTAAATCAATTCCACATCGCACTGATGTCTGGACTGACTCATGTTGCCCACATGCAGATGCGGTTTTAACAAGCTCCCAGCCTGTCTGGCTCGCGTCCATTCACGGCAATTAACATTTCTGTAATGTGGCGTTGATTCAGCTGTAAACAAGGCATATTCTCCTCTAGGCGGAGGACAAAAACATTAGACACCATATAATGTTCAATTTTTAACCCAGGCCCACTGGAAATAAGGGACTCTGGCTACATTTCTGCAAAAATGTACCTACATTCTTAGAAATGAAGGTTATTCAGTGGCATAAATATTTCATAGTCACTTTTCATTGCACAAAAGCTTCTTTATTGTGGAAAAGGTTATTCAGATTATTAAACTGTTCTTCACACTAAGAAAAGTTATTCTTTTAAAGGCGACATCGCATGCCCATTTTCCACAAGTTGGTATGATTCTTTAGTGTCTTCATATAATGTCTGCAAAATGGTCATGTAAAGCAACCCCCTTTTTTCCTTGTCAAAAACAGTTCTGTTCACAGCGACCCATTACGGTGCATGTCTCTTTAAATGCTAATGAGCTATGCTCACCCCACCCTCTCTTCGTTTTTTTTTTGTGTATTTGGTGACGTTTTTTGGGGGGATTAAAAAAAAAAAAAGAAGTGAATGGGTTTTAATCATTGTAGGGTGGTTGTGTCCACACACTGCTGAGACACATTTATATGCAAACACCATGTAAAATGGAATTTTGCATCCCATGTCCTCTTTAAGAACCATTCACTGAAATATTCTTTGGGGAACCCAAAAAAATCCTTCCTTTTGAAATCTTTATTTTTGAGCTAAAATGAACACTAGAAGCAGTGAAAAAACATTCAGGTAACAACACAGTATTAAGAATCAAGGGATGTAAACTTTTGAACCGGATGTATAAATTCAACTATTATTTTCTCTTGTGGACTATATGTAAAAGTCTTTTATGTGAAATATCTTATTCAGGTCAGTACTAAATAAACAATAACATGCATTTTGTATGATCACTCTTATTTTGGTAAAACAATTAACATTTTTAATGGTTCTGAAAGGGGGATGTAAACTTTTGACCTCAACTGTATTTAAGTGCTGCTCACCAGATACTGAACTGTTGTGATACATGTATTAACCAATAAATGTTGCCACAGTCACATTTAACTCTTTTGAAAATTCAACAGTTGATGTCAGGTATTGGCTTCCACAGTATATTTTTCCAATCCATTTCCGTCAACTGCTTTGTTACCAACATTCTTCAAAATATCTTATTTTGTGTTCAAAAGAAGAAACAAAGTCATACAGGTTTGGAACAAATGGAAGGTGAGCAAATGATGACAGAATTTTCATTTTTGGGTGAACTAACACTAACCTTAAACTACATGCAGCACAATGTAATTTTGCAAAAATAAATAAATAAATAAATAAGATCCACAGTCACTTTTTTCATTATACTGGGCTGTTTAATAAAACTGCATCTGCGATGCAGAAATAAAAATAATAAAGCTTATAGCACTTGTAGTGGATATGTTACCTGAAAACTGCAGGTTTTTCAGAAATGTAGCTGGGTTGATTTTTCTAAGGAACAACAATTTTTGAAAGGTTGCACAGAACTCAATATTGTTAACACGTCATATGCTTGTAATTTTAAAGGCTCATGGAGACCTTTTCATCTTCTGGTGTAACATTTGCTTCTGTCTTCTGTCTATTGATCTGTGAAGACTTATTAAAAACACCATTGATCACCAACTTACAAACTGTTCGATGCCTAGGTAGTTTGCCCTTATCCAGAGATGACAAATGAGCCTGCTGGTAGGTCCATAATGCATCTGGATTACAGTGTTTCCATGGAACCCACATTGCTTATGAACTTCTGTGAAACCTGAAATGACTTCATGTCTACATAGACTACAGTGAAGTGACAGAAGAATTATATAAAGGTCTATAATATTTGGTTATCATTCCCATGATGAAAAGCTTAATTTTCAGCATCATCACTCCAGTCTTTAGTGTCACATGATTTTTCAGAAATCATTCTAATATTCTAATTTGATGATGAGGAAATATATTATCAATGTTTAAAACAGTTTTTGTGCTTTTTTTGTGTCACTTTTTTCAAGATTCTTTGATTATTAAAAAGTAGCGTTTATCGAAAATAAATTTGATCAATTTAATGCATCCTTTCTGAATAAAAGGACAGATTTGATTAACCAAAATCTTACATTAAGCTGAGCAATTTTATTTCACAGTAACAATATATACCACAATATAAATAAAGTCTTTATGATGTCAACATTTTTGATAACATAGTAATGTCATAATTCTAGTCACCTCTGTCGATATCACAAAAACTAATACTAACTAAAATTACTTTGCATTTTTTTTAATCTTTGCAAGTAATATCCCCTTTATCAAATCAAGGCATTCTCAGCATCTTGTCTGTGTGATGTCACACAGACCAAGGCCGCTCCCACAATAGTTAAATGACACGGCCGTCTTACTTTAGACCCGCCCTGAGTGAGCTGAGAACTGTTTATACTGTTTTATTACATTATGACTTATATTAAAACTAATATAAGTTATAATAATATAATATAATATAATATAATATAATTCAGTAGTCGTAGTAGTGGTAGCAGTAATATTATTATTATTATTACTATTATTATTATTACTACTACTAATAATAATTTTCATTATATATTAAAAAATTCATTGGATTCTTTAAATTGTTAGTACTAATATAATATAATAAAATATAATATTTATAATAGAATAATTAAAATTATTTAATCTGCTAATAATAATAATAATAATAACAACAAAATAACAACAACAACGACAATCCTCATGATATAATAATAAATAAAGAATTTGAGTATTTCTAGTATTAATATTATTCAGTATAATATATTCAGTAGTCACAGTAGTAGTAGTAGTAGTAATAATAATAATAATAATAATGACAAAACAATGATAATAACTGTATTTTATATAATAATCATCATCTTATCATCATCATATTGTTTAAAAATGATTCAACTGGATAATAATAATAATAATAATAATAATAATAATAAATATTGTTATTATTTAAATTTATACTAATTAATATCAATTAATAATATTCAGTAATATAATACAATATTTCCGTAATAGTAGTAGTAAAAATGATAATAATATTTATTATTATTAAAACAGAAAAAGAGAGAGAGCTCATGAGTGTGTAACCCTAATAGAGATGATAGTCCAAAATCTCTGGTGGTTAACCGTGTCTACCGGTATTTCACCCACCCCTGAAGTACATAGTCAAGAACAGTAAACAGGCAAAAATAATATTAGGCCATACACATTGCATGTGTCTCCAAAGTATCAGACACTAGCAAAACATATAAATATATAAAATAGAAAATAAAATAAACCAGTTTGAGCACCCCAAACTATGTTAACCTAACCAGCAAAACCATAACCCCTTGATTTGAAAGACTAACAATGATCTTAATTTATAAGCAATAATCGAAAAAGAAAATTAATTTCTTCTCAGTTTCTTCCCATGAGGACGAATCTACCCTTCTGCTGTTAGGAAAACAACAAGTCACACTGAAAGACTGATAACAGACAGAGATCTCATCTAAAACTTAAGTGGAAAACTGCATCACACAAAGGTGTTAACCCCACTTTATTTGTAGGGTTTTTCCTTCAGTGTCATAAATCAATCCTTTGGGATTTGCGGGAAGCAGAATGAGGTGAATTTGAACACAGCAATACACTCCCGTGGCCCTCCTGACCTGTGCGTGGACCCCAGACGCAGCTAATACCTCCACAGCACACAGAAGAAATATGCCTCCCTGCTGACCGTTGAATTATGGGGGCTGTATCCCTCCGTTTTGCCTTGGGACATGGAGGTGTGTATGTGTGCATGAGTGAGGCCACATAAGCATCAGTCTTCTGCGCTTTTTATTACCCCACATGTCTTCTTGCTGTCACCGCACTGCTGATACTAAGACATCTGGCTGGATTCACTGTGACACACACTCACACACACACAGACACACACACCACAAACACACACAAGTTGATTTACATCACACAATCCATCTATCCGTAGCCCTTCATTGCGTGATGGTGTTCAAACCTCCACAACTTCATCCCTTGGTCAATACTGTGCGCATACCAAATCGTAAGTCACAAACGGTAGTATTCTAACCCGGTTAAAGGGACTGGGTTGAGAAATGGCAAGGTGGAGAGAGGGGGAGGGATCCGTGCTTTTCACCAAATGGTAGCCAGCGCTAATTGAGAGGAGTAGAGAGTGCTGGTGCACTAATGAAATGGCCTTATGTGACGGCAGAGGGTGGCACTAGAATAAAATATCTCCTGATGGGAGGAGATGAAGCCTTTCTTCAATCTGTTAATGTGTGACGATCTCCGTGGGTCCTGCATATCAAGCAGGAATGGAGCTTTGTATTATTGATGTGTCACCATTCAGGTGAATAAATCTTTTAAGATCAAGACAAAATTATTATTATTTTGTGAATGCATGCAACATTCATTCTCAGCTTTTTTTTTTTTTTTTAATGTCAGAACCCAAAAGAATAACAAATATGTTCATCATACATAAACAAAAATGTTGTAGATATAACTGAAGTGCATAATAATGCTAATAATAACAACAATATAACAAAACACAATTTTTATTGTTGTTTTTATTATTATAAATAATAATAATAATAATTACTACTACTACTACTACTACAACATTTATTGTCATTACAAATAGAAAATAAATAACAACAACAATAATAATAATACTGCTACTACTATTAAATATTATTGTATTATAAATATTAATAATACAAACAAAATAATTATTCATAAATATATCATCATGATGATGATAAAAACAAAATACACCGTTGTTGTTGTTTTTATTATTATTATTATTATTATTATTATTATTATATTATTATTATAAATACATATAAAAATATAAAACATTATATTTACACTACTAGTACTGCTACTGCTTTTGAATAATTATTTTACTAAATAATATTAATACTACTAATACAAACAATTAAATTAATTATTTATTAATATATGGTGATAAAATACACTATTGTTGTTGTTTTATTATTATAAATAATTACAATACTTATTATTATTACAACTACTTTTTACTACTAATTTATTACACTATCATTACTACTACTATTACTGAATAATTTATATTATATTATATTATATTGTTGAATAATATTAATACTAATAACACAAAGAATGCTATTAATTATTTATTAATATATGATTATGATGATTATAACAAAATGCACAATTATTGTTGTTTTATAGTTATTACAATATTTATTACTACTACCTTTACTACTACTACTACTGACTATTTATATTATTATATTATATTATATCATATTTTGTTATATTATTGAATATTATTAATACTAGCAATACTAATAATATATAATGCAATTACTTGTTTATTAATATATAATTATGATGATTATTATAACAAAATTAACAAAAGTTTTATTATTATTATTATTATTATTATTGAATAATTATCCTATATTATTATATTATATTACTGAATAATAATAACACTAACAATACTAATAACACAAAATATCAAATTATTTATTAATATATGATTGTGATGATTATTAACAAAATATATGATTATTACAACAATATTTATTAATAATATTACTACTACTACTACTGAATATTATATTATATTATATTCCATTATATTATATTATATAATTGAAATAATATATTGCCGAATTACATTAATACCAATAATACAAACAATCCAATTACTTATTTATTAATATATCATGATTATTATACTGATATTATTCACACCTTGGTCAACTTCAAATTCAAGGACCTTTCAAGGACTTTCCAGGTCCATTACCCTCAAATTCAGGGACTTAATGTGGGTACACATTCAGGTGAGAGCAAGGTTACATCGTGTTACCTTGTAAGATACATTGTTACAGTTAGTTTTCACGTTTCAAACACAATTATGCCAAAAAGCTTTTTTATGCATTTATTTTTGGCCATATGACAGAGATCTGATATTCTATTTGTTGTATTTTTGTTTTGCATAAAACTGAAATATTTGGCTTTGCACCTAGCCAAGTGATGGTCCTTTGGATCGCTGGCAAGTCGTTCTTTGTAATCTTCTTCGGTGAGCCAACTTGAAACTTGCATTTTCCAGACATCACATTTTAGCAGTTTTAGCCTATTTTTGCAATGTTTCACAGTGTGTCTGTGAAATGTTGGGGTACCATTGCAGTATTTTCATGCACATGTGAAAGTCATTGCAACGTACAGTATAAAGTACCTCAAGCAGCAAACACTTAACGTAACGCGTAAATGCATGTAACTAACATAGGGTGAGCATATTTTTGTTTGCAAAAAAGAGGACAGTGGGGGCCGGATGCGTGGGGGGGTATTTGAGAGAGGTTAAAAAGCCCCCAGAGTAGCACAATGACCATATCCCATCTAAAATGTATATTTTACAAAAACGCACACAATGAATGGTGACTGTAGAAAACAAAAGCCGAATTACGGATATTTTGGGCTATTTAGAAATCCTGGGTGGATTTTTTTAGGTCTAAAAGGAGGGTAAAAAAAGAGGAAAAACAGGATGTATGGTCACCCTAACTAACGTAAATAAAGCAAGCTAGTATGCATAGGGCACGAACTTGGTGAAATAACACATTAGCGGATCGTTAGAAATAATAGGGATTTTTTTTCCAGAAAACTTCTTGCACAAAATAAATAAGCACTTTCAAGGACCTGTGTTACAAAGCGAGGGAGACGGGAAGCGGTCGGATCCAAACGCGAAGCTTTATTAAACAAAGACAGGCAGGGTTGAACATTGGTTATATTCGGGCAAGACACAACAGAAATCCGTAAGACAGGTGAGGGTTGATCAGTGGCGAACGTAATTCAAGGGATGAGGCAAACAGGTAATCCAAGAAGACAGGCTAGAGTTCATTCAAGTCCAAAAACGAAAAGGCAAAGAGTTAAATCCACAACAGGTGAAAAGTCCAGGGCAGGCTGAAGGTAGACAAGATAATATAACAAGGCGAGGATACAAGACTAGAATGACTGGATACAGGAACAACACTTAACTTAGAAACTAACAAGAGGCTCTGTAAAGCAGCTAACACTAGATGAGTGATAAACACAATGTGATACTCGGCCCAGACTAGTGGGAAGGGCTTCGTATTTATACCGTTCATGATTGGCTGCAGCTGTGAGCATGGTGAGTGAGGTGGAGCATGGGAAATGTAGTCCAGGATGTAGTGCAACAGTGGCGAGCGGACTGAGAATCAGGACCAGATTTGTGACAACCTCTATCTATGTATGCATATTTTCAAAAAATTTCCGGGGCCTTGAAAAATTGCTTTCAGAATCACAAACTTTCAAGGACACATGGGAACCCTGTATTCATATTAATTTTTATTATTGTTGTTGCTGTTACTATAAATTATCATTTTACAATGCTAAGTATAATATAAAATGATTAAATATTATTTATAGTAATTCACCACAAAATACATGAATAAGTTTACATGTACAAAGTTCAATAAATGTCAGCATTTTTTTAAATCTCATGGAAACACTAGTCTTTTTGTATCTCATCCTTGACCAGACTGTATACATTACAGAGGTGGACAGTAGTGAAGTATTTTACTCTGCTGTAAAAGTACTTTTCAAGTGTCTGTACTTCACTTTACAACATTACAAATAATATTGTACCTTTTACTGCACTACGTTTCATAATAAATATAATTTAATACTTAATTACATTAGAAATCTATTACTTTCTTACTTTTACTCAAGTTAAAGTAATTCAAATATTTACTGGAGCACATGAATTTACTACATTACATACAAGTGTCACACGCACCGAGTCACGTGAGGTCACGAGGTCCCGGAAGTAATCTCCGCGGGTATATAAACAGGAAGTAAGGTTCAGTCAGCACCGGACATTGAGTTCATGGTTTGTCTCTTTGTTGGTCGCCTCAACTTCACCAAATCAACTCACGTGAGTACCGCTCTGCGGACGTTTATATACCTTTCTGTGTGTGAATGAGAACGCGGGTTTCCCGGTGGAAATCTTTACTCCTTCGCTGGAGCGTTCTCAGACTAACTGCGTGGCTAACCTGCTCACTCGTGTGTATCCGCGTTTGAGTTCTCTGTCACGCTACACGGGGACCACTTCTCGATCGACCACTTCTCGTCTTGCCTCCGTGACAGAATGTCCGGTCCCGAGATGGCCCCGGCGGATTTGGGGCAGTTGGTTGAAGTGATCCGGCAGCAGGCTGGGGAGATTATGAATCTGCGGCAGGAGCTGGTGCATTTCCGGGCGGAGATGACCGCGCTGCGCGCCGAGACCGCGGGTCTTCGCGCGGAGTGCGAGGGACTCCGTTCGGATCTCACCGCCCTGCAGGCGGATCATGACGACCTGGCCGCTGCTACGGTTCCTCCCGCTGAACCGGTCCGCCAAAACCCCCCCGTCAGTCATCCCAAACTATCACTTCCGGACAAGTGGGATGGGTCCGGAAGCAAATGTGATGTTTTTCTCACCAACCTTAATTTGATTTTTGAGTTTCAGCCTTCCCGTTACCCCTCGGATCGCAGCAGGATTGCCCTACTCACCTCACTCCTCACCGGGCAGGCAGCCGAGTGGGCTACGGCGGTTCTGAAGGCCGACGGAAATGTGGCTCATTCATATCCTGCTTTTACCTCCGAGCTCAGAACCGCCTTCCAGCATCCTGAGAGCGAGGTGGAGGTTGACTCGCGGCTGTACCACCTCAAGCAAGGGAGTCGCAGCGTCAGCCGTTACACCACCGAATTCCGCACCCTTTCCGTTCAAACCACATGGTCCAACTCCGCTCTCCGCACAGCCTACTATGAAGGACTGTCCACCCGTCTTAAAGACGAACTGGCTGTGCGGGAGCTCCCTGACACCCTGGAGGGCATGATACAGCTGGCCCTCCGGGTGGATCAGCGGATGAGGCATAACACTAAAGCTGTCTTCTGTTCATTTTCAGGTTCCACCGGCTACCAAAGGGCTCCAGACTCATCCACCTTCCAGGCTGTCGCTGCGTCTCCGTCACCTCCACCGATCGCCTCAGAGGCCCACTCAATCGGAGCTGGGGAACCCATGCAAATAGGGCGCACCTCCCTGTCAGCGGCTGAGAGGGCCAGACGCTACCGCGAGGGCCTGTGTGCCTATTGCGCCTCCCCGGACCACCATCGAGCTATCTGCCCTCTTCGTCCGGGAAACGGGCAGACCAGGTGAGGAGGGGGAGGTCCCCATCTGGTCCCAAGCTCGCGAAAACCTACCCCGAGCCCGTCTCTTCCCGGCTGCTGCTGCAGGTATCAATCCTCTTGGGCCACCAACGGATCGAGACCACCGCATTCGTTGATTCGGGTGCGGCTGGGAACTTCATCGATCAGGCTTATGCTGCCCAAATGGGGATTGTAACTGAGGCGTTATCCCAGCCCCTGAAAGTCACCGCCATTGACGGTCGCCCCCTAACTCTAAGTCCCATCACTCACCGCACTCAAGAGCTCACCCTCATCATTGACAATCACTCCGAGATCATCAAGTTCTACGTCACCAAGATTCCCTCACCAGCCATCATCCTCGGCCATCCCTGGCTCGTCACTCACGACCCCCTCATCTCCTGGACGTCACGCCGGATCATTCATTGGGGTGCGACCTGTCAGGAGCTCTGTCTCCGGGCCAGGGCTGGGACATGTTCAGGGGAGTCCGAGGCCCTCGACGTCGACCGCGAAGCTATCCCCGTCCAGTATCGCGACCTGGCCGAGGTTTTTAGCAGGCGTAGCGCGGCTCGGCTGCCTCCTCATCGCCCCTACGACCTCGCCATTGACCTCGTGCCGGGCGCGGTACCGCCCCGCGGCCACCTGTACTCTTTGTCGGTTAAAGAACAACTCGCCATGGAAGAGTACGTAGCGGAGGGTCTTCGCGCAGGGACCATCCGACCCTCCAGCTCCCCGGCGGCCGCGGGGTTCTTCTTCGTGAAAAAGAAGGACGGGGGTCTCCGACCGTGCGTCGACTACCGGGGGCTCAACCAGATCACGGTCAAGAACCGTCACCCACTCCCTCTCACCAACACCGCCCTGGACGCCCTCTCTGGTGCCCACTTCTTTACGAAGTTGGATCTACGGAGCGCTTACAATCTGGTACGCATCAGGGAGGGCGACGAGTGGAAGACGGCATTCATAACCCCCACCGGTCACTACGAGACCCTCGTCATGCCCTTTGGCCTTTGCAACAGTCCAGCCGCTTTCCAGCACCTCATCAATGACGTTCTCCGGGACATGCTGGGTAGATGGTGCTACGCCTACCTGGACGACATCCTCATCTATTCCAAGACCTTAGATGAGCATATCCAGCATGTCCGAGCAGTCCTGCAGAGGTTGCTGGCCCACCAGTTGTACTGTAAGCTGGAAAAATGTGCTTTCCACCAGCACTCCACCACGTTCCTGGGCTTCATCATCTCTGCTCAGGGTGTGGCCATGGATCCTCAGAAACTGGAGGCTGTGCGTTCGTGGCCCCTACCCACGTCGCTCAAACAGCTACAGCGTTTTTTGGGGTTCGCCAATTTCTATCGGCGATTCATCCGGGGCTTCAGTTCAACTGCAGCACCTCTTACTGCTCTCACTAAGCCATCACGCGGAGAATTCCATCTCACCCCCGAGGCCATTCAAGCTTTCAAGACCCTCTGTCACCAGTTCACCACCGCTCCCATTCTCACCCATCCCGACCCCACAAAGGCCTTCGTTGTTGAGGTGGACGCCTCCGATGTGGGCGTAGGAGCCGTTCTCTCGCAACGTGGTCCAGACGAGAAGTTACACCCATGTAGCTTCTTCTCCAGAAAATTTAATTCCACTCAACAGCGCTACGGGGTAGGGGACCGGGAGCTGTTGGCCATCAAGTGGGCTCTGGAGGAATGGCATCACTGGCTCCAGGGCGGCAGTGAACCATTCACCGTCTGGACCGATCACCAGAACCTCACTCTCATCAGGCAGACCAAGCAACTCAACCCCAGGCAGGCGCGGTGGGCCCTTTTCTTCGAACACTTCGACTTTCACCTCTCTTACCGTCCCGGATCCAAAAACACCAAGGCCGATGCTCTCTCCCGTCAGCACCAAAAAGACACCACCACCTCCGATCCCGCGCCTGTCCTGCCGTCACAGATCATTCTGGCTCCTATCCGGTGGGGGTTAGAAGAGAGAGTACGCCAGAGTCACAGCCAAGAGCCTCCGCCACCTGAAACACCCGCTGGACGCCTCTTCGTTCCCAACCACCTGCGCCAGGAGGTGCTCCAGTGGGGACACGACTCCACGTTGGGCGGACATCAGGGAGTTCAGAGAACCATCAACTTCATCAGTCGAGCGTTTTGGTGGAGGACGCTGCGGAGGGACGTACAGGAGTACGTTCTGGCCTGTAACACCTGTGCCCGCTCTAAAAACCCCAACGCGCCCTCCACCGGGGAGTTGCAGCCCCTCCCCATCCCCAAACGCCCCTGGACCCACATCTCCCTCGACTTCGTCTCTGGACTTCCCGAGTCCTTAGGTAAGAACACCATCCTCACCATCGTGGATCGTTTCTCCAAGGCTGTGCACCTGGTGGCTCTCTCTGGACTCCCCTCTGCCAAGACCACCGCGGAGTTAATCCTTGAACATGTAGTCCGCCTGCATGGGTTCCCCCAGGACATCGTCTCGGACAGAGGGCCCCAGTTCACGGCAAAGTTCTGGCAGGCCTTCTGCCGTCTGGTCGGCACCACCTCCAGCTTATCCTCAGGGTTCCATCCTCAAACTAACGGCCAGACGGAGCGGGCCAACCAACAACTGGAGCGCTTCCTCCGATGCTTTGTTAGTGACCATCAGCGCTCCTGGGCTAGCTACCTCGTCTGGGCCGAACTTTCCAATAACCTCCACACCTCCACCGCCACCGGCCTGAGCCCATTCGAGGTATGCTACGGATTTCAACCTCCCATATTCGAACATCAGGAGCCGGAGGTTGAAGTTCCGTCTGCCCAACAGTTGGTCCGCCGGTGTCGGCGGCTTTGGAACCATGCCCGTGCTGCCATCCAAAAGGCCAACCGACGCTACGTCGTGCAGCACCGCCGCCGACACCCCCCGGGACGATTGTTCCATGTGGGTGACAGGGTTTACCTATCCACCAGAAATATCAACCTGAAGACGGACTCCAGAAAACTCACCCCCCGGTTTATCGGTCCCTTCAAAATCACCCATCGTCTGAACCCTGTCACCTTCCGGCTCCAGCTGCCTGCCTCTCTCCGGATCCATCCCGTATTTCACCAATCCCAACTAAGACCTGTTTTTTTCTCCCCTCTGTCTCCCCAGGCCCCCGCTCCCCCTCCACCCCGGATTGTGGACGGTGGTCCTGCGTACACCGTCCGGAGAATCCTTGATTCGCGACCCCGTGGCCGGGGCACCCAGTACCTCGTAGACTGGGAGGGCTACGGCCCGGAGGAGCGGTCATGGGTTCCCGGACGGTTCATTCTGGACCCTGCTCTGATCCAGGACTACCGTCGTCGGGTATCCTCCGCCCCGGGTCCGTCTGGTGCCGGCCCTGGAGGGGGGGGTACTGTCACACGCACCGAGTCACGTGAGGTCACGAGGTCCCGGAAGTAATCTCCGCGGGTATATAAACAGGAAGTAAGGTTCAGTCAGCACCGGACATTGAGTTCATGGTTTGTCTCTTTGTTGGTCGCCTCAACTTCCCCAAATCAACTCACGTGAGTACCGCTCTGCGGACGTTTATATACCTTTCTGTGTGTGAATGAGAACGCGGGTTTCCCGGTGGAAATCTTTACTCCTTCGCTGGAGCGTTCTCAGACTAACTGCGTGGCTAACCTGCTCACTCGTGTGTATCCGCGTTTGAGTTCTCTGTCACGCTACACGGGGACCACTTCTCGATCGACCACTTCTCGTCTTGCCTCCGTGACAACAAGTACTAACGGTAAAGCAAACAACAACTTTTATTTATGAAATGTAGTGCAGTAAAAAGTATGACATTATGCTTTGAAATGCAGTGAAGTAAAGTTTTCCAAAGAAAACCACTCTGATAAACTACTCCACCTCTGATACATTAGTCCTTGACATTTTGTTCTTGCTCTGACAGACAGTGTTGACGCACACCATGCATTTAATCCTCAAATATATAATTTTGTTATTTCATATAGTTTTAACAGGAGCTGCAGGCAAATGACGTCGTGATCAGTTCATAACATTTTATTCATATTCTTTCTTTGAAATAAACCCTTACCTTAGTCTGCAGCGATAAAGCAGGTTCAAAAGCACCTCGATTTGCTTCGGCTGAGATGATTACATCTACCTGTTTTTGAATGCATGATGTTTTAGTCTCCGTGCTAATTCCAGTGCTCAAGTGCTGCGATTTCATCGGGTCCAGATGATAGAAGTCTAAAATGCATGTACGGCTCAGTATAAGGAGCCACTCTAGAGCCTCTTCTGTCTAAATCGAAATTCATCCAATCTTATATTCAGCGTAATGCTATTTACATGATTCCCTAAAGAATTTAACTGAAGGGATTGGATTCATAGATCACTCCTGGCCTCAATGTGAGATTCTACTGGTCACTATTCATAACTTGCTGTAGCTCAGGTAAAATACGTTCATCATCACCATAAAATAAGTTCGCTCTATAGAGAATGAAAATACATTCTGTGTATTAATTCTGTGAAACACAAAGCGATGTTTTATAGTCTATGCCAGTCATTCTATTCTCTACCTTTGACTGTTTCCCATAATCCTCTGTTTCAGAGTTATCAAAATGAACACTGAATAAACAATGAACACTGAATGAGTCTTCTGAAAGAAACCCACACAAAGGCATTGAATTGCACTGCATGTAACAAGTGACAGTGAAATCCTTCTAACACTCTATTGGTCGTTCTTTAATGAAAAACAAAAAAACACGCCAGTGACACCAGTACAAGTTTATACACTTACGCTGATTTTGTGCAGAACTTCAAAACATTAATCTCAATAGCTAAAAATTTCAAAAGCAATTGCATCTTATATATTTATATATTTAATTCAGTCAGTTTACATTTCATCAACAGCAAATACCAGACAATTCCAGAATACAGTTAATGGGATCCTTAAGAGAAAAGCTGAAAACGTTATCAAGGTCAAGTATGAAGCAAAATCAGTCAATGTTTTATTACTAAGCTTATGAATCTCAGCTAATTAATGTAATTCTTGTTTTCTATTGCTCTGGTCCTGCATTTAAAAGTTATTCTTGCTTTGGAAAGAATCTCAGAAACAGCCTAATGTCTCTCTCAAGGACAACATTTAATTCAGCAACAGCAAATCCACAGTCTTCAGGCCTTCAAAGCAAAATCTTTCTCAGATCTGCTAACCTGGCAACCTTGCGGCAGTTACATAAGCTGTCAGGCATTGTAGCACTGAACGACTTGATTTTTTAAAGTCGACATTTAAGTGACAAAAGTCGAGTCGATGTCGACTAGTCCCTGATGACGTGAATAATGAACAAATAAGCCTGAACCTTGAGCTAAGACTCCAACACTGTGGGTGTTTCTCAACATCCCACCTCGTTTCCTTGTTCCAACATCCTCCATGACCTGGGAAAACGATTGACCTCAGCCATCTTGTAGGACATCTCAATTCTCTAAATGCACCTTAAGAAGGCGAGGATCGAGGAGTGAGGAGGCTTCCCGAGGAGTCATGAGTGAGGATACATAGGTGTATCCTAGGCGGAAGTCTTTTTTGGCGAAAAAACTGACACACATATAAATTCTCCTCCCCCTTCACATCTGTTGTAATAATTTCGATTTATATTTTACCTTTGCAGTTTAAATAAACCATACATGCCATATATTTCAACAGGGCATCTTGCTTTATTAATATTTCTTATGAATTCCTTAAATAACGAACTTTAACAACATAAGGGCAGATCCCTTTAGCGCAGGTGATGACGCTTTGAAGTGATGCTTGAGTGGTCCAGAATATTCCAAAGATCATTCTTTGATTCCTCCGTCCTTATTTCCTTTCCTTGCATCCTTCCCTCATATCCTAAGAGGGTGGAGCTAAGACGCGTGGAAAGGAAACGAGGACGCACAAATAAGAAATGAGAAGCACCCCTTGTTTTTATACCTGGCATATGACAGCACTGGCCACATTGCTATTGCTCCTATAACAGCTCATTTTTATCAGTTCTTTTGTCTTTGGGTCGTTTTATTTCTCACAGATTTCTGCTCGTTCTAAAGTTTGCATTTATGTGAATGCATTAGTAAGAGAGCGATTGTGTGTGTGAATTAATTTTTCCTGGCAGCATCTCACTATTAGAAGTGAAGCTGTGGGGTTTAGTTACTAAGAAATATATGCTAGAACTTTTCTGCTTTTGAGCTATTTTCTAGGAAAAAAATAATAATATAATGTTATAATACAGCAGCGTAGATTGCAACGTACGTCTTCAGGATAGATGTAGGGTGTGTTCACACTTCGTCTGGACCAACAAGGAAAATGATACATTTGGTCCTGGTCCACTTAGTGTTCACACTGCCATTGATAGCGCACCAGGGTTTGGATGGCAGCGTTCACACTTACTCAAATGAACCGCACTAACAGAGCAATTGAACCAGAGTTTGTTTTAATTGAACCAAACATGACAAGCAGGGCCATTTCTAGCCAATTTGTCGCCCTAGGCGAAATCCCTAATGGAGCACACCTTTTGGACCAATTTCACAACATGATTTCTCAACTGATTTTGTGCATTTTATTTATTGTACCAATATTTTAAATTGGCCTTTGAACTTAGCTTTACTGCAAGGAGAAAAAAAAGCGCTGACAGAGCCTGTTGATCTAATGTTGTTGAGTGCTACAAATGCAAACTTTGCACGCAACAGTCAGGCAGCATTTCACAGTGCTCTGATCTAATGGCATACAAGCATTGTCAGATTGTCAGTACTCTAGCCTAATGATATTGGGGGATCCAGCAGTCATATTTCGGCAGTCATATTTCACGGTGACTGTGCCATTCTTTATCACAACCCTGCTTAAATGTACAGCCAGTATGTGCACTCATTGGCACCCTCTCCAGCTGGTGGCGCCCTAGGCGACCGCCTAGCTCACCTATGCCTAGAAACGGTACTGATGACAAGTGTATACACATTCTTAGGGTGTGTTCACACTTGTTGTTCAGTTCCAAAACAAAATAAGCAGTGGGCAAAAATAGAGCAACCAGGAGGTAAATTGCCTTTTATAAGCTCTTTGTGATTTCGCAGGTGGTAAAAAAAATCAAATCATATGTGCACGCAACAATGAGCGTGCTTAGTCCAGCAGACAGCATTAGGACTTAAAGCGACTTTAAGTCGAACGCACCTTTTCCTTTTGTTTGAAGGGTTCGGTGAGTTCAATCACAAAATATATGTCATTGAACCTGACCAATCAGGTTGTGAACGCATCACTATGCCTTTAGGTTCGTTATATTTAGGTTCGCTGTCAAAAATGTGAGTGTAAACGCTAAGTGGACCAAGACCAAATGTATAATTGTCCTTTGTGGTCCAGACCAAATAAACCAAACAAACCGAACTACAAGTGTGAACACACCCTTAGACCCTTTTTTAAATAAATTAGGCATACAATCGCTCCTCTTACAGGGGCTTTAATGTTGCAGAAGATCAGATATTAATAATAATAATAAAAAGATGCAAAAACAGAAATTTGTTTCTTGTGACAGCATGCTCTTGCAAAAATATCTTCAAAAAAATTAAAGAAAGGAACTATTTCTCATGGATTGTGGTACTCTGTTGACCGTGTGTCGAAGACTGACACAGAAGAGAAGACATTGTTTCTTTGCGCACAAAATGTATTCTCATAGCTTCATAAAATTAAGGTTGAATGACAGACGTCACATGGACTATTTTAATGATGTTCTTACTACCTTTCTGAGCCTTGAATGTGGTAGTTGCATAGCTGTCTATGCAGGGTCAGAAAGCTCTTGGATTTCATCAGAAATATCTTAATTTGTATTCCAAAGGTCTTACGGATTTAGAACAGCAATAATTAATGACACAATTTACATTTTTGGGTGAAATATCCCTTTAAAATGGTTACATTAACAGTAACCATTTTTCAGTCAGCTCACAAAATAATAATTAGTGATTAATAATAATAACAAATGATAATAATAATAATAATAATAATAACAACATTATAATATATTATTCTTATTAAGAAGGAGGAGGATCTAGAGAAAAAATAAAAGAGCTGCCAGACTACACAGTAGGTGTTGATAACAGGTGGAGATTTCCTCTCACACCTCAGAGAGAGGATCAGAACAGAATAAGTGGGGCATGAACAGAACTAAAAAAAAACATGACAAAGTTGCTGAAAAGCTTTGGAAAGTTCCAGCAGCTCAACTGGGCAGGAGGGGGAGGATAACAGTGCAATCACAATGCTGTGGACGTGTAGACCTGCAGCCAATCAGCAGGCAGTCAGCACCTTTATTCATCCCTCCTTTTCTCTCGGATTCATGCTGTCCTTTTATTATAAGACATAGATATCAAGTACCCGCTGGCTATTGGCCCTTCTTCACACGCTGAGCTCGATTCTGGAATGGAGAAATTGCTGCTTTATCCTGACATGGGAATACAAAGCCTTCTTCAGTCTCAATCGATAAGGTTCCGGCTCTGATAGAGAATAGGGCACTAGATCCTCCCCTTGGTAATAGAGTTTACATCTAGTGCTTTTCCCAAGCAGAAACTGCTGTGATGCCTTCAAAACACAGTGGTTTGATAAAGTTTATCAAAACAGGTATCACAGCAGAACTACCAAAACAACCTGTTTTAAAGAAATAGTTCACTCAAAAACGAAAATTCTGTCATGTGTCATTATACTCTCATGAACGCGCATCGAAGATTGGCGTGGATGAGAAGAAGAAAAAAGTATTCTCGTAACTTCATAAAATTACGGTTGAAGAACTGATATCACACGGACTATTTTAATAATGTTCTTACTACCTTTCTGGGCCTTGAACGTGATAGTTGCATTGCTGTCTGTGCAGGTTCAGAAAGCTCTTTGATTTCATCAAAAATATCTTATTTTGTGTTCCAAAGATGAATGAAGGTCTTACGAGTTTGGAACGACATGAGGGTGAGAAATGAATGACAGAACTTTCTTTTTGGAGTGAACTATCCCTTAAAGCATGAAAACAAACCCGGAAAAAACATGAAGATTTGGAGAGGAAAACAAGAGATTCTTAGTGCATTTATGGTATTCAGTGTAAACTGACAAATAAGGATTACATTGCCTTGCGAGGTATTCATACCTCTTCATTTTTTTTTTTTTTTTACGATTTATGTTACAGCAATATGTTAAACTTACTTTTTTCCCCACATCAATCTACGCTCCACACACCATAATGACAAAGCACAAAACAGGTTTGTAACAGCTTTGCACATTTATTAGAAATAAAAAACTGAAATGATCCAACTTCATAAGTATTCATACCCTTATCTGGGACAGTTGAAATTTAGCTCAAGAGCACTCATATCACTTGTAGACATTACTACACTTCAAGTGAAGTTAAACTGTGGCAAATTCATTTGAATGAGCCTGATTTGTAAAGGAACACACCTCTCAGAAAAGGTCTAAGAGCTGAAAATACATATCAGAGGAAAAACCAAGCCCTGAGGTCAAAATAACTGCCTGTAGAGCTGTAAACAGGCTTGTGTCAAAGCACAGATCTGAGGAAGTATTCAAAAAAATATTGAAAATTCTGCTGCCTTGAAAGTTCACAGAAGCATTTAGCCTCCATTATATATAATGGAAGACACTTGGAACAACTAGGACTCTTCCTAGAGCTGGCCTCCTGGCCAAACTGAGCAATTGATAACGAAGGGCTTGGTTAGACTGCTGACCAAGAAGCTGATGGTCACTCTAGTTGAGCTCCATTATCATATATGCAGATGGAAGAAACTTACAGACGGACAAACATCACTGCAACACTGAACCAACCCAGTCTTCATGGCGGAATGACCAAACTCAATCCTCTCCTCAGTGAAGACACATGAAAACCCACTTAGAATTTGCAAAAAAGCACCTAAAGGACCTTCGGACTGTGAGAAACAAGATTCTCTGGTCTGATGAACCTCAATTCCAAGCATCATGTTTGAAGGAAACCAAGCACTGCTCATCACCTGCAGATTACTATCCCAAAAGTAAGGTGTGTTGGTAGCAGAGCTAATGATGTGGAAAGCTCTGTTGTTTGCTTTGTCATTATATAGTATGGAGTGTAAATTGATGTGGGGGAAAAAAGTAATTCAAAGTGGATTAACATAAGGCTGCAACATAAAACGTGAAAAAAAAATTAAGGGGTATGAAAACCTTTGCAAGGCACTGTATTTGTAGTATTTTTAAGTGGAACATTTGCTCGCTAGAAAAAAGGTGGATACAGTGCAACCAGTGTGAGTATGAGGACATCTGTTTGTCCAATAATTACCAACAGGGTAAGCTGTTCTTGACGGTGGTTTCCAGATATTAATTTCAATGTTTTAGCAAAATCATTACTCAGCTACTAAGCAAACATGAGTGCTGTAGATGTACTCTGCCCTGTATATGAGCAGATAAAAAATGCCAGCCTGCCATCAAGGTCTTCAAAGCGAGACTACAGTGTACACACATACACAGGCTATGCCAGCTAAGGGCTATTCCCACTCACTTCAAACAGAAACTTTAATAACAAGCACCCAATGAATCACTTCTCTTTTATTATTCATTTCTGTGTGTGTGTGTGTGTGTGTGTGTGTCTGTGCTGCAGTGCGGAGGCTGTGTCTGCAGCAGTCCCTATAGCTCTCTCCATCATACCCCATCAAATCCTGCAACATGCGGCACCACTGTACATGATAGCAAGCAACATGCAGTGGGATTTTCTGGAAACTTGATTTATTTAGAGGGGCTGGATGACACAAATCTCATTCCAGGAATCCGTTGGGGCACAATGCAGGAAAACTGTAATATAGCAGATATGTAGTTTCTGTTCAAACAATCTTATTTGTGGGGACTTTTGGATTTACGTCACCTGTACAAAGGGAGTGCAGACAGTGGTATTAGAGCAAGGATCATATACTGTGTCACGTAATTGGCTGTTTGCACAAGGAGTGGTCTCGGTCAGTGAGTTATTAAGTGATTCAGAAGCAGTAATTGAATAAAGCAGTGTTCACAGTCCTCTAAATCTGCTGATTAGAACTTAAAGAGGGGTAATTAAAAAAAAAAAAAAAAAAAAGAATAAATAAATAAATGAGGCAGGTTTTAATTTTATAAACTCAAAGGTCTACAATACATGACAAGGCCATATAAATGTTTGCTTTCGCTTGAAATTATGCTAGAAATATACTACAGTATAGTACAACATATTTCTGACAATGCTACTACTACTACATCAACCTGAACTCATGATAAAAACGCACCTGTGGGAACTTTTTCGCAAGACATGAAATATGTACCGCCATGTATGTTTAATGAGATATTCAATGTGAGATGTCCACTGAGTGGTGCAAGAAGTGTGTTTGATTTTTTTCCCCAGGAACAGATGAACGTACATATGGTTTTGTACATGTCACAGCAATTCTGACTTGAAATGTCAGTTGAGTGGCGCTATAACTCCACTGCTCTGTGATATTTTAAAATAACGTACCATCTGCACTACATATAAACCTATCCGATAGTAAGAACAAAAGTGAATGTGACATAAAAACACAATTGCAAACATGATGTTTTAGCTTGTTTTTCAATGTTTCATCTTCCAGCTCTTTCATGTTTTTCACGGGGTTAATACATATGGACTCCGCATCCTAAGTCCAATTCTGTTCCGGCTGAGCTACCTACATTCTAAAAAATGCTGGGTTATTTTTTTTTTAACCTTTTGCTGGGTTATTTTTTTTATATTTTTACACAGGTGCTGGGTTATTTTTTTAACCCAGTGCTGGATTTAACTTGTTGGGTCATTTTATTGGGTTATTTTTAATATTTTTTACCCAGGTGCTGGGTAATTAAGCTGCTGGGTCATTTTTAATGCTGGGTTATTTTTTTTTTCTACCCAACCACTGGGTTAAGCCCGTCTCTGACGAAACAACCCAGCTGCTGAGTTAGAGTCATCAGAGCGTGAGCTTTTTGAGTCCTGTACAGGAGAGCGCGGTTCTCAGCGCCACCAATTTGGTGCACTTCTTTAACAAAATAAAGGTTTGTATTCATTTTATTTCATAAATAAAGGCTTTCCTGTGCTGTAAATTGTATTATTTTACGCAACGCAAAATAAGGACGAGATGTCAGTCAGCTGCATCAGCAGTGGTTGTTTCGCAGGATGGAAACACCTTTTGCCTTGCATAAAATAAATGGATTTAATGGATTAATTTAGTTTGATATTAAATTTACAGATAATGTACTCACCCCCTTGTCATCCTAGATGTTCATGTCTGTCTATCTTCAGTTGTAAACAAATTACTATAAGGAAGAAGGGACTTATCTAGCGAAACGATCGGTTATTTACATAAAAATATTACAATTTATATACTTTTTAATGTCAAACGCTCAACTTGTCTTGCTCTCCCTGAACTCTGTGTACTCTGGCTCAAGACAGTTAGGGTATGTCGAAAAACTATTTTCTCCCTCAACTTCAAAATCGTCCTACAACGCTGTTTTACCTTTTTTGTTAAGGGTGTTTGATCTTCTTTGCAGTGTTAATTTTGACAGGCATTTTTGATTTAGTCTTTAGTCTTCATCTCGAGACGAAAATGCTTAATAGTCGTAGTCACATTTTAGTCATTTGAGTCTTTCATAGTTTTAGTCTAGTTTTAGTCGACGAAAAGTCATTACATTTTTGTCAACTTTTAGTTGCTACTTTTAGTCATTACTTTTAGCCAAAATGTAGTTATCAAAATTTATTTTGGTAGCTATTTTATAGTCTTCAAACAAAAATAGTCATTAATTATTCTCTCTTTATACCAAATCAGTTCAGCTTATGAGAAATTTGAATCAAGGATCGAATTTGGAAAAACTGGAATAAATTATGACAATTTTCATTTCTGGGTAGAATTAAAAATTAGAATTAAGAATTTAAAAAAAATTAATTTTTTTTTGATACAGTAGGTTTACTTAAGACTTTATATTTTTGAAAATTTGCATGTTCAATTTGCAAAGACTGGGTCAGAACTACTGCAGTGATGTAGGATGATTTTCAAATGATTTTTGAAGTTGAGGGAGAAAAAACGATTGTAGTTTTTCGACATACCCTAACTGTCTTGAGTCAGAATACACAGAGTTCAGGAAGAGCAAGACAAGACGAGCGTTTGACATTAAAAAGTATATAAATTGTATTATTTTTATGAAAAAAAAACAAAAACGATCGTTTTGCTAGATATGACCCTTCTTCCTCGGCTGGGATCGTTTGAAGCCACATTTAAACTGCATTTTGGAAGTTTAAACTCGGGGCACCATATCAGTCCCTTATATGGAGAAAAATCCTAAAATGTTTTCCTCAAAAAACACTATTTCTTTACAACTGAAGAAAGAAAGACATGAACATCTTGGATGACAATGGGGTGAGTACAGTATGTTCTCCAAATTTCAGTACTGTTTGTTTATGGGCAGATTTTAGAGTCAGTCACGGCATCTTTCAACTACAAGTGAAACGCCAGGTCTGAAGTTCGCAGTTAACCTGGCGAACAGCAGCCCTTCACCGGCTCAGATTTCAGCAACATACCAGCATTAACGCTATTTCAGTAAAAAGCGATTACAGAGAACGGCTGGATACACTAAAATTAAAATGCTACTTTTAAATGTAAATTTTTTTATGTCTAAAATGCTTGTTAAACAAGTTTAAATGTATGTTATATCGTAAACTATGCTGTATTCACCCAAATAAACAATAATTTGTTTTGTATTTGTCCATGCGTTCTTGCTTAATAATAAATGTTCGTATTTTGATTATTGCTGTTGCCTCTAGTAATTCTGTGTGTGTTTTTTTATAAGTTCCAGTCCATTTTAAGCCAGCAATATAATCATTTTTAAACAATAGTTGACTAAAATAAAATAACACAGCATGTTTGGTAAAAACATTTAACCCAACCAGCTGGGGCAAAATAACCCAGTATGTGTTCTGTCCAATATATACCCAGCGCTGGGCAGCTAAATAAGTTGGGTTATTTTTAACCCAGCAATTTTAGAGTGTAGCAAGCTTCTTACACATTTACTATTGTATAGTAAAATGTATTTAGAAACTGAATTTAGGTCTAAAAATGATGTAAGGATGATACTGAAACGATCTGGTGAATTACTGTTTTCTCTTTTCTCTCGATAAAAGTTATACTGAGCAGTTGAAAAATGGGAAAAAATTATTGATCTGTAATGTTGTCTTTCATAAAGAAAACACTTATGATACTTAAACACCGTTTCTGGAGTCTCTTAATAGATTTGAAGACAAAAAAAAACACAAGTGAATCGGTGTATGTGAGTGTTTAATGACTCATAGCACACAAAAAGACACTTGTCTCCACCTAGGTTTCAGTCACTAGGGTCAAACAAAATCCTTGGCATTAGACCATACTTACAGTTGTTTCTGCTGAGGAAAAAAAATTGAAAAAGTAAAAGCATTAAAAAACGCACACACGCACACATTACTTTTTAAATAAGGACATAAAAAAAAGGAGGAAAAAAAAACCCTGTGGTTCAGTAGCTGCACTTGCTCTCTTTTGTTTAAATATTTCAGTGACACGTCCAGCCTTAATGTCAAACACAGAGCTCGTCTGCGGAGGGCTGTTGGAGTCGTTCCTGAAAAGTGTCTGCTGCGCTGCTCTAGTCACAGAGCAGCTCTTAAAAGCACACCTTTACAAGCCTCCTAACTGGAAGCTCTTGGGACCCACACATGGCCAGGCCTCATTTGTCTTGCTGAAAACCTGTGTGTTAGGTCCAAAAGAGAGTAAAGTGGGATTAATTTCCATCCCATCCCAGTCCGATTCAATCAGCTCTCATTGACTGGCTACTTCCCCTCGCAGACGGCACAGATGAGATCCGGACACTGCTTAATGTCACTGCCTGTTGTGCAATTGTGCTAATGAAAACGATAGCTGCCTGCAGATGACAGGAAGCAGCTTTGAGAGGGGAGGGGCCTGTTGTACCAGAGACTCTAGGGAGACTTAAATCTAATATAGATAGATAGCAGGAGCAGTGGCACAAGGGTTGTCAGGGCCTGCGGTCCCCACAATGTAAAAAAAATGATTAAAAATAGTAAATGATGTTTATCTGAAAATGTCACGATGCAAAAAAAATTTCTGTAAAGGGTAGGTTTAGGGTTAGGGTTGGGTTAGGGGATAGACAATATCGTTTGGTCAGTATAAAAACTATAGAAGTATATGGAAAGCCCCCACAATTCACAAAAACAAATGTGTGTGTGTGTGTGTGTGTGTGTGTGTACAAATATATATCTACATCTATCATCGTTTCATAGTTTGCTTTCTTGTATTTAGGGTTTTGCATCACAAGCTCATCACAGAGCAAACTGTCTTAGTGAGTGAGAATGTGTTTAGAGATTTGCAAAAAAAAGTGCATGAGATCTGCAAACAGTGTCTAAACTGCCTAAACTTGTTTAAGGTTTTGCAGGAACACTGATTTATTTGACACATTGGTTTAGGCTGTTGAGAATTTGGTTTAGAGAATGAGGTTTAGTGTTTTAGCAAATGTGAAAAACTGTAATAAGTAACAAATTGTGAGGTTAATGACTTAAATCACAATTATTTTAGTTATTAATAGCTATGGTTTTGCTTCTCGTTACATTTAAACATTTAGGTACTATTTTTTATTTAATGTTTTATTTATTTTTTTTTTTTAATAAATTGAATAATAAAGACTTTCTAACTTAAAAAAAAAAACACTTCATGAAGTAAACATTTTTAAAATAATATTTAAGACCATTAAACATTAAAGTATTATACTTAATGTAATTTAATAATTAATGTAATTTTTTAAATATAAACAATGCTACAATGTAACAAAATTAGAAACATTGCTTATGTACTGACATGCATCCAAGTGAATCAAATTATGATAAATAAGAAAAGGTTTAAGTGAACTAAACGATTGGAGAAGTCCAGGATACGTTATTACAGATGAGTATGACGCCTTACCAAATAAAAAGAAAGAAAGAAAGAAAGAAAAGAAAGAAAGAAAAAAGAATTGAATTTGAAACAAAACTTTATTTTACAATCATCTTTAAAAACAATTTACCGAATCAAACAGCTACCCAAACATACACCAAAAATTTAATCCTTGTCATAAATCATACAAAGAGCTCCATTACAGCACCAAATCTTCTCAAAGGTAAACAGATCATTCATTTAAAAAAAAAAAAAAAAAAAAATATAATCAATTAATACTCTCGATTTCACCAAAGTTAAAAAAAAAAAAAAGTAATGTCTTCACAAGGTTTTTGTTCAATTTTGTTCCTTCTACTTACATATATTGCCATTTTTGCCTGACCAATTATAAAATTCAGCAACTGACAGATATTTCTTTCTTTGACGGTAAACGCCAAAATAAAAATCCTCTCAGAAAAAGATTCATTAAAACCATGAAAAAAAAGGAAAGAGAAAGAAGCAAACAAACAAACAAACAAAGAAAAAGAGAAAGAAAGAAAGAAAGAAAGAAAGAAAAAAAGAAAAGAAAGATAGAAAGATAGAAAGATAGAAAGAAAGAAAAAGAAAAAAGAAGAAAAGGAAAGATAGAAAGATAGGAAAGAAAGAAAAAGAAAAAAAAAAAAAGAGAAAGATAGAAAGAGAAAGAAAAAAGAAAAAGAGAAAGAGAAAGAGAAAGAAAGAAGAAAGAAAAAAAAAAGAGAAAGATAGAAAAAAAGAAAGAAAGAAAGAAAGAAAGAAAGAAAGAAAAGAGAAAGAAAGAAAGAAAAAGAGAAAGATAGAAAAAGAAAGAAAAAGAGAAAGAAAGAAAGAAAAAGAGAAAGATAGAAAGAAAGAGAAAAAAATAAAGAAAAAGAGAAAAAGAAAAAAAAGAGAAAGAGAAAGAAAGAAAGAAAGAAAGAAAGAAAGAAAGAAAAAGAAAAAGAAAAAGAGAAAGAGAAAGACAGAAAGAGAGAGAAAAAATGAATGAAAGAAAGAAAGAAAGAAAGAAAGAAAGAAAGAAAGAAAGAAAGAAAAAAAGAAAAAGAAAGAAAGAATTCTTTCCCCACAAAGAAAGAATATTTGTGGGTATTTGCCATCAAAAACCCTGCATGAGTACATGTAGTGATTCTGAACTGACTGCCCTGCAAAAGAATGGAGCACCAGGGGTGTCTTGGCACAGACGTGTAAAAGCTCACATTTTCAACACAAAAACACACACAGAGCGGAGGATGAGATGTGAGTTGAGTCGTATGTCACACTAATGCCACTTGCAGACTTATTAAGCTCTTCACCATGGTGACGATGAGTCATTCACCAGCTCCAGACCCTTGCCATTGTCACTGTCAGACAGCTTTCAAGAGAAAACAAATACATTAATAAATATATTCAATGTTTTAAAAGCACATCTAACGCTCCTACATTAAGTCCACTTCTTCCCAGTCTCGACAGCATCCAAGTCTACATGACATTCATTTGCCTATTTCTTTTGTCACATTACTTTTTTCCACTCTTTTTACTTGTTCCATATGTTGGTACTTTATTTTTACTTAATGTTTCAAAAGGACATCAGATAAGTGTTTACTGACTGCCCAAATGTCCAAATGTTAGCAATAACGGTCAATACCAGTGAATGTTTACCAAGGCTTGTAGTTATTTTCATCACATGTGAATGTGGCTGACAGGCTATTTTCACAAGCCGCATGATGCACTGTCAGTGTTGATATAACTCACATGTCATGCATTTTACCTCCACACACACAGTAATGACTGCCTTTCACACGGCACGGTGTGCCCATATGTCATCTGCACACATCTCTACTGCAAGACTGTGAGGATTTATAGCATCGTATCATGGCATTCAAGTCATTACCCAGCATTCATCACACATACATTGTTCGCATGGTCCATACCCATAATTACCTCTCAAGCTCAGCTGAGAGAGGCTTTCATGCATGTTCGCTAACTGCAAATTGCACAGAACTGTTTGTATCGCTCTTTATCATATTAAAGAGAGTGTTGAGAAAACTTTACCAAAACATATCTACTATTGATTTTTTTATTGATTTTGTTCAGCAAGAAGACTAACGGAAGACTAATAGAATAGATTTCTATTTCAATTAAATGCTGTTCATAACTGTTTTCAACTTTGATAATACAATTCTTGAGCAACAAATCAACATATTAGCATGATTTCTGAAGGGTCATGTGGCGCTGAAGTAACGATGCTTAAAATTCTGCTTTGCCATCACAAAAATAAATTACACTTTAAAACATATTCAAATAGAAAACAGTTTTTTTAAATTTGAATATTTCAAAATATTCCTGTTTTGACTGTATTTTTTGTAGGGCTGTCTAATGGATTACTCACGATTAATCGTATCCAAAATAAAAGTTTTTTTTCACATGATATATTGTGTACTGTGTATATTTATATGTACAGTGCTGCTTGAAAGTTTGTGAACCCTTTAGAATTTTCTATATTTCTGCATAAATATGACCCAAAACCTCTTTTCACTCAAGTCCTGAAAGTGGACAAAGAGAACCCTATTGAACAAATGAGAAAAAATACTTTCTTTGTCATTTATTTATTCAGGAACATGATCCAATATTACATATCTTTGAGTTGCAAAAGTATGTGAATCTCTAGGATAAGCTCTTAAAGGGACAGTTCACCCAAAAATGAAAATTCTGTCATTAATTACTCGTTACGTCGTTTTAAACTCGTATGAACTATGGACCACAAATTAAGATATTTTTGATGAAATCTAAAAGCTCTGCATCTTGATACACTTCATAATGGTGCTAGGGTGACAAGGAGGAGAAGAATTGTTGAATAAAGTCATTATTTTTGTTCCTTCAATTTATTTTTGTTTTTGAGAAAGTATTCTCGTAGCACCCTAAAATTATTGTTGAACCATTGATTTTACATGGACCAGTCCTTACTACCTTTCTGTGCCTTTAACCATGGTAGAACCCTTTCTGTCTATGTAGGGTCAGAAAGCTCTCGGAGCTCATCAAAAATATCTTACTTTGTGATCTGAAGATGAACAAAGGTCTTACGGGTTTGGAACAACATGACAATAAGTAATTAATGACAGAATTTTCATTTTTGGAAGAACTATCTCTTTAATTTGAAGGTGAAATTAAAGTCTATCTGTTCAAAGGTGTTTTTAATCAATGGGATGACTATCAGGTGTCAGTGCCTGCCAGGGATCTATCAAATTCTAATCATGTTTGTGGAAATTAATCATGGCATGAACAAAGGAGATCTCTGAGAATTTTGTCAGGATTGAAAAGGTTACAAGAGTTTGGACTCCACAAATCCAGTCAGATAGATTGTGTACAAATGGAGGAAATTCAAGACCATTGTTACCCTCCCCAGGAGTGGTCAACCAACAAAGATCACGCAGGAAATGAACAGTTTACGAGGTTGCAAAGGACCCCAGGGTAACTTCTAAGCAACTAAAGACCTCTCGCATTGGCTAATGTTAATACGTCCACCATCTGGAGAACACTGAACAACCATGGTGTGCCTGGCAAAATTGCAAGAAGAAAGCCAGTGCTCTCCAAAAAGAACATTGCTGCCTGTCTGCAGTTTGCTAAAGATCATGTGGACAAGCCAGAGGGTTATTGGAGAAATGTTTTGTGGACAGACAAGACCAAAATAGAACTTTTTGGTTTAAATGAGAAGCGCTATATTTGGAGAAAAGAACATACTGCATACCAGCATAAAAACCGTATCCCATCTGTTAAACATGGTGGTGGTAGTATCATGGTTTGAGCCTGTTTGCTGCATCTGAGCCAGGGCGGCTTGCCATCAATTGATGGAACTAAAGCAATAAAGGAATTAAAGCAATAAACCCCCAGAGTGCCTAAAACCCCCTTAGCCATTATAAATTCACTGTAAACCACGGCTTTACAGTGTTTATTTCTTTTGTAAAATGTTTTTTCTACATACGTAGTAAGGTTTCACAAAATAAATCGGAGCAAACAAAGTGTAAAGATATTAATAAAAACATTATACTTCTGCCAAACAATATAGTTCCTCAGAAACCGTTGTGGCTGCCGAGCAACACACAAACGTAAACAAAGGTGTATGTTTGTAGAGTAATTTACAACAGCTTTGAACGTGGCTCAACAAATCAGAATTAAGGACTAAGGTTGGGCAATGTCTACCAAATCGTCAGTGGTCGACATGCACAGTGAAACATTACAATGGACGATGACATTGGCGAGGTGCAAGAAGCGGCGGGTATTCACAAAGGCACTGAAAACGAATAATGCGTACTAATGAGTGTTGCCAAGTCTGCAGTTTTCCCACGGAATTCGGCCACTTTAGCACTGTTGCCGCAGGTTGTCCGCGAATCTCAAAAGAAAGTGGGTCATACAGCAAGACAACAGAACTGCAAACACACATTGTTTTACAAAAGAATGGTAAGGGAAGAACAAAGTTAATGTTTTGGAATGGCCAAGTCAAAGTCCAAACCTTAAAGGGTCATGAAACCCCCCTGTTTCAGCACTGGTTAGTTCTCACCGCAGTTTTAAAAAATGTTTCAAAAGTGGGCGTGGTGTGCTGCGGAGTGGAGGGGAGAAGAGGGGAGAGAGTCAGCTTCGGGTTCAGACATTTCAGACAGTTTCATTTCGCTCCCATTGAGTTGACAACACAAATAAATGCACAGTCATTTGCACTCTGCATCGAAAACATACATATAAACGCGCTGTTGCACCTCTATTGACATTTTAAGGCTTATTTTGCCGCGTTTATAATCCTTTTGATGGGTTGCGTCAAGGAGTTGTAAAAACGGCTACTGCACTCACTATATGAATGAATCACGTTTGTGCTGAACTCTTACAAAGCAAATAAAAACAAACATTCTCTTTCGATCCATGAATGTTTCTCTCAGCTAATATATGCAATCTCAAAGTCTGAAGCGTCTGTCACAGCAAATCAACACACGCTGTCGTGAATAATTAGACGAAGCATCTTCTCATAGGATAAGAACACGCAGCCTCATAATTATGAGACACCGATGCGACATCGATGTACTATAGTCCGTTGCCACGTCACAAAGTGTGACGTCAACACAATGTAGATTTTAAACCCGGAAGATGAAAATAGCGCAAAAAAGCTCAAAATAAACCAGTTTTCTCCAACAATTAAAATTAACAGATGCTAACATTGTCATCTATGATGTGCAACACAAACATCTCTGCTAAAATCTCAGAAAAAATAGTCTGGCGTTTCATAAACCTTTAATCCAATTAAAATGCTGTTGAAGGACCTGAAGCAAGCAATTTATAGGAACTATATACAAAGTATTTTTGTCTCATTTGTTCGATTGGGTTCTGTCTGTATTCTTTCAGGACTTCAGTGAAAATCTGAAGAAGTTTTGGGTCATATTTATGCAGAAATATAGAAATTTCTAACGGGTTCACAAACTTTCAAGCAGCACTTATAGCCCACTTAGATCCCACCCCCTTCTCTCGCTCCCACTTTGCTTCCTGTCCATCTACACTGTCCTATCCAAATAAAGGCATAAAAACGGCAAAAATAAATCTTAAAAAAAAAAAAAAACGTCTATTTTTAAGAAATACTTGTAATATACATTTATATATATATATATATATATATATATATATATATATATATAATGTAAATCATATTTAAATATGAATATATATATACACACATGTAAATATTTCTTAAACATATACATGTATGTGTTTATATAGACATAAATATTCACAGTACACGCATATATCATGTAAAAAAAAAACGTTTATTTTGGATGCGATTAGTTGATTTCACAGCCCTAATTTTTTTTATTAAATGCAGCCTTGGTGAACATAAATTACTTGTTTAAAAAACACAAAAAAAAAAAAAAAAGAATGGTAGTGAACATGACAAGCTGCTTTTTAATTAATTTAATTACTTGAATCAGAGTGTGTACAGTTTTAATACACTTCAGGTAAAAATACCTATATGTGCAGTACAGAATTGCTCAGAAGCAAGTGTTGAACTTAAAAGACCTTCTTTATCATTGGGATATGATAAGATTCTTTTACAGGTTTGGTTTCAATTGATTGAAGGTAAACATTACTTCATCCAGTGCTCATGTTCTCTGTGCTAAAGTGTTCAGTTACTGTTTTATGGACTGACAAACTGCTTCAAATGATTTAATGTGTGAGTGATCTGTCCGAGTGATTCAGACTGAATCACAAACCAATTTTGCCAAGTCATTTGACCAATTTATTAAAAAAAGAAAAAAAGAAAAACCCCAACAGCGATTCATTCGCAAAACAGATATTGCTAGCTCTGATTCTAAATGGTGCATGGATTTAAAAGTAAATAAATAAACAGTTTCAAATCATTAGCCAACTGAGAAATGTTGCCAAACTAATAGCTTTGCTCCTTGTAGCGACACAACTGCCCACCACTGATATGCCGTATTTCCCGCAGCCTCCATTTCTGACACACTCAGAAGCACAGCCATAATCTCCTCTGTAACAGCAGGTGATAAGCTAAGCCATTGGGGTAAGAAAGGATATGATCTCAACTACTTCCCTGGATGCTTTTCTTACCCAATAAGACTCTGAGCCAATCTATTCAATTCCTTGTTAAGGGTTTGAACCTGAGCAATATTCCCTGCTGGGTTTACGAGAAAAACACATCTGAACATGCAGGAGACCCACACGGATCCCGAATGGATCTCAGACTGAGGTGTAACTTCACACTATTGAATTTTAAGAGGCCATATTTATGCAGGTATGCTAATTAGAGATGCACAAGCTGTTTCCATCTAATGAAAATTAATTTACCCCTGCCAGAAAAAAGATATCATCCACTTTGGCATGGATATAAGGATCCCAGACAAAGGAAAAAGCAATTTATTCATGCCTGACATATCTGTCCACATCTGCAGAGGTCAAGCAAATAAAATTGCAAATTGATTCCCTCTCTATAATTGGGAAGCACTGTGTGTGGAGGAGAACCAGATGCATGATCTCTGAAGACTGCCAGTTTCAATAAGTGTCAAGGAGGACTTTCTTGCATCCACGTCAGCAGAAGACACTTCTGGTTCCTGAAAAAGCCTCTTCAGATGGTCACTGACAAAAGTATGAATCTGCACATACACTTAGAGGAACAAGGAAGAGAAGAACTGTAGAAGTCGAGCGCTATTAAAAAGATGAGAGTGTCAGGTTTGTGGTCGTTGGGGTCAACTGTAATGTCATGACATTGACCGTGACACAATTTGACACAACCAGGGTTAAAATCAGCTGCCATAGCCTTCTGTTGCTCATGTCACTTCCTCAATGTTTTATGATGTTTTTTAATTAACGGAGGTAACATTTTTTATTTATGGGGTAAAATTAGGCCAGCATTTAGCCAATATGAGCTGACACTGGATTAAAGTGTACAAATCAACTTGCTGGGTCACTTTAAATAACGAAAATATGTAATTTATGGTCATTTTTATTATTATTTGGATTTATGCATTAACATACCCAGTCACAGCTGCATGACTTTATATCATGCTTGCATACTACTGTTGGCCTTCGTAAACAATTGTTCCCTTTCAAGGAACTTGAACTGCATCCTCTAGAGGTCGCCATGGGGAACGTCTTCTACGTGACCCGTGTCTGAAGCTATATATATAAAAACTACATGGTACTGGCCGGCGACAGCCTATGACGTCAGTGCAGACGCGTCGCGTCGCTGCTGGCGCGTCATACCAGTGCGACCGCATTGTATAAAAGGGCGCCGGTTGAAAACAACATCCTCTTCTTCATTCTGACCTTTTGTCTTGTGCATTTCTCTCACCAGGACGGCTCATCCGTGACGTTGTGTGGTAAAGAGCAAGTGTTTTCAACTCTCGAGGGAGTTTATTGCGCTCTTTGTTTGTCTCTTGCGAGAGACAAACACGCTCTGATACCCGCAGCTTTCTATACAGAACTACACAAGCTGTGTATGTATGGTGAGGAGTAAGCGAATATCAGTCTCCAGGGAGTTGAACGCGATTGTCGCATTCAATGCTTGTTTCTTGCGAGAGACAGGCATGCTCTCATACCCGCTTTCACGAGCTTGCGAGCTGTGTGTGTGTGTGGTTGAGAGCAGCGCGTCCAGCTCTCGAGGGAATTGGAATGTGCTCATAGCGATGCATTCGCAAAAGGACGGAGGTGAGTCCTCAACTGTTTACCCGAGTTGTGATATCCGAATTTGCATGAGTGCGTTCGCCAAAAAACAGCATTGACAACGCATTCGCAGTGGCGGCGGCTCCGCTCTCGCCTGGTTCCCGGGGGAATCTAGCGCGTGGGCGGAGCGTGTTTAATTCCCGTGGGAGCTGAATATATGCTACACGTTGCGGTTGCGGTGTTAATTTTGTGCCAAAAAGGTTTATGGACACCTTCTGAGCATAGCCATCTGAGGGTGGTTATAGTTCAGCCATGTTTATGGTAGGACGGACTTACTTTAGAGCAGCTATCTATGGAAGCATAGCTATCTGAGGGTAGCTATGTGCTTACTAAGACCCTTTTTTGGGGTTCTTAATAGCATCTTCCTGGAGCACTGCCGAGATGGTGCTGTCTTCCCTTCAGATTCTTTTAGCTTCTACCTTATAGCCCTTCCTACACACATCAGTATCTGAGGATATCTATGTGCCAGCCCTATGACCGCTCCTCTGCTATGTGGGACTAGCGGTTGATAGCTCAGTGATTGCTCCCCTTTCTAGGGTTTTTTAAGTAGTGGTCTCTTGAACTTTTATCTAGATAGTGCTGTCTCCCCTGCTAGGGTTGTAGTAAACGGCACACTTTCTGTGTGTTTCTCTCAGCTGGTCCCCTTCTGGCACATTGTTTTTGATCTGCAGGGTTATGTTCTATTATGTTAGAACAGCCTAACTGATGCTTCTGACTCGGTCTTCAGACTAGTCCTGGCCCGTCCCGGTCTGAGGATCGGAGATAGGCTCAGAAGGCTAGTGTTGCGACCCGTGCCCCTCCTCCACCTGCGGGTGGTTCCAGGAGATGGCGGGGGCCGAGGGGAGGTCGTCAAGATCTAAGAGAAGTGGTCCAGGCAAGGCGTTCCCAACGCTCTCGTCCGGACCAGAGTAAAAATAACATCTACTCACCTTCCTCTCAGGGTGGTAACATCGGCCCTCACCTCCCCTCTTTAATTCCCCTGCTGCACTAAAAACTGCAGTCTCTTACTGCTGATCCACATGAGGTACTGGGTGTTGTTCTATTTCTATAGAACAGCCTTACCGATGGTCTGGACTTTATCTAAGTCCCTGTGTAAACCGTTTCGATGCACCATGCTTGAGGACCATGGTGGGTGAGTACGATCCCTTATTATGTGTCTAACCACATGATGTGCTGGGTTTTGTTCTATTTTATATACAGCAGCCTTACTAATGGTCCGGACTTTATCTAAGTCCCTGTGTAAACCATTTCGATGAACCATGCTTAAGGACCATGATGGGTGAGTATGATCCTTTTTCTTCTTATCATTGTATTGATATCTGTTATTAAGCCTCTTGGCTTGTGTTGCAGTATGTACGGTTGGGCTCTTGTGTTCTTCCTATGTTTCAGGGTAGGACGCTCCCCTGTGGACGGGACCCCTGGATGCTGTTGATATCTCCAACCTAGATCAGGCTTGGAGGATCTGCCTACTTGTTCTGCAGCTGAACCACTAGATACTACAAGGTAGTGCTTGTATGTTGGGTCCCTGCTACATTACTGCATCCCCAGGACTTGTCGATCTACTATTCAGGTAACCTTCAGCATACCACATGCTTTCTGCTCACCTTTATTTCCTCCAGGACTTGTTCTGTCCTTCCCCTAGGTAAGCTCTCGGAAGTTTCTTCACGAGATGCCCCTGACATCTCTGGCTGAATGCATCAAACTCTTCTCATGCCTTGCCCTGAGGGGCCTCCTGTTCCTGAGCTATTCACCCATTCTTCATGTTTTAAGGTGTTTCTGCGGAAACCCCTTTTTAGTGCTGACTCTGAGGAGCAGCAGCCTATCAAAAGGCATGATTAGGCCCATTCTATTCATGTACACCTGAGGGTTGACTAGAACAGGCCCCACGCTTTCTTTTGAGAAAGAAAGCACGGACTACTTGGGTTGATAAAGCTAAAGCCTCTCTGTGGCAGGGCATGACGATGCCTCTTTCTAGCCATTGCTGGTTGCCCTGGGTAGGCTCCCCTCCATGGAGGGCTAGCCTTGGTGCTCGCCTCAGCTACGGGCTGAAGGTTCTAGAGCACAGACTGCTTGGGTGAATATAACTAAAGCCCCTCTTGGCAGAATGTGACGATGTTCCTTTCTAGCCATTGCTGTTGCCCTGGGTAGGTTCCCCTCCATGGAGGGCTAGCTTTGGTGCTTGCCTCAGCTACGGGCTGAAGGTTCTAGAGCACTTTATCTAATATGGGTTGATTTCAACCCATTTTTCTAAAGAACGACTCAACTCCCCCTTGATGCTGGATGTCGTTCTATACCCTTTTTCTGGATTCTCATCTCAGGATAAGGGTAGTATTCACCTCATGGGGACGAGGTGTTCTAGAGCGCACTATCCTTCGGTAGAGTGGGTAGACTCTCCCTCTCTAGGAGGGTCAGGTATCTTCCCTGAGACCGCTGATGCTCCATGGCGACCTCATCGGATAATTGGCCGCTTGCTGCCGCCCAATGTGTTTTTTCTCCCATCACATTATGTGTGTATAGAAGATGTACCACCCTATTTGGGTATTTGAGGCCTTTGCCTCCTGGAGCCTCATGGAGTCAGCAACCTAGGTCCTTAGACCTCTTCTCTACCCTCATGATGTCTTCCTGACATGAGATGTGCAGGCTGTGCTCCCCTGCCATGCAGGGTCATTTAAGCAAGCCGTCTTTGGGCAGAGCGGGTAGGTCCTTCCCTCTATAGTAGGTTAGGTGCCTTCCCTACAGCTGCTGTGCGTCCCATCGCTGTCACGTTGGATAAGTCGGCCGCTTGCTGTCGCCCAACGTGTCTCTGCTTCTGTCGCATTAGCGTGTACGGGAGCCGTACTACTCCATGCCAGTATCCAAGGCTTTCTGGCTTATGATTTCGGCAGTACAGGTCACCAAACCTAGTTTCTGCCCTTATATCCCTCCTGTCAGGAGATGACCATGGCAGTACTTCCCTCTTTAATAGGGCCATCTAAGTACACCGTTCCTAGTAGAACGCACAGAGGTTCCTCCCTCCGTGGGCGAGGTGTCTACCCTGTGGCTGCTAAATGCTCGCCTTGGTTACTAAGATAGAGCTTTTATCTCATTGGATAAATCGGCCGCTTGCTGCCGCCTGATGTGTTTTGCCTTTCGCCACTTGTGTGTGCGGAAGCTGCTCTGATCCATTAGGGCCTTCTAGAAGCCCCGTAGACAGCAGTTTTTCCCTACCTCAGTGATGTCTCTCCTGACATTGCATGAGCTTGACAAATGCTCCCCTCACTGAAGGTCTTTTGTGAGCATGTCACTCTCAGTTGGAGCTCTTAAGTTCCTCTCTATGCCAAGAGAAGGACCTCCGCTCCCTATGGCTCTGGATTTTCCAGGTGGTAGCCCCTGGTGGGATGATGTAAATCAGCATTCTTTGCTCCTCTCAAAGATGAGGGTCTTATGTGAGCATGCTATACCCTGTTGAGCAACCAGATTCTCTTCTCTTGAGAATTTGGTCTCCTCTGCCCCGGGGCATCCCATTCAGGCCGCTCGTACTGAGCGTTATAGTGCTCCCCTTTCTCTGCAGAAGGGTCGCTTTGAGCATGATTCTGCTCCCTGAGTGCTCAGAACCTCCCCTTTTCTTGGGGTTTGTGTTCTTTGCTTCCCAGAGCTTCTTCTTGAACGGTATTTCAGTGTCCATGCTCGCTGGACACATTCTAAAATCCACGTTGTGGTAAGAACGCACACTAGCTTCTTGTGTTCTTTCTGAAATCCTGTATGGTGGGGATCACGCGTTTTAGCTTCGTACCCTTTCTTGAGATGTTCAGCCCCGGAATCTTGAGCCACACTCGACCTATGTATCGCTTAAAAAACGATACTTCTGAACGGGGTACTGATGACCTATACTGCCTTCCCTTCAAGCAGGGTCACACAAGCAGTAGGTAAACCCCCTGTTGACAAGCCAAGGTCTAGACTACTGTCCTAGACGATAGCCTATATACCTTAAAGGAATCTCTTTCTGATTCCAAGTCTGAGCTCTGCCCTCAGCGAGGCATCGTTAACCCGGTCCTTACAGGTAAGTTCTTGGGGTATGCAGCTCAGGCCTTTGGCCAAAGGGATTAAGTCACTAACAGCCACCTGGACGTCCTTTGGGGCAGCTCCCCTTACTTAGGTGGAGCTACAGTTCGAGTTCCTCAAAAGGGAACGTCTCAGGTTACGTATGTAACCCTGGTTCCCTGAGAAGGGAACGAGACACTGTGTCCTCTAGACTCGTGGCCATGCTTCGGACACAAGCTTCAGACGAAGAAGCGGATGTTGTGTTCAACCGGCGCCCTTTTATACAATGCGGTTGCGCTGGCATGACGCGCCGGCAATGACGTCATAGGCTGTCGCCGGCCAGTACCATGTAGTTTTTATATATATAGCTTCAGACACGGGTCACGTGGGAGATGTTCCCCATGGCGACCTCTAGAGGACGCAGTGTCTTGTTCCCTTCTCAGGGAACCAGGGTTACATACGTAACCTGAGACGTTTTCACATAAACAAATAGAAGTAGACACATTGTGACTCTAAACACAATTGTGTATTTCAGACGCATCACATCCTACAACTACTTCTGCAGAGAAAAACTGAAAAAAAAAACACATAATGATGGACTTACAGCCATTATAGAAGATAATGAAAAATACAGTATTTCACTAGAACTTGATCTCCGTTACAGTATTTAGTTTTTCTATTTTGTTTTACTTCATTACATATTTATGTTCAATGTCAATTGTCTGATGTCTAGATCAACCCAACAAGAAAAGCAAAATATATTCACCTCATCATCATTGAAATGCTGCATCCAATTAGAACTACAGTCCTACTATATACTATGCAAAAAAACAGTACACCAAATGAGCAGCATGTCCCAATACATATTGAAAAAGTAGACAAAAAGTACCTGGATGAGCTACTAATTCTGCTGAGATTTGTAAGAGTGGCTCTGATGGACAATATACCTTGAGGCCACTGAAGACGAGTTATAAATGGCAGTGAAAAGACACAGCTGAGGCCTTGAGTCACATGGCAGTGGCAACTTGACCAACGTACTGGATTCGGTCACAAAGTATGTTCTTAATCAAATGTAGTAGTACCTTCTCAGTATGTGATTTCAGCAAGCCAAAACTCAAGCAGGGTAAAGGAGAGGAAAAACAAGGACATTTAATCAAACTCTGCAAACCATCCACTAGCACATCATTAAACTGACCCCATAACCAAACTATTTATGTTACTGAGGCTTATCCTTGAAGCAGATCACTGACAACAAAGACAGACACCCCTGAGTGATGACTGGAAAAGAGGTAAACGTCAGTGGTTTGAGTAAATGGAAATGTAGGAGTGAGCAACAAGACAAGAGTAGTCTCAGTGATACAATGAGAGAGAGGGGGTGAGAGATTAGGTGGATGATGGTGAAGAGGCGAGAGACGTGTTGCATGATTCACAAAACACGATAGCCAAGTGGATGATATGAAGTGGCCTATTTTCTTAAGTTAGCATGAGCGTGCTTCACAGCACACAATGCTAGTTTAGTAAGACATTTACTGCTGGTCTGTATTTCAAACATAAACAAAGGAGAAAAAGCTATCTTGTATCAGTGTTTGGAAGGTTACTTTGGAAACGTAATACTGTAGATTACAGACTACAAGTTACCCTATTTAAAATGTAATAATTACACTACTTATTTCAATTAATTTAATACATTCGATTACTTTTTACTTTTTGATTACTTTTCTAAATGTAAATTTCTATTTTTTTTTTATTTATTTATTTATTTATTTATTTTTTAAACAATTAATCCAGGCAGGGTTAACCTTACAGTAGTATTCAACAGTGATTACTGTCAGACTTTCAAAATCCTTAATCACTTGAATTAAGGTTATAATAACTTAAAGCACAAACACCACAAAATCAGACTTTAGAATCTCTTTTTACTTTAAGATTGTTCTGAGGTTAAATACAGATTATAAGATATAGTCTTATTGCCATAATGCTGATTTTTAAATTAAAACCCAAATAGGAAATAGGTACTGCTGTGGTACTATTGTACAGTGATGGTATCAAATGACAATACCATGGTACTATGGCATGCACTATGATTCTTGTGTTGTATGATAGATTAAGTATACAGTAAAGCTAAATATTCTCATTCTATAAAGTGTTTATCAACCTTTTGGTTTCAAGGACCCCAGCTGTCCACAACAATATTCAAACGCCCCATGACTTTTTCAGTTTCTTATGATTTACTAAATAAGGATTTGTGAGACTCTTTGTCTGTACCGTATTAAATATTTTAGAGCTTAGCATAACTAGAAAAAAGTATGTTCATTATAAAAAAAAATACCCATGGAGTTCAGAATTTATTATTTTACATGACTTTTCAAGGTGTAGAAAAAAAATATATATCACACTTTTAAAATGAGTCTGCTTCTTTTTTGTCAAAGGAAACAGTTGTTGAGGGGGTGAATTAAAAATAAGAAACCACTTTGTAAACAGTTTAGCTAACTGGGTAAAGCTTGTTTTGTCTTATTTTAAAGGGGACATCGGATGACCATTTTCCACAAGTCGGTATGATTCTTTAGGGTCTTCATGAAATGTCTGCAACATACTTTGATACTTTAAATTCCTCAGTGGTTGCGTAAAACAACACCATTTTTACTATGTGAAAAACAGCTCTGTTCACAGCAACCTGTTTTGGTGGATGTCTCTTTAAATGATAATTAGCTACTGCTCATCCCGCCCCTCTCTTCCATTTTTTGTGCATTTGGTGGCACATTACCATCTAAAACAAAACTAATCCACTCCACCCTCAGTGGTTCTGATGTCAGGAGAAAATAAAGACTCTTATGTTCACCTTTATATCCAACTACAGAACAATTCTTACACTTCTTACAACAAGACCTTTTCTATGTACACAAAAGGCGTATTTCTTTAAAATACTGTTCACAAATCTGTCTAAATCTGTGTTAGTGAGCACTTCTCCTTTGCCGAGATACCCCATCCACCTGACATAGCAAGATGATGATTAGACAGCATTAGAGGTTGTCCGATGTATTGGTTTTGCCGATATAAGCAGTATACTTTTGCCCATTTGGTGATCAAATAAAGTCTTGTAGACCGCCGCTTGAGTTGAACGTGATGCGTCCAGTGTGTGTGATACCGGATAACTGCGAGTTCTTCTAGACGCGGCGCTGCACTTTCGCCCGTTGTGTGACTAACATATTTTTATATTTTGAGTAGATAACCACAAATGTTCTAAAATAGAATTGTGAAAGTACACAATATCCATATGTATGCAATTTCAATACTGTGGCCTTTGTGTACATATTTAAAGATGGCCATCTTTAGCTTGATTGTTGATGTAATGGTAACACTTTACAATATGAGTCCATTTGTAACATTAAGATTGATAAAAGCTGTAGAATAGAAGTATTGTTCCTTGTTAGAGTGTTAATTTCAGCATTTAATTATATATTTTAAACATTTTAGTTGCTTTTGTTAACATTAGTGAACAGTGAACTAACTGTAATGATCAATATATAATTAATATTAATAGTTTTATTCATTTACAAAGTATGGTTTATAATCCCACCGCCACCATGGGCCACTCGATCCACAACGTTGACATCAGCAAACCGCTCACCCACACGACGCCATACACGCTGTCTGCCATCTGCCCTGTACAGTGAAAATCGGGATTCATCGATGAAAAGATCCAGACCCCATCGAATGTGAGCATTTGCCGACTTGAGCCGGTTACGATGACGAACTGCAGTTAGGTCGAGACCCCGATGAGGACAACTAGCATGCAGATGAGCTTCCCTGAGACGGTTTCTGACAGCTTGTGCAGAAACTCTTTGGTTATGCAAACCAATTGTTGCAGCAGCTGTCCGGGTGGCTGGTCTCAGGCGATCTTGAAGGTGAAGATGCTGGATGTGGAGGTCCTGGGCTGGTGTGGTTACACGTGGTCTGCGGTTGTGAGGCCGGTTGAATGTACTGCCAAATTCTCTGAAACTCCTTTGGAGAAGGCTTATGGTAAAGAAATGAACATTCAACTCACGGGCAACAGCTCTGGTGGACATTCCTGCAGTCAGCATGCCAACTGCACGATTATGGTAATACGCAACAGTCTGTCAGCACTCATGGATGGGGCCTGAGTAGTTTGCGTCATACTTTAAATCATTTTAAGTCATCTTGAAGTTTTGCTTCCCTTGGAAGTTTGTTGAGGCCCCTAGTTGAAAATCCCTGTTTTAGATAAATCTGATTGGACAAAAATCTAGACACGCCCATAAATCCAAGATAAGTCATGGATATTTTAGGTCAACAGTACATTACCTTTTTTAATGCATGTTTTGGAAGGACATTAGCATCTAAACTAATATGCATATGCTACAGTATTTGATTCAGATTTCTAGGCATTTTTCAGGGAAAAGTTGAATCCTTTTGCGGGGTTGATCCCATGCTGAGAAAAACCCCAGTGGTAAATCAAGGTTAAACAGACACCATCACTGACGATGCATCTTTTTCTCATGCCGGTAATTTCCTTCCCCTCCATTGGGTCTCCACCTCTCTTCTAAACGTTTAATACCAACTGGAGAGTGATATGATGGAGCCCACAATACTATCCATAAAGATTAACATTTCCCATTTTCAGACCAAGACCCTTCCATGTTTTATTCATGGAAAAGCTTGAGCTGTGTGGTCCAGAATTCTAGGAGATTTAGGTGGCGTACCAGTCGATTTGATCTGCCCTCCTACTCTTTTATTCATGAGCGTCTCTCTCTTCCTCAATGTTTGAGGAGGTAAATTAGCGGCCACTCCGGCTCTGGCGACTCTGACTCTGCCACATCGAGAGCTGAATGACACCAATTTGTCTTTGCAGTAGCAAACATAATCATTGAGGAGTAGACAGTGGCATACGTGCTCAAACATTCAACCTCACACAAACACAAAACACACACACATATACAAATATGAACCATGAGCAGACATACGCAGGTGACTGCAAACATGAAGAACAAAACAATCTGGTAATGACATATGCTAATCAGCTGACAGAACACAGAGAGAAGAGCTGTCCGGTCATCTGATCAGAGGATTACCATAACACTGACCACACACTGATCCAAAAATTTCCATAAAAGGTCAGTGGTAGTTCAAAGGTTTGACATGAACAATTGGGATGAACGATTTTATCCCTCTGGCAACTCTCAAGATTATGTGCATGAATGATTTGAAAGGCTCATGTCTAGCTTGTGTTGAAGATGCCAATGGTTTTCAACTGGGTTTGCTTCAAGGCCCATGGCTTCACATGCTTCAAGTGGTAACTGAACACCACTGAGTAAAATTTTTTTGATACAAAAGTGTTCTTAAAGGCACTGTATGCAGTTTTCACTGCTAGAGGGTGTATATTCAAAACAAAGAAAGAAACAAAGGCATAGTTTTATGAAGCTGTTACTGAGTGTGGAATCATGGGAGTTGTCATCTTCATCCCCACAGCTGATGCAATCTGACAGGACTAAAAGGGCAAAAATTATGTTCATGGATGAGCTAATGTATTAAAGATTTATTAACGTCACTAAAATATGAAGCAGGGTCTGGCTGAAAGCCGTGGAAGCAAAATGAGACCGCTGGAGCGATTGTTAATAAGTCTATTAAAAAGGCATGACATATTAAAAATCATATTACATATTAAACATATTAAAGCGTCTTTGATGTTTCCATGTTTAAAAAAAAAAAAACGAAATTGAGGGTGTATGATGTCATTGGCAGGCGACGCAATGACACGGTCCAAATACACTAGCTAAATTCGTTATTTCTCTGGATTTAAACATTCTTGAAAACATTTGGGATAAGTACAGAAGTCTACAAAATATATAATACTGTTTTAGTAGTTTTTGGATATTTTAAAGTGGACCTATTATGCAAAAATCACTTTTATAAGCAGGAAGAAATCCTGCCCATTTGTGACAATTATTAGCATAGATACAGCCCTGAGTGAGAAGCTGCAGTCCGCCATTACTGGAGATATACAATGTCAGCACCAAAGAGGCATTTCAAGTGTTGTGTTTTGGGATGCACCAATGAACATTGGAGTCTCCATAGACTCCCTCCATCTGAGCCGCTGAAGACACTGTAGTTGAATTTCATTTTCAAAGGAAATGTCCCAGTAAAAAAAATTGGTAAAGTACCCTATATGTTTAGGGATCAATACCAATGCTTCATTCAGCTTCAGACAAAGTAAGTATCACCCATTATTCTTCCAAACTGTCTTTCTGAAAATGCTTCTTGGCACTCTGTAAGACTAATGTTGCTAAAGCTACCATCCTCTCTGCCTGTTTGCACTGATGCTGCCTTTACGTGCTACTAGAATGATCGTAAATAGGAATGTAGTAGTTAAAAACTGCATATGAAAGCAATATGAAGTCGACCACCTGAATTTGTCGAGCTCATTATTACAAGTGGGACTTATAAAGTCCCGTCTGTGTAATTCATAAACACACATTTATTATGCAAGGGTCAATATAACTGTAGGGTGCCTTTTGGTGTCCTGTACATAAGTAACTCATTTGCCATGATAACATAAAATGACTATGAAAGGGTGTGTTATATTAGGCTAAGTTTTTATATTCATAACAAAAGAAGTAGATTTTTTTAGGGGGAGTTTTGTGTAGGGGGTTGCTTGTAGTTTGTGTAGGGGGATGCTCGTTATTTTGCTTATTCCATGCACTGCTCATTAAATTTGTAGAGAGTAGAATATAGTCAAACCAAAAAATTGTAACATTTCATTCTCCTATTAATATTTTGTTAAATAGGGGATTACCTGCATTAACCATTTGGTAATAAAAACTTTTTTTTTTTAAAGAAAAAAGAAGAGTTTGTCCATGTCCCTTGAATGTTTGTCCACCTTGTCGTATTGGGAAATCCCCCCTTTAAGAAAAGGCCATCCCCTTTAGTGACATCTGGACAACGGATTTTTTGTCTCTTCAGTGGTGGGAATTTCAACAGCTGATGTGAGTAAGTTTTAAACTGACAAATTTTATCATATGACTCATGAGTTTGCTTACTTGCATTTCCTAAGCTTAACATGTCCACCCTGTCAGCATAAAATATGCCAGAAGTGATTAGAATACAGTATTTTTGAAATATGTATGTTTAAATATAAAATTGTATAAAACAACCAGACTAACCATTTAGCTAGTCAGTTTGTTGTAAGCTAATATGCTAATTGAAGCTCAAAATGTCTGCCCTGTTGTTGTTTCAAAATGTCTGCTCTGTTGCCACTTAGACTTGATAAGGTGGACTACACATGACAGTTTGGACATAGCATTCATTTGTAGTTAATACTGCTAAAAACTAAAATGAATGGGGTGGGTATATCAATGTGAGTAAAATGTAAATATATTATTTATTGTTATTATATTTTTTTCTAAGTTGAAAAAATGTTTCATTGTAATATTTTGTCATGCTTTGTGCGTTCTGCTTTATGTGTCCACCCTGTCATCCTGATATTTTAAAATAATATTTGTATCTCTATAATTCAATAAATGTGTTCAGTAGCTAGGTGTGGGAGAAATAACATGCAAACAAAAAACTGCATCCAAATATCACAGTTTTCTCCAGTTGTGCATTGTATGAGTTTCTTTAAAAACACATGGTTTACATAAAATCTTTCATATATTTATAATTTGAAAGTAAATATATAACCCTGTTTAGGAAAGGGACATTATACCTTTTTGTTATGTATTGTTTTTATTATACCTTATTGTTTGTATATGTTTTGTTTTTGCCATCCCTTGAAGCTCGCCCTCCTTTAAAAAGAGGCCAGGAAAAGCAGCTCATTAGCATTTAAAGGGACAAACAAAAATGGTGCATTTTGGGTCATACTCTAAAAGTGGCAATTGTAACAAGCTATAAAATATTATCTGTCAGGTATTTTGAACTAAAACTTCACATACACACTCTGGAGACATTAGAAACTTATTTTACATCTTGCCTGAAATAGAAACAGATCTCTTCTTTTTGCATGTACATCCGAGTAAAATGGATTATCAAAAACGGAAAAAAAAGAAAGAAAAAAAAAAAAAGATCTGAATGTTGTTTTCAATGGAAAATCCAATTATAATTTTATTGAAAAGTAAAAAGTACAAAAAAAAAACATGAATGGATGGATCATTCTCAAAGATCGATACCATGGATGTAAAAAATAGATTTTCAGATTTCATGCTAACTTATATCATTAGTCAATGACTTTCAATCAATCAATCTCTTCAATCAAAATGATTTAATATTTTCGGAAACTAACAAATCACAATCCACAAAAAAATTTGACCTGAAAGAAAGAAAGAAAGAAAGAAAGAAAGAAAGAAAGAAATGGAAAGCTTTTTTATTATAATTTGATAAGCAGCATATTTATTAGGCTGCCACATTTGTACTTTATTATTATGTGACCATAATAGACCTGCAACCAATTTTTGGGTCCCAACCCACCAGTTGAGAATCATTGCAATGCACGGATCAATAGTCCGGATTGTGAAAGGTGAGAGAGAGGTGAGACACAAGCGCTGTCCTCATCTTTACTCCTGGAGGAAGAGAGATACTGTAAAAGGCAGGAGAGTGATTCAGAGCGTCTCTAGGGGGCTGATGGCTCCATTTAAGTTAAAATGTCACTCAGCAAAACAAGCTCCTGCCCCACATGACCCAAATACACCACTGTTAGTCAACAAACTGCTAATTTCATTCCAAACTGCTGCAAATTATTCACGTCTTTCTTTAATGTGCTTTAAATTAGTCCCATTTATTATTTATGTAGCTACTCGGTGCATTAAAAGTTAATTAATTCATTTCTTCATTATAAAACTTCTACCTCTAAACAAATGAATCATACTTCTAAAGAAAAAAAAGCAAGTTTAAATTAAATAAGTTAAATTCAATTAAATTTAAATATTAAAATAAATTAAACTACTGCACATAAATGTGTTTAGAAATGGTTTGGTAAATAAGAACTTACGCAATCAGAAATAGGAGTCAGAATCTGTTTTTAATAGCGAATAACAACCTTGACATAATTTATTTAATTTCCTTTTTTTAAGTAATCTGTGAATCAGGTGAACAGTCATGAAAGTAACCGAGTTACACTGTGGAATTAAAGCGAATATGATTAAACAGAAATTAAGTCACGGTACTAGGGTAAAATAGGTCCAAAACACATGTAATCTTAAGGTACTAATATGTACCATTAGGATACCACCTAGGTGACAGCGTTGTACCTTTTTTTTCAGAGAGCATTTGAGGGCATATGTCCAACCAGCAGAGGCCTTAAGTGAGAGAATTCCTGCTGGCAGCATAAATGCATTAAGATAGCATACTTAGGCTTCATTACAAATACACAACAGGACTCTCCAAAGCAATAAAATTGCAGTATTTTGTGATGTCATTTAATGTTGCTCATTTTAAGCCATAATATGCAATAATATCTGAGTGAAAGAACAGAAAGCTTTCCGTTAAGGATCATTAAGCACATGCAGTATGTGTTTCCTTGGTGCAGTGATACTGTAACGGAAGCTCTTACGCTCACCGATGTGTGACTGATAGATCTGCATATAAACATGATGCAGACCATAGGGAATGCTAAGCTGCTTTAGAGAGGAGATAAAAGGCATATAGTATGAAGGTCTGGCTTGCTTAGAATATTTGATTGCACTTTAATGGCCTCATTATGAATTGATCTTTATTCAAGTTGTTTGAATTAAGATTTGAGATCAAAGATTGCAAATAAGATTACACTGTGTGCTCTGCACCCGCACAGGCTGAAAAAAAAAAAAAACCCTGCTGTTTCACTACCTGATACGGCTACAGAACAAAACTGCCAATAGAACTAGAGAAGTAAAGACCCTAGTCAAACAATCCTGAAGCTGTATGTACAGAACTTACATCGTAATTGTGATGCATCTTCTAAGAATCAAGATGAAAAAAAAGACACTTCCAAGAAAAATCGTGCAAAATGAAAATGGTTCTTGGAAGTAATTCTAGGCTATCATTTTGATGACACATTGGCTCTGGGATCTCAGAATGACCAGCACAAGATGTTTCGGTAACACTTTCTATAAAGCCCACATTTATAATATAAGGGTATTCTTAATGAATGTATAATGGCATTATAAAAAACCTTATACTCTTATGAATATTCATAAGAACAGCTTTAATGTATTATAATATTTACTATTTGTAGTTATAGCTTAAGAGTATGATGATTTATAACACAGTTAACATGTTGCATTCACTTAAGTTACAATGGATTATATTTCTTATAGTTATAATGTATTATAAGTCTCATATCTTGCCATCTTTCATATTCTACTTTACTTAAAGGGGTCACCGGATGCCCATTTTCACAAGTTGATATGATTATTTAGGATCTGAATGAAGTGTCTATAATATACTTTGGTTAAAAATTCTCAATGGTAGTGTAAAACAACACACTTTTTACCTTGTCAAAATAAGCTCTGCAAAAATCATCCCATTCTGAGGCATTGTTCCTTTAAATGTAAATGAGCTCTGCTCACCCCGCCCCTCTCTTCTCGCTGTGGAGTGACGAGCTGCTCTGAGAGATTGTTTACTTTAGCTACATTTAGCACGTTTAGCCGCCAAACTTGATAACTAGCACGTTATAAGGAAAGGTGATTGCAGAGATTCATAAAATGCTCAGATGTCGGGAGTAAATGACGACCACTATGTTCATTATTACATCCAGCAACACACCACCTCAATTGTTCAATCAGAGATTTACATCTCTGCTCTGGCATCGAAACAATGGCGGTCAGACTGTTACAGCTGATCTTAGGTAAGACGCTCATGTCAATCAACTATTGTGGGAACGACCTCTGTCGGTGTGACGCCAACAACATGTAAAAGTGAAGTTTGCATCCGATGACCCCTTTAAAGCAATCAATGACCACTTATAAATATAGTTATAATAATAATAATAATAATAATTTTTTTTTCTCAGACAGCCATAAGATCAGATGAATGTGTAATATGACACATTTGCCTTTATTTATTTTTACCGTAATATCAGTTTGATTATTTTGATAGTACACTTTAGTCACCTGTTGATTAGTAACTCTGCAACTATGTCAACTAGCAGTCACAGGAGTATTAGTAGTATGTCTATTAAATATGTGCTAACACTTTATTTTGATGGTTCCCCAAAATACAAACTGACTACAAGTAACTTTGCAAGTACTTCAACTTTCTACCTACCCTAACCTTAACATAAGCCTACTAATACTCTGAGAGTTAGTTGACACGTAGTTGCAAAGTTGCTTATAGTCGAATATAGTCAGTAAACTAAGGGGAACATCAAAATAAAATGTAACTTAACTTACAAACATTGCAATTTTTTCAGTTGAAATTATTAACTAGCTCTCTTCAAAATTAATATTAGCCTCACAGGGAACACTCAAATAACACTCCACACCTAACCACTTAAAAGATGTTTACATTATAAATGTAAAATAAGATTTAATATTGTGTTAATTGTGTGTTATTAATAATTATAATCTTAAAAGCTATAACCACAAATGCGTAAGCATTATAATTGTATCATAATTGTTGTTATAATTATTTATAAGATGATATAACATATTATAAGGTTTTTTATAATGCATTATGCATTCATTATAATGCATTAAGAATACCCTTATAATGTATTAGAAATATGGACTTCATAGAAAGTGTTAACGATGTTTTCTTTTCTTCTCCAAGGTCATCGAAAGAAGTCTGTGATGCAGCATACAACGGTGTTGTGCATTTAATCCAGCTGATGGGAAAAGTATTCTTAAAATGCATTAAAAAATCGGAATAATTTGCAATAGAGAATTATTTGCAGTATACGATAACAATCTTGTACATATCCATTATCGTGATATCTCAGATTACAGAATACTGGAAAATGTCTATCACAACCTGGTCTCATGACGAAAGTATACATGTGGGAACTTTTTCGCAAGACGCGAACATACCAATAAGCACATATCACTGCAGTTTCCAAAAGAAATGAACACTAGAGATGGTAAAACAGCGAGCACTTGTAATCGTTTTCGTACACAGTTATGATTACAGCTCTATAGGTTTAGCTTTTCTTTGTTCTGACAAAAAAATCCTATACCTATCAGATTATACTACCAACACTGTATTTTTAATACTGTAAGGGTAGGTTTATGGTTGGGGTAGGTGTACACGACAACTTGCTCAGAAGTTCTGCCAGCATGGAATTGGACTTAGAACGTGAAATCCTTGGGTACGAATCCGGTGGAAAAACATGACTCATGATGAAAGAGATGGAAGATGAGAAATCAAAAAACAAGCCAAAAAACTGCATGCATGCGATTGCATTTTTACATCACATTTGCTTTTGTTCATACTATCGGGTAGGTTTAGGTGTCATGCAGATGGTACTTTATTTTAATATGTCACAGATCATTAAAGTTATAGCACCATTCAACAGACATTTCAAGTCAGACCTGCAGTGATGCGTGTAAAAACCAACGTAACATTAAACGTGGTTGATACAGCTGCGGCTGGAGTTATGCCGATTCTGACCCCCGCCAGATTATTACCCCCCTAGTACTGACAGGTTTAGGGTTAGGATTAGGGGTGGGTTAGGATTAGGTAATCAGGTAGCGATTTCAACAAGAGGAGGTAATAATTTGGCAGCGGTCGAAAATGGGCACAACACCAGAAACTAACAATAAATTACATTGTTTACCTATTAGTTGTGTTTTATTAACGTCTACCCACCTCAAACCTAAACCTACTCCTTACAATAATGCAGTATAATAAAACAGTAATTATTGTACACTACATCTGTGTATACCATCTAGCTTTTACCATAAAACATACCATATGTACTAGGGCTTTTTGCAGTGATAAAAAGTGACATAAGTGAACAACAGCCTTTAAAATGTCTTGAATACATATACAGTAGCAATGAGGCAATAATAATTAGTTCAAATATCAAGTATCTAAAGCAAGTAAGTAATCATATGATCAGGTTGGTCTATCGCCATTTCCTTTTTTTTTTTTTTTTTTAACTTTTATACCGTGACAAAACAAGCTTCCATAGAAATCCCCATTAGTATACTTTTACGACTAGTTTTCGTATGGAGATTATGATAAAATATTCAGTAGGGTTTCAGTACGATTTTTTGAAAGCTGTTTGAGACAGTTCCTTCACACTCAAAAGTGTCTTTCATATGTTAAAAAGTTCTGAATGCCATGTCAATGCATCGAAAAAGAAATTCATCCGTGGGCTGGAGAAATGGGAGAAATGGGAAGTTACCTAACTCAAAACCACATCTTGCACCTCAAGTCTGTGACCGAAAGCATTAGCCTTTAGAGTCCCATCACTTAAATTTTACCGCAAGCCATCCCTGTTATTCCTCTCTCCCGGAGGTCGTTAAAGCTTGTCATAATCAAGGAGAAAGGCTCCGTGACCTTCTGCTTTGACATTTCTGTCACTTGGCAATTGTATAGCAAGAACACCTGAGGGGGAAAGGCATGCAGAGGCTGGGTGAGACAGGGTCTTCGCTGGCAGTAATTTGACATTGGGCGATAAGTATAAACACAGTACATCATCCAGAGAAGCTGGAGAAAAAGAAGGAGAAAAACAGATTGTTCCATCACGGCTTTGATTGCAGGAGGAAGTGATGGCTTTTACGCCTCTGCGTGGTTAGCTTCCCAAGTGGTCACTTAAAGGTCTGAGCTAAATGCATCAGAAAATTAGCCAGGCACACTAGACGAGTAATCTTGTCAAGTTTGGTAACCTCAATTAGATCTCAGAGACAGGAAAATAAAATAACCATCAATTAATGTGCTTGTGTGCGATGTTCTCATCTTTCAGCATGTTTCTTAAAGGGGTAGTTCACTCAAAAATAAAAATTGCTTACAAAACGTATTCTCGCAGCTTCATAAAATTACGGTTGAACCACTGATGTCATAAGGACTATTTATGTCATCACTATCTTTCTGAGTCTTGAACGTGTCAGTTGCATTGCTGTTTCAAAGATGAGTGAAGGTCTTACGGGTTTGACACGACACAAAGGTGAGTAATTAATGAAAAAATTGTATTTTTTTAGATGACTATCCCTTTAAATGCTCTTCCTGGCTTTCCACAGGCTAATGAGAGGAGATAACATGGTAAAGCATATGATGATTACACTTTTGTAATCATAAGAGCTTGATATTTACTGTGTTTGTCACTGTTACAAGGGTTTAGCCAGTCAGATTCTCTGCAAAAAATACTAACATATTTTAATTTAAAAAAGTAATCAAACCACTGACAGACACATTGTGTGATTTAACTGAACATGCCTGTTTAACAAATGACTACTGTGTTAATTAAACTCTTGACAATTATATGCACTTTAACAATACCACTGATTGATTTAATTTACCATCAAAAGAACATTTAAATGAGACAGTCTGAGTGCACTGATTTTGAGAGAGATGCTTTCTTAACAAAAAAAAAAAAAAAAACATTTACATTTTTTTGAAACCTGTATGACCATCTTTTGTGGAACACAACTGGAGATATAATGTAAGTGAATGCTGTGCTGACCACAGCTGTCAAGACAGATTTCTGAGGCTAGATTGCCAGTGGATGAAAACTTAAACTTATATATTTATATACATAAAATATATATAGAGTTCACTATATATCCGTCTTTGACGGAATTTTTTTTTTTTAATCAGTGACGGAAAAATCTGAAAGCCGTCCATCACTTTGACAGATTACACTGAGAGTGATCTATTGAAACTTCTAACTGTAATTCCCACCCCTGTCCAGTTGGTGGCAATTGCTCTCGAGTATAACAGCAAAGCACAAGATTCAGAACAAAAACGAATCTGTCACAAATATTTTCCTATGCATTTGCTTACACACAGGGGAGTGCTCAGAAGCTACAACGTTCTATCAGGCCACATTAAAGAGTGCCGAAGCGGTATTTATTGCTTGAATTTCCTAATGAAATGGACAGAATTTGAAATTTGAAACTTTGTTTCTTATCAAAAGTAACACAAAGCTTAGCCTATTGCGATTTATTGGACGGGATGTGCACTATGTACTGTTCATTCATCAACTGAAAACAACATAAACCAAAAGATCGACTGGGATTTACGAATCGATATTGGTTCATAATCTGCGCTGTCAAGTTAGCAATGCTGAAAACCTGGAACTGATATGTTTTGTGTTTGTGTGCGCTGGCGCGACCAATATTTAAAACAATACTTAATTAAATAATTTGTTATTTCATTTAAATGTAATAATTTACTTACCCCAGTGTCATCCAAGATGTGTTTTTTTCTTCAGTCAAAAAGAAGGTTTTTGACTAGAATTAACATTCTAGGATTTTTCTCCATATAGTGGACTTCAATGGGAGCCAACAGGTTAAAAGTCAAACTGCAGTTTCAGTGCAGCTTCAAAGGACTCTACATGATCCCAGCCAAGGAATAAGGGTCTTGTCTAGCAAAACGATAAGAAAAAATAAAAATGTATATAATTTTTAACTAAAAATGGTCATCTTGCACCAGCCCTATGATGCACATCCACAACTTCACTCATTACATAATGACGGTGGAAAGGTCATGCGTAGTTAGTTTTTTATCTGTGTACTCCAGTTCAAAAAAGTAGGGTAGGGCAAAAAACTCCATCTCATTTTCTCCTCCAACTTCAAAATCATCTGACATTGTTTTTGTAAAGGTCATTTGACCTTCTTCGCACATTCAGGTTGTAAACGCTGGATTGGTACTTCAGCCTACGTCACACATGACCCTTTCCAATGCAATTACGTAATGCGTGAGGTCCAGCTAATGCAAGACGAGCATTTGTGGTTAAAAAGTATATAAATTTAATTTTTTTTAGAAAATGGCTCATCATTTTGCTAGATAAGACCCTCGGCTGGGATCGTGAAGCTGCACTGAAACAGCAATTTGAACCTTTGGACCCTAAATAAAGGTGACTTTAACCCACTGGGCACCACTGAAGTCCACTATATGGAGAAAAATCCTGGAATGCTTAATTTCTGTCTGAAAAAAAAAAAAGACAATAAAGGCATAATATATCTGTGATCAACATCCTTTTTTTGTTTTTGTTTTTTTAGAAAAGAGCAACATTGGCATTGTGCTAAACTTCTCCTTTTGTGTTCCACATAAGAAAAAAAATATTCTGGGTTTAGAAATGATTAGACGATGATTAAGTGATAACAGAATGTTCATTTTGAGTGAACAAATCCTTAAACTTCACTAATCTATTAGCAATGTTGGCAAGAGAGACTGATAGACGGCTGCATGCAGCACATTGCACAGGATATGACTAGGTAATGAGCAACAGGGGAAATATGACTTCAGATGTGACATTTTGTGTTTGTGTGTGTGGCATGCATATTTAATACTGTAATCCAAAGGACTCCTCATTAAAACTCAATACTCAGACAAAACAGGTAAAGAAAAATATTAGATATTAGAGCTCTCATTGTTCCCTAACTCACCGCAGCCTGATGTGAAAGTGGCCATGTCATATCTTAGCGCACAATAAGCTAGCAGTCCAGCAGGAAATGCAGGGAAACGTATTATCATGCTCTAATGCGTATAGCGTGTATTTGTGTGTGCATACAGCACGTGAGCGTAATGGTGCTCGCTGCGGCAAGGGTTTGATGTTGATGCCTGTGGGCGTTAGAAATGTAACCCTAGGGGATTGATCTACACATGATCAAAATACATCAGAGAGATAAAGTGATAGCAGAAGAGCGAGAATAATAATAGCTACGAACAGATTTGGACAGCCTTACATAAAATAAAATGAGTTCTAACACAGGCATGGATATACACACAAACACACCGACTTGCATGAACATGATATAATTACTCACTAAAGTGAGGCAGGTGGCCAGATCCAAACCCTTAATTGAAGCATTAGTGAAGGTTGCTTGTTACCGCCATAATGATTCTGTGAGATCAAGAGAGCGTGAACAGGTCATAAAAAGGGTCCATAAATAAACTCGTGTGTAATTGAGTCCCATGGCCCGTGTTTGAAAGCTAATGGTATTCATACATTTATTTTTTGACCTGCAGTGACTTTGAAGAAGCATCATATTGACATCGAATTGCTTAAGGTCACGTACACACGACAAGTTTCAAAGTGAAGGAATCTAAATTATCGTTCCGTGTGTGTGCGCAACACGAGTCACTCCGAATCTGAGACGACGACAATTGACGTAACCATAATGATAACAACATTTCGGCGTTTCGTGGATGTGAATAAGAAACTTGAGTGCCTACAGTGTAAGCCGTTTAATAACCACTAGTTTCAAATAAAGCTATATTAGTAACCAAAGACGCATTCTGAACGATAACCACCTTTGACTGAGGCGCCATGTTTTGTTTATGCATGTAAAGTGGCGGCTTTTAAACAACGCACTCTCAAAATCGTATGGGTTTCAACAAGAATGGCAGGTGGGAGAAACTACAGAGGAGAGAGAAAGTATCACGACTTGTGTTGTGAACAAGGGAAAACACATACCTCTGTGTGTATGGATTGCTATGGGAAGACAAACACGCCAAAATGACGAATCTGTTCGATGTTGCCAGTGTTGCTTCACGTTGGAGTTTATCCTATGGAAGCCCACTTCTGCCAAATAAGAAAAAAATTCATGCCTTAAAAAAAATCGAAATTATGACATACTTAGGTAATAATTATGAGATTAAAAAATTATGACTTACCAAATGGAAGTTATGATTTTAAAACTCATAATTATGACTTACAAAAGACCAAGTTCAGTAAACGCAAACACACTCAAAGTCTCATTTATACTTTTTAAGAGTTTTCTATAGGATGAAAGCACTTAAATTCAGTGTGTTGCGTTCATATTCCAGGTTCATCCATTTGCCTGTACATTATTTTCAATAATGTTTTTTTTTTTTTTTTTCATTCATTTCACTTCTTTCGTTAAGCCACGTTCTACCCCAAGAAAACACTTAATGCGGAACTCATATTCTGGGGTATATTCTGCTTGTCTGTAAATGGTATATGCTTTATTAATAAGGTGTGCACTAAACTTGGTCCTCCAAAGTGTTTTAAGCCAAGTTAATTCATTGTAGAACGTCCCGTTTATCATTAGACCATGATCCTGTGTTGTGTCAGACCAGTGTTTATAAAGTCATAATTTCAACTTTTTATCTCATAATTGTCTTAAGTATGTCATAATTTTGACTTTTAAAGTAATAGTTTAGACTTTTTAACTAATAATTTAGACTTTTTATCCTTTAATTATGACTTAAGTAAGTCAGTTTCAACTTAGTAAGTCATATTTTTGTGGCAGAAATGTGCTTCCACATTATCTACCTTATTCTTCAACGAGGTAGTAAGCAGGTAAGTAAAAATGAGCTATGTTATTTTTCCCATAAGAGTGGGTGCGACCATTTGTAAATTTAATAGGTCGGACTTCCTGTGTCATTTGCTTCCAGCTATTTTTAGCTGTACAAAACAGCTTGTTTTGCTGCTTGACATTGCAAATTGGTGTGTCATACAATATTAATTTAATGTATTATCTTAATTATGAACACACTGGTTTGTAGTGCAGACATTTTTACCGTTTACTGCGCTTTATTATTTTTCTTGTTATTTCCCAACAACGGCTAATGATCCAGAAGTCTTTCTTTTACTTTCAGGGAAAATGTCTAACTTCCCATTGAAAAATAAGGTGGATAATAAACAATGATAATAAACAAAACACAGTATGTGAAAGGAGTGGTGTGTCCAAATTCACACTCATAAACCAGTAGGCAGAAAGTATCCTAATGGCTTACTACTGCTGCTGAGATTCTTAAGTGTGCATCCGATTGACACTTTATTATCCCATGAGACCACAGGATAGGATTTGTGAATGGCAGTGAAGTAACAACTGATGCTGGAAGGTCATATGACAATGACAACATGCCAACATGACAACATAGTATGCACTGGGAGTAATTTTCATTGTCCATCTAACTGAAAACATGCATTAATAACTACTTCTTAGGTTTCCGCACATTATTCAACTACACTACCTGACCAAAAGTCTGTGGACGTTTCATAAACATGTTTTAAGAGGCCTCTTAAGCAAGGTCCACATAAAAATGGTTTACAAAGTCTGGTGAGGAAGAACAAAGCCCAGACCTGAACCACAAGAAGACCTTTCGGATGAATTGAAATGGAAATTTTGAACCAGACCCAACCGAATCTCATGAGAAAAGTATTCTATGAAGCGCCAAAATGTAAAATACTTACAAACTGGCATGAAATTGTGTTGGCCAGATACCATCACAAGCAGATGCTCTCATGTCAGAATGGGAGCAAACCCCCATAATGTGTCATCTACAGGAAAATGAAATGCATTCACATATTATGTAGGTGTGTTATTAATATACATATGGCCATATGTTGCTGCTAAACTTTTATTTAAACTTTAATAAGCCTTTAATTCCACTGTGATTCATCTTCATGATTCATCTAACTAGGAAAAGTGTCCGCAGCAAGATCAACACACGCTTGAGAAAAACAGCAGAGACCTACTTCTAATTTAATCTCTTATATCACAAACTTATATTTTCAAAACATTTCCCCTAGTCCACATTACATTGAAATGGGAAATAAGACGGGCAGAGAAATCATGTTGCCATGGCAACGGAAATGAAAACATCAAATATTGATGAAATGCAACAGGAAAAGGGGCTACCTAGAGTTGGGCATACAGTATGTCTCATTTTGAGAGCGTGATTGTTTGATTTCAACGTTAACACTTGTCTGAGTCACAACCCACTGACAGCCGCCTACCGTTTTATCCTGTAGGTGCAAAATAAGAAAATATATTATTTTCATTTATTTACTTATTATTTGCCTAGCTTGGAGCTGCAGAAAAATAGTAGGTTATGGTTGTATATGAAGCTTCAAAAATGACTGGAATGAGTGCAAAGCAAGTGTACATAATGTATAAATGACATCCTAAATAGCTGTACAGCAGCATCGCTGTTTTCATTATGAAACTGCAATCACTGAAAGAGTGTAACAGAGCATAAAGGTGAAAGATCTGGGCTTTGAGCCTAAAAATTGATGGTTCCAAATATAGTGAGGCAATTACAATGGCGAGTAAGAGGAATACCAACTATCGAGGAATCTCAATCATTTCACGTTCACATCCAGGGTTTTCATCAGCACAAGCTGATGAAGCTCCATGGCAGACATACATGCTGTGCAGAGCAACTGAGGTGCCACTCAATATGAATACATCTCATTTACACATTTTTAGTTGTGAAACACAGCTGCAAGATAAAGTATATGAATCCTTTGTCACAAAATGTTACTTGATCTTCAGCTAAATCATTCACAATCTGCTCAAACCAGTAACACACTATACATTTTAATATATTTATTGAACCCACTGTGTAAACGTTCAGTGCAGAGTGGAAAAAGATAGTGAATCACTAGGTTTGGGGGCAGCTTTGTCACCTAAGGGCCCGGACAGCTTGATATCATTGAAAAACTGAATGAATGAATTCCCAGTTTATTAGGACATTTAGCAGGAGGATAAAAGCCCATCTGTCCTCCATTTGAAACTCAAGAGAACTGGGGTGATGCAACAGCACAGGAGCAAATCAACAGCAGAATGGCTTCAACAGAAGAAAATACGCCTCCTGATGTAGCCCAGTCAGAGTCCTGACCTCAATCCGAGTGAGATGTTTTGGCATGACCTCGAGAGAGCCACCAGGCATCCCAAGAATATTGCTGACCTGAAAAGTTTTGTAAAGAGAAACGGTACAAAATTCCTCTCAGCTGTTGTGAAGGTCTGATCCGCAGTCGAAAATATTTGTGGAGGTTATTGTCAGCAAAGGTGGGTCAAACTGTTATTAAATCCACCCTGCACTGTGTAAGTTTACAATGTGTTCCAAAAAGCCATAAAATGATTTTTATATCCACCTTATTCTTTAATGTGGAAGCAAGCCAATGGATGAGACTTCCAGTTCACTATAGGGAAATGACGAGATATAGGGAAATGACGAGAAGAATAACAACGTGCAGTAACGTCGCACTAAAAACCGGTGTGTTCATAATCAAAGTGAGCTGTTTTGTACAGCTAAAAATAGCTGGACGCGGATGAGTCCGGAAGCCAGACCCATAAAGTTTACAAATGGCCACTCCCGCTCTTACGGGAAAAATAAGATGGATAGGTGTTTTTTTTTTAAACCTGACTTTGTCTGTTATGACCTAGATCAGACCAAATTTATGGACAAACCCAAGGGTTCACTTACGTTTTCCTGCAACTGAAATCAACATTATCAGCTTGTTATTCTGAGATACAGTTTTATGCAAAAGTTTGGGAACCGCTTGCAGAATCTGTGAAAATGTGAATAATTATAACAAAATAAGATAGAGATCATACAAAATGCTTGTTATTTTTTTATTTAGTACTGTCCTGAGTAAGATATTTTACATGAAAGATATTTACATATTGTCCACAAGACCAAAAAATAGATGAAATTATTCAAATAACCCCCTGCAAAAGTTTGGGAACCCTTGGTTCTTAATACTGTGTATGGTTACCTGGATGATCTACGATTGGTTTTTTGTTTTGTTATGGTTATTTATGAGTCGCTTGTTTGTTCTGAACAGTTAAACTGAGTACTGTTCTTCAGAAAAATCCTCCAGGTCCTGCAGATTCTTCAGTTTTCCAGCATCTTTTGCATATTTGAACCCTTTCCAGCAGTGACTGTAAAATTTTGAGATCCATATTTTTACACTGAGGGCAACTGAGGGACTCCATCATAACTATTAAAAAAAGGTTCAAACACTCACTGATGCTCCAGACTGAAACACCATGCATTAAGAGCCAGGGGGTGAAAACTTTTGAACAGGATGAAGATGTCCAATTTTTCTTCTATTTAGTACTGCCCTTCGGAAGCAACAGAAGATACTTACATGTTTCCCGGAAGACAAGTTAAGTACAATTTACCTTGATCTTCAAATTCAAAATGTTTTCACATTTTCTTAAGGCATCGTGTTTCCTTCTGGAGCATCAGTGAATGTTTGAACCTTTTTAATAGCTGTGTTTGAGTCCCTCAGTTGTCCTCAGTGTGAAAAGATGGATCTCAAAATCTCAATCATACAGACTGGAAAGGGTTCAAATATGCAAAAGATGCTGGAAAACTGAAGAATCTGAAGGACCTTAAGGATTTTTCTGAAGAACAGTGCTTAGTTTAACTGTTCAGACCATCACAGAACAAACAACAACAACAAAAACAAACAAAAAAAAAAAACAGTCGTAGATCATCCAGGTAACCACACACAGTATTAAGAACCAAGGGTTCCCAAACTTTTCCAATGGGTTATTTTTTTTAGTTTTGTGGACTATACAGTATGTAAACATCTCTCATGTAAAATATATTTTCTCAGCACAGTGCTAAATAAAAAATAACAATCATTTTGTATGGTCTCTCTTATTTTGTTAAAATTATTCACATTTTCACAGATTCTGCAAGGGGTTCCCAAACTTTTGCATAAAACTGTATATCATCAGAAGCTTTCAAAATAACACGCTGTAGAAATGTTCAATCATAAACAGTGCTTTACAGCCATAGCAAGCCATAGAAGTGCCTTTTAATAACTGCTCTTTAATAAGGATGCAGAAGAGAAAAGGATTTCCCATATAGGCCGTGTAAACGTCCATAGCACTAGCTGGCATTTAATTTCAGTCCATCAGTATATGGTCCCACCAGTCCATAAGTATGCAAGTAGATGATCAGCCAGTCAATGTAGCAAGTAAACAAACAATCACAATACCAAGTTAAAGTTTACAGGAATAAGCATTAGGTGTACAATATATCTATATTCCACTGACACTTTGAATATATATATATTTCTTTAATTTGGCGTAATAGTCTTTTTTTCACATTCAGTGGTCTGTGATGTAAACCCATGACAATGCTGGCTCTTAGTTGTCTGTCTCATTGAGAAGAATCCATTGTGTAGTAACAAAGCAAGATACAGAGCGAAGCAGAAAACATTCAAGAAAAATTCGAGGTAATGCTGACTGACGTCTTCAACAATGCAAAGCCTCGAACTTGGTTAACTTCATTTTATGCACATATATAATAGAACACTACAGCAACTGTTTTGCGATACAATTATTGTTTAAGCTTCAGTATGTGCTACCAACCATACATGTATATAAAATATTTTTGCTTACTGTACAGTCAAACCAAGAAAAATATCAACTTTTTTTTCTTTTTTAAATAACAATCAGGCTTTACAAGTTTCTATAGTTTCAGATTCGGTGTCATAACTGTATATAATACATAGTACAGTTCATTTACTATATACTGGTTATACACTATATATATTCTATAGTGTATATAGTACAGTCCAACACTTGGCAATACCACAAAAAGGACTGATACACTTACTCCGTAGGTTCAGATGTATGTTTAAGGCCATGAAATTCTACAGTCTTAAATTTCAAGAGAAACATTGATTGTTGTAAAGACATAAAAAGCATCTGTACAAGGCTGCAACACTGAACGACAAAGTGTAATAATTCTCGAATAAGAACAAAACCGTAGACAACAACATCTAAATCCAATTAAGACACTGTAAAGTGAGCCCCTTTGTCCCTAAAAGGGCGTGTCGTTTAACTCGACTCCGCCCTTACTCCTAGCCCAACCCTTTCCCCCGCCCACCTGGCGGAGGTGACTGTGGTGCTAGAGTGTTGTAATCTGAGTCAACTCAGAGTTTGAGTTTCCTGTCCCTGGATTGGGTTGAGGCTCAGGGCTGACCAGGGGCAGCTCCACGCCTAGTCATGCGGGGTTACTGTTCCCGTCCGCAGTCTTGCAGTTGTAGGCCACCTCGCGTGCAATGTTGCGCATGCGGCCCGACTGCTGCGCGTCGAGGCCAAACGGCGAGGGGTGGCAGAACTCGCGGAAGCAGCGCTTGAAGTTTTCATCGAGGAACGCGTAGAGAACGGGGTTCAGGCTGCTGTTGACATAGCCCAGGGCGATGCAGAAATGCATGAACACCACCGTCTGAACACTGCCCAGGTTGAAGCCCAGCGACTGTGCCAGCGCCATGATTTGGATGGGCGTCCAACACACGACGAAGGCCGCGACTACCACAAGCACCATGCGCGTGATGCGCCGAAGGTTGCGATCTTTTTCCTTTGACCCCGATAGGATTCGGACGCTACGGAGGCGTTTCACCATGAGGCTGTAGCACACGCTAATGATTGCCACAGGGACCAGGAAGGAAAGTAGGAAAACACACGTCCCGAACACTGGGTCCCAATAACTGCGAGGATCCGGGAGAACCAAGATGCACTCGATGCCTGTGTGGAAAGAAAAATACACATCACAATTAATTTAAATGGGAACCCTTGAATTAAATGTAAAGTTACATTGAATGTAAACAAAACAATCGGCAAAAACAATCGGTCATTTTGTAAAAGATATTAAAACTGAGATACATTTAACCACAAATGCTCATCTTGCCTCAACATCACGCACATGTGGCGTAGGTGGAAGTACCGACCCAGTGTTAACAATGCAAATACAAAAAACGTTAAAACAACGATGTCGGATGATTTCGAAGTTGGAGGAGAAAATGAGATGGAGTTTTTCGCCCTACCGTACCTTTTTGAACCAATGTACACAGACAAAGAACTAACCACGTGTGATCTTTCTAACATGATTATTTAATGCATTGAAACTGCAGTTTGGATTTTCAACCCACTGGGTCCCATTGAAGTCCACTATATGGAGAAAAATCCTGGAATGTTTTTCTCAAAAACCTTAATTTCTTTTCAACTGAAGAAAGAAAGACATGAACATCTTGGATGACATGGGGGTGAGTAAATTATACTTTTTATTCTGGAAGTGAATGTCAATGTTTGACCAGAAAAGTCTTGGTTCCAAAAAGATAAAAAGACTTGAATTCTTCAAACAGACAGACAGATAGACAGACAGATAGATAGATTTAATTACATTTGAATTTGAAAAAAAAAGAAACATCAGAAAATCTAGAAAATCAGAAAATTTAATCTAAAATTGATAAGTTAATAGTGCCCTCAATAATATTGAGTTCTTTACAGATTCAACATGCCCTTTTCAGAAAATGTTGTTTTTCACAGTTAATCATTTTCTCCTTGCCACTCCTCTTGACATTTTTGACAGCCTACCTCTGAGAGCATTAAAAGCCTCTCCATTCCTGAGACGTGTGAATTCGGACTTACTGTGAGCTATATCAACACTCCCTTGAAACAGCCATCAATCGTTAATGCCAAAAGGTAGTCTTTTACCTGTCCTGGCTGAAAAGCATTGGGGTTCTAGATGTTACCCAGACTTTTGAACTGTGGAATAATATCTGCTCTATCTTATTATGGCCTTGAACTGCCCACTAATCGAGCAACACAGAAAATAAAACTCTTCAAGTAGGAGTTTCCATGAACAGCCGTGGAGAAAACTTAGACCTTTAAACCTCTTTAAAAAGTTTTTTATTTAATATTTTTCTATTTTTTCTGCCCTGGCCAACACACTAACATTTCAAAACCACTATGCTTTGTAATGTAAGACTTTTTCTTGCAGTCAATATTGTGCACTAAACACAAAATAAAAACACAAACCCTTTACCAGCATTTCTAAAGGCAACCTTTGACTAGGTAAGATCAGCAATGTCTTTACAGGCCTTATGCAGTCTAAACAATTTGAAATGTTAAAAATTTATATAACAGTGCACACTTCTAACATTTTAGGGGTATGATGTATTGTAATTGTATTCACGTGAATACTGATTGAGATTTTGAGAATTTGTATATGTCTGTTTAAAGGAAACTCCGGGTATTAAGACTTATATGGCTTAATATATAACGTAAATGATGTCTCTTACTTAAATACGTAGTAGAAAACCCATGAAAGATTTACGTTATTTAAAAAATCTTCATCATTTTATACATATTTCGGACTATGGGGAGTGCCGTTATTTCAATGACTTGTAATGGTTACACATGGTGAGCTACTGGCGCTACCTGTTGTTATTTTTACCGCAACACAACTCAGAAAATAAAATACTGATACAATGCCACATTGTGCGGCTTTTGGTTGTAATTTTCAGTCGAAAGGCAACAAGAGAAGCGATGTAAGTCTTCACTGCTCTTCTTAGCATTAAGAAGAGGGGAAAAGAATGGGAAGATGCCTGTGGATGAATAAAACTTTCTAAAAACCAGTGTCTTTGTTCTCTCCACTTTAGCCCTGATGCCTTTGAGGCTTTTAGTAGACCACAGCTACTGAAAGAGCTTACAAAGGGCAGAGACAAGAAACACTAGATGCCATCCTGGCAGGATGTAAACATGCTGACGCTTGTCATGACGCCTCAGCCACTGAAGGAGTTTCTCAGTGTAGATTTAACTCGATATCCGGGGGCATTTAGACTCCTTGTGAGGAAAAAAATCAATGGTACAGCATTTGGTTTAAACCTACAATAATATATCCATCGTCACCTGTAAGCACCTTCGGTAGCTGTGGTCACCGTGTCAGCTTTTTATTTTCCTAATTGAGTTGCAGTAAAAATAGCAACAGGAAGCCCCCTATAGTCAAAAATATACATAAAACAATGTGCATTTTTTAAATAACATAAATCTTTCATGGATTTTCTAATACATATTTCAGCAAGAGACATAATTTGCATTATATTAAGCCATAAAAGTCTTTCTACCCTCAGAATGATGCACTAAAGAGAACTAAATTACGTGTTCACACAAGTACCGAGTTCTCTTCATGTTGAATGGTTTAAAATTGCTTGAATGTTTTAAATAGCAAGACTTAAAAATGTGTGCAAATGATAAACTAGCATCATCACTCTATGATGGTTAAACTTTGCAATGAATCTGCAAGGTACATGCGTGCCATTCTGTTAGGCGGTCTGTATGGATCAAATAAAATCTGTTACATCCCTATAACGTAGTTTGAAATCTCAATCAATCAATCTTTAAATCTCTGGTATGAAAACAGCACACAAATTATTATTAACCTATTTATCATGGCCTTGTTTGAATATTTATCTGCACCCTACAATGTAGTCTTATATATCTCTGTCAATCTTGCTAGCAAAGCAAGTCTTACGTAAGTTATGAGTGGATTTTCATCATACTGGTCTAAAGTCGCTCCTATCACATCTGCACACAAGTGGCAATCTGCAGTGCACTGCAGAGAACAGATTCTTCCATACATAACCTTTTTTCCCTGCTGAAGTCAATCATATTGCAGGATCATTTCTAAGGCATTTCAAAATTGCTTTGTATTCCTTTCATCCAAAACCAGTCACTCAAATCGCATCAGTAAAACAGCAGGATTTTAACAAGTACAAATCTCCATGCATCTTCAAAGACTGGTGGAAACAGAGTGGAAACTGGTTGGAATTAGTTATATATGCAAATAATAGAAATACATGTAAACCATGCAACGGTTTGCAGTGTTTCTGTATATATATGGTCTCACCAACATGGAAAATGTAATTCTAATTCATCATTCGCCATGTTGTGACCAAGCAACTCCCACTGAATCGAATCCTTTCACAGTGATTTATGAATCATTGTTGCATATCCGCTTGTTTGTTTGAAAGCTATTTTGAGATGGAACAGCTTTGCTGAAAACTTAAACACGGATTTAACCGCAACACTGCTGGACATTTGTTTGCAGACATTCGTCCACATCTCTGTACCTCTGAATCTCTGTCATCCTCCCTCTCTCTGCTTCTGTCTGTCTTTCCCTGCAGTGTCAAAGGCAGCAGAACGCAACTTGAAGTGATGAATAAATAAATATGTTGCGGGCTGGCAGTAGAGGAGAGGAGAGAGAGTGTTACGAAAGAAAGCTGTCTGAACATTCTGCTGGGAGGAACGCTGATCATCCGAGCACTGCGTGTCCAAAGAGTTTTTAGCTATTTTCATCAAACACTATAAACAGTAAAGCACACTGCTGTTGACTGAACATATTTAGGGAGGCTTCTACTACCTGTCTTTCATCTCAGCCCCCCAAGGTTCTGCGATTAATTCAGCTGTCAGCATCCTTAAAAATCTGTGATTATGTGATTTCCCTTTACGCTTGGTGAACAGAGGTGCAGTAAGCTATCGGAGCAAATAAACGGTGCATTAAGCTATTTACACTTTTCATCACTCTGTCACTGTCTAGAAAGCATAATACTTAAAGTAATGAACTTTTTAGTGTCATCTAAACAACAAAAAAGTGAAAATGCTATTTTTAACTTTCCCTTCATTAAAGCACATCTGTTTTTAACATAGGTAATAATAAGAAATGTCTTAAAGAGCAAATCAGCATATTAGAATGATTTCTAAAGGATCAAGACTGAAATAATGATGCTGAAAATTCAGCTTTGCTATTAAAATAGTATTGTTTTATTGTAATACCATTACTGATAATTCTGACTAATCGTCAGAATCATAGTCCATCTTAGGCATTCTGCTGACTATTAGTAACTTTGCTACTACAAGTCAACTAGCAGGAGTGTTAGGTAGTAACTAGTTACATGTAACAGAGTTAATTAATGACAAAATAAATGTAACTGTACTCTGTTACAATTACTGAGAAAAAATCTGTAATTAACTTACAGTTACTTATGACAATGTTAATTACATGCAAGAGCGGTTTCATCTGAAAATTTTCACACACATACAGATTTGATTGTTTTCTTTCTCTAACTGCATTGACTGCTTTAATAATATGAAACAATAATACAATGCTGTTTCATAATAATAATTATGAAACAGCAATATTTCAGGAGTTTAGGACAGAATAAAACAAGCTTATTCAATAACTCTCTTATTTTCTATTTTGGAAATTATGTACAGTGGGGGAAAAAAAAAATGGACATCTTGTTCAAAAGTTTTCACCCCCTGGGTCTTAATACACCGTGTTTCCTTCTGGAGCATCAGTGAATGTTTGAACCTTTTTTAATAGTTGTGTTGGAGTCTGTCAGTTGTCCTCAGTGTGAAAAGATAGATCTTAAAATCATACAGTCGCTGCTGGAAAGTCATCTGCAGGACAGTTTTTTTTCTGAAGAATAGTGCTCAGTTTAACTGTTCAGAACAAACAAGGGACTTATGAACAACCATCACAAAACAAAAAACAAACAAACAAAAAGTCATAGATCATCCAGGTAACCACACACAGTATTAAGAACCAAGGGTTCCCAAACTTTTGAAGGGGGTTATTTTAATCATTTCAGCTATTTTGGACTATATGTAAACATCTATATGTAAAATATCTTACTCAGGACAGTACTAAATAAAAATAACATGCATTTTGTATGATCTCTCTTATTTTGTTAAAATTATTCACATTTTCACAGATTCTGCAAGGGGTTCCCAATCTTTGGCATGCCACTCTATATGCTTTTTTTTTTAAGATTAACAGTTTTTTTTTTTCCAAGGCATTGTTAGATTCCAATTTTTACAGTTCTTTTAAATTCCAAAAACAGTAACCTCAGAATGATGCTAAATGGTGCTAAAGTCTGATTTTTTTGGTGGCTGTGCTTTAAAATTAAATTATTATAATTTTAATTCAAGTGATGAAGGATTTTGAAAGTCTGCTTTAAAAGTTTCAGAATGATTAACAGTTGAAAACATTCATTAGAAATTTAGAAAATAATCAAAGAGTTACACTAATCAAAGAGTTACACTACTTATTACATTTTAAATAGGGTAACTTGTAATCTATAACCTATTGCATTTCCAAAGTAACCTTTCCAACACTAACTAGCAGTCAGAGTATAAGTAAACTGTCTGCTTAATATCTGCCAGCAATTGTAATGGTTCCCAGGCAGACATTTTTAATGTATACTGTATATGAAGCAGCTCTTATAATATAAAATTAACCTCTAATTCATCTACATGTAAATGCTGTGTCCTGTTTCTGAGGTGCTGGTTTAGTGAGAGGGAGAGGGAAGAGGTGCTGGTTCCCACTGAGAGGGAACTCGAGATCAGAGAAGGTTTTTTTGTTTTTTTTAACGCAATACAGCTAAATGGGTTGTAGGATCTATAAGGTTCATGAATAATGGATCATGAAAGAGAGGAGGGTGTTGAAGAGATGTCACAGAGGGCACAGCAAAAATTCAGAACATATGCACAAATACAAATGCGTGGACACAAAAAAAAGGATGGGTAACAGGTCAGGAGGCTGCAGGTCTTTAAGAGAATTTCCATTAACATTATTTTCATTTTGTAGTTTTGTATTGTAAAACATAGTTTTTATTGTACTGCCATTAAAGGATTAGTTCACGTCCAGAATGAAACTTTCCTGATAATTTACTCATCCCCATATCATCCAAGATGTTCATGTCTTTCTTTCTTCAGTCGAAAAGAAATTAAGGTTTTTAAAGAAAACATGTCAGGATTTTTCTCCATATATTGGACTTCAGTGGTGGCCAATGGGTTGAAGGTTCAAATTACAGTTTCAATGCCGTTTCAAAGGGCTCTACACGATCCCAGCCGAGGAATATGGGTCTCATCTAGTGACATGACCTGTCATTTTCCAAGAAAAATACAAATTTATACACTTTTTTAACCACAAATGCTCATCTTGCACTAGCTCGACCTCACACATAACATAGGCAAAAGTACCGATCCAGTGTTTACAAAGTGAACGTGCAAAAAAAAGTCAAAAACCCTTTACAAAAAAAAAGGTCAAACAGCGATGTTGGACGATTTTGAAGTTGGAGAAGAAAATGAGATGGATTTTTTTTTTGCCCTACCCTACTGTAACTTTTTTAACCGAAGTACACACATAAAGAACTAACCACGCGTGACCTTTCCAACCTGACTATGCAATGTGTGAAGACGCGCATGTGCATCGCAGAGCTAGTGCAAGACGAGCATTTGTGGTTAGAAAGTATATACATTTTTATTGTTTTTAGAAAATGACAGATCATGTCCCTAGATAAGACCCTTATTCCTCAGCTGGGATCATGTAGAGTCCTTTGAAGCTGCATTGAAACTGCAATTTGGACCTTCAACCTATTGGCCACCACTGAAATCCACTATATGGAGAAAAATCCTAAATATTTTTCTTTAAAAACCATAATTTCTTTTTGACTGAAGAAAGAAAGACATGAACATCTTGCATGACATGGGGGTTGAGTAAATTATCAGGAAATTGAACTTCTCCTTTAATTCATGCTGACTGAATAATAATAAAAAATATATAATAATAATATCAAAAGTGAAACAGTAATGAGAATCTATAAATGAAAACAATGTCATGAAATGTCAATTTAAAAATCATAATATTTCATTTTAATTTATTCTTTTATTTTATTTAATCAATATTAAATTTTTTTAATATAACCTACACATTTTTTTCCCCGTGAGATTCACTCTCACACACTCAAAATGCATTGTACACTCACATACTGAACACTCAGTACACACATTTATATACTTAATAAGAAAAGTGAGCTCAGCATGGTGGTAAACCTGTTTCCCCCTAATACAATTTGCGTAGCAAAGTACTTTCATGCTCTTTTCCAGTAAAAAGAAACCTCATTCAATTAGGAAATGTTATGATTATCAGGAGCTCAAAGCCACAGGGAGGAAAGGCCCTTCTGGGTCACCTGTAGTTCTGCTTTCAGAACACTGTGCAGAGCAATTACTGTAACCTCAATGGATCCAATAACAGCAAAATGATTAACACTGAAATGCTTCGGATGTGCTTTTTAAAGTCTCTTAATAGCGCACATATTATTGACAAACAAACCCCACACATATACAGTCATATTACAATTCTCCTGCAGGTCTCAGGTGTTTGAGTTTGTTATTGGGTGTGCTGGTGCATCCTGTGATAGTAAAACGGCTGCTTCAAATTGAATGTTGCATAAACGTTTAATATTCACTGACTGCCTTGTGAGCTACTGTGATTATTCTCACATTTTCTGCAATTGAGGAAACCTTTTACATTAAAGTCAACAGGAAACAGCTTTTACAACCTATTTCACTTTCATCATTTGATGTACTCTACCTGTCATATGTTTGGACTTTTTTAGAACATTTTTGAAAGTCTTTTATGCTCACCAAGGCTGTGTTTATTATGATTAAAAATACAGTAAAAACAAATATTGTGAAATACTATTACAATTTAAAAGAATGGTAATAATTTCCTTAGTTAAACTGCAGTGATGTAACACAATTTAAATAGTTGTAGTAAATAGTAAGTAAATGTAAAAAACAAAAAGGAAAAAAGTAAGTAGGGTCATAACTGTAAACACACTCACCGTTGTCGTTCTCCACATCTCCAAGTACCATAGCCGGGACCCCTATGGCTGAAGCCAAGACCCACACACAGATATTGACCACCTTGGCCTTGTGGGGCGTCCGCATGTCCAGGGCTTTCACCGGGTGGCACACGGCCACATATCGATCCATGCTCATCACGGTCAAGGTGAACACACTAGTGAACATGTTATAGTAGTCGATGGAGACGACCGCCTTGCACAGGGCATTGCCAAAGGGCCAGAAACCGAGGAACACATCCGTGCCCTGGAAGGGAAGCGTAGCCAAAACCAGCGCATCAGCGAGTGCCAGGTTAAAGATATAGATGTTGGTAGCTGTCTTCATCTTGGTATATCTGGGAAAGTGACAGAGACAATAAAAAAGAGAATGAAAATATAAATCAGGATGAACACATTCATCCTGACAAAGTCTGTATTCGCGAGGAAACAGATCAGTTGGTGCTCCCCTGGGCCCTCCTCAACAATGGCATTAAAATGACATTTCACATCCAATCCGCTTCGCTTTTTAATGGTTTTTGTCTGCAATCTCTTGTTTTATTTGAAAGCTAGAACCTGTGATCCCCACTGCGGATATGCACCAAGATTCATAAACAATTACAAATATGAGCAACGCACTGCCATGACAATGCATGAAGAGCAGGAATTATTTGGTTGGCAGCTGTTTTATGATGTTTGAGAAAGGTTGATAACACTTGCTGTGCTGTACCAACAATCCCATCATTCACCACAGCTCCACCTCCACTCACGATCTAACAAAAAAACATTGTGAAATGAAACATGACAAACACTGAAAAAATGCTTAAACCTAATGCATATTAAGTAATTACTAATTAATAATGTATTCAATAAACATATGACTATGTAACTACAATATTTGTATATAAATATATTTAAATGTATTTTAATATGTGCCTTGCCAGTATGTATTGTGAAAAGAGCTACATCCAAATTAGAATTGACTTGATTATTGCAATTACAGTATAATCATTAAGAATAATTTTTTCACAGAAATGTAATTAGTCACTTATTTAGAGCTGAAATTGTGCAGCCAATGTTTTGGGATATGAAGGGATCCTCAAAATATCTGTCTGGGCTAATCTAATGTTTTGTTCCTCTGTAATCAAACTTAACAGTAATGACAGGAAAAAGTGGTATTGGGACTGGTTCAGCAGGTGAGAATTTGTGTCTTATCTGTCTGTTTTATGGAAGCACGTTTCTACTACTGAATAAAAAATAAGGTAATTGCAATTTTCTTCCCTCGCAATTGCGAGTTTACATCGCAATTCTGACTTTTTCTCTCAGAATTGTGATATAAACTAATCATAGTTCAAATAGTACATTTAAGTAATTTTTATAAATGTGTCTTAGAAAAAACATCTTAAGATGAAACAAAGGCACTGACATGTTTTAAAGGAGAAGTCCACTTCCAGAACAACAATTTACAACTAATTTCACGCCCTTGTCATCCAAGATGTTCATGTCTTTCTTTCTTCAGTCATAAAGAAATTGTTTTTTGAGCAAAGCATTTCAGCATTTTTCTCCATATAATGGACTGATAAGGTTCCCCAAGTTTGAACCTCCAAAATGCAGTTTAAATGCGGCTTCAAACGATCCCAAATGCATTTGTAAACGATCCCAGCCGAGGAAAAAGGGTCTTACCTAGCGTAACGATTGGTTATTTTAATAAAAAGAATACAATTTATATACTTTTTAATGCCAAACGCTCATCTTGTCTTACTCTTCTTGGACTGTTTTTGTTCTAGTTCATGACAGTTAGGGTATGTCAAAAAACTCCCATCTCATGTTCTCCCTCAACTTCAAAATCGGCCTATATTACAACCGCATTTGTGATCGTTTGAAGCCACATTTAAACTGCATTTTGGAAGTTCAAAATTGGGGCACCATAGAAGTCCATTATATGAAGAAAAATGCTGAAATGTTTTTCTCAAAAAACATAATTTCTTTACGACTGAAGAAAGAAAGACTTGAACATCTTGGATGACAAGGGGGTAAGTACATTATATGTGAATCTTTGTTTTGGAAGTGGACTTCTCCTTTAAGATCAATCAGTGCAAGTTTCTTTCAGTTAAAGCAGCTCAGACTTACATTTTATTCTAGGACTAGGATTAAGCCTTGTCTGTGAAACCGGGGGATAAACTTGCAATTCTGACTTTTTTCTCAGAACTGTGTAATATAAACTCGCAATCGTGAGTTATAAAGCCTGAATTGCAAGATATAAACTCACAATTCTGACTTCATGGCCTTTTTTTCACAGAGAGGGGTTAGACTAAACCAGAATTAGGCCATAGTTCAATTAGGACATTTAAGATTTTATTTTATAAACATGCCTTAGTAAAACATCACCGGTGTGCATCTTGAGACAAAACAAAGGCACTGATATATTTTAAGATCAGTTAGTGCAAGCTTCTTTTAGATGAAACAGCTCAGATTTACATTTTAGTCTGGGACTAGGGTTAAGCCTTGTCTGTGAAACCAGGGGTATAACACGGAATTGCGAATTAAGTCAGAATTGTGAGGTATAAGCTTGCAATTCTGAGAACATATCATTCTTTTTTTCCCCTCAAAATTGGACCTTACAGTTCACAGTCACGAGTTTCTGTCTCACAATTCAAAGAAAACTTTAATTTTTGCAGTTGTGTGTTTATATCACGTAATTCTGAGAAAAAAGCCAGAATTGTCAGATATAACTCACATTTGCAAGAAAAAAATCTGACTTTTACCTTTTGTCATCAATTCTGACTTAATTTCTTACAATTGTGAGTTTAAATTTCGCAATTATGACTTTTTTTCTCAGAAATGTAACATAAACTAGCAATTGCTTGATATAAACTCACAATTCTGACTTTTTTTCTTAGAACTATGTGATATAAACCTGCAATCGCGAGTTCTAAAGTCTTAATTGTGAGACATAAACTCGCAATTCTGAGAAATAAAGTCAGAATTGCGAGATGTAAACAGATATAAAGAGCTTTATCTTAGAAAAAAGTCTAAATTGTGAGTTTATATCACAATTCTGACTTTATAACTCACAATTGAGTTTATATCATGCAATTCTGAGAAAATAGTGAGAACTGCGAGATATTAAAATCGCATTTGCGAGAAAATCTTTTATCTCACAATTTTGATTTTATTTCTCAGATTTGTGAGTTTATATCTCACAGTTCTGAGGAAAAAAAAGTCTGAATTGCAAGAAAAAATGTTAGAATTGTGAGATATAAACTTGCATTTGCAAGAAAAAATTCTGACATTTTTCTCGCAATTCTGACTTTATTTCTCATATTTGTGAGTTTATATCTCAAAATTCAGAGAAAAAAAGTCAGAATTGCGAGATATAAAATTGCATGTGCAAGAAAATTTCTGACTTTTATCTCGCAATTCTGACTTCATTTCTTGGAAATGTGAGTTTATATCTCGCAATTAAAACTTTATAACTCAAAATTGTGAGTTTGCAATTCTGAGAAAAAAGGTCCGAATTGCGAGAAAAAAAATGTCTGAATTTTGAGATATAAACGTGCGAGAAAAAAATCTGACTTTTATCTCGCAATTCTGACTTTATTTGACTTTAATTACGAGTTTATATCCCGCAGTACTGAGAAAAAAGAAGTCAGAATTGCGAGTTTATCACACAATTCTGACTTTATAACTCACAATTGCAAGTTTATATCACATTTCTGACTATTTCTAGCAATTGTGAGTTTATATCACACAATTCTGAGAAAAAAGTCAGAATTGCGAGTTTATCATCTTGCATTTCTAACTTTATTTCTCAACTGTGAGATAATTTCATGCAATTCTGAGAAAAAAAGTCGGAATTGTGAGTTTATATTTTGCAATTCTGACTCTATATCTCACAATTTCTCACAATCACAAAAAAATTATTAGATTGTTTCCCAATACAGAGAAAAAAAGTCAGAAAAAAAGTCGCAATAACCTTTTTTAGTTTTTATTCAGTGGCAGAAACAGGCTTCCATACTGTCTGTATAATAAGCCTGGATTTGTTTGTTTTTTATAAGTGTTCTCTTTCATATTATTTGAAAGAATGTGAATATATTTAGCATAATGAGGTCCTGCTTCTGACATTGACATGCTTCATCAATTCCAGTCCTTTCTAAATCAGTTTTGCTGCATGTACGCATGTAGAAAATGGATGAATGGACATTGAATTTGCATAAATATACAAACAAAAATTGACAGAAAGAAAGAAAGAAAAGCACAAAACAAAGCAATAATTTTAATACATTTATGCATTTGCAAAATATGTTTACCCCAAATGGTCCAAATATTCATTCTCACTAGCTTTTTTCTGATTAGGTTTTGCTCAGCAGTTTATTCAGAGTCAGCAGACAGGCCAATCTCATTTTCAGTTTTCTATTTTAGCACGCTTTAATGGCAAGACCATATGAAACCGTGCAATGCAAATTAAAGTGTAATCCCAACAGAGCCAGTAAACAAGTAATATTAACCAATGAAACTGACTACCAGTGATGCAAATAAATAAACAAGCAGAATAATAATAAAAAGAAACTCGCCCTGTTCTCTAATACAGCAACATTAGAGGATAACCAGTGCTTTTTGCCTCCTCTGCTGTCCTTTTTTGGATTGTTATGCAACAGCGAGAGCCAGCCTGAGTGAGTACGGTGAAGAAGTGAAGAAGAAAGACAGCAACACATCCTCCTCCAGTCTTGAGTCACACAGGTATAGAGCCATTTTAATCATCTAACACTACAAACATCACTATAGAAAAAAAATAATAATCAGAGGAGATGGACTTGAAACACAAGGCCTGTGGATCCAGCAGTAAGTACTACCTAAACTTACCATCAAATATGGTACTGTTAGATTATTTGTTGACCTCCTAGGAAGTGGAACATAAGATCTGAATTGCATTCTCACTCAGGCGATGTTTTCATATCTCCAGCTGTATGACAGTATAATACAAACACTGACAGACACTGCTGTGAAATGACACTAGTGATAATACTTTTATTGGACTTCATAACCCTAATTATGAATCTGTATGTGTGTGTAAGAGCTACAGCAGCAATATTACCACGCCGCTTATGAGCCCCTCCGGGTTTATTGTGACAAGTTAGCTGGCAAATGAAAACAACACCCTGTTTTCACTGATATATCATATTTAATAAGCAGTGAACAGACTTCATCATTAGATGTTAATGGTAATTCCCTTATAACTGGCTCAGAGTATGTCTTGAAGCTTGAATCTTGATCAAATTACAGTTCAATATCTTAACGACTGAAAAACCTATCAGAATATTTCACAAACTGAGTGTCTTTATGATTCAAATATGATTTTAAACACTGAACATAACTTTTCCAAACCAAAAAAAAAAAAAAACCCTGTTTGGACAAACTCAATTTGCAATAATATCTTGACTTGTTTTTAAATTAGTTTCAGAAAAATTTATATATGCCAGTAAATGGTCTTGGACTGATTTAAGATGTATTCACCCACGCTTTGGCACAACCTCCAGCTTTTTCTTCTATTTTCAAAAAATTTGTGTTTTTATTACTCAGTATGTGTCTGTACCGCCATGTCACATATCATAGATTTTGACAAATCAGTTTAAACCTAAGCAAATCTACCTCTCCAGAGGCTGTGTGACTTTATTAAACTCGCAGCAGGTGAAATATGGAAAATGGACCGCCGGGATGAAGGCTGACATTGACATTGCGTGATTTCATAAATATCTGATGGTGTTGACAAAAAAGGGACATAGTTTTGAAATCTTATAAAAGAGTTATATTTTCTGAAATATTAACATCTTCCTGAAAGTTGTCAAGATGCAGTAGTAATGTTTCTTTGAAAGATACATATTAATATTTCAGTTTTTCATTTACTCAGCCACGTGTTACAATGGCGTGTAGACAAACCGAAGGATGAGGCAGACCATGAAGTTGAAATGCAAACATTAATCCACAGATAATCCAAATACAGTGCAGGAAAACATACCTTAAAGTGCCCCTCTTATAAAAAGGAAATTTTGAAAATTGCAGTTGCATGCAGTTTGTAACATAGCTTTAGGTGAATGTAAAAAGTGTCTGCAAAGTTAAACAGCTAAAAGTGCATCATAAATTACTGAATATATAAGTGAATCATAAACCTATTTTTAATGATGGAAAGATGGTTGGCGTGCCTACCACATGGTCTAAAATGGTTGTCCCTATTCTCTGAATGAGTCATGCATTAAACCAATCAGAGTCTTATCTCTCATTTCCTTTAAGAGCCAGTTGCGCTCGCGCCAAAGACTGAACGTTTCTCCAGAGAGCAGAGCCGGCGCAAGGGGTAGGGCATTCACGGGCCAAGCCCACTCAAATGAGTTACTGTGCACCCACTTTCAAAACTCTCCCCTCATTGCTGAACGTGATAGTTTTTGAAAGCAAAAGTGAAACCAAAAAACAGCTCGCAAAAGAAAGCGATTGATCCATTATGACATGTAAGCATTTTTATATTTACAAACACAATAATAATCTTTTACATTGTAATCCTTTCATTTTTAATGTCTGGCATGTTTGTGTGCTGCTGCACATCCCTGTTTGTGTCCCTGGTTATGCAGAGTGTATGTGCATTGTGCACCTGCCATATTACTAACATGCTCTTTAAATAACAAAAAAAATAATAATATTGTGCCATTGACTTTAGACCAGGTTTCAGTTGGTCAATGGCGCAGTCTATTTCAGTTGCCTCAAAATAGCAACGCGCCAACAATGCGCCTGAACACACCTCGTTTTCATAACTGCGTCGGGCTGAAATGAGCAAAAATCACTTGCGTCGCACCTGGTGCCGCATTGCGCCGGGTGTATGATAGCTCCCCTTGTCTCTCAAAAGAAAAAACAACTCTGAACCGCTGAAACAAGTTGTTTTAAATTAAAATCCCATTTCCGTGAAGTTCATACATTGCACTTCATATTCATAAGCCAAAGGATGAGGCTGTAAAATAATCTATATTACGATACCACAGCAGTATAATCCCAAACTTTTGCTGTGTTCCTGTTATTTCACTGATGACTGCTTTTCCAATCTCTGTGAGTTCAATGTGGAATTCGTAAACTGGTCTTTGAAAATTAGTTTGTGCCCAGTTTGTTTGGACCAGCTTGCTTTTCTAAATCACAGCCTGTAAGTATAATTAATAGTTGTTGCTTTAAAGGCACAATATGTACGTTTTCACCGCTAGGGCGCATATTCAAAACAAACAAAGAACCAAAGGCGTAGTTTGATGACTCCGTGAGTGTGGAATCATGGGAGTTGTTGTCTCCTTCCCACAGCCAATGAAGTCCATCGGGACTTGAGCGGTAATCGTATTCATGGATGAGCTAATGTATTAAAGACTTAGAAAGTCGTGGAAGCGAAACGAGGATGCTGAAGTGACTGCTAATGAAGTACGAGCACGATACACGGCTCGAAAGCAGTAGAGTTTTTATTATGCCACAGTCAAGCCCTGCCACAGCACTGTTTTATCAAACTAGATACATTTGATTGTTGTAAAAGTACTGTTATAATGCTACTCTGTGCATTCAGTACCCGTCTAACAAAATGCATAACATATTAAAGCCTCTTTGGTGTTTCTGTGTTTTCCACAAAATAAAACCGGAAAATCAAGGGTGTATAACGTCATTGGCAGGCAACGCAATGGCACGGCTCGTTACACTATTTAAAATAGCTTATTTCTCTGAATTTAAACATTCTTTGAAACATTTGGGATAATATAATTATACAACATAGTCAGCAACATATATAACCCTGTTCTAGTGGTTTTTGGATATTTGAATAAAAACATCGTACATACTGTGCCTTTAATGTCCTGTCGAGCATTCAGCTAATGTGTATACAATTATTGTTCGGTTCCTTACTACCAAGCTGTGGGCCTGGATCGCTAACATAAGTGTAATACAACTTTTTTTTTCCTCTGATTGTTTATTTTTGGAACAAAGTGGAGCGCTAACATTATTATAATAGGATGTATTATTAATAAGCGTATTCCAGTACTGGTGATGAGTGTTCTGTTTCTGTCATGTAAATGAGCTGCTGCTCCCCGTCCACTTTTCCAGAACAAGGCTGTGCCTTTACAGCTCGTCTATCAGATATTCTGCCAAAAATCAGTTTGGTTCGATTTTCATGTCTATTATGCTGAAATAATGTGTTTTAAACCATATTAGTTTGAACTTCTGATATACGGTTTTCTGAGCGCACACATCTGAAGCATGCGCACTAGGGATGTAACAATATTATCAATATTGTGAAATCACAATAGCAAAACTATATTAAACGATAGCTCTTCCTTTTAAATGTTAAAAATACATTTAAACTTCTTTTTCTAACATAAAAGGTCTTTAAAGTTGTGTTTTGGGCCATTATGCTGTGGCACAGTATCTGTCAAATAAACTAAAACCAAAAGCACAATATGGCTTAATCCCTTTATCAAATCTGTTTTCTGTTTTCAAAGCGAAGCGTGCAATTCATTCAGGCGTTTTCCACGCCTCAGAACGACTCCGTTCACAGCGAATGAATGCAGTGAACTCATTTATTGCATGTACTGTGAGTTTAGCACGCGTTTGGGAGCGCAACAGCCACCAGTTAGGCTTTATTTTTGCAGCAGATGATTACAGCATTTCACTACATTTGTAGTAAGGCGTCTTGTAGTGAGGAAAGACAGTTTTTACTGAAGCTGGAGTTTTCCATCAAAACAAAAGCTTAAAAGTGCAGTATGAATTGCTGACAGCTGGTGGTTTAAATGGGTAACGTTACTGCAGTCCAAATTCAAAATATCTCTTTCAAGTGTAAAATTTAGAAAGAAGTATTGTAATTTCCTTACTATAGTGTAAAGCAAAATAATATACCTATGAAATATTCATTTTCATTTATTTTCCAGTGCAATCGGTTTTACAACATTTGACTGTCATTGTTTTTATTATTATTATTATATTCTAATTTGTTTGGCTTTCTAAAACACCAGTGTGAATGTAATTTAGACTGAGACAGTATATCACAAACAAAAAGAGGGTTGAGTCCCCTTTAAAGTTTAGGTACAAGTCAATTCACTGACATTATTTTCCCCTGACTTAATTTTTCTTAGTTAAGAACAAGGGAAGGAGCTATTAATTTTGAACTCTCAACGTGCATTAGATAGAATAATTTAACTTTAAAATGTACAAAATGTAAACAAAAATTCCAATTCTTCATTTGTCTTTTTTTTTTTTAAATATCGCAACAAATATCTCACCGTGGATTTCATTTCACGTATTTTGAGATTTTGATATTGTTACATCCCTAACGCGCACAGAAAGCGGCTGTCACATGGCATGTGAGTACTAAACTAAGTTCTATTTCATGTCTTATTGCGCTTAAACGTTAAAACCACACAGGAGTTACAAAAACAGTCGATGAAGGTAAACAGCTGGGAAATAAATCACGTTTATATTAGATCTGTGCGGCAGCGTAATATACAGTAAATAAATCAATAAATTCACTGCTCTCTTGTCTCCTCTGAGGCTGTGATTCTAAATAGTGTTCTGTGCTCGTCTGTGCAGCCAAAGATAGAACAGTTAGCATGCTTTGCTCGAACTTTCACCATGGTGTTAGAACTGGTACACCATTGTCACTTGCGAAAACACAATGACAGCACAGTGGGCGGAAACATGCAGATTACGGGGCTGTAATATTATAAAAAGATCCCCTTTGTACGTCAAGGGGGGAGTGAAATCTGAGTGGCACATTTTTCACAAGCTTGCAGAGAAAGGCTTTATCAAAAAAAAATTTACTGGGTTGTTCTTTTTCACATTTTCTGGGTTGATAGATGCAACAGGGACACGATTCTAGCACTTGGAGAAAAAGTCAGATTTTCATGATATGTCACTTTAAATATTATCATTTTAAGTTTTAAATGCATATATTTTTTATTTACATTTGATATAATACATTTCTTAAAAGTAATTTATGGTCTCGAGGTAGCGAGTTATATAATGTGGTTATATATTTAATAAAATAAAGAGAAAATTAATTAATATGAACTGTTTGTGTTGAGAATATTTTAATGATTGTCTCTTATTCACTTCATAGTTGAAATGTTGCTGCTTTCCAACCGAATGGCAAATAAAGTCATGGATCACGTTGCGTCCTATGTGTTTGTCACCAGCCGAGCTGATCTAGGTTGGTTTTTCCGCAGGGTTAGCAAGTCAAACTAAAACTAGAGAGATTAAACATTTCACAGCAGGCATGGTTGTAGCAAGAAAATCTGAAGTTGGATGAGTAAAAGAAAATCTCACTGGAATGGAGAGAGTTTGCTTTGAAATATGAAGACTGAAGGCTGAGATTCAGTCTCTGTTAGTCTGGGATTGGATAGAGGAGCGGACTCGTGAGAATTGTGGTTGATCTTGCCCTGACAGCATTTCAACTCCTTGAAAACTAGACTGGGATCAGACAGTGCTGAAACTAGACCCTAAGCCTGAGAGCAGCAGAGAGGAGTGCAGAAGTGAAGAGATCAATGGAGTGGAGGGATGGAGAGAGAGTAATCAAGGTTGAGACATCAGGGAGGGAGAAGAGCGTTCGGATCTGATGAGGCTGCGATGAACTTTTGGGGGAACCAGTGGGAATACATTCATACACAGCAGCTCCTCTCTCTTCCTCTATAATCACGTCTCATTTACACAATCTTGGCCTGAATGTCTACACAGACAGTTTTGGGCTCGGGCCAGACTCAGTGTGTTAACTCATGCTAAAACATGAAGAATACAGGAGATTAAAACAAAATAATCAGTTTTCTGGAATGCTTTCCCATCTAAATTAGTACTTAAGTATTGGATTATAATGCAGGATTATACTGCCTTGTAAGGGAGCATGACATGTACTCTTCATGAAGAGTCCTAGAGTCCCAAATAAAACTAGTTTAAGGGTTACGTTTACTCAAAAAATTAACATTCTGTCTTTAATTACTCACCTTCACGTTGTTCCAAAGCTGTACAACCTTTGTTCATCTTTGGAACACAAATGAAGATATTTTTGCTAAATCCAAGAGCTTTCAGGCCATGCATAGACAGCAGCTGAACTTCCACGTTCAAGGCCCAGAAATGTAGTAAGTAGTAAATCATTAAAATAGTCCTAAGTTGCGTTGCTGTCTATGCAGGGTCAAAAAGCTCTAAGAGATAAAAGTATCAGTGCTTTATTGTTCCTGTAGCATGAGATCAATTCTAATTTTGGTTCATGAAACACTCTCTTCATAGATTATGTATCCATGCGGGAAAAAAGAATGAATAATCACTTGATCTGGTATAAATATTATATGACCTGCCATGTTAAATGATGTATTTATGTTAATTGTATAATTTTTTTTTTATATCTTGCAGCCACTGAAGTCACAGGGTGAAGGGTTGAGATTGCTGAAATTTAATTTAGTTTTCTGCAGAGTAATATCTCAAATCTTAATAAAGCAGCTGAGTTATGCAGTGCCGGTGAGACTGTGCGTGTCAGTCATGAGGGGGAAGAGTGTTTCTGTAGAGACTCTCACTCCGACACCTGATCTGCCAAAGACAATCACCGCTTTTGTGAAGATGTCCTGAGCTACGAGTGTTAAATGTGAGGAGATGAAACAGTGTTTGAGAAAATCTGTGTGCCACGTTTTCGACATATAAAGCAGCACTACTGATTTCAACATCGATAATCATAAAAATGTTTCTTGAGCAGCAAATCAGCATATTAGAATGATTTCTAAAAGATCATGTGACACTAAAGACTGGAGTAATTAATTCAGCTTTGCAACACAGCAATCAATTACATTTTAAAATATATTTAAATAGTAAAATGTTATTTTAAACTGTAATCATATTTCACAATATTACATTTTTTGCTGTATTTCTGGTCAAATAAATGCAGCTTTAGTAAACATAAGAGATCTTTTTTCAATCTAACCAACCCCAACATTTGACCAGTAGTGTATATAAAGCAGCAAGAGGTTGTAATATAAATAAAAGTCTACTTGACTTTAAAGAGCCCATTAAAATGTTCTATACAGTTAAAGTCAAAAGTTTACATACACCTCGCAGAATATTTTACCCAAAAAAGAGGGATCATACAAAATGCATGTTGTTGTTTTTTATTTAGTACTAACCTGAATAAGATATTTCACATAAAAGATGTCCACAAGAGAAAATAATAGATGAATTTATAAAAATTACCCCGTTCAAAAGTTTACATACACTTGATTCTTGATACTGTGTTGCTACCTGAATGATCCACAGCTGTTTGTTTGTTTTGTTTTGTTTAGTGATAGTTGTTCATGAGTCCCTTGTTTGTCCTGAACAGTTAAACTGCCCACTGTTTTTCAGAAAAATCCTTCAGGTCCCACAAATGCTTTGGTCTTATAGCATTCTTGTGTATTTGAACCCTTTCCAACAATGACTGTATGATTTTGAGATCCATCTTTTCACACTGAGGACAACTGAGGGACTCATATGCAACTATTACAGAAGGTTCAAACGCTCACTGAGGCTTCAGAAGGAAATACAATGCATTAAGTGTTACACTGGGAGGTGTAAACTTTTGAACAGAATGAAGATGTTGTGTACATATTTCCTATTTAGCCTAAACATCATATTCATATATATATATATATATATATATATTAATTTTGTACTGCCCTATAGAAGCTACAGAAGATACTTACATGTTCCCCAGAAGACAAAATGAGTTAAATTTAGCCTGATCTTCAAATTCAAAAAGTTTTCACCCCCTGGGTCTTAATGCATTGTGTTTCCTTCTGGAGCATCAGTGAGCATTTGAACCTTCTGTAATAGTTGCATATGAGTCTCTCAGTTGTCCTCAGTGTGAAAAGATGGATCTCAAAATCATACTGTCATTGTTGGACAGGGTTTAAATACACAAAAATGCTGAAAAACCAAAGAATTTGTGGGACCTGAAGGATTTTTCTGAAGAACAGCAGACAGTTTAACTGTTCAGGACAAACAAGGGAAAACAAAACAAAACAATAAAAAAAAAACCAAAAACAACAAACAAACAAACAAAAAACAGTAACAACACAGTATTAAGAATCAAGTGTATGTAAACTTCTGAATAGAGTCATTTTTATCAATTCAACTATTATTTTCTATTGTGGATTATATGTAAATGTCTTTTATATGAAATATCTTATTCAGGTCAGTACTAAATAAAAAGTAGCATGCATTTTGTATGATCCCTCTTCTTTTGGTAAAATAATTAACATTTTGCAGATTGTTGACTTCATATCTGCCTAGAAAGTGCATTTTGTAGATGTTGGAGTACACTAAAGTAGCAGGCATAAAATCTACAAAATGAAAGAATGTATTTTTGTTACCTCAACAAATATTTTCTCTGATAAATCTGTGTAAACTGCTGTTTCTGAACACTAAATAGTTGTAATGCTGCAATAGTAAGTAAAGTACATAAGCCATATGGTGGCTGTATGTGTCATTAATCACAGCTGTGGCCGTCATATGTACACATGACATAAATGCCACGTGTGATCTGAATGATGCAGTTACTGGTGAGTAACCTTCCATTTGGGAGCGATAACAAATTTTACTGTTGCTCCTCAGCAGCCAAAAGACAGCTTGCTTCATGAATGATGGATGACTTGTTTGAATAGTCAACATCCAAGACATATTTAATAAAAAAAATTTCTAGACAAAACTCTTCTACACAGTATCCGATTGAACTATCAAATATTGTGCAAAAGAGAAAAGGATTATTTATGTAGCGTTGCATCAAATGCCACTCAATTCTACTGTACTGTACAAACAAATCTTCTGCTGTAGTAGCCATCATGCAAATGTACTTAAGTATAATTATATTTTCTCACTCTATAGAATAAGGACGACTGTCCTATTCACAACCAAAAGTGATCAACCGACTGAAATCGCAAAGTAATTTGTCCTTTCAGATGCTGTGCGATGGTTTTATGAGGTAAATTTACAAGGACAGCTATAGAAAATGATAAAGATTGAATGTGCTTTGCCAATTTGTATTGCTACACTCACACAGAAATATAGCGGCTCCTCAGTGCGAGTCCGTCATTGAAGAGATGCTTCAGAATACAAGGAATTGAAAAAGAACACACTGAATCAGAAATCATGCAAACATGCATATAAATCAATATATATATACCTCTACATAAGGTCATATTCTGATGGAAAGAGAGGAAAAAGTGTTTAACTTTATCCTTGGCACATACAAAATAATAAAACAGCCTGATTGACTGGAATAAAGCATACAGTATAGTGAGTAATAAATTAATAAATATATAAAAACTAGGGATGCACGGTATTGGATTTTTGCCAATATCCGATATTTTTCATTTTGCCAGTTCGGAAATTATAAGCAGAATTATAAATTATATTATATTATAAATTATTTGTCATTTTGTTTAGTTTTTAACAAGAACTTATTTGTTAGAATTAAATAAATAACAATGAAGTTCTTTTACAATGACAGTGCACTGAAGCTTTGAAAATAACTACAAATAACCTACATATCAATCACTACATTTTAAAATTAATTAATTAACCAATTTATTTATTTATTTATTTATTTTTAAGGAAAAATGCAGTGGTAACCTTAAAGGAGTTCACTTCCAGAACAACAATTTACAAATAATTTACTCACCCCCTTGTCATCCACGATGTTTATGTCTTTCTTTCTTCAGTTGTAAAGAAATTATGTTTTTTGAGGAAAACATGTCTGCATTTTTCTCCATATAATGGACTGATATGGTGCCCCGATTTTGAACCCCCAAAATGCAGTTTACATGAAGCTTCGAACGATCCCAAATGCGCTTGTAAACGACCCCAGCCGAGAAAGAAGGGTCTTTTCTAGCGTAACGATCGGTTATTTTAATAACAATAATACAATTTTTTATACTTTCTAATACCAAACACTCATCTTGTCTTACTCTGCTTGAACTGCTTTTTTTCTGGTTCATGACAGTTAGGGTATGTCGAAAAACTCCCATCTCATGTTCTCCCTCAACTTCGAAACCGTCCTATATCGCTGTTTTACCTTTTTTGTTAAGGGTGTTTGATCTTCTTTGCATGTTCACATTGCAAAGACTGAGTCGGTACTTCTGCAGCGATGTAGGATGATTTTGAAATGATTTTTGAAGTTGAGGGAGAAAATACGATTGGAATTTTTCGACATACCCTAACTGTCTTGAGTCACAAGACATATCAGCATAATTTTTCATATCGGGACAATGCTGATATTGACATTTAAAGCCATTATCGTCCGATTCTGATATAGGTCCAAAAATATCATGCATCCCTAATAAAAACATCTAGATAGATGGAAAAATATAAATGCTAAAAAGCAAGGGTCCCAGAATTGAGCCCTGGGGGACACCAGTACTAACCGACCAACTAGTGAGACTGTGTGTGTCAGTCATGAGAGGGAAGAGCGTTTCTGTAGAGACTCTCACTCTGACACCTGATCTGCCAAAGACAATCGCTACGTTCGTGAAGACCTCCTGAGCTACGAGTGATAAATGTGAGGAAATGAACAGTGTATTACAAATCTGTGTATCATGTTTTTGACATATAAAGCAGCACAACTGTTGTCAACATATATGAATAAATAAATAAAAACATCTTTCCATTGATGGAAAAATATAAATGCTAAAAAGCATAGGTCCAAGAATTGAGCCCTGGGGGACACCAATACTAACCAGACCAACCTCTGATCTGTGTCTTTAAAAACAAAACGACTGCAATCGGAAAAATAAGATCTGAACCAGTCTCCATTATACCAAAAACAGATTCAAGTCAACTAAGTAGAAGCATGTGTCAAACAGTATCAAAGGCTGCACTTAAGTCCAGGAAAATAAGGACTGACACACAGTCAGCTACGACTATATACACTACCAGTCTAAAGTTTTTGAACAGTAAGATTTTTAGTGTATTTTTATTATTTTTATTTTTTTCAAAAAGTCTCTTCTGCTCACCAAGCCTGCATTTATTTGATCCAAAGTACAGCTAAAACTGTACAATTCTGAAATATTTTTAGTATTTAAAATAACTGTTTTCTATTTGGATATATTTTAAAATGTCATTTTTTCAAAGCTGAATTTTTAGCATCATTACTCTAGTCACATGATCCTTCAGAAATCATTCTAATATTATGATTTGCTGCACAAAAAGCATTTATTATTATTATTATGTTAAAACCAGCTCAGTAGAATTTTTTCAGGTTTCTTTGATTAATAGAAAGTTCAAAAGAACAGCCTTTATCTGAAATAGAAATCTTTTGTAACCTTATAAAAGTCGTTATCATCGCTTTTGATTAATTTAAAGCATCTTTGCTAAATAAAAGTTTTAATTTCCATAATTCCCTATAATTCCTATAATTAGTTTTGACTGAAGAAGAGACGTCTTTAAAAAAATAAAAATCTTACTGTTTAAAAACTTTTGACTTGTAGTGTATAGATAGATAGATAGATAGATAGATCACAATTACTCCAAACTTATACTGGTAAGCCTATATATAAGCAATTTACTTGGGTAATGGTGCAGTAATTCTGAGCCTAAATCAGGCAACGTGTGGGATAGCCCTCAAGGACCACATTAATCATCTCAGTACAGACTAAATGAACCGGGAAGAGAGTCGGGATTGACAAAATGACTGGCAGCTCAGATAATGTTTGGCCAAAACTAAGCAAAACAAACTGCTTGACTGGCATCATTAGCGTAATGACAATCATTATAACTAGGGAGGACAGAAATCCTAAATTCATTCCCCTCAACTTTCATTGGCTGCAGTGTGAAGATAAAAAATGATACTCATTGTAAACACCAACTTTAAAATCAAGCTAATCCTCTGCCAAATGGATGCCCTGGCAGTGAACAAATGTATGAGCTGTAAACTTCTAGCGCTCACTTTCCAATGTCGGTTTTCAGCTAATCAGATGGGGCAAATGTCATTCTTATATTCACAGTTTTAAGCCTAATTATGACAAAATAGTTAGTGACTGATGTTTCTGTTACTGAGCTGATCCTAGCAATGCAGAATTGTAAATGTCTAATCAAAAGCTCCAGACGTTGTGGCTCCAGACGTCTGCTCTGCCGTTGTGCACATTTCGTGTCATGCTGGGTGAAGCCCATCACTGCTTGTGTAAAGCTTCTGCTTTGATTGACTATAATCAAAAACCAAATTTCTTATGTCCCTGTCTCTGCCAGCGGTTCAGATAATACCCAGCAGGCCCTGAGAGGATTACTATGCATGGAAAAGGACAACACAACAGAGAGACAACAAACAACTCAATTAAAACTGTGTGGGCTAAAATCAAACAAGCATGAAAAACAAACTGTTCTGCGTTCAAATATCAATCAGCATTGTTGAGAAAGCTGCACAAAACCATATTGGGTAGTAATATGACAAATTTAGAATTCAGTGGAAACCATAAGCTATGAATTATTCAGTTTTGTGCAAGTAAAATTAACCTAATTAAACTGAATTAAATAAATAGCTTTTCAGCAGCAACTTGGTTATGCAAATGTTAAAGTCCAAAATTATTTTTAAATTAATTGCATAGCATTTTAACTTGGTATAATTAAATCAGCTTGCTATTATAACACATGAAAAAGAAGAGTAAATATTGAATAAGAACTAATAATCATTCTACTTCAACCAGTCAACCAGTTTATTAAATTCTTTACAGCCGTGATATATAAAGATAAAATGGGGGTGACACAAATAGGGAACACTTTGGTCTCTCATAACTTCATATAAATTATTAGAGGCATAAATCCTCCTAAGTAGATAAGCCAGATAAACTATAAAATTAATAAAGCATGACACATAGGGCATTTTACCCATGAACTACCATTCACCACCATTTATTTGTTTTTAATTATTTGTTAAAAATATTTTTAAAAATATTATTTTAAAATTAAAAAAAAAAAAAATTATTACTGTGATTTTTTTTTTAACTCAGCTATTGCTAAAATGACTAGACTTCTTGCTTATGAACCCAAAATAGCTTGGAAATTAACATTTGTTACTATGTTTAATAAATGAACATTTAATAATAAGTTGAATAAATAATAATTAAACATTTTTTAAATGGCTTGTTAATAAATGTTCACCTTTTGATTACTACTGATGCCTCTAATTTGCCTTAATTTACAACTTATTTTGTGATCATTTTAAGCCAGCTATATTTTAAGCAATTTTAATCCAGTATTTTTTCAACAATAGTCGAGTTAAATTTTATATATACATTTTGAACAGTATAGTTTTGCACATATTTCAACATCAAATTTGTGCTTTTGATTCCAAACTTCCCTACTCACTGCTGAGTATCAGTTTAATGTACTTTAGGTTAAATCTGCAATCCTGTTACATTTTAATGTTAATTGTTTGATTATATTAATTGTTGTTAACATTTTATTGCTAGAAAATATCCACACAATTCGGGGTTTTAAACTGTATTAAGATATGTCCTAAACTGATGTTATTACACTAAAAAATGCTGGGTGGTTTTTCTGCACTCTAAAAAATGCTGGGTTATTTTGCTTAACCCAAATACTGGGTTCAGCTTGTTGGGTCATTTTATTGGGTTGTTTTTAATATTTTTTACACAGGTGCTGGGTAGTTTTTCTGCACTCTAACAAATACTGGGTTCAGCTTGTTGGGTCATTTAATTGGGATGTTTTAATATTTTTACCCAGCTGCTGGATAGTTTTTCTGCACTCTAAAAATGCTGGGTTATTTTGCTTAAGCCAAATGCTGGGTTCAGCTTGTTGGGTCATTTTATTGGGTTATTTTAATATTTTTTACACAGGTGGGTAGTTTTTCTGCAAAAAAATGGGTTTATATTGTTTAACCCAAATGCTGGGTTCAGTTTGTTGGGTCATTTTATTGAGTTGTTTTAATATTTTTACACAGGTGCTGGGTAGTTTTTCTGCACTCTAACAAATGCTGGGTTATTTTGTTTAACCCAAATGCTGGGTTCAGTTTGTTGGGTCATTTTATTGGGTTATTTTTTTAAACATTTTTACCCAAGTGCTGGGTAGTTTTTCTGTAACTAAGCTGCTGAGTCATTTTTATTGAGTTAATAAAAATTGGGTTATTTTGTTTTATTTATTTATTTTACCTAACTGCTGGGTTGAGTTGAGAACGGTTGAATACACTTAAATTAAAATGCTACTTTTAAATGTTTCAAGTTTTTCTAAAATGCTTGTTAAACAAGTTTAAATGTATATAATATTGTAAACTATGCTGTATTAATCCAAATAAACTCTGTTTGTCATATTTTTGTGCATGGATGTTCCTGTTTAATAATATCTGTTCACCTTTTGATTATTGCTGTTGCCTCTATAATTCTGTGTGTGATTTTTTAATTTCCAGACCATTTTAAGTCAGCAGTTTAATCATTTTTAAACAACAGTTGACTTAAATAAAACAACCCAGCATGTTGGGTAAAAACATTTAACCCAACCATCTGAGTCAAAGTAACTAAGCATGTGCTCTGTCCAATATTTAAATAATTAGTATTAAATATTCAGTAAGCAATATTCAGCACTGGGTTGCCAAATAACCCAAATTAGTTGGGTTGTTTTTAACCCAGCATTTTTTAGAGTTTAGAGCTGGTGAAAGTGTATTAAATAAATGCTAAATAAAAATGTTATTTAGTGTACAAAGTTTAGTGCTGAGGTGGACAGTTGGCATTTTGTGAATAGTAAGCGCCTTCTTTTAGTGATCATTTGCTGAAAAACAGAGTCAACAAAACTCTTTGAGATCCTCATTTGTTTCCTGTTCATGGCAGGTGAGAATTGCTTCTGCAGATACATTCACTTTAACTGAGTTTAGATTTCATAACAATTACCCAGAGACTGAACACAAGCCGTCAACCTGTGGCATCTTTATTACAGACACAACACATCTAGTGACTTCAAAAACAAACAGCCTGGAAAGGGAAGTGAATTGAATTAGCCCCTGCCTGTACATAATTAATGATTTACACATCCAAACAGAACAAGTGCATGACTGCACAATTTTACATGTCTCTCGTTTGGCAAGAAGCTGCTGGGAATCACAACTTCGTGTCTGCCAAGCGCATTTGCGTCTGACTGCTTCTGCATTTTTTGCCAAACGCTCTACATTATCAACTCACACACCTGTATGTGAGTGTTTACACACACTGAGTCCTGTCTGTCCACATGCCAGAGGCAGAAACAAAGTCTAGTGCAACAGAGTATAAAGGCACAGCGTTTTACATTTAGGTTTGGCATAGAGAAATTACCAGTGGAGAAAATAATCTTAAAGGAATCGTTCAGACAAAAATGAAAGTTTTACTCACCATCAGGACATCCAAGATATAGATGAGTTTGTTTCCTCGTCAGAACATATTTGGAAAACTTTAGCATTACTTCACTTGCTCACGAATAAATCCTATGCAGCAAATGGGTGCCGTCAGAATGAAAGTCCAAACAGCTGATAAAAACATCACAATAATTTACAAGTAACCCACACGACTCCAGTCCATCAGTTAACGTCTTGTGAAATGAAAAGCTTCTGTTTGTAAGAAACAAATCCATCATTAAGTCATTTTAACTTTAAAGTGTAGCTTCTGGCTATCCATAAATATTGCTTTCTCCAGGTAAAAAGTTGTCTTGTCTGAATAAGGAGAGAAATATGCATAGATCAAGCACAATTTACAAACAGTCTAAAACAGCTCTGAACAAACATGTTGGTGAATTTTGATATAGGAGCACAGTAAGGGATGGATTTTTTGGAAGGAATGGAAGAAGCATTATTAAATATTAAGGATTTTGGTATTTTGGCCAGAATGGAGAGTGTGAGGTTAAAAATGTCTTAACAGCAGATTTGTTTCACGCTTTTCACTTTACAAGATGTTAACTGATGGACTGGAGTGGTGTGAATTACTTGTGGATCATTGTGATACTTTGATCAACTGTTTGGACTCACATTCTGATGGCACCCATTCACTGCAGAAGATCCATTGCTGATCAAGTAGATTTTCATCAAATTGTCATTTTTAGTGGATTACTGGATCCTCATCCCATAAAGTTTTCTAATATTTGAGACTCGTCATGTTTGTGATACAGTAAAGGTCTGCAGGCACACTGGATTCAAATATTTCACATTGTGCATTGTCATTGTCATAAAAACAGAATTTGTTTTCCAACAGGGTATCAGCTCTGTGCCAGAGACATTCAGGTGCAGATGACAATAAAGTGTCTGACAGGCTGTAAATTAAAGCATTTGTAATTGCACAGCAATGTTTTAAAATATTCCCGTCTGAATTTGTAACTTTATGAAACTGGAATTAGGATTAGTTGATGTTAGTGTGGTTTGACAGTCACACAGGCACAACATCCATTAAAGTGTCGCATTCTCTGTAAACATTGGATCTCATGCACTAATGTGCTTAGCTGTTATGTGTTTAAAAATGTTCTTCCAAGAAAATTTTCAAGAGATTTACAACAGCTATCGGTTTCTATTTATATCCATTTCTTTCGGTGGATGGACAAATCTATGTAACCTCTTTATCCAGGGTTAGTGAATAAGATTACATTTTTTTGAACATTTAAAAATATTATTTTTATTCTGTGTTAAAATAAGACTAGTTACAATAATCTTAGGGCCCCAAGATTTTCGTGAAGCAGAAAATGGAATGGAAATTACTGTGTAACCGCAAATGTCAAAGAATTTGCCAAATATTGGATGAATTAATCAATACTAGGTCACTTAAACCAAAACAAGTGTCTGTGAATATTAAGCCTGTGGTTTTAAATATTAAGACATGAGGTTTCGTTTATGACGCACATACTAAAACGCATGTGATGCTTGCAGTGTTTTCTGCTTCTAAGTACATGAACACATGAACATATTCTCTAGAACTGCTCTGATAGTCACTTCATGAGCATCTTACTTTTCTTTTGAGAAAAGCTATCATCATATCATATACAGAAAGAAACTTAAAGGTCTTCACAGCAACCCGTCACAATAAAAGTTCAGTTTAACATGACAAAACTGTGACAGAAATATATTACTTCATGTAATGATTAGGGCTGCCCTCAAATATGGCTTTTCATCTGAATGATATAGTAGCAACTTTACATGGCAGCTCAATCTAATGTTAACCTAGAAAAATGCGCTGAACAGTAGCCTGCTCACTGCATGACAGATGGAGGCGCCAGTGCAGTCACATTTTTGGTCATACAGATAAAAGTTATACAACTTTCAAATCTGTAAAGATTCTACATTTATTTGTGTGCACTCAGAATAACAACAAAATGTTGTGCTTTTGTAAAATAATTTTGTAAGATAGCAAACAGAATGCGCTTTCTGAGGTCTCAGGATATGTGAACTTGAAACTCCTTGTATACTTGCTTACAGATATAAAAAATATATCTATAGAGAGTGAAATGTCAAATATTCTCTGATTATGTAATCCGCATGCAATATGCATACAGGCGCATCACTACTGTGGAGACGACAAGTCAGTGTCGCCAACTTCATCTCTTTAGCCGAAAACAATAAGAGCACTAGTTTATCAGTAAATTATTAAAATGTTAATACAGTCTCCTTGCTGTTTTTCCCTGACACATTCATAATTATATCTGCCGGTGCGCTGTGGCAAGCTTTTTTTCTATGCGCTTGAGCGCTTATTAGGCAGTAGACAATTAAAGGCTCATTCTTATGATTTATAAGGTTTATTAGTAAATGTGTGACTAATAGTCGACTAATCGCTTAAAATGAACAACTACTAGTCAACCAGAAAAATCTTTAGTCGAGGACAGCCCTAGTAATGATACTACAACTTCTAATAAAATTATTATTAACACTTCAATTATTATTCTTTAATGAATATTTACCAGAATTTTTTTTAAAATAGATTATTATTCATTTTAAATAAAATCAATAATTTGAGATGCTTTTGATTTATTAATAAAAAAAAGCATTTCATAAGGCTTTAAAATGTATTTTTGTTCAACTTTTAATAAATTGCTGTTAAATTGTGTACGTTTCATGATTTCAATTAATTGGACAAGCTTTTGATTATTTTATATATTTTATATTTTTTTTTTTTCAATTTAACCATTAAAACAGGAAAAATACAAAATTTGGGAAACAAAATAAAATGGATTTCTTAAGGCCCTAGTCTAAAACAACTCGAAATCTATTCATATTTTATTATTCACACAATCTGGATAAATTAGGAATCATAATTTTAAAAGTGTGATTTCTAAACCTGGAAAGGTCATGCAAATTAAAATCACTCCATGGGATGTATTTGTTTGTTTGAATGAATAGTCTAAAATGTTATCGGGTAGAAATTGTGAGTAAACATAATTATCTTTTATCCAATCCTTAATCCAGTATGACTGGAAAAGACAAATATTTTTGTAATGATTAATTACATTAACACCTGAGGTTTCATCTTCCTAATACAGTACATTACTAAAAAGGAAGACCAAGCATATCACATTCATAGTTACGCAACTAGTCCTTTCACTCCCATCTGTTAAGAGTCATGCTGTTGTCATCTCCCTTCATGCGACGTGCCACTCTCCTACAATTTGTTCTGTCTGTTTAGTCTACTTTCTTAGAAGATGATTCAGTGACTGAGCAGTGACTTGCCTTTTTTGGCAAAATGACTTTCCAGTGCTTGGTCATTAACTGAAATCGTTTCCACCGAGGTGAACATTACTGTTAAACTCTTCGGAATCATTATAGATTCTTCTAAATATTCAACATCAAGCGACCAGCCTCATTTCTGATGATCCGTGGAACACAATGAAGCCGAAGAACTAAATATGTGTGTGCCTTCCAACGCTGAGATATCAAAGGATATTGTTTTATTCAAGAGATATGATTGAAATATTTAGGCTGAATACTCTGCGTTTGATCTGAGATAGTATTATGTGCCACAAGCAATTCCGGCGTTCCTTTTCAGCAATGCGGCTTTGATCACAGCTAATGAATTGTTGTGCATAGCTCCTCACGATTCAAATGCAACAGTGCACTAACTCATAAAAGCCTTTTTTTTTTTGCAATACACTAAGCAGCAATCGAGCAAAGCTAATAATGCCAATTGTACTGACCGTCCACCTTGTAATGAAAGGCACTTAGACAGTTAAGATAAAAGCATGTGCGTAACGACAAAGTGACCACAGATAGAGAAGAAAGTCTCTTATGTTTTAATTAAGAGGTTGCAAATCTTTATCAACCTGCACCTCTAATTAAGACAAAGACTATGAGGCTATGAGGTGAATGTAGACAGAGAAAGGGGTCAGCCATAAAAGGTTTAATTAAATTAGATTTCATTTATACAGCACTTTTGTTTGCACAAAGAATATCATAAGGTGCTATGAAGCATGCAGAATTATTTTTTCCTACACCATAAATTAATTGCATGTAGACTTTCTGGTCTATCCTGTAAGAAGGAATAAATTTGCTCAATGGCCTCGAATGATTTTCTATTCAGTGGTGAATTACTCAGGTAACCTGTGCATTTGCACCATAAGGAAAGGTAATGTAAGGGCCTGCGTGTTGTTTATGGATCTTCAAGTGTAGCACTGCTATACTCAAGAGGGCCAGGCATACGTGCATGAATGTGTTTTTCAGCAATTCGAAAATCAAGTGCTGACCTCAGTGACCGTGAGGTGTTTAGGCCCTATAGCATCAATGAAGCAGTAATGTTCAGGGCAGAGATCACACAAGGAGAAGGTGATACCAGCTGCTGTGCGCTCTGCTTCAACAGCTTACACTGGATTAAAGTGAGGAATACTTCACCCAAACGTGTTTTAAACCTATTAGAAGTTTTGAAGAATGTCTTTGAATGTCTTAATTTTCCATTAAGTTAAATAGTAAATATGGACTACAGTTCAACATTTAAAAAAAAAAGTCTCTACATTTACACTGCAGGCAAATTTGTCCCAAATCTGAATTTTTTTTTTTTTTTTTTTGCTCATATTTGACTCAGTGTGAACAGCACAAACCTCATGGAATCTAATCTTTCCAATTCCGTTTTGTGCCACTTCCATATGTTGTACTAAATCCGATACAAGTCAAATGTTTTGCAATGTGACCGCAGTGTGAACAGTCATATGGGAATTCATGTGACTTTTACCTCACTCTAGATCAACAATCGTCACGATTCTGCGCACACAGACACTTTAAAGATCTTACATGCCCAAAGCTATCAAGACAGTTGCGAAAGGTAGTCAGTGGAAGTACAGTGCTGTGTCAAAACTCATAAGTATTGGTATCATAAAAGTTTAAAAACTCTGCTCTCTTCTATGTCTAAAGACACATCCTTGTCTTTGTTTTTTATATTGCCTGCGCATAATTTCACTGGCTTCTGCAGCACTATAAATAAAAGCATAATAGCTTACTTTATGTCCTCCGTGTTTACTTCTGTATGACAGTGCGCTGTGCAAGTGTTGCCAAGTCCACAGATTTCCCACGGAATCACTGTTCACGGGTTGTTTTTTCAACTAACTTGAACCCACTAACTGGATATTTACCTCCCCAGAACATGACTGGGCTAGTTTTAGACTAGTTTTGAGAAGCAATTGGGCAGATTTTGTTGTTAAAACCTGGCAACCCCTGTTTGTATTGTTTTTTTGCTAAGCTGGCCTCATGACAAATACATACCTGTGTGAACGTTTTCGCGAGACACGAAAAAACGTACCAATAAGTACACTGCACTGCACTGCAGTTTCCAACAGAAAAAGGCGCTAAAAGAGTGTTCGTTTTTTTATTCCTGAACAAATTAATGTACATATGGGTGTTGGTTTTGTACGTGTCACTGCAGTTCTGACTTTAAATGTCCATTGAGTGGCGCTATAACTCTAATGCTCTGCAAATTATTAAAATAACATACCATCTGAACTACACCTAAAGCTACCCAAGAGTAGGAACAAAAGTGAATGTTACGTAAAAACACAATCGCAAGCATTTCGTTTTAGCTTGTCTTTCGATCTCTCATCCTTCAGCTCTTTCATTGTGAGTCATGATTTTCAAGGAATTCATACCCAAGGATTCCGCATCCTAAGTTCACCTTGTGCCAGCTGAGCTACAGAGCAAGCTTGTTATGTCCGGAAAGCGAAACATATGGAGCTGTAATCATAACTGTGTATGAAAACGATTACGAGTGCTCACTGTTTTACTGCCTTTAGTGGACATTTCTGTGGGAAACTATAGTGATATGTACTTATTTGTATGTATTTTGCATATCGCAAAAAGTTCACACAGGTATGTTTTAGTCATGAGATCAGGTAGTTTTTTGTGCATGCAGGTCAGTTACTTCCCCCCCCAATCGCATTTTATTAACCAGGGTCTTTGCTGCTGACCTTCGATGATGCAATTCAGCCATACTAATAAGCAAAAATTACTTTAGATTCCTGCATAAATGTACTTTTCTTTCAGCCTGAGGTGAATTCATTTCACTTTTGGTGAAAAAAGGGCTTTTACATTAAAATTGTTTTATATTAAAAACAAAGAAGCAAGCCCTGCCCAGATTTAAAAAGTAACACAGAAGTAAAGTAACGCATTACTTTCCATAAAAAGTAACTAAGCAACGTAATTATTTACTTTTTTAGGGAGTAACGCAAAATCATAATGCATTACTTTTAAAAGTAACTTTCCCCTGGTTACAAACTATGATCTGTTCACATTGTAAATCTGATATGGGTCACATTTAAAACAAAAATGTGAACAGCCAATCTGAATCTGAGCAAACATTAAGCACTAAGGATAGCAGTTTGAAATATACTCACCAACAGTGTTGAGGAAAGTTACTTTTAAAAGAAATGCATTACAATATTGCATTACTTCCTAAAAAGTAACTAATTACATTACTTAGTTACTTTTTAGAGAAAGTATGTGTTATGTTACTTTTGTGTTTTTGTAGTTTTTAAATCTGAAGCAGGCGCTTGTTTGTTTGTCTTTAACCCAAAGTTCTACTTTTGGCAAATGTAAAAGCCCTTTGACACAAAAAGTGAAATGAATAAACATCAGGCTGAAGGAAAAGTAGCCTAAATTCACATCTGTACAGTAGAACACAGCTCTTCAGCGATAAAAAAGTAATTTATCTAAAGTCATTTTTACTTATTAGTATGGTTGAACTGGATCAACGTAGGTCAGTACCAAAGACACTGGTTAATAAAATGGGATTAAAAACGTGAAGTGTTATTTGTGTTATTTAACATATTTAATTATTGTGTCACGGCAACCCGAGTTAGAGTCCCGTCTCACTCCACCCAATACTGTCCTGTCTGCTCTCTACCGTCCAATCTAACAAGACAAAAAAACATATTTATTTATTGCAGGTTTAGTCTAGTCATGTTTACACAGCACACACAAACGCCTTTGCACTTACTCCTGATTTTTCTCAACACAGGTACAGGAGAGCTTTTTTCATGTAAATTAAAAAGTAATGCGTTACTTTACTAGTTATTTGAAAAAGTAATCAGATTACATCTTACCCCAAACTTTTGAAAGGTTTCAAACATTATTATTTTATTATTATTTTTTTTTTTTTTTTATGGTGACAGCTTAAAAACTCTGATGTCCATTCTTTGCTGCGGAATGGAAAACAGACAACAAGTGCATTGTTCAAAACTTTTCCTTTTATATTTTCACTTAATAACTAAAGTCATACAGGTTTGGAATTATATGAGGTTCAGTAAATGATGAGAGAATTTTCATTTTTTGATTAAACTATCCTTTGTTCAGTGCAAACACAGTTTAACATTCTTAATCAAGCAAGCCTTGTATAGTCTGCGAGCACGACCTGACGTTCTGAGTCTTCAGCCTAATTTAACTGACAGAAATTCACTGATGTAGTGGCACTGATGGCCTCTGAAGTCAAGCTTCAAAGAATTCCCTGAACTGACAAAACTGAATTAAACTGTTTTAATGTAGATTAACATCATATTGAAATGACATATCTGCATAGAAAAATGGCCTTAATAAATGTGCCACAACCCTGACAACTGATCATAGCTCATGGGATTCTTTTGAAATCTGTGGTGGTTTTATGTTTTTTATTTAAGTGAGCAGACCACACATTTTATGTGAGCACACACAGTTAGAGTTGTCAAAAAAGCCATTTTGAGTCTCACAGAAAAGCCTTTTATTGAATACCTCCTGACAGCTACTGTGTATATTCCCAAGCACACAGAAAAAGACATTTTAATTGTTTCCTTTGCATGCATGCCTGATCATATATAAAATACACATGTATAAGTTATAATCGTCACACTCTGCATACTCTAATATGCCGGCTACCGTCTAGTGATTTTGCAAGCCCTGCTAATTTGCTGGTAACAATTTCATTGCATCAACTTTGATAAGGGTAAGGGGCTAATAGCATAAAACTGCATATAAACTCATATAAAATGAGCCAGTGAAGTTGGACACCCTCAGTCACTGGCACATTGACTACACACCCATAAGTAAACAAATAAAACCACTGATGTCCAGCATTGGATACAGACATAAGGCATTTCTGAAACCAACCATGACTGCACTATACCTGCACAAAACAAAAAATGACTGTGGGATGTGAGATCAAATGAATCAAGCTTTTGGTGGAAAACTATAATGGTATTCTTATGGTGAAACTGCATCTTATAGTAAATGGAGGCCAGTAATGAAGTGATTTAATTACATTAAGAACATTTTACACAGAAGGCCCAATATATAAAAAAAACAGAGCTCTAATGCTTGGATAAATTGCTGTCAGTCACAAAAGCATCACTACAGCCAAACAGCATTTACACTGAATTTAGTGAACGGCAGGACAGTACTAACGCTGTTATGCAGCTTCATATTCATTCCTCCTTGTAATGTACTGTCTTGAGTCCAGTGAGGGAGGATGAATTCATTACAGCTCCAGTATCGATCTCACAGGCCCCAGCTGAGCCAACTGGAAGAGAACTCTCTCCAAATGCCCATAAACACACCTTTACCTTAAAGCTCTTTCAGGGAGTTCAGAGTAGGGTGATGGATTGACAGACGGAGGAACAAGCAGACAGGTGGATGTACGTACAGATGTGCATGGATAGACAGACGAACCAAGGAAAAGATGGGTAAACAGGCAGATGGATACATGGATACATGGAAAGATTGGACAACTGAACGGACGGACAGATGGACGGACGTGCACTGATAGACAATGCATGGACAGACAAGCACATGGATGGATGGATGAACAAGCAGAAAGATTAATGTATGGCTAAACAGCTAAACAGAGAGATATAAGAATGGACAGACAGATAGATGGATTGATGTATACTCTTAGATAAACCAATAACCCATGAATGGATGGATGGATGGATGGTGCATGGATAAGACACCCAACTGATGGATGGATATATGGAAAAATTAATGAACAGACAGATCGATGAATGGACTGATGCACCTTGATGGAGAGATAACCTATGGATGGATGGGTGGGATAATAAGTGATGGATGGACAGATGGCTAGATTAAGATTACGAAGTAATGGGTAGATAGACAGATGGATGAAAAAGTTAATAAGTGATACAGGGATGGACAGGCAGACAGACAAACAGATGGATGTAAGCACACAGACAGACAGGCAATCCATGGATGGATGGATGAGTGGATTCGTGGAAGGACAGTTGGATGGATGGATGGATGGATGGATGGGCAATCCATGGATGGATGGATGGACAGACAGATAAATAAATGGATGGATGGGTGGATTCATGGAATAACAGTTGAATAGATCAATGGATGCACACAGATGTACAGACAACCCAAAGATGGACTGATGGATAGATGGATGGACACACACAGATGGACAGACAACTCATGGAAGGATGGAAGGACAGACAGACACACAAACAGATAGATGAATGGGTGGACTCATGCAAGAACATTTGGATGGCTAAATGAATGGGTGGACAGATAGATAGATAGATAGATAGATATATTGATGAATGGATGGATGGATGGATGGATGGATGGATGGATGGATGGTGGATGGATGGACGGACAACCCATGCATGGACGGACCAAGCAGATTGATGGATGGGCGGATTTATGGAAGAACAGTTGGATGGATAAATGAATGGATGCAGAGATAGATGGAAGGATGGAGATGGATGGATGGATGGATGGATGGATGGATGGATGACAGATGTACAGAACCAAGGGTGGACTCACGGAAGAAATGAATGAATGGATGGATGAATGGATGCACACATATGTACAGACAACCAATGGATGGAGAGACAAACAAATAGATGCATGGATGGGTGGATTAATGGAAGAACAGTTGGATGGATAAATCAATGGATGGACAGATGGATGGATGGATGGATGGACAGACAATCCATGGATGGATGGATGGACAGACAGATACACAGATGGATGGATGGGTGGATTCATGGAATAACAGTTGAATAGATGAATGGATGCACACAGATGTACAGACAACCCAAAGCTGGACTGATGGATAGATGGATGGACACACACAGATGGACAGACAACTCACAGAAAAACAGACAGACACACAAACAGATAGATGAATGGGTGGACTCATGCAAGAACATTTGGATGGCTAAATGAATGAACGGATAATAGATATAGATAGATACAGACAACCCAAGGGTGGATTCACGGAAAAACTGTTGGATGGATAAATGAATGAATGGATGGATGGATGCACACAGATGTACAGACAACCAATGGATGGAGAGACAGACAAATAGATGCATGGATGGGTGGATTAATGGAAGAACAGTTAGATGGATAAATGAATGGATGCACAGATAGATGGAAGGATGGAGATAGATGGATGGATGGATGGATGCAGACAGATGTACACAGACCAGGGTGGATTCACAGAAGAACAGTTGGATGGATGGATAAATGAATGGATGGATGGATGTATGGATGGATGGATGGATGGATGGATGGGTGGGTGGATTAATGGAAGAACAGTTGGATGGATAAATGAATGGATGGACAGATAGATAAATAGACGGATGGATGCACACAGAAGGACAGACAACCCATGGATGGAGGGACAGAAAGAAAGACAAACTGATGGATGGATGGGTGGATTCATGGTTGGATGGATACATGAATGAATAGACAGATGGATAACAGATGGATGGACGGACAGATGGATGGATTGATCCACACAGATATACAGACAACCCAAGAATGGATGGATGAATGGATGGATGGATAAACAGACAGACAAACACATGGATAGGTGGATGGATGGATGGATGGATGGATTCATGGAAGAACAGTTGGATGGATAAATAAATGGATGGATAGATAAATAGATGGATGGATGGATGGATGGATGGACACAGATGTACAGACAACCCAAGGATGAATGGATGAATGGATGGATACAGATGTACAGATAACCCAAGGATGGAAGGATGGACACACAGATGGACAGACAACCAATGGATGGACAGACAGACAAACAGAGGAATGGATCGGTGGATTCATGGAAGAACAAAACGGTGGATGAATGGATGGACAGGAGGATGAAAGGAAGTATGCAAATACACAGACAACCGAAGAATAGATGGATCTATGGATCCATAAATGGAAAAATGGCTGGACTGATGGGCAGAAAGATGAAAAGGTGCAGAGGCAAATGGATGAATGGACAAAGAAATGGATGTATAGATGGACAGACAGTCAGGCAGAAGAACTGTCAGCCAGACAAATGGATGGAAGGACAATGTCACATCTTCCATGTAAATTTCAATCCCTTACACCATGCCATTCATGGAATAACAGCCATCCAGTTAAAACAGTCAAACATGTGACACTTCAGTCTTTTTACCTGTAAAAAGAAACTTGTCAATGTCATCAGACAACATAGACAGAAACAGAGATGAAACTCATGGAATTTGCTTAAGCATTCCAGAAACGACTGCTTTTAGAGAGTGGATCGACTCAGCATTTAGACCAGCACAACACAAACTGATTAGAATGATGCATATACGGGTTCATCCTGCCAGTGGGTCGATGCTTCTGATTGGCTGAGATTGGTGAAAACGCTTGTCTGGCAGGAAAGCTTTTCTCTTAAAGAAGGAAAGAACAGCACTGCAGAAGTAAACCGCTTACATCCACATTCCTACACACAAGCACACGACTGATTCACACGACATAACATGGAGGCAAAACAATACATTAAAAGAGAGTGAAAAGAGAGAAAACGCCACAACCTTCACAGCTAAAGTCATCAACGGCACTCATCCAAGGAAAAGCAGTGATACATCAGACTCATAATCATACACTTTCCATCAGTGAGGGAGGGACAGTAAACACATTTGTGGCCTCCACGCATGCTGGCAGATGGAGAAGGTGGGTGAGCTGGGCCTGAGTGGGTGACGGCCTAAAGACTCAGCACAGAACAGGAAACCGCGGCTGCCCGATGATTAGTCTCTGGTACATCACTATGCAACATGTGCCGCACAATATCATTACGGGACAACCAGACACAACCAGATGGACAGTTCAGGCCACCTCTGTATACGAAACCAAAATGATGCTGGCTTCTTGAGAAGTGTAGAGGTGAAAAATGAAAATTCTGTCATCAATTACATAATTGTTTTTCTTATGTGGAGCACAAATGAAGAGACTTTGAAGAATGTTCATTCATTTTCGGAACACAAATGACCATATTTTTGATGAAATCCGAGAGCTTCCTGACCCTACATAGACAGCAAAGCAACTACCAACTTCAAGACCCAGAAAGTAAGGACATTGTTAAGTTAGCCGATGTGACATCAAGTGATTCAACCGTACTTTTATGAAGTTACAAGAATATTTTCTGTGTGCAAAGAAAACAAAAAATAATGACTTTATTCAACAATTTCTTCTCTTCCATGTCAGTCTCTGCTGTGCAAACATTGAAAGTGGGAGTAGCGTTGCTGTCTATGCAGGGTCAGAAAGCTCTCGTATTTCATTAAAATTTCATCTTAATTTGTGTTCCAAAGATAAACGAAGGTCTTAAAGGTTTGGGAAGACATGAGGTGAAGTAATTAATGACAGAATTTTCATTTTTGGGTGAACTATCCCTTTAAAGGTTCTTCATGGAACCATACACTGTAAAAAATAAAAAACACAATTTGTTGAGCCAGCTTAAAATAATTTGTTACCCTGCTGCCTTAAAATTTTAAATTCAGTCAGCTAAAATACGTTTAGTCAACTTGAAATGTTAAGTTGTACTAAGTAACAACTTAGATAATTGTGTTTGCTAAACTTAACAGATAGGTAAGTAACCCAGCTGCCTTAAAATTTTAAGTTGATTCAACTCAAATATCTAAGTTGTCACTTAGTATAATTTAACATTTCAAGTTGAATAAACTTTTTTTGAGTTGACTGAACTTAAAATTTTAAGGCAGCCAGGTAACAAATTATTTTAAGTTCACTCAACAAATTGTTTTTTACAGTGTAGATGCCAATAAATAACCTTTATTTTAAGAGTGTATCTGCACTAAATGAATCATTTAGCTCATTTGAATTTGTTTTAGATCATTAAACATGACCACATGGGGCACTGAAAGGCAGACAGGAACCAGATTTCTTAAACGGTGTCTTCATACAAAAACGCCGCCTGTTAATGCACTGACTGGGCAATGAAACAGCATAGCAGCTGCCTTCTGAAACCAAATGGTATTAAATTGGCAACATATGTGACCTCGCCTTGAAATCCGAAGGACTGTGGGTAGATCTATCTGTATTCTGTCTGTTTAACTTGCAGTGTGTTGTCTAATATTATAAATATTGGGCTCCTCATATTGAAATGATATTGGCATACAAGTAGTAACATGTTGAAACCATCGATAATAATTACTAAAAAAATTGGATCCTGGCATTTACAGTATAAACATACGCAAAAAGTGCAATAAACTGTGAAGGAGTGATGCAAAAAAGTCTTTGTACTTCCAGATGGTTTATGAAATGAGAAAATGGGGTAAACAGGAAAGCACTGAACTGGGAAACGATAGGCAAAGTGCCATGATTGGTTATGAAACAGACTTTGGACCCAGTGAAACTCCAGGACCAAATCACTTACATTTTGTCACAACATAGGAATGGAGAGCGAAAGGGGTGAGGGTGGGGGGTGAGGGGGTGGGAAAGATGAGGTAATTGAGAGAAACCATGTAAACAAATAGAAAGAGTGTCGATAGTGATCAGAGCTGGGTGAGATGGTTGTGCATTGGGGGCTCAGCTGTAGTACAGCAAGGGTTAAATGTGTTCTGCTGGCTCTCAACTGCTTTAAAGAGTTCACCCCAAAATGTTATTTATTCACCTTCAGGTCAAAATGAGATATTATGGAAACCATTCTGGCTGTACAATGAAAGTCAATGGGGTCCAAAACAACACTGGACTCCAGTGACTTTCATTGTATTGACCAAAATAATGTTTGAAACAAAGGAGCATTTGAACATCAGACAAAAAGACAGGACTGTGTAGTTAACGACAGCAATGAAGAAAAGTACTACAATTACATAAACGGCATTTTAAGAGACGGCACTCTTAAAATTAAAGGTGCTTCACGATGCCATAGAAGAACCTTTTTTGTCTAAATGGTTCCATAAAGAACCTTTAACATCTGAAGGTTCTTTGTGGTGAAAGATGGTTCTTCAGATTATAAAAAGGTAAGAAAGAAGTGGTTCTTCAAAGAACCTTTGACTGAATGGTTCTTCTATGGCATCGCTGTGAAGAACCTTTTAAAGCACCTTTATTTTTAAGAGTGTACCATCGATTAACAACCTCAGAGCTCACAACAGGTCTGTCTTTAATGGTTTATCAGATATTGTTAAAAATCAATTTGCCTATCCACATTTTTCTTCACATAAAAGTAGCTGTGGCCATTTGTAAATTTTATGGGTTTGGCTTCCGGTCTTATCTGCGTCAAGCTATTTTTAGCTGTACAAAACAGCTCGTTTTGCTACTTGATATTGCAAATTGGTGTGTCTAACCATATTAATGCTTAATTATCTTAATTATGAACACTGGTTTGTAGTGCAAACAGTTTTACCGTTTACTGCACGTTGTTATTCTTCTCCTTATTTCCCTATAGCGGAAGTCTCACCCATAAGCTTACTTCTTACTTCTGTGCTCTGTAAAGTTTCGGGTAAAATTTTTATTTTGGGGTGTACTGTCCCTTTAACACTTCTTAAAGTTACAATGCCTAATTTGTGAAACATTAATGGCTCATAACAGAACTACAAAAATGGTTTCCTAGTCAAACAAGACGTTCTGCCCTTTTTCTATGCCTGATTGAGTCAGTGTAGGTAAAGAAAAAAACAGAAAAAGAATGACCATTTTCAGTACTGAAATGTCCACCGCAACAAATAAACACTTCAATCTCTGTGCCGAAGGTCACAACCCTGTGTTTTGCTGTCAGGATACAGAGGTTTTCCTCATGGCTCTCAAATAAACATCCACAATAGTGCAGTGTACTATTACCAAGCCCATTACCAAACCCATAACCTGCAACTCCTCATTTTATTATAAATAATATGTGACGTTCCATCCTGTTTTCCAGTCATTCAGTAACAAATGAAGTTCCATCCTGTTTTGACCTGTCAGCTTACCTGATGATGACGTACATGACCAAGCAGTTTCCCACCAGCCCCACCACACAGACGATCATGTAGACCACTGCTATAGTGATCTTGACGCCCCTGGGGAAGAAGCTGTCAGTCTCGTTGAAGGCGCTGAAGTTGTTCTGGAACAGGGACTCATTGTACAGACGGAAGTGTCTGGGGTCAGCAAAGCCGGTGGAATCATTAGGGAACTCCATGAGTACAGCTATTACAAAAAAATAAAACAAAAAAGGCTGAGTGAAGCACACTGTCTATCTCACATCTATGATTAACATGTTTTCAATTTCTGAATGAAAACTATTTTTCACTTACTTTCACAAACTATTTTTTTTAGGTAAAAGGTAAGGTTACACTTTTAAGGTGTCCTTGTTATTACACATTTAATACGTTGTAAAACTGTTTAAAAACACACACTTACTACAGGGTTAGGATTAGTGTTTGTTTTAGGGTTAGTTGCATGTAATTATCCTTAATGCACTCTTAATACTAGTAGGTTAGTACGTAATATTATAGTATGTAAGAAGGACACTTAAATAAAGTGTTAAAAAAAAAACTTTAAAATATTGGAACTGCTTTCGTTCCTTTTTTGTAAAATGTTTTGGATAAACATGTTCTTAATGTAAATGGAAACAAAAATATGCGGTAATGCAGTACTGGGTAACACTTTACAAGGTGTCGTTTGTTAATATTAATTAATGTATTAACTAACATGAACAAACAATGAGCGACACATTTATTACAGTGTTTATTAATATTTGTTAATGTTATTAATAAAAATACAGTTGGTTAGTTAATGTAGGTTCACAGTGCATTAACTAATGTTAACAAAAACAACTTGTGATTTTAATAACGCCATTAGTAAATGCTGAAATTAACATTAACTAAGCTTAATAAACGCTATAGAAGTATTGGCCATTCTTAGTTCATGTTGTCTAATGTAGTTAAGTAATGTTAACTAATGAAGCTGGTTGTAAAGTGGTTTAAAATACTATTAATATTTGAAAAAGTTTGTTCGCCAAATTAAAGTCAGTCTGGTGTAACCCATATGCAGGCAGCCATTTTGTTGTCATGTGACATGACAACAAACCACTCTCAAGTTTTCTGAGGTTTTGACCATATTTAAAATAAATAAATAAATAAATAAATAAATATTAATAAAAAAAACAATAGAAATAAAAATCGCTGCTTAGGTCAAATGGAGTAACTCTTGGAGTAACATATTCATGAATTAAAAATACTTGGACTATTATTATTTTTTAAAACATACCTTCAAAACACGTTTGGAAAAATTATGTTTACTTGAAACCCAGCAAGAACACAAAGATAACATTATTAAGTACTTGAAACGTGTGTTTTATGTTATATGTTTTTAAAGATGTCCCGTTTGTATCTCGGACTACATTTATCGTCACTGACCCGAATATATTTTGCTACAGTTGATGGGGTCGATGTGATACGCAAGGCGCATAGTGAACCATCTACTGTACTGTCAACAGTTTGCGCATGAAATACATCACACAGTTTGGCTACACAGAAAACAACCCAAACATGCCAAATTCCCGATAACGTTCACACCAGACCAAACAAAAGTAGACAATCGTTTAAATCGCATCGCTTCAGGAGGGTTCAAATAGAGCAGCACATACCGCTGTTTGAAGAGATCCCGTGTGATCGCTTATGCGTCCGACTCCTGTAAGCACGCGAGGAATTCTTGTTTCCGCTATTCTTTCTGTTTTAAGCAGACTCAGAGCTCTGTTTCCAACGGCACACAGATATTCACATCACTGTGTATCTCAGGCAAAGAGAAACATGTTTTTTCTCTTTTTTCTGAGCGAGTGCAGTGGGAGGGGGGAGGTGCGCTAAAGCACTTGCTTGTTGTTGCGAATCTTCAGCAGCGACTTACATCTCCACTAGGTATCTTTCAGTCTCTCTCTCCCTTTCTCTCTCTCTCCTGGCACGCGCTAACCCAAACGCTGATTACGCAGCGGTGGCGCGCGCATGCAGGTGTCAGTGGCACGCGCGCGCGCGCGCGTCTGAACAGGTGTCTTGTGGTGGAGAATCAGTGTAACTCTATGTTTTACAATATTGTAATTTTAAAAAATAAATATTATAATGTTATCAACTGAACGAAAAATAGTATGTTTCAAGTAAACTAGAGGAAACAGGCATACATTTTTGTAAGTATGAATAACTAAAACTATAATAAAACATTTCCATTACCTAAAATAACCTGAGGGGAACCTTAGTTAACATTTATTAGCTACTTTAGTTAACATTAACTAAGAATGAACAAAACGTCTACACTATTTGTTCATGTTATTTCATGTTAATTTCAACATTTACTAACGCATTATTAAAATCAAAAGTTCTGCTTGTAAACACCAATGTACTGTGAACAAACATGAATGACAATGAATGACTGTATTTTTAGTAACTAACATTAACAAAGATAAATAAATACTGTAATAAATGTATTGTTCATTGTTCATGTTTATTAATACATTAACTAATGGAATCTTATTGTAAAGTGTTACTACAATAACACAGAGATGACATTATTAAAACTTGTTTTATATTATTTTATTTTATTTTATTATTGGTTGAGATTTCCTGATTTGATCTAAAACAGCATAATTGAACTTAAAATTAACAAAATTAAAATTAAACAAAAAAAAACTGACAATGGAAAAATACAATTAAAATATAAAATAAACAAAAAATAAAACTAAAATTAATTCAAATAAAAATTGAAAATATACAAATTTCAAAATATTAACAAAAACTACAATAGTTACTAGATATTTTTGCATGTACGTATAACTATAACTATACTAAAACTTTCTCACTAACTGAAAAAAAATATATTTTAACTGAACTAAGACGAGAAAAGAGAGAAAAACCTGATAAACATGGTTCAGAAAAATATACTAATAAAATATATTTCTTTATACCTGTTAATTTGAAAACTACTTTATCTTGGACAGTATTAACTAAACTAAAATAAAAATCTTAAAAAAAAAAAAAAACTTACTTTCTTTCTTTCTTTCTTTCTTTCTAAATTAAAATTAAAATGAACTACAAATAAAAAATAGAAAATAAACTTAAATACAATTAAAACAATATTTTGATACAATTAAAATCTAACGATCCAGTCTATCAAATGATTTAAATTAAAATAAATATAGAAAACAGAAAAACATTCTGTTTCAAAATATTAACAAAACTACAACAGTATATCAATGATACTAATATAATAGTATGAATCACCTTAGAATTTTTAGGGAATTGTTTTTTTAAAATGATGTACTGTTATGAGTATTTTATGTTGCTTCATTCATGTTTACTGCATTAATATAGTGTAATGTGTTTTACCCTTGTCTTCCATTGTACAACCTGCTTGCTAATCAAAACATTTCACAGTAACAAACCAATTTTAATGAGAACAACCACAGGCACCATGTAGTTCTGGATCCTTCTGGCAAGCAGAGCTGCCCATTTTTACTATAAATTTACTAATGTATATTTAAATACATTTAAACCTAAAATCTTGTGTGTCAACCATTTTTAGATGACAAACGCTTGAAATATGATGTGCGTCTCTGATCTCATGTTTTTATATTAATTTGTGCATCAAGCATCTTTTGTCATAATTGCAACAGATTTCAATTGCAAAGTGCAACAGATTTCATGGATAATGCCGTTTGAATTATTTTCAAGATGTGGCTGATTTTGCATGCAGATTTGTTTCCTCAGCCATGTGACAGAATTGTGAAGTGCACGAATGCTTTCTCAGCCGAACGTCAGTGATGCATGTTGTATGTCCTGCCCTTAAAATGTTTCAGCGAGTTTAATGTGAGCATAAATGGGAATGTTGGCTACAGGGGGAGCTCATGCTCAGGTATCAACACACCGGTGATAAATCACAGTGCTGTTACTTTGACAACATGTCACACTCATCAGTCACATAAACCCTTGGCTGATTCTTGTTTTTTATGCCTGAAAGAAACATGCGTTGGAGGCTGTGACTACTTAGTGCATTAATATGGTCTCATTAACATTTTGCTCCGTGAGTTTTATGCTCTCCTAAGCAGTTTCAAGCACTCTGGGCCTAGCCGAGTTAAAGAAATATGCAAAGTGCTATATATTAATAGAATGGAATGTCTAAGAGTGCAGTGAAATGTTACTCAATTTGACATGCTTTATTCCCGCACTGCCGGTGGAAACTGTTTACTGCGTAACTGTCAGGATGGTCACTGTCCTTGGTACTGAAACATACAAAAGGAAATATGACAAGCTCTCAGTTGTTCACAGACTACTTAGCAAAAAACAAAGGGTAAAACTACAACTAGAGACCATAATATAGGGGAGACAAGAAGCAAGATGTCATTTAAGGCTCACAACATTTCATCTAACAGTCAATCTTTATGCTGGTTTCAAATGTTTAGCTTGAAATTGGTCTTATATTATACCTTTTTGGGTTAAAGGTCTTTTAAAGAAACAGTTCACCCCAAAATGAAAATTTGTATTTGCTCACACTCAGGCCATCCAAGATGTAGATGGGTTTCTTTCTTCATCAGAAGAGATTTGGACACCGACTTGCTCACCAGTGGATCCACTGCAGTGAATGGGTGCCGTCAGAATGATAAAACAGACAGACAGCTGATAAAAACATCACAATAATCTACAAGTAATCCACTCCAGTCCATCAGTTAGCATCTGTGAAGTGAAAAGCTACACGTTTGTAAGAAACGAATCAATCATTAAGATGTTTTAGCTTTAAGATGTCACTTCTGGCCAAAACAAGAGTCCGTAATAACACATGCTCCAGTAATAAAGTCCATTCCCTGTTGTATTCTCACATCAACATCCACCCACATCTTTGATTAGATCTGATCTGGACTGTTTTCGCTTGTAACTGGTGCTTGATCTATGCATATTTCTCTCCTGATTCAGATTCTAGAAAAACAATATTATAAATAAAGGACTTGTTTAAAGTTAAAAAGTCAAAAGCTTTTTGTTTCTTACAAACACAGAGCTTTTGAAGTTTAAGTTTAGTCAAAATGAAATGTTAAGTTGTACTACGTGAAAACGTGGATATTTGAGTTGAGTAACCTTAAAAATTTAGGGCAGCACGAGCACTTACTTTTTTTTTAAACAACTTTTGTTTAAGTTAAGTTACTACACTGTAAAAAATAAAAAACACAATTTGTTGAGTCAGCTTAAAATAATTTGTTAGCCTGCTGCCTTAACATTTTAAGTTGAGTTCACTTAAATAAGTTTAGTCAACTTGAAATGTTAAGTTGTACTAAGTACTAAACTTAACAGATGGGTAAGTAACCCAGCTGCCTTAAAATTTTAAGTTGATTCAACTCAAATATCTTTATTATATCTTTAACTTAAAATGTCAGGTTACAAATTATTTTAAGTTGACTCAACAAATTTTTTTTACAGTGTACTTGTGGGTTATTGTGATTTTTTAGCTATTTGGACTCTCATTCTGACAGCACCCATTTACTACAAATGATCCACTGGTGAGCAAGTGATGTAATGCTGAATTTCTCCAAATCTGTTCTGATGAATGAACAAACGTATCTACATCTGGGATGGCTTGAGGGATGAGTACATTTTCAGCAAGTTTTCATTTTCATTATTCATTTTACTTTCAATATAATCATGTTTTAGCTATATCTGCTGTGTAAACAAGTGTACAACACAAGCAAGTTAACACTAGCATAAATTCAGCTGAACAATAAAGATAAATTTTAACAAAAATGTTGAATGTGTAAATGACAACTAGCCCCAGTCTTCTATTTTGGCTTGTGTAAATCATTCAAACTATTTCTATTGCAATGCTACACACATTATTTGAATCTCAGCTGATTAAACCTGTTAGATGTGAAATATCCTGCTGTGCTTTTACAAGCCAGGAAATTAGCAGCATGTTCTGCTTGGATTCATTTGATCACTCATATCGTCTTATATGTAGCAAATCTGTTTGCATTATAAATGTCACTCTGAATAATAATGTGAAAATGTTGCGCCATACAAATGCTAATAAAATCCATCCTTCATGGTGTTGTAAACCCTGGCAGGATCAGACCAGGGCTGATGTAATCTATGATGTCATGTACTATTATATATCTCTCTTGTGTACACTGAGGCAACAGGCCCACATTTGAATCACTTCCACTAAATACGATAATGGTTCACTTAATAGGTTTCAGATAAGCCACATGTACTTTTACACACAGCTTTTACAACATCCAAATCAATAAATTAATTTATCCACCCATTCTCTAGCACAAGGCTCTAATGCATCCTTGCTAATTAAAAGTATTATTATTGGTAATATATTGATAATAAAATTAGAAAACAAGATGTTGAAATAAACTTACTGCAATTGTACACTTTAGTTCACCCTATGCTTCAAGAGTAAGTGTAACTTCTGGCTTTGGGATTCGGGGGGAATTTGAAATCCCAGACAGAGGAGAAAGAATTATGGGCTGTGCGAGGTGAAGAGAAGGTGATGGAGCATTGAGGTGCAGAAATGAGAGGCAGAGAGAGGAAACCTGTGGGGGGAGGATGACTGATAACAATAATGGTTGCGACTGACATGGAGAGAACAGAAAATGACCAATAATGGATGAGAAGAAACAGTGGCGGTTAAGTGCTATAACATAGTGCTAAAACAGGGTGCAAAGACACTGAAAGATGGGAGGAGGGAAAACAATGAGGGACTGCTGAGATGGTGTGATGCTTCATTCAAGCGACTCAAAGCTATTCAATTGGTGGAATGAAGAGCATTTCTCAGAGATGCATCACAGCATTCTTGGCTAAAACCATAATATGAACGTGCCTTGAGAATTTGTTTGTTTGTTTTTAAGCCCGGTCTATGTGGTAATACATTAGGCAGGACATCCAAACGCTCGCATATTATTCATAGACCTCAAATATGGCTTTTCATCTGAAATATGTTCGTAGCAACAGTTTTACATGGCTGCTCAATCTAATGTTAACCTAAAAAAAGTGCTCTATTCAAGTGTCTGTGTGGGGTGTGGAAGCTGAATAGTAGCACGCTCACTGCATGACAGATGGAGGCGCCGGTGCGGTCATTTGATCTTAAAATACTAATTTTTGGTCATGCAGAATAAGAGTAACACATCTTTTAAATCTGTAAAGACTACATTTATTTGTGCGCACTCACAATAGCAACAAAACATTGTGCTTTTGTAAAATAATGAAAGCAAACAGGATGCTTTTTCTGTCATCTCGGTCTCTATGAACGTGAACACGAAACTCATGCCTTACAGACATGAAAAAATATATAGAGAGAGAATGAAATGTCTGTGTTTAAACAGACCAAATAAAATGGAAAACAAATATTCTCAGATTATGTAATCCTTATGAAAAATACAGGTGCAACTACTACTGCAGATATGACAAGTCAGTGTCGCCAACTTCATCTGAAAGCAAAAAACCACTAGTTTATCAGTAAATTATTAAAATATTAATGCAGCCTCTTTACTGTTCTTACCTGACACATTCATAATCATTATTTTTGCCAGTGTGCTGCGGCAAGCTTTATGAATGCACTTGAGCACTTATTAGTCTCTGTAGGTAATTAAAGGCTAATTATTATGATTTAAATGTTTTTTTAATAAACGTGTGATTAGTCGACTAATCCCTTAAAAAGAAGAACTACTAGCTGACCAAAAAAACCTTTAGTCAAGGGCAGCCCTAGTTGCAACCCATTTTACTTACATAATGTAATGTAATTAAAAGTGTTAATGAGAAAGAAAACACTGTAAAAACTTAAAATGTGAAGTGGTTAATTTAAGAAGTAAAAAATTGGGATGCACCCATATTAAAATTCTTGTCAATACATGAACTGTTAATTAGTCTACATTCACACTGTCAGTTTTTGGGATTGACATCCGCATTTATCTACAGGTGTGAGTCTCAAAATATCCTGTTCACACAGCAGGTTGCAGTCACTTTTCGAGTACTGTCTGTATGAACATTCAATGGGTGTCAAGCCCATATTACTTACAAGTAAACAGCCACAGAGACCAAAGCAATATCAAAGATGGCAACGCCCGTAAAACTAAAAGTATTACCACTTTCTGACACGACAAGAGTCCAATCGAGCCATGAGTTCATCCATCAAATCATCATTAACCGACAGCAACTTTTAAATTTGAGTGGAGAGTGGAGAATTTGAGCTGAGCGCAGAACACAAAACTAATGGGAGGGACCTGTTCAGGTGGAGACATAAAACCTTCAGACGACACACAGCTCATTTCTCGGTCACTGTAAGTTACCGAAACCACAAATTAAAGCACGGTAGATGCACGTTTGTGCGGCAGAGCAGCTCTCTTGTGCTGTGGCCACGTTCACACAGCAGCAGAAAACGGTTGTCAATACCGTATTTGAGCCCTTAATACGGTTACGTTCACACACAGTACGTAAATTTTCAAACGCGCGTCTACCGTGTGCTCTGTGCTTTAATGTGTGGTTTTGGTAACTTACAGAGATGGAGAAATACAAAGTAAAATACGAAGTGAATACAAGCATCACAAGGTAAACTGAATAAAAAAATAACATTTTGACTTTTTAATCACAATTTTGAGGAAAAAAGTCAGAACTGATGGATAAAAACTCGCAATACTGATTTTTTTTTTTCTCCGAATTGTGAGATATAAACTCGCAATTGCAAGTTATAAAGTCCAATTTTTGATCTCACACTTTTGATATAAATGTCAGAATTGCAAGTTTGTGTCATTCAGTTCTGAGAAGAAATGTCAGAATTGCGAGATATAAACGTAATTGCAAGAAAAAAAGAATTGTGAGATAAAAAAAAATCGCATTTACCTTTTTTTATTTTTTAATTAAGCGGTGGAAACAGGCTTAAAATAACTTTAAATGAGTGTCAGATGATGGCAAAGGCCATTACATGTAGAAGTAGGAGAAATTAGCATGATTAATTAAATAATCAATATCAACAGATATATACCAAAGATATATTTCTATATATTTCTTTTTTTTATTATTTTATAATATTTAATTTTATTATTATTAATATTACTATTATTATTACATGGTGAAAAGTTGGATTGTCAACATCATTGGCTTCGTAGACTACAGAGGATAGTCCGGACTGCTGAGCGAATCGTTGGTACAACCCTCCCTACCCTCCAAGATTTGTACTCATCCAGAGTGAGCAAAAGGGCTAGCAAAATAATTCTGGACCCCTCACACCCAGCCCACCTCCTCTTTGAACTGTTGCCGTCTGGTCGGCGCTACAGAGCACGGACTACCAAAACAGCCAGACATAGAAAAAGCTTTTTCCCTCAGGCCATTTACCTCATGAACAGTTAAATGTTCCCCCCACTGTGCAATAAAATGTGCAATACTGCTATCCATACTTATATTTATTATATTTATTATAGATTCCATACACTCAATTCCTTTGTATAATTTGTATATAGAACATCTGTACTTACATTATATTGTCTTGTGTATTGTTTTTCACATATTTATTCTAATCACTCATTTTTTTGTCTATTGTTTGTGTCTTTTCATATATTTATTCTAATCACTTGTTTATTTCTGTTATCTGTGTCTTGTCACTTGTGATCCTGTCTGTGCACTGGAAGCTTCTGTCACCAAAACAAATTCCTTGTGTGTGTAAGCACACTTGGCAATAAAGCTCTTTCTGATTCTGATTCTGATCATTGCAGTCTTCAGTGTCGCATGATCCATCAGAAATTATTCCAATATATTTATTATATTAAATATCAACAAATGTGTATACATAAACAAAATAATAATAATAATAATAATAATAATAATAATAACAATGTGAATTTAATCATTTTGTCATGAATATAACAAGTTAATTTAAAGCTATTTTTTTTTTGGTTACCTGACAAATTTTTTTCCAATGAATGTAGGACAGGACTTATTCACCCATCCATTGGGAATTGTCTGGATTGTAAAACATGGTTTCTGTATCACACTTGGAGGTTAGGATCCGAAAAATAATAAGAGGTGACGTCAAACGAAAAGTGTTTTAGGATTTAGAGGCAGTGCAAGTTATTACATTTTGATGAAAGAGACTTATTTTCTTTGGAATAATATGCACCAATAAATTGTTCCTAATAACAGCAGGAACATGCATTAGTAAAAGTAAAATGGCCTTAAGGAGTCTTAGACCACTCTTCTACAAATCCTTCACTGCAATAAAGTAATTTCAAGAGGGGCTGAAGGATGTGCTTTGGAATGGAGATGTGGGTGGTTGTGTCAGCAATTTCTGGTTATTAAGGGGGATAAAAGGTGGGATGGTGTTCTGGAGGGCCTACAGAGGCAAGACAGGAGTAATTAGTGGTGAAATGATGACTCTGAAATAGAGATGCAGCATTATCTCCTTCAACCATCCATCCTCAAAGACAGAAACGCTTCATCTCAACCTTCAAACCCTCCAGCCTGGCTCACTTTTTGTCCATTTTTCTACTGTTCCAACAACGCATTTGAGGAAATCTCTTCACAGCAACAAAACAGGTTTTTTTAGTGTATTCAGATCTATTAGCTGATACGGTTGCAGGATTCACTTCATGGCTGACTGCGTAATTAACAAAGCCCTTATATCTTTTTTATCACATTTATTCAGCGAGCGCTGAAAGATTATCCTACTGATAGGAGAATAATTGAAGGCTCAGATATGAAAATCATAATATATGCTTATTTACGTGCCATGAGGGGATAACTGTGCCACTCACAGACCTTCGAAAAATTCCATTTATTCCTCAAGAGTTCTTTAAACGACTACTGTTGGGGGTGTCAAATCCATACTTGACACCTGCCTATCACCATCATTGTCGTACATGAATGTGTCAGCAGTCTGTCATGTTGTCATTGGCCACTAAGCATGTCTATAAACGTCCTACAATATGCCCTAACGATTTGCGAGGAAGTGTAACGTCCTATGGGAAAACCCACGAACATAAAATGCACACACAAGACCTATTGATCAAAGCCAAGTGTGTATGAAGAACATCATAAAGGAACAAAGAGAACGGAGCCGCGTGACATTGATTGAGGAAGACAGGAGTGCGTAGACTGTATTTCTTCAGAACTGCACGCTGAATTCCGCAGATGGAGTTCGGAGAATGTCAGCAGGGGATGAATTCCATTTAAATTCAATTTAACGTAACAGACAAAAGAAGTGGAAGCACAGAGAAACAGAACGAGATTGCGAGAGACAAATCATTACAAGCCTATTCAGACACTATTTCCTCACAAATGATGTGCTTATTGATTTGTATCCTCATTTAAAGTTCTAAAGTACCTTGTTTGATTATATAATGGGAGCCCAACAAGATTTTAAATCACTTTTGCCTGTACTTTTAAATCACATTAAATGGGTTGATTCACATTCATGAATTCACTTTGAATCATATTTAAAATCAGAAAAGCAGTTTTACAGAATATCATAATCACAGGAGGTGATATTTAGAAAGCCACCAAAGTTCAAGCAGTTTAATAAACAAATAGTTAATATTAAGTGACTCACATTTTAGACAATATTGAAAGTTGTCTGTTTTTGCTCCAACAATGAAAACAGTTTAAAACAAAGCCATAGCTAGACAAAGTAGTGGTGTTTTGTTTTTAAGTTAATACATTGTTTAAACAAGTTTGTTGAGTAAATAATTCAATGATTCATTTATGTATCTGAATCTGTGTTTTTGAAAAAAAAAAAAATAATAATTTCAGCAATTTATAAATGCATAGCAGTGTTAATTTCGTTAACAAAAACTATAACAAAAAAATGTTTGATGACAAGCTTTTTTCCCATGACTTAAACGAAACGTTGACGAGACGACAATAAGGTCAAAATGTGACAACTGTGACTATATCAATATGCAATATCATTGACAAAGATGAGACTAAAATGTATTTTAAAAAATAAAAACTATTCCAAAATCTCTTTTTATTTTCGTCAAAATAAGGAAAATGCATTATTGCAGACTGCTGTACATGTCTCTACTATGCAAGCCTTCATGGGTCACACTTTAATTTAAGGTCCAGCTCTCACTATTAACAAACCATTAACTATGACTTTTGCCTCATTAAACTCCTAATTTGCTGCTTATTAATAGTTAGTAAGGTAGTTGTTATGTTCACGTATTGAATAGGATAAGGGATGTATAGACCTATGTGAAAATTGGAATTAGTATTTTGAACAAATAGGTTGAATGAACGATTCTATGACTCACTTAAAAAGATCACTTTTTAAGTTTTTACTCACTTTTTACTCACTTATTGCAATATTTCTTTATACTTTTTAAGCACAAAAGCTTGTGTAGCACAGGCTCTGGGATGCGCATTCACAATGATACGTACTATTTAATAACGCTGAAAGGTCATGCGGAACGTGGGAGGAACTACAAACCCAGTGTTTACAAAGCGAACGCACAAAGACTAAGAACGTTTGTAAAAGCTGTTTACAAAAAAAATTACAATGATGTCCTCCTCTCAAGCTGTAGGAGAAAATAAGATGGAGTTTTTTGCAGCATACTCACAGGCGATGAACTTACACGTGATTCAAAGTAGTGATGGGAAGTTCGGATCATTTTACCAACTCTGAATCTTTTTTCGAGTCATTTCGTTCACTTTAGCAAAATATAATTAAAATGTTACATGTTACTTCCCTAACACATCTAATACCTGCACAAACGTTGATCAAATTACAAACAAGACAAAACTATAATGCTATGAGAAACAGAAAAGATTAATTCATTGTTTACCTGGGTCTTTAGTCTATGATTAGCTCACCTCACCTCTTATCTGACAAGTTTTCAGGTTTGAGTTGTTGATTCATCACGTGACAGCCCCATAAGATGAACGAATGAATAGAAAAACCCAAAGCCTCGAAACAGATGAGCTAATTCCAGTACAGAACCTAATAGGATGTTGCACATGCGCGACTGAACGAATCACTCCCCGAGACGACTCGTTCTTCCCATGTCACATTAAGGATTCATTCAAAATGAAAGAATCTGTTGCGATTTAGCTCAAAAAGGGAAATGTATATAAATAATTACAATTAATTATGATTAATTACAATTATTTATATCAGCTGCCAGTAGTAACTGTAGCAGAATTAATTTTCCATTAACTAATATGTTCGTCCAGCGAACATTCAGTATAATTTCATATCAACAAGAAATGATATTTTCTTGGCCAAATAAATAAATTTCTTAAAGTACTATTGCATTAGAGCATGTAGCTCGAATCGGAATCGTAAATAGACATTCATTTTGCAAGGCAGAAATCAGAATCAGAACTCATGTAATTTGTGCACAAGAGTTTTATTAACGAAGGACTAACACATAACTAATCTAAACAAACAAACAAATAAAATCACTCACACATGGGGGAAGGGTCAGTGAAAAGCCATTAGAGATACAAGAAAATGAATCTATGAAAAGAGTCAGTTAACCACCTGAGTGAAACCATCAGTGCTGTCTACAGCTTATACTAAACCTCTGTTTTGTTTAGTTAGATGTACGATACTTGCAAGAGCTGAGAGGGACCCAGCTGAAATCCTGTGATCTTTGGGGAATGGAAAGACAAGGCCGCAAGGCCTGGCGCATGTTTAGGGAAGTCCTGAAGAGTTCTAGCTCATCTTCTTAGGTTCTACAGCGAGTCACTCATGTGAGACGAGTGAATAAAATAAAAAGAAAATGCACAAACTTTGTGGTCGAGCCAAAGCTCTATGTTGGGGCCTGTCGGGCCCCCCGGGCAGGCCCTGTGCTGGCTCAGGCCCCCCGTGAGTTCTTCCACACGGGCAGCAATCGGAAGATTTTGCAGAAGAGAGAAGAGAGAGTCTCATGTGATGGTTTTAAGGTCTCTGGAGGTCTCAGGAGGTCCAGGAATCAATGGTGACTTTCACCTTTGGAGGAAAAGTTTACGACTCTTTGTCTGTGAGCATGGTATTTTGCATATATAATTTGATTGGGTGTTGATGCAAAACTACTAAGGATTTTTAAAACACTAATATGTTGCAAAGGTATCAACATATAATATACACCATCATTTAGATCATCAAAATACAAATTCAAAGAGACCAAACATGGCATAGGTAAGTTATACTACTAGTTATCTATCATAACAAATGCATATAGCAGTGCATAATGAAAAACACAAAATTACAGTGATACTATGCACAATGACCTGGGGCTATGTGTGATAGGAAGGTCAAAGATAGGTTTGTCTGTGAATGAATAAAAGTGGTCATTTCCTATAGCAGTATGTTTGTGTTTTAGAGAGATTTAAGTAGGGGAAGATTCTGTCTACATACTTGTAGGTCGTAAAGTTTATCTGATCTGGCCAAGGTATTCTGGTTGCCATGGTAACCAGGAGCCTGGTGGGCCACTGGAGATGTCCCGGCAGCCAGTGTTGTGGATTGAGTGAGGGGGTCTGTGATTATTTGTTAATTCAATGAAAAATTGATTTAGTAAATCGAATGAACAATTGTGTGTCTGATTGGCCCAAATGCTACAAATCGTTCAAGAATTACCCATTACTAATTCGTAGCACCATGGACACGCATACCAGAGCCTGTGCTACACAAGCTTTTGTGCTTAAAAAGTATACAAATTTTTATTTTTGGAAAAAAATGACCAATCGTTTCGCTAGATAAGACCCTTCTTCCTCGGCTGGGATCGTTTAGAGCAATTTGAAGCTGCATTTAAACTGCATTTCAGAAGTTCAAAATCGGGGCACCAATGAAGTCCATTATATGGAGAAAAATCCTGAAATCCTCAAAAACCATAATTTTTTAAGACTGAAGACAGAAAGACATGAACATGACAAGGGGGTGAGTAAATTATTTGTAAATTGTTGTTCTGGAAGTGGAGTTCACCTTTAAATATCTGCATACATCAAATGCTGCTCGGCCAAACAAATTAGAGTACTAGAACAATCCGATCCGATTCAGGGTCAGGCGTAGATTTCTGCCACGGTCAAAGTGTATTATGCCCAGTGATTTGGGATGTATTAATAATTCAGTGATGCGTTCGTCTCGTTTTCAAATGTGGTATTTCCTCTATCACACCGGTCAGACGGGTTAAGCAGTTGCAAGCAAATGCTTTTCTCTTCCATTTCAGCTAATTACAAACACTCCTACACACACACACCAACACATCCAGAAACACACATACACAAACTCTTCCCTTTAAACTAATGACAAACAAAGCAGCGAGGCTGCCAGCGGGTGGCCTTTCGTAAACAAAGCAGGACTGATTCTGAACGAACAAGTCCCACCTCACCACCAATGCTCAGTTAGCAGCCCTGAGGCTCAATTAGCACTGATCCTGTATTTATACACACACACACCTCATAGTCTGCAATTATAATATGCACAAATCATGCATCCTTTTTGTACCACAGTGTCACACTGCTTTACACAATTATCCATTCAGGTTCTTCAGAGAAACATATATTAGGTGCTGCTCGTGTACCGAATGAGAACACAGATGAGATTGACTGAAAAGCAATAACTAACTCCATCTCATATTCTGTAATATGTTAAATTGAAATTTATTACAGAATATTGTCCTTACTACCTTTCCGGGCCTTGAACATGGTAGTTGCATTTCCAGATACTATAGATCCCCATTATATCACTAGCCCTGGAAAACAAAGTGAAAATGGCTTGTTAGAACTAGAACAATGCATTGGCATGTCTGGAGAGAGTCATAAACCCTGCGATTAGCAGAATAGACCATTTGGCTGGTAAACCAGCAGATGGACACATGTAAGAGAGAGAAAGGAGGACACAAAAGAGTCCTCTCGCTTCGGATGGACAAAATCCAGCCTGCGGGTGAGCAGTGGGTGTGTGCAAGTGCTTACTCTCACACGATGATACAGACACACACACTCACGCACAGATCTCCAGCACGTCACTCCTGTAGGCAGGTCAGCGCCTGTCCATCTGTCTGACCTATTGGAGAGCATTGGAGGAGAGAGAGACCGCAGAGACAGGCAATTACACAGACGCAGAGCTTGACGGACAGCCGTGAAGGTCAGAATGCCTATCTGCAACACAAATGTGCAAAAAACACACACTCATCTAGAGTAAGGTTTGACGGTGCTATCTCAATTTAGGCAGAACTCTACTTCTCTAGAATGGTAGTAAAGATGTGGAGAGCCTGAATAGTGTGATATGAGTCAACGACGAATTCAAAAGTTTTATTTAAGCTAAGGTGACGTATAATGAAAATCAGACTTTTTCCGTGTGTAAGTGCTATAATCGGGTCTCTGGTGCATCTACCAACTCAGAAAATGTGAAAAAGAACAACCCAGTAACTGTTTTGGTAAGCCTTTCTTTGCAAGCTTATGAAAGTCGCTCAGATTTTACTCCCACCATGACGTAGAAATGGGATCTTATTATAATATTACCATTTTTTATTCTGAACTTTCCATTCATGGCATCGTTATTTTGTTTTTGCAAATGACAACAGTTTACCAGATCTAACGCCATGGTGAAAGTTCGAGCAAAGCATGCCAACTGTTCTATCGTTGGCTGCACAGACGAGCACTGTTTAGTGTCCCAGCCTCAGAGGAGACAAAAGAACAGTGGATTTCCTGATTTATTTAGTGTATATTGCACTGGTGCCACACAGATCTAATATAAACATTATTTCTTTCCCAGATGTTAACATAAACTTGTGTGTATTTGACTGTTTAAGCGCAATATGACATGAAAGAGAACTTAGTTTAGTACTTACATTCTGTGTGACAGCCACTTTCTGCGCACCTTCTTTCTGATGTGTGCTCTCAGAAAGCTATATATCAGAAGTTTAAACTAATACGGTTTAAAACACATTATTTCAGCATGACAGACACGATAGTCAAAACCAAACAGATGTTTTTTGGCAGCATATATCTGAGGTATGAGCTGTAAAGGCAAAGCCCTGTTTTGGAAAAAGGGGTGGGGAGCAATAGCTCATTTCCAATTAAAGAGACATGCACAAAAACAGCATGTTTCTGCTTCCACCTAAAATAGAAATTTTCAAAATTATAATAAATGATCCGTGGGGTATTTTGAGCTGAAACTTCGCAGACACATCTGGGGACACATGAGACTTATATCACGTATTGTAAAAAGGGGCATAATAGGTCTATTTTAATCATTACATTTAATGCAGTTTTGAAATGGATTTTTCAGGGCAAGCTTTTTGTACAAATGTCATTCATTATTAATTTTAAAATTATATTCAGTTTGTGAACTGCAACACCATATTACACTTTACCTATCATATTTCTTTCACATTAAAATATCACAAAGATTAAAATATCCAATATTTTAAGACACTTATTAACCCCTAAATGCATGACTGTTTCGCCAATCACTATTACATATTCGGGTCTTAACCTGTATATCCAGCACGGATGGATCTCTAACTGCTCCAATAGCAAAAAACTCTCTTGTTATTTTAAGAACAATTACAGAAGAATAAAATAAAGCGTATTTCGTTACCTTTTGAAACTTAGAAGAGTTCAATTTGAGCAGACGATTTTGCCATTGCCGTTATCGTCAGAGCATACTTCCACTGTACATTCAGCATCTGGCTCATATTCGCGATCTCAACCATATTCGCAAAAAAAAACTATCATTTTCAGTGACTTCAAAATCATTATTTTGATCGCTGGCAGCTTATTCTCCACATCCACCATCAAATAGCAGTGACATTTATATTTTATTGCATACAGCAATTGCTCTGCAGTAAACAGCAATTACGAATTTCTCAGTTTTCTCAGACTTCATATCTCGGAATTCTGATTTTATTTCTCAGAATTGCGAGTTTACATCACGCAATTCTGACTTTATTTTTCAGAATTGCAACTTTATATCTCGCAATTCTGACTTTATAACTCACAATTTTGAGTTTATATCTCACAATTCTGAGAAAAAAAGTCAGAACTGTGAGATAAGTCACAATAACCTTTTTTAAAAAAAAATGATTCAGTGGCGGAAACGGGCTTCCATACTCTAGCGACCCTATACCTTTTTTTTTACAAAAAAATAGACTATTATTTTGTATTTTATGATTTTTTTTTTTCTAGTTTCATTGTTCATAATGAATAGGAATACTAAGAAGGCTGATGTCCAACTTTAAAAAAGTGAAGGAGAGAGAGGGTAGTAAATTACGTCCCGGGTCGCTACAGACCCGAGGTACGCATTTAAGGGTTAATCTCGACAAACTGTCATCTCTATATCTTTTCCTGTTTCACCTCCCCCTCCAACCATGCATGTTGCTCCAAAAAAATATCAACATGAACTGTGAAATATAAAGTTTAATTCATTATAGTCATAGAAGGTGTGTATTCAGGTCATTATCTACGAACAGTACATATGTATTTTTGAAAAAATTAATAGATGCTGACAAAAATGAGTCCACATCAATGACTGGTAAAGGGTTTCTCTGATCTCTTGACCTGCGACTATTATGCTCAAGAAGGCTAATGGGCAATGAACGGCAGCTAATGTCTGTGCATTTGTGTGGGTGGGTGTGAAAAACATATATTTTTTGTGTATATGGATCGATAGAGATTAAAGAATAACGTTGAGCATTACAAACAGACCTGCTTTTTTGTGATTAATAGCTATGGTTTTCATCAGCAGCATAATTTCTCTGGCAATGAGGTGAACAGAGGGCAGTGCGGGCTAGTTTGGAGAATGTGGAAAATTGCTCTTTGGATAATTTTGCAGAAATGTGTCAGAAGTCATCAGTTTCATTCAATGAAATGCTGGCTGAAGGAGAAATTACTCAAAGGTCTCAGACTTTTAAAGGATGAAAGGAGCACTCTACAATCTATCGAATGACATCATAGACAAAACCAGTCAAAACCAAGCAGTTTTTGCCATTCTTTCAAAAATGTGACATTCAGTGATAGAGATGAATGGTGGCCAATGTACATTCTGGTCATTTAGACAAAAAATTTGATCCTTACATATATAAAGGCACAGGCAGTGAGAAAAAGGGCAAGGAGAAATCTCAAGTGGCATTTGCACAAAACTAAAAGTATTGATCTGAGTCTTCAGTTGGCAAGAAGAACCACCATTGGTTGCTGTACAAAACCTGTAACCTATAAATCAATACATCTATAATCTCAATTCATACTGACTATGAGTACGTGACTTAAAGCTAATTTAAATGCCATACCAGGTAGCTACTAGATTTCTAAATGAATGATGCTTATGCAACCATCTTACTTCCATAATTTGACTTGAAAAACAGGAAATTAAAGACAATTCAGGAAATTGGATCATTAGATCATTAAAGCGGCTGGAGATTATGAAAGAGGTTGAAGATATGGTTCTATCAGCTGAAAATGGAAGAAAATTTAGCTCAAATACAACATTTTATCTAAGGATTAAGAAGCAAACCGTTTTTTTATTTCTTTAGGAAAATAGGCACCGATGAATCATGCACATTATGATCATGAATGGACCAGAAATGCATATTATAAGAAATAAAATAGGGTCAACTTTGCTTTCATTGGCTCTATTATAAACTCTTAACCCCACAGTGAGATCATTAAATTGCCTTCTACTGTAGAACAAAAGAAAAAATCAGTTCAAATTACATGCATCTTTCTTACTGTGTCTTAAGTCTTTGCACTCATTTCACATTTTCTATCTCTAATCACTCACTATGATCGTTGCATTGACCTATTAGCCTGTGGCTCAGGCTGGAAAAAGTCAAAGTGGATGAAATGTTCACAGGTTTCACTGTAGTGACATGAACTACTGACCTTTCAAGTATAGTTTACTCCATTTAGATGCCCCTGACCCCCACCATGATGGACCTGCATACACCACTGTTAATTAAACAAGCTCTTGAATGTCACCGTGCTGCTTTCTGCATTGCAATGAAGGATGTTTCAAGCCCAGAAATTGACTGCTGTTGTCTGTCTAACTTAAAGTGAACTAAATATGTTCATTCTTCATTGTCTGGAATTGATTAGTGACTAATGGATGCATTGATTAATGGATTTTGTCACATCACTGAAGTGGAAAATCAACAAGGCAAATCTTTGTTCACCAGCGATTTAAAATGTCAGACTAAATAAAAAAAATGGGTGCTGAAATAAAAGGACAACCAAGAGGAAGAGTGTTATATTCAAGTGATAAGAGATCTCCAACCGTTTTACTGTTTGTATCACTCTGCCTCTGGTATCTCTCATAGCGAGTGTCATGGTGGACGCCCAAAACTACAATTTTATAAATAATTCTGTTTTTGTGTCACGGAATGTACTTTTAAAAGAATGTACTTGTTTAGCTTTCAAATATGCGGTTTGTTCATAAAGATAACGTCTATTTGAAAATTTGCTTTAATGTTTTCAGAGATGTGAGTGAGCGTTCTGCACTCATGAACCCACCGAGAGCAGCCTTACCTCGGCCAGATCTTCCCGAATTTGCTGCTGGCTCTGATGTCTCTATAGTGATTAAACATGAGATATAATTAGTTTTGGGTATTCTAATAGGCAGTCTTTGGCCTCTTTAAAGGGGTCATTGGATGCCCATTTTCCAAAAACAATATGATTCTTTAGGGTCTTAATGAGAAGTCTATAACATACTTTGGTTTAAATTTCTCTGTGGTAGTGTAAAACAACATCCTTTTTACCTTGTCAAAATCAGTCCTTTTCAAAGCGAGCTGTTTTAGTGCATCTGCCTTTAAATGCTAATGAGCTTTGCTCACCCCGCCCCTCTCTTCTGTGGGGTGACGAGCCATAAGGTTTACTTTAGCCGCATTTAGCCGTATTTAGTAACAAAAGGCAATTTGTAACAATGCACAAAAAACCCTTATACTCACTTCTGTTGTGGTGAAGCTAGATCACGAATGATTCACGCGAACATAGATACATTTATGTATATTGATTGTGCATTTCCTTCTAAAATGAAAGTAATGTTAATCCTCTGCATCTTCAGCGGCTCAGATGTCGGGAATAAATGACGACTGCTATGTTCATTATTACATTCAACAACAAAACACATCAATCGCTCAATCGGAGACATTCTTGTCTTCCCCCTGCACTGGACTCAAAACAATGGCAGACAGTTCATTTAGGGCGGGTCTAGGGTAAAACGGTCGTATCAATAAACTATTGTGGGAGTGGCCCACTGGGTGGATTTTTATCATTATAGGGTGGTTGTGTACACACACTGCTAACACACATTTGTGTTCAAACATTTAAAAGTGAGTTTTGCATCCAAAGACCCCTTTAATCTATTATTTGTTCCAGAGCAAATAGTTTTGGCTGAGGGCAAAATCTCATCACGTTATACTTTATGTAAATTTACTGCGTTCTCAGAATTACTCAAATGTATATTAATATACTTTCTCTAATAGGTCACTAAAGCCTTTGTTGAATTGTTTTCAGAAAATGTTGTTCTCTGCAGCAAAATGTCTTGCAGGTCAAGGGGGTTGAATAATTTTGATTGCAACTGTATATATATATATATATATATATATATATATGACCCTGTATATGTAAACCTGGACCACAAAACCAGTCTTAAGTAGCACGGCTATATTTGTAGCACACTTTGTATGAGTCAAAATGATTGATTTTTCTTTTAGGCCAAAAACCATTAGGATATTAAGTAAAGATCATGTTCCATGAAGATATTTTATAAATTTCCTACAACAAATATATCAAAACTTGTTGGGTAGTAATATGCATAGCTAAGAACTTCATTTGGACATCTTGGATTTGCTCAATATTTAGATTTGTTTGCACCCTCAGTTTCCAAATTTTTAAATAGTTGTATCTTGGCCAAATATTGTTCTATCCTAACAAACCATGCATCAGTGGGAAGCTTAAGAATTTTAAGATAACTGTTTTCCATTTTAATATATAAAATGTAAATCTTGCTGTGATGCAAAGCTAAATTTTCAGCATCATTACTCAAGCCTTCGTTGTCACTTGATCCTTCAGAAAGCATTCTAATACAATGATTTAAATAGAAAACTTATTTTGAAATGTAATAATATTTTACAATATTTTTTTTCCCTGTTTTCGATCACATAAATGCATCATTGGTGAGTATCTAAGACATGAAAACACTGCACATCAAAAACTTGTAGTGTAAATACATATGAATGAATACATTTGTAAAATCTGCATTTATAAAGTAACGTATAAATGCAAAATAGGGTTTAGATTAGTTGGATCACAAGACTGAGATTGCAGAACTCAAACTTAAACCACCATATATCATGTCCACCAATTCAAATAAAAGAGAAAATGATATGAGAGATGGCATTTTTCTCAGTGTTTTGGTATGTTTAAGGCAAGTGAACAACCTGAGATGTTTATTTAGAGCTCTCAACTGTATAACTTGTCTGAAATCACTGCCTAAAGCAGCTTCAATGCATGAGGGGGAAATAACTAGCTGAAAAATGGCATACAGTACATTAGCAAACTAAAAGGCCCCTAAAGTACAGTAACAAATACACACATCAGTATTTACTATAAAGGTTAGAATTTCCATTTTTGGTTCTGCTTGTTTTCAGGGACATTTGGTCCCCTAAAACCTGACACAAGCAAACCCACACATGTACACACACTTCCTTCACCCAGATTACTGCAGAAATACCATCAAATTGTGCTTTACTGTTCTGGACTGGGTTTGAGACAGACAAGATCTAATTATATGACAAGGGTCTGTGCAGAAATGTGCCCGCAGCAGTAGTGTTTCTCCATTTACTCGCTCCACCTCTGTCCCTCTGTACTCTCTCCTTCTCTCATCCTCCTTCATCGTCTCCTCGCATCCTTTATCGTCATTAGCTGAACTCTTTTTCTGTTCATTCACTCTGCTCTGCCCTTTATTTAAACACCAAACCATTTATCAGCTTCTCAACTGTCCCGACCTCTGAACTAGCTGCATGCAGCCTCTTGAGCGTCTGTAATAGTCTAAGATGATCGAAACGTTTATAGCAGTAATCAGTTTGTCTGACAACGTCATAGTGAATATCTTTATTATAAAGCCAGTTGGAATGCTGTAAATGTAAAGTTTGTAATTTATACTAAAACTAGTTAAAATACTTAAAATCTGTTTTTAATGAACCTTTTAATGAACGTTTAAAATATAGAAATAATTAAAATAAATAATTGTGAATTTGCTCTACACTGTAAAAAAAAACAATTTTAGTCAACTTAAAATAATTTGTAACCTGGCTCAAAAACTCAAAAAAAGCTTTTTAAAATTGAAATGTTAAATTATACTAAGTGACAACTTAGATATTTGAGTTGAATCAACTTAAAATTTTAAGGCAGCTGGGTTACTTACCCATCTGTTGAGTTTAAGTTTAATATCTAAGTTGTTACTTAGTACAACTTAACATTTCAAGTTGTCTACACTTATTTTAGTTGACTGAACTTAAAATTTTAAGGCAGCAGGGTAGCAAATTATTTTAAGCTGACTCAACAAATTGTGTTTTTTTTTTTTTACAGTGTATTTGTGTTTTTGTTACCAACAACAAGATGTATTATTATTATTATTATTTCATTTGACACATCTGTTGATAATTATAGTTGAAATAATGCAAGTGGATGATTATAATTTCAGCACTCACAAAAGCATAAAAAAGAAAAAGAAATCTAATTTACTTCTCTGTAACAAAAGGAAGGAATTACTGTTACAATTAACATGCAGAATTATTTTAATATATTTTAACATTTAAATGGCAGCATATGCTGCAAACACAATGAGGGAAGGCTCAATTCATTTAGCTCAGTCATTTTGAGATAATGTGTAAATTGATACTCTTTGAAACAACGGCCAAATAAAAGACATCAAAGAGCGCTAGCCAGGTGATGGCTCCTTTCTAATCATGAAGAAAGGCAGGATGGACTAATAGGAACTAAAGGACTAGTGCAACTAATGAGATCTCTAATTTACATAAGCACTGAATTAGCATCCTAAATATGAATAACAGGCTCTCAAACACAAACATGCTTTCCAGAGAAACTGCTTCAAAACATCTCAGAAGCTCTTGCAAGTATTTATGGCGGATTTTATAATCATCTTCTATCGTAAGTGTGAATGGGGAAGAATTAAGAAATGAGTCAACAATGATAAAAGTCCTCATCATGAACTTTATAACTCAAAGGCCCGATTTTACAGACAGGGCTTAGGTTAAGCCAGGATTAGGCCCTAGTTCAATTAGGACATTTAGGTAGCTTTAATAAATGTGACCCTGGACCACAAAACTAGTCTTAAGTAGTTCGGGTATATTTGTAGCCGTAGCCAAAAATGAACTCTGGGGTCAAAATGATAAATTTTTCTTTTATGCCAAAATCATTAGGATATTAAGTAAAGATTATGTTCCATGAATATATTTTGTAAATTTCCTACTGTAAATATATCAAAACTTAATTTTTGATTAGTAATATGCATTGCTAAGAACTTAATTTGGGCATTTTATTTATTTATTTATTTATTTATTTATTTATTTATTTATTTCATTTTTTATTTTTGCACCCTCAGATTCCAGATTTTCAAATAGTTGTATCTCGGCTAGATAAGTTTGTTAATCATAACAGATTTGCAGAAATTTATGATTACATCACATGCTCATCAATGGATCCTCTGCACTGAATGGGTGCCATCAGAATGGGAGACCAAACAGCTGATAAAAAAAACATCAGAATAATCCACAAGTAACTCCATCAATTATATAGTCAGTCAATAGTGCTTTCTCCAGTGAAAGGTCTCAGCTGAATTAGGAGAGAAATATGCACAGATCAACAACTGTTTATAAAACAAAATATTCCAAAGCAGTTCTAAAAAAAAAAAAAAAAAGTTAGTTGGATGGGAATCATGTGGTTTATTGTTATCTTTTCATCAGCTGTTTGGACTTTCATTCTGACGGCACCCATTAAGGATCCATTTGTGAGCAAGTGATGTAATGCTACATTTCTAGTAATTGCTACAATCTGCTCTGATGATGAAATATCTTGGATGGCCTGAATGTAAATTTTCAGCAGATTTTCATTTTTGGGTGAACTGTTCCTTTAACTTGACATTGTAACAAAGGATGTCAGTACTAGTATTTTCCAAATAGTCACTAAAACTATAATATTGAACATACAAAACAATCCAATTTCACACATAGAAACTTTTTAGAAGATTGTTATTTCAAATGAATTCATACAATGTGAATCATATGAAAATGTATGGCTTTTAGAAAAAAAAAAAAAAAAAGAAAAAGAAAGAAAAAGAAAAAAGAAAGCATTAAGCAGCTCACATGAATTATGAATTAGACACCAATTCACCAAAAAGTAAAACAGAGATTGTGTTGAAAATCACAAAAATGGACAAACTAAAATGGTATTATTTATTTGTTCAAGGCAGCCACTCGTTGTTTCAAGAATTTATGGGCATAATTTATTTTTTCGGTCACACTTTAGTTTAGGGACCGATTCTCACTATTAACTAACTATTAACTATGACTTTTGCCTCAATAAACTCCTAGTTTGCTGCTTATTATTAGTTAGTGAGATAGTTGTTAAGTTTAGGTATTACGTAGGATTAAGGGATGTAAAACAGTCATGAAGAATAAGAAATTAATATGTGCTTTATAATTACTAATAAATAACCAATATGTTAGTAATATACAGTGTTGTGAAAGTTACTTTGGAATTGTAATAGGTTAGCGATTACAAGTAAATCTATTGAAAACATAATAAGTAGTGTAAATATTGCAGTTAATTTTATTTTATAATTCAGTTAAATATTTTTAGTTATTACAGTCAGACTTTCAAAATCCTTCATCACTTGAATTTAGATTATAATGATTTGATTTTTAAGCCACCACAAAATCAGACTTTAGCACCTATTTTACTTTGAGATTGTTAAGGTTAAATACAGATTTTTAAATCATAACAAGATATAGTTTAATAGCTAAGATACTGTTTTTGAAACCAAATCTTGACATAGCTATGACAGGAAAAATTGGCATCTAACAATGCCTTGGAAAAACAACAGTTAATCTTAAAAAATAAAGCATATACATAAACCCAAATAGGAAATAAGTCAGTTATTAAAGGGGTGCTATTATGCTTTTTCACTTTTTGAACTTTTTAAGAACTACAACGAACAGCTCCTTTGGACTACAACGTTTGTTTTCCACATGCAATGATGTCATAATGCGGTCCATTAAAATATTATTAAATTGAATCTCGCCCATGGAAATTAAAATTGTTGGAGGGAGGGTAGGAAGAGGTGGGGGATTAGCCTAACTTTAGCGATACAGCGGGGAGAACTGCTTCAACGAGCCGCAGCACAGCAGGTATAAACACAAGCATTGACTAGAGTGGCCGCTTCAGAGCTGTAACGCGCCACAGATGTGTGCAGTACAGGGGGCTGAAACACGTGCCGAAGCTGCAATCTACTCCAGTTGCCACGTCGGAGCCGTAATGCACCGCAGATGTGTGCAGTGTGTGGTAAGAGATTTATTCATCATACAGTGTAGATAACTTCACTTATAACGCAAGTGCTTTTTAAAATGCATAAACTTGCACTAGAATAGGCTAGGCTGATCAGTGGTGATGGTCTTTGATAATGTTAGGCTGCTTTTAGCCTTATGCTGGAGCTGATTTCGGGCAATGAATCTAAGTATCCAAATAATTAAATACATTAGCACGATAATATCATGTAGTGGTGATCTCGCAGGCTGATGATTGGACCCAACACTACTGTAGCGTATATTTACTCACCCTCCATGCATCCTAGGTGTATATGACTTCCTTCTTTCAGAAGAATGCAATCGGAGTTATATTAAAAATTTATCCTGGCACTCCCAAGCTTTAGAAAGGCATAGACGGGTGTTTCTCCTCAGCAGTCCAAAACAAGTCCAATAATATGCATCCATCCATAATAAAAAGTGCCTCACACGGCTCTGGGGAGTTAATAAAGGCCTCCTGCAACGAATCGATGCGTTTTTGTAAGAAAAATATCCATATTTAAAATGTAAGAATCACTTTAATCTAGCTTGCGCTAATAGTTGTACATGATACTTGCTGTTTTGACAAGGGGCGTGGCAGTACTGAAACACCATCTTAGCTGTTCGCCATTAGCAACGCAGTGGGACAGCTAACCAATCACAAAACATTTAGTTTTTCAGAAGGCGGGCCTTCATTAAACCTGGAACTAATCAAGCCTTACGTGCCAGGCTGAGAGAAATGTATTGTTATAATGTAAATTATATTAAAAATAATGCAATTTTTGAACCACCAAGCATGAAAGAATGTTCTAGTACACCCCCAAAACAAAATCAAGAATTTGTAAAAGAGCATAATAGGACCCCTTTAAATAAACATGTGTCCCAAACTCCGGAAACATTGGCGTCTCATATTTTAGAGCAGTCAAATTGGGCAATTTGATAAAGAAATCAATCAAATCTGCAGGTGAAAATATTGTGATGTAACTCCCTTTGTAATCGTTAACATTTTCATAAGTAACTATAATTTCATTACACATTTTTTCTCAGGAACTGTAACAGATTACAGTTACATTTATTTTGTAATTAAATTCCACAATTCAATTACACGTACAGTTAGTTACTCCTCAACTAGCAGCTAGTTGAGAATTGGTCCCTAAACTAGAGTGTTACCTATTTTTCTTGTACAGTATACAGTCTTTTTTTTTTTTTTAAGATCATAAACAACTTTTAAGAAATGTGATTTTCTTTAGAGCATTTTCAAGTAAATTATTAGTGGTTAAGGCATCGTTTTGTTACAAAACAGATTTCAAGGTGTCTAGCAACAAATGGTGCTGGTAAAAGAAGGGTCACATCTCTGTGCCATTAGCATTCACACAAACACACGCTGAAAATGAGTTTGAATTGAGCTGAGTGCCTTGATCAAGACAGATGAAGGTAAACACAAATTCTATTTCTTTCCTCTGTGTCTGCTTCCTTTTGGGACTTGGCCTGATATTGTACTGCCTATAATTTGGTTGAACAGAGCTGTGGAAAACAGCAGCCCTGAATATTGTGTGCAACAGTTGCTGGCTGATTAAGGTCGCCAGAGGTGTTACATCAGAGGACATCACAGTGAGGAACTCTAATTCTCTGCCTGATTAGCTTCCAGTGCTTGCAGAAAGAAGATATATACAGAGATAAAGGAAGATAAGGAGCAGAGCATAACACCATCACCGGAAATAACACAGCGCTCATTTGTCGACATATTAGCATGAACAAAACATGGGGCACTACACCTTTGTGTGTGTTTTCTAAGTGTTTTTAACCTAATTTCATTCCTCGCATGTGCGTTAATCTTTCCTTTAGAGGATTGCCGAAGATCTTATTGTTTTCTTTGTGTCTGAAAACACACATTCTCTACATAATAAATGGCATTGCTTGAGGCTGCATTCTGAACAGCTAAAATAATAAGAAGCCTGAGGATGTGCAATACAAAAGCAAGAAAACAAATGTGTAAATATGGTAAACTAAAAACAGTTTTCTCTAGGCATGCATTAATGTAAAGTTGGTTTATTGCTTTTTAGAGGACATAGCTGATAGATTGCTAACATATCAAGTCACACACCTGAATAAATAAAAGAAAATTCAAAGGAGAAAAAAAAGAAATGATGCAACAAAGGTTGCTGGTGTAAGAAAAAAAAAAAAGTAAGATCAGGTGTGTTTCTACTAACACAGAAACTTTTTTTTTTTAATTATTTTTCTTCACTTGTCAGGATGGCACAGTTGCCCTTGCAAGCAAATTTCCTATTTCCCTGACAATAGCCTTTTTTGTCAGAATACTAGTTTTCCCGGAGGAAATGTAAATTTCCGTTTCACAAACATGCTTCATTTTAATCCTGTCCGGTTTTTTTTTCCCCTCTCACACAACCTCAGTAAAAATTACCTTCTGTTTTTAGACTGTCCTCTGAGAAATCTAATCATGTCTAGATGGCAGTGTCTGTGAGTGTGGTATATTTTTTTCCCCCCAAAATCCTTCTCCTTTATTTCAACCTTCATTAAATTCCTTAACTAAAGTTAATGCTTTCTTGCGCTGCCTGGTGAACATTGACTTTAAGAGTTCCTGCAAACTTTGTTGAAGTACCGCTGGCATCCAAGATAAAAGATTAAAGGAATAAGGAGAGTCAGTTCCCAGACACGTCTCATAATGGTGGTTGTGAAGCTGCAACGGCATCAGCCATGATCCTCGTCTTCATTTATTCCTTCTTTCAGATTTTATACATACTGCTATAATTAACTCATTATACATGCAAGTCTCGTCTCTGCCTGTTTGCAAACAAACACAATTTTACTTCTAGTTTTACTTCTAAAGTTTTCCCTTACAATCACTGCGACTGAACCTCACTGTGCTTTTTTGTTATTGCAAAACTTTGCATAGCCTTCCTAAGATCTGAATATTAAAGATTCATGGGTAAAGTTTATTTTTAATAACATGCCTGAGCAACTGAAAGAATATTCACATTGTTACCATTTCACAACAGACTGTTTTGTGAATTGCTCTAAACATGCTGCAAGTTTTTCACAGTATCTTTTATTAACATACGGCAGTGCCACTTTGAGGCAATGCAGGTTAGTACATTTATTTTTTAATCTTACAGTGTGTTTGTAATAAACGCCAAAACAGTGTTTAACACTATTAAGGAACTAAGCGTATCATCATTGTAGTGATGGCTCATTCTTGAACGATTTGTTCATTTTGAACGAATCTTTCATGTGACTCATGACGAGTCGTCTCGGGGAGTGATTCGTTCAGTCGTGCATGCGCAACACCCTATTAGGTTCTGTACTGGAATTAGTTCACCTGTTTCGAGTCTTCAGGTTTTTGGATTTGTTTGTTCATCTTATGGGGCTGTCACGTGATGAACAAACGACTCGAACTCGAAGACTCGAGAGATGAACTAATCAATTCTTTTTCCGGCTCATACTGCGTTGGTTGAGCTTACTGGTCTGTCACATGATGAACGAACGACTCAAACCCGAAATCTTGTCAGATAAGAGGTGAGGTGAGCTTATCATATATTAAAGACCCAGGTAAACAATGAATTAATCTTTTCTGTTTATTATAGCATCATAGTTTTGTCTTGTTTATAGTGTGATCAATGTTTTTGTAAGCAGTAGATGTGTTAGGGAGGTAACAGTAACACTTTTATTATATTTTGCTAAAATGAACGAAATGATCTCCGCAGTAGTGATGCGCCCATTTGCCCCTGACATTTCCCCCGACATTTCACTCTCTATGTGTTTTTCATGTCTGTAAGGCAATTATACACAGAGTTTCGAAGTTTCGCCCTCAAGTTCACCAAGACCGAAATGGCAAAAAGCGCATTCTGTTTGCTTTAATTATTTTACAAAAGCACAATGTTCCGTTGTTATTGTGAGTTCAATAACGTAGAGTATTTACAGATTCAAAAGATGTATTACTTGATTGATGAAAAATGACAGAGTATTTTAAGTGACCACACCGGCGCCTCCATCTGTCATGCAATGAGCGTGCTACTATTCAGCTTCCACACCCCACACAGACACTTGAATAGTGCACATTTTACTAGGTTAACATTAGATTGAGCGGGCGTGTAAAGTTGCTACTACATACAATTTTCAGATGAAAAGCCATATTTGAGGTCGATGAACGGAAGGTGAGCGTTTGGATGTCCTGCCTGATGTACTGTATTACCACATAATGATCTGTCTATTATGGAACAACTAATACAATTTTGGTCAACTAAGCCTCTTCTCATTGATTAATGGTTAGTCGACTAATAGGGGGCAGCCTAGAAATTATATCCGATGGAACCTCACACTAATGTGGTGACTAAACTTTAAATTCTCACTTCAGTTTTTACAGTTTTTGTCACATTTTAGTAGCAATCTGCAGTCAGAGCACATAACCTTCTGGTTGAGTAAGTACATTGTTACAGATTTCCTCTGTTAATAACAGTAACTCAAACACAGTTTATAAAACTAATCACGTCCGAAGAGTGCTAATGATAAGAATATCGCTTTCAGTAAATGAGGTCAATAGACCCAGTGGAATGAATAGCACTAACACACTCCATTTCCAACATTTACGTTCTTAAACCTAATTATATCTCTAACACTAATTGTATTCCTTTAGATGTATTAGTTTAGTTTAAAGTTATCAAAGTGTATGATTTTGTCTTTTTTGAGTCATAATGTGCACTGACAGAATAATGAGCGCGGACTTCAAAGACCTTTTTCAGTTTTGATGCAAGACATCTTCACTCAGGAGATTTAAGCAAGACACATCTGAAAGTGAAAGAGGATACCTTCAGTTTTAATAAGGACCTCAAGGACAAAAGCACCGACAATAAAGCCAACAGCATCGTAACGATAGCATCAGACAAATAGCGCTGTCACTAATTAGAACAAGCCCTCGTTGCTTTCATTTTTGAAGAGGACACGAGGAATGACATGAATGAGGGCTTCTGCATAAGTGTTGTTCAGGGGATCCTCTCCAGCAAACAAAAGAAGATATTTCAGACAGCATTTTTCAATGGAGAATGAGAGTGGCAAGCAATTACAGCTCAAAGAGCTACATACGGAGACCACCTTAATTAGCTGACCCACGGACCACATGCAGACACAGACTACACTAATGACAGCAAAAAGTCTAGAGGTCCTTCAAAGACCTTCCCATTTTACAAAGGTGCTGTTTTATGAACCACATCACACGATAAAAACATAAACTAACTGTATGAAATAAAGTCAAAAGCTGACCAAACAGACTAACGCAAAATGGACTAATCACAAAGTAAACAACTCACTCACTTAGATAAAACCGCTTTTAGTCATGCCCAAAACAAAGTGAAATTGCAATGTAAAAGGATAGTTCACTCAAACATGAAGTGACATTTATTTACTCTGATGTCATTCCAAACCTATATGACTTGGTATTATGAAACACAAAAGAAGATATTTGAAGAACTTATGTGATCTGATGGCTGTCATATATGATTTGGGCTCTGTAAACATGAGTTGATCCACCTAAGTTTCACGTTTGCAGTTATCGTACTGCGTCAGAGAAATAGTTTTAAATAAATGGAGATGTATGCATTAGTTTTACACTAATTTTATTTCTTTATTTCTTTTTTGCCCATTTTCCACAAGTTGATATGATTCTTTAGGGTCTTAATGAAAAGTCTATAATATACTTTGGCTAAAAATTCTCAATGGTAGTGTAAAACAACACCCTTTTTACCTTCTCAAAATTTAGCTCTGCAAAAATCATCCCATTCTGGTCAAGGCTGCTTTAAATGTTAATTAGCTCTGCTCGTCCTGCCCCTCTCTTCTCTCTGTGGAGTGACGAGCCCGTTTACTTTAGCCGCATTTAGCCGCGTTTAGCCGCTAAACTTGCTAACTAGCACATTATTAGGAAAGGCGATTGTAAAGATTCATTAAAAAAACCCTTATACTCACTTCTGCTGTAAGTGAAGCTGGATCACGAATGATTCGCGCAAACGTAGACAGATACATGTAGATCGGGAGATGCATTCTCTTCACAAACAAACGTAATCCACTGCATCTTCAGCAGCTCAGATGTCGGGAGTAAATGACGACCACTACGTTCATTATTACATCCAGCAACACAACACCTTAATTGCTCAATTCTTGTCTAACTTACATCCCTACTCTGGCATCAAAACATGGAGGTTGGACTGTTACAACTGATCTAAGGTAAGATGCTCATGTCAATCAGCTATCATGGGAGCAGCCTCTGTCAGTGTGATGCCACACCGACAGGCATCTGAGAATGGCTTGATTTGAAAAAGGGAATATTATTGTAACGGAGAGTGAGTGACGAGAGACGAGCGGATCCACATGCAAGCTTTTATTAAAGGGACGAGACAGATACATGGTCGAACTGGCAGGGTCAAACAACATAGCAGACAGGGATATCGTAGGCGAAGCACAATCGGAGTCTGTGAGTCAGGCGTGGGTCGAACAGGAGCGAACGGGAGCAATACAGATAATCCAGAGAGAGTAAACGATAGTCCAGGCGAGAAGTCAAAACACGGGAACGAGGAAACTAGGAACTCGGGAAACTAGGGAACGCTAACAACACAACAATACAATCTAACAATCCGTGGTTGCAAGGGGACAGACCGGGGCTTTTATAGCGCCGCTGATTGGTCGCGGGTGAAGTGTAATGGCTGATGGGGAATGTAGTCCGGGGTGTAGTGCAACAGTCTGTGCGTGAAAGGGCGAGAGTGACATCTGGCGGTGAGCGGACAGCGGGACACCGACCAGATTCGTGACAATTATTTTTTACAGATTAATTAAAAACCACTTCATGGATTTTTATCATTATAGGGTAGATTTGTACATACACTGCCAACACACATTAATGTTCAAACAACATGTAAAAGTGAACTTAGCATATGATGAACCCTTTCAATATTACTATTTAATAAATAATGTTTTATAAAAATAATAGCATTTAACAATAGTATTAGTGTTCATGATTGTGATTATTTTTTGATTGTTCTGCCATTAGATGCAGACAAGAGACTATTACATTAAAAGAGAATGAGACTACAGAGACCTCAATCCTGTTGTAAGTAAGGAAGTTATTTTTACTTTTAATAACACCTTGTAAGACATAGCCAACAAATGCACTGCACAGCGCTGTCCTAGGAAATCACCCTTAACAGATGAAAGGATAGTATGACAAATATATCACTTTCCGCAGCGGACATTCAGACTGAGCTGAAGAATGAATGCAGGTAATCACACTCGCTCAGTCCTTCTCTCTCATAACACTCTACTACACATAATACACACTGTTTTGCAGTAATACAATAAGCTTTCAATGAAACAACTTAACGTTACTTCGTTACTAGTTCTAACGTGACATTCTCGAATTATTAATGGAGGCTTCAGCTCAGCTGTTCAACTGTCAAACTTGGATGTGAATCCATGACAGAAGGAAATAATTATGATCTTTTTAAAAGACACTCTGTTGTTGTTTCTTATGTATTTACACACTCATATAGTCGAACTGTTGTATAAATGCAATATCACACCCGTAGCCTTGAGATATGGCTATATATCGGCACTCTCTCACTACCTACGGCCGAATTACAGCCGTGCCGATATACAGCCATATCTCCTGGCTACTCGTATGATATTGCTCATGTGCTATCAAAATGTTTCTGAAGACAGTCTGTTCTCTTCAAAAATACATTCATATAAAAACACCCGTGCTGCATTTTGATTTTGAAACGTGCAGTGCTCATGTTTATTCAATAAACCTAAAGCCTTTTGGAAAATCTATTTGTGGCGGTGAGTTTTGATATTGTGGCGGGCTGCCACAAATAAATCAATGTATGGGAAACACTGATAAACAACATATTCAGGACTACTAGTCAAGTCCTCTTCAGTGCACTGTCGACAAATTCTCTGTGGTTTGTAAAACCAAATTGTATTATGCCGCTGCTCGCCAACATTGTCTGTTGCCAAAATGAAAATGACTAATGTCTCCGTGCAGCACACAAGAAGCATGCGTATGTGTGTATATGTATATATATATATATATATATATATATACCCACATGCAGTACATACATAAATACATACACGCAGTAAGTATATAAAATATACAATTTCCAGTTTTCAGCAAGCTACACATTTAAAGCTACGCTTCTGGTCATCATTACACTATAACCTGTCATCTATATTTGATTGATACATGTACAATAGGTGTAATTCAGAGCATCATTTTTGCCTGAAAGCAATCTAAATATTTCAAGCGAGGTAATGTAATACATTTTTTTGCTCCCAGGTTTCCATGTTCACACAAACATCTTGATTGAGTCAACTGAAGCAAATACTCCATTCCCAGAGGAAAAAGTGGGATATTAATAATCCATGTGTATCATGTGTTTAAATGCTACAGCAGTGCTTGTTTTTGAAAGATAACCAGCATTTACTAGCATAATATCACATCAAACCTGTACCCGTTGTTCGAATTTTGTAAAAAAAAACACCAGGCCTGCACACTTTACAAGTTAAATGACAGTTTTCATTACAGAAATGAATGTCTTCAAAACATGTTTTTTTTTTTTTAATGTGTGTCTCTCTCTCCTACTCACGTCTCCGTTCTTTGCTTTCCCCCCGTCGTTCTCCACCACCCCCCACCTCCGCACCTTCACCGACGACGGGACCACTTGCTAATTAGCCTCACCTCAGATGCCTCACTGTGTTTAGGGGTGTGTTCAGTGCTATCTTCAGCGCTAATGTGTGTGTTTACCTTAACCACATGGACGCCATAGTGTCTGCGTGATGACAGGAGCTTTACTCAACTTTATTAAAGGGATTGAAAGGGATGATTGCCAACCGAAGCTGAAGGAAATTAAAAAAAGGAAGCCAGCAAACTGGGGTGAAGATTACGATGTCGTCATCGATTAATCCCAGCTGACCCGTCAGATCATCATTGCACATGATCCCTGATTTTGTCTTTCCTGCACCGAAGTGTGATTCACCAGCGGAGATGAGTAATATACCACAAACAAAATAGCTGATGAAAACCTATTAGCCAAACAACATGCAGTCAGGACAGAAAGTCCCACATTAGATTGCAGAGCAAATGTTGATTTTCTTCTGAGAGGAATCTCCTAGTAATTTCGTTAGTTTCCTTTGGTTTCAGATGACGTTTCAACGATGAGCGTCGCACACCAATTATCCTTAATAACCAGGCAATGTGCAAGGTAAATACTTGAGGTGTGATTGATTATTGGGTTAAAAAGTCTTAAAAAGCTGAAGCAAAATTTGATTGGTACATGTACATTTTTGAGGAAGATACCTTGAAAAAGCCCTGTTTTCTCAATGAATAAGCTTGCATTAGAAGTTGTACAGTTACATATTTTAACCACAATTTGCATCACTAAATTAAAATTGTGTGTTTAGTCAATTTTTAATTTTTGACATTAAGGGAATCCCGGGTATCAAGACTTATAACGTAAATGATGTGAAATTTGTGATAGAAAACCCATGAGAGATTTACGTTATTTAAAAAATTCACATAGTTTTATACATATTTTGGACTCCATTAGGGGGGCTCCATTATTCTGATATTGTCAAATGGTTGCACTAGGTGAGCTACTACCAATACCTGTTGCTATTTTTACTGCAAAAAAATACTAATACGATACTACATTGTGCGCCTTTTGGTTGTAATTTTTAGTCGAAGGGCAACAAGAGAATCAATAAGTCTTCACTGCTTTCCGACGATGAGAAGAGGAGCAAAGAACGAGAGATACCTGTGAACAAATAAAGCTTCCTAAAGACCTGCGTCTTTGTTCTCTCCACATTAGACCTGATGCCTTTAAGGCTTTTAGTAGACCACAGCTACTGAAAGAGCTTACAAACGGCAGAGACAAGAAACGCTAGACGCCATCCTAGCAGGATGTAAACATGCCAACGCTTGTCATGACGCTGCAACCACTGAAGGAGTTTCTCAGCGCGGATTTCACTCGATATCCGGGGGCGTTCAGACTCCTTGTGGGGAAAAATCAATGGTGCAGAATTTGGTTTAAGCTTATGCTCATATCCCTTACCACCTGTAAGCTCTTTCAGTAGTTGTGGCCATCATATCAGTATTTTATTTTCTGAGTTGTGTTGCAGTAGCATAGCAACAGGAAGCACCAACAGCTCACGGAGTGCAACCATTTGATGTCGTTGAAATAATGGTGCCCCGCATAGCCCAAAATATGTATGAAACGATGTGGATCCATACTATTTAAGTCAACAGCTACTGTTTGGTTACACACATTTTTCAAAATATCATCTTTTGTGTTGAACATACAGGTTTGGAACTTGAGAACGTGAACAACATGTGAGCTATCCCTTTAGGGTACAAAGCAGATTTTGCTAGTTCAAGTAGCTCAAGAGTCTATCAAAAATTAAATGTGATCACATTCCACTTATCTCTTACTGACTTAAGCCATTATTACTGTAAAGGTTTGAGAACCAAATTAAACAACAAGCATTAGTTGATTACATGTGTCTTTAGAGCACTTGATGATTATATCCTTTCCTCATGGAATTCAAGTCGAGCTATTACAGGCTTGAGGAGAATAGAGAAGAAATAAGCTTTCACTAAGAGTTAGCTTTGCCACTACAGCACTCTGCCAGGAAAGCTAATTACTGACGAGAAGGTAAGACTCCGTAAAAGGACCTTGGGGAACAAATTGGTCGAGAGAAACTAGTAATTTAATGTGGATTTCTCCGGAAGAAAGAACAGTTAAAACATTAATTGCTTAAGTATAATCAGACCCACCGGCATGGACATTTTTCCAGAGAAAACACTGCAAAGAAACAAAATTGCTTTTATCTATTTGAAAAAATGTTTTTGTTTTTTTTTGTTTTGTTTTGTTAAGATTTAAGATCTATCTATCTATCTATCTATCTGATAAAACTGTATCTGTTTAAACTCAAATGAAATTCAAATGTGGTTAATTATTCCTCTCTGAAGTGGAGGTTGTTTGAAAGTGAATCATTTATATGGAGGTTCAGGTCTAATTCTGCCTCTTCATCACTGTGTCCTTCAACAGAGTGTTTAGATGTTGCTCTAGGGTGGCTGTTAGTGTACTGATGAAAGATGAAGATGATGTTTTCAAACTATCACCAAAGTCCCTTTAAGGTTCACTTGGCAGCAATATTTATAATGCCTCTGCATAACTGTTGGTTGAAATTACATTTTTAAATTAGGAATGTAAAATTAAAACAATGGCATCATGAATTATAATTTTTATAATATGTTGTTTTACAATTTCTAGAGTGGAGTGTCTCTGCATAATAAATCTCTTGCTAAAGCACTATTTAATAATACTAATGTGTGTTAGTTTACCTGATGATTTGAGAAAAAATAGGCCTCTAAATGAAATAATGATAAAATTGACTAGATGTGTCTGGCAGTATATCTAATTAAATGGACATAAATGAAAAATGAAGCACGTTCACACTGCTGTAGGACTTATTTGCTTCCAGTAGAAAGTTTGACAGCATGATCAGTGACTGCTCATAAAGACTCTAAATGATCAGAGATGTTGGCTTGAACTTAAGCAACCTGAAATGCATCAATTAATTAGATTGGAAATTACTCTGGTGCTTAAATTTCCATAATCAATTTACCCTTCGCAAAACCCCGCCCCCTTTACTTACTGTTGCTACGTCCGACAAGCCATGGCTCTCTCACACATCATGTTCTCACCAGTGATGGGAATAATGGCGTTATAAATAAACAGCGTTACTAACGGCAGTACTTTTTTCACTAACAAGTAACCAAACGAATTACTGTTTCTGCCTTTACAATGCTGTTTCCATTACTGATAATAAAATGCAGCATTACTCTAATTTTTGCATTGCGTTCTTATTCTGAGGTAAATTCTGGCTTATTAGTCTCAGCGGATCTTCTTCCAGAAACGAAAAGTAGCCGAGATGAACTTGATGACTGTTCACGTTTGTTTACGGAGGTAATGTGGGTGTTTACCTACATGTCCAAGTGTTAGTGATGCGCGGATGGCGGTTATATCCGCGGGCGCTGCGGATAATCCGCGGGTCGGGTGGGTCGGGTAATGAAAAATTGCATTCTGATTATTTGCGGGTGGGTCGCGGGTGGATGAGATAAATCAATAATGACGCAAATATTGAATATATTTTCTAACATATGAACCTGTTTTAAATACTTAAGTAGGGTAATATGCAGTGGTGTAGTACAGAACCTTTGCCTATACCCACTTCTAAATCCCCTCTGATGCGCATCATTCAGTAGTGTCATGCATTAGCCAAAATCATGTGAATAAATGCAAATATTCGCTCAAAACACCCAGCAAAGACGGTAAGGACCCTGGCGCCGGCTTCCTTTGAAATATGTTTGATAATTGCGCCTGATGCGTCCGCGCCCGCTCCGTCCGCACCAGCACCATATTTGCTGCCTGTTCATACGCGAGAGCATGTCAAGAGAGGCACGCCGAGTATTAAAATAAAATTATTATTGATTACTAATTTGAATCAGTACATTATAACGAAAACAATACATTAAAATGTAAAGAATTAGATTTTTACCACTAGAAATTTCTTAAACGGGGTGAACCCCTGTAAACTTTTGTCCAAGGATCCAGTAGGTGTTCAAACACCCAACCGATTTCATCAGAGATTGCGGAGAGTCACGTCCAGATGTCAGTTAACGTTATTCTTTTTAGCGTGGCTTTGGCTTAAAAGCACAAGTATTTAAGCTTGTATAAGTGTGCAGGGATGTGCAGGTCAGCTGAATCTGCTGTTAAAAATGAACCATCCATTCATGATATCATCATGCAAAACTAAGAATTAGAATAATTGTAAATGACGATCGGGTGCGGTTATCTAAATCAGAGAAAAATACAGGTGCGGGTGGGTGGCGGGCGGACAATTTATTTGAAGCTGCGGATTCGGGTGACGTTTGAGCTCATCTCTACCGCGTGTCTTACACGGATGTTGCGTTATCATACAGATTACCTTATCAAAGAATATTTGTTTTTGACATGGCTTACTTAGTTTAAAAGTAGACATTTCAAGGTTTCTATACATATATTTCTCATGTCTGTGAGCAGAGATTCAGGATGTTTTATCTGTGTGTCTGTGAAGAGAGGTGAAATAGACAGAGAAGGCAGAGAGCACACCCTGTTTATTGTCTTTATTTTACAAAAACACATTGTTTTCTTGTTATGATGTTTTTCATGTCTGCGGGTTGAAGCAGCCCTAATAATGTGATATTTAGCCTCTGGAAGGTATCTCTCACACAGTGTTGGGCAGTAGCGTCGCTACAAGTAGTGACGCTACTAGCTTAACTACATTTCTCAGTAGCGTGGTGGTAGCGCCGCTGTTTTCTGAATCAAATAGCTTTTCAGTAGCTAAGCTCTTATTTTGATCAAGTAGTGCGGTAGCGTCAACAAAAGCTAAGAGCTATATATTTTTCTATACTTTAAGCTCAAATCGGAAATATAACTGCTACGGATCACTGATCCTGGGTCAGTAAGCGACGTCACCGCCACTAAACCTCCTGACGCCATTGGCTCATTAAACTGTCAGTCAAACCATATTAATCCTCCCGCCTTTCTCGTGAATGAAGTGCGGCGCGCAGTTTGAAGCATCTCAGCGTGTTTGCAGACTTGAGGTAAATAAAGAAGTGTTGACTGAAAAAGTACATGTTTTCTGTATTTATAATACAGCACTGTATTTATAAAGGCTAATGGTTTTTTTGCATTCGAGGAGATGAGAAAAGTGTGTCTTAGTCTAGCATTTGTTGTCGAGACAACCAAATTGCTTATGTGAAGCGCTGAATCTTTATATTTTAGCTAAACGTCAGAAAAAAACTGAACGCCCACGTAGCAACAGAAAACTGTATAATCTGCAATGCAAACGCGTGAATGCAATGCACGTACTGCCTCTGTTGTAGCGGTATTGAGAAAAAAAACTTAGTACTTGAACTAGGGGTGGGCGCCTTGATTTTAGTCTTTGAAGCAGGCTAGTGCTCTGGGAAGATCTCAAACTCAGAAGAACGAGATGGGGAGTGGGTGGGTGTGGGTTGTCAAATTCATGGCGAAAGGCAAAATGTTTCGGTTCGTTCTTAGCAAAAAACAAACAAACAAACAAACAAACAAAAAACGATCAGGTTCCATAGCGAAATAAGAATTAAACAGTGTTCTAGTCTAAACGAATTATAATAATCTTTGCTAATATTCTTGACACTTCAAACTGCTTTGGACTTTGCAGTATCGAATTATGCCTTTACTATGACCAAAATGCCGAAATATGCTATTCAGCTGTTTGATCGCGCACTATCACTGCAGCCTGTTCATTTGAAAAATAACCCAAAAGTTACACTAGTCAATTTAAATAGTGTGTGTTACGTGCAGTTCAGCGTGAACACCGGTCCCGTGGCACATTTTTGCTCATCATGATATTTTCCGTCGACGTGCATGAAGTACAAAGCTTACCCAATGCATAATATTTTCGCTTCAAATACATTGCAGATATGGAAACATTTGTATTTGTGGCGAGAGAGGTAGTCTACATAAGCCCAACTTTACTTTCAGTTTCGCTTTAAATTTGTTTTGGATTGTTTAGGCAAATTTATTTATTTATTTATTTATTTTTTCATCCTCGTTCGGTTCTGAATACAGTTAAAGTTAAAGGATTTGTTGTGGAGTGAGGGAAATAATGTCGGAACATTATAACATTACGCTGTAGGCCTGTTCATTTCAGAATATAATAAAATGTGACTTATAGGCCTAGCCGCCGTGACCTGTCGGGTTTAATTTTTCCTCTCAAAGACGTACAGTTTATGTTAGCATGTTTTTTTTTTTTTAAATTTAGCTTTGCTTCCCAGATAGTAACAGGGTCTGAGCCAAATCTGACTTACATTTGGCACTTGTTTTTTATTCACAGTCTTGTATTCATGAAATCAATTACTATCTTTAAAAAAATATGAGATAAACCCAGCCCTGTACATTATACTGATTTTTGTTGCCAAATTGCTTTGGAAGAGTGGCTGAATAAACAATTAAACTGGACTTTTATGCCTGTATGACTGACAATTTAATTGATCACTGAGAGAGCACTGACTTGGTATGATGTTGGTTCAATAGAAAAATGAAAATGTAAAAAATAGCTTAGATGTAGTAAACTACTTTTGCCATGTTGCTGTAGCTTAGCTTGCTACATTACCCAAGGCTGTAGCTTTAGTGTAGTTAAGCTTCATTTAATGAAGAGTAACTGTTAGCTTAGCTCACTACATTTTCCAAGTAGCTTGCCCAACACTGCTCTCACATTTTCCCACAGCAACATTAAAACAGTATAGATTAGTGTACAATTTTTTGTTCATTAACCATATTTACTATCCAGGGCATCCAAGTTATTTGACATTTTTGAACATTTAAAAAAAACAGTAACAACTCAGTTGTTACTTTCCATGGTAATTATTTACTTTAATAATGACGTAACTCAGTTACTGTTTGTGAGAAGTAACTATTAACTATAACTAATTACTTTTTTAAAGTAACATGCCCAACACTGGTTCTCATGCAGTGAAAAATACATTGTAGAGCAAAGAGGAAATTCAAAATTTAAAAACTTTTTGTACCAGTAGCGCCACAGTTCAAGCAGCACGTGAACTGATCACCTCTTCTTCTTTAACAGTTATAGCAAGAAATAAACATGAATGAACATCAGAAGGTATCTTGCTTCAACCATGGAAAGACATCAGTATACAACATTTTTCAAGTTCAAGCCCATCGACGTTTATCTACTCTTCTGTCTGTTCTCTTTTTAGGACAGAATGGCAGATTCTGTGTTATGATTGGTCAGATCATCTACCAATCTGTCAATTTTTTTTTTTTTTTTTACTTAAGGTTATATTATCAATATTTAGGTTTTTGGTAAACTGAAGTCTCTCATCTTTCATTCAATCTCATGTTTTTACAAACCTTTTTTGACACTCTTTTACATGAAATTACAACAGTCATTTGAGCTTTTAAGCTTTTTAAAATATGACAAGCTTGTTTTATTTAGCAAATTTCAAGTTAATAAACTTGTTCACAAATTAGATGGATCTGGTTTAGACTGGATATGTGAATCCGAATAACTGAAAAGACTATTTGTCAATGAATCAGACATAACTTCTCTCGTGAATTATTTAAGAACAGCAAGGGTCAAGATTTTCAGTTAATAACAACTTAACCTTGAAATGTGTTTCACAGAAGAAAGCAGTCCTACAAGTTTGAAAGAACAGGAATATGAGTAAATGACAGAATATCTCATAAGGAGCAAAAATCACAATTTTATACTAAAGACGGTTTGAAAGAGAGAGAAACTCATACGTCAGTGCCACTTCCACTGTATTCCTTAAAAAAAGTGTTTAGATAATCACAATACAATTGCTGCTGACCCACAGAGATGGTTTTGTAGCCATTGCCTGTCGTGCTGCACCAATTTCAGCCTCCCAAATAGTGTGACATGATCACAGCTGTTGAGGTACTTGTGATACTCCAGACAGAATGACTTCTGTAAAATTGGAACCACACAATTCCAACTGAAGAGGAACTTTCAATTTATTAAATGTTCCTGTGAACTTTCAGTTAGACTACAATGTTACACTAGATATGTGTACACTAGACACTTTGTATCAATTTATCACATCCGTGCTGAATAAAAGTATTCATTTCTTTTAAAAATGAAAGAAAAAAAATACAGACCCCAAAGTTTTGAACAGTAGTGTACACTGTAAAAAACTATTTGTTAATTCAACTTAAAATAATGTTACCTGGCTGCCTTAACATTTTATGTTTAGTCAACTTGAAATGTTAATTTGTACTAAGTGACAACTTAGACATGAGAGTTGATTCAACTTAAAATTTTAAGGCAGCTGGGTAACTTACCCAGTTTTTAAATTTAACAACCCAATTTTTTTGTTAAGTCAACTCAAATATCTAAGTTGTCACTTAGTACAATTTAACATTTCAAGTTGACTAAACTTATTTGAGTTGACTGAACTGGTAACAAATTATTTTAAGTTGACTCAACAAATTGTGTTTTTATTTTGTTGTTTTGTACAGTGTACAGTATATTCTTACAAAAGATTTCTATTTAGAATAAATGCTGTTTTTTAAACGTTTTATTCATCAAAGTATCCTAAAAAAAAGTATCACAGGTTCCAAAAGAATAAAAAATAAATAAAAGCATCACAACTGTTTCCAACATTGATAATAATCAGCATATTAAAATGATTTCTGAAAGATCATGTGACACTGAAGACTGGAGTAATGATGCTGAAAATTCAGCTTTGCATCAAAGGAATAAATTATATTTTTTAAGTACATTAAAATAGAAAACTGGTGTTTTGAATTGCAATAATATTTCACACTATTACTGTTTTTTCAGGGTTTTTCCCCTGTAGATTTCTTTAAGAAACATTAAAATCTTACTGATCCCAAACTTTTGAACGACAGTGTATAGGATCAGCACTTGCCATAACATGCAAATAACAATCAGCTTATTGTAACTGGTCAGAATTTCATTTTGGTGCATTTACACCACTATGCTAAATGCATTTCTCCCCACATTAACTGTTTAACGTTGTGTGAGATAACATGCTAATTCTTCTGTGATTTTGCATACTAATTATGCCATATTTCTGCTAATGTAAATAAAGACATGCTGCTTGCTGAGCACAGGGTAATGGATACATTTGTGTGCATGCATGTATTTGTGTGCGTGGCAGGACATAAATGAAAGATGACATATTATTCCTCCAGAGGATGACAAGATGGTCACATTAACACAGGAAGAGGCAGCGTCCGTGTGACTTAGTGTCAGGCAGGAGGGTGAGAGAGAGACAGACAGATGAAAAGAGGGGGAGAGATGCATATCTAAGGCAGAAGGTTATCTCACAGATTCCTGGAATGAGCCAAGACATTTGCCTCTAGCCACGAATTTGACATTACGATGGTTAGAGCTTAGGGTTGTGTGTTTTCACTTACATGTATATGTTTACAACAGTCATATGAAATCACAACCAGTGGTGAATGATAAGATCAAACCAAGTGGAAACCAAGTGATGGAGCTTTTCATACAACTTGCTTTACATTTTTGAGACATTTTTACATTGATGTCTGCCTAAATGGTCTTAAAGAGATAGTTCACCCAAAAATGAAAACTCTGTCAATAATTTCTCACCATCATGTCGTTCCAAACCCGTAAACCTTAGTTCATCTTCGGAACACAAATTAAGATATTTTTGATGAAATCCAAGAGCTTTCTGACCCTGAATAGACAGCAATGCAACTGAAACGTTCATGGACCAGAAAGGTAGTAAGGACATCATTAAAACAGTTTATGTGACATCAGTGATTCAACCTTAATGTTATAAAGCTGGAAGAATATGTTTTGTGCGGAAAGAAAACTACAAATTCTTCTCTTCCCTGTCAGTCACAAGAGTGCATTCACAACAGTACCACAAAGCATACCTCTGGTTAGATGTTAAATATCTTATAAAGATGTGTAATCAAAGTCAATGTGTAATTAAAAAATAATTCGCCTTTCAAGGTAAAGTCTCATGGAATTCAAAAGTACCCAAATCAGTTCAAAAGCAGCTCTTGATCAAGTGCTGGCACATAAAGTGAGTTTTGTTGCATTTTAATGTTTGTTTGCTCCAGTGCTTGACCTTCAGTCAGGCGCATTATGCTCTGCATGTTCTAAATGCTGTCTACATCCATAAAACCTTCCCCTCTGGACAGACATGTGCAGAGAAAAGTCCACCTGTCAGTCTTTATCTTCATCATGCATCATTTATGAGCATAAACTGATTCAATTCATGTGAAAGGACATATAAAATAGATGAGCTGCCCAAGCATAAAAGGATGAGAATCCAGAGGACACAGGTGGAGAGATGCAAATACAAAACTATTTTACAATACAATACAAAAACTCTTCAAAATGCACACGTGCCAACGGTGGTCTGATATGGGTTTCAGAAGTGGGTGTGTCAAAATGGCTCGATAGCGCCACTTATAAAATTTCAACGAAAAATTTAAATTCGGTAGACGCATGTAACACGCTAATACTTGCAAAAAGTCCCCCATTACGAAGTCCGAAAGCCAACAGGAAGTTTCTCAGCAAGTTTTGTGCCATGTTCAAGCGTTGTATTTAAACAAACTCCTCCAAAAGAGTTAAACAGATGAGCACCAAATTTGGTCAATGTAATCTAAAGCTCTTTGTGATGTTAAATTCCGAAGATCTTGAGTTTTCGTTGAAGGGCGTATCCGTGGCGGCCTGACAAACTTCGATATTTCATCATGAAAAAGGAAGTTGTAATTCAGCCATACAATGTCCGATCTGCACCAAAATTCATGTTTATGCCCATGACCATATTCAGTTATAGTCATAGTGCTACCTGCTGAGATGCTGAGAATTCAGATTTGCATCACAGGAATAAATTTTATTTTAAAGAATATCAAAATAGAAAACCACAATTTTAAATTGCAATAATATTTCGTAATATTTCTTGCATTTTTATTTAGATAAACACATCCTTGTTTAGTAGAAAACAATTAAAAAAAAAACTTTAAAAATCTTAGTGATCCCAAACTTTTGAACAGCAGTGTACATACTTCTTAAATGAAAAGAGAGTGTAATTAAATGTAGATATTGATTGTTTTTTATGTATGAATAATTTGTCCTATTTAGATATAATTCAAACCTAATAGCTTGAATAGAAATATCCACATATGAATGCTAGTTCGTATTCAGTGTCATGTCATGTTTCCCTTGACTTTCCTATGAAATTAAAAGGTTAAATATATCATAAAAGTGATTCATTTGCATGCATTTGAAAACACTGTAGGCTGAGCAGTTCCTCATTAAGCTTTGCAATCAAGGTTATAATATTTCTAAAGATGTGCATTCATCTACAACTCATCAAAACTTCATTCCTAAAGAGCCATCGTGGGTGTCACTTTCCATAATGAGCAAGAGAATGCAGAAATCAGCATTCATAAATGCATTAAAAATTCAGCCCAAGAGGCTTCATGATCTAAACCCTCACTGCCAAACACCTAATAGCCCTTTACTTCTCCTTGGTGGCATGTCTTGTTCTTCCTGTCTGTCTGGTAGATAGTAATGCATCAAATTAGGAAGGGATTATGGGAAACGGCCATAGTTTAATCTTATAATGCCTCTCCAGTGTCCACGCAGTTCTTGGCTGTACTACAGCGAAGAAAACTGTACACGATCGATTGACAGAAAAGAAAAGCCCTTTTTAGGGTTTCTTTGGAACTTATTATTTCAAAATAGTATAAAATATTGAATCTCTTTCATTCTGCTGATCTATAATTGATCGTACAGGGAATACTCAATGTTTACATCCATACTTGAGTCTTTTTACACTGAATTTCCCAGCATGCCCTGGCTTTAATACAGCTCCCTGAAAAAGAGAAATTCAACAGCAGGACCATGTGTTTAAGTAAAAAGCCACGAGATGCCATTTTACAGCGATTTTACCTCGGGTAAGGGGCATTCTGATGCAAGTGAAGAGTAAATTTATTATTAATAATTATACAAATAAATAATTCTTTCTCACTTCTTACTGTAGGCTGTTTACAGTTGCTAAGCAACAAAGCCCCTTAGCGCATTAATATAAAATGAGTGATCACAGTAGCGCTGTTTGTCTAGATTCACAGTATTCATAAAACAGTAGCCAAAAAGTTTGATTGCCTGTTACTTCTTGCGAGATTCTGAAGCACACTGTAAAAAAACAACAACAACAAAAAAAGCGCTACCCAGCGCTGAGTTAGTGTAACCCAATGTTGGGTAGTCTGTGCCAAACCAGCTGGATACATTTGACAGTGGTATTTCTGTGTTCTGTCCTGAGAGAAAACTTGATTGATAGGAAATGTTCTGAATGAAATTAAGGTTTGTATTACATTCTATTCCTATCAAATTATTATTGTTTAAATAGGAAAATATCTGTAGTCTCACATTTTTCATTTTTTTTGTTTCTTCTGTTTGTATGTCACAGCTAACGTCTGCTTGGAACGCTAGCGACGCAGTGGTCTGGTAAAGCTGTTTTTGATCTAACTTTATAAACATGAATATAAGATAAGTCCTGCTGCTGTCATGTCCTAAAACATTTACTAAATGTTTTTGAATATTTTATTAGCAGGGTTGCCAGGTTTTCACAACAAAACCCACCCAATTGCTACTCAAAACTAGTCCAAAATTTGCATCCAATTGCATTTCGAAGGGGTCCCCTAGTAAAAAACGCATTCTGGGGGGGTAAAATACACGTTTTTTGGGGGGGTTCCCCTTGTACAGTTCACATTCCTGGGGCTAAATATAACGTTGATGGGGTCGCTTAAATCCACAGACATGAAAAACAATCCGCGGCAAGTCTAAAAGCAGCCCAATTCCACAGGAAAATTGCGGACTTGGAAAAATATATATATATATGAGCCATATATATATATATATATGCAATTGCAAATGGGTTAATGTATAAAACCCAAAAAGCTGGGTTACAATAACTCAACATTTGTTCTGTCCAATATTTACCCATTTAATAACCCAGAAATGGCTGTTTATAACCCCAACATTTTTACAGTGCATTGTGAATATATGATGAAAACTGTTATAGATCTAACATTAAATGTAATTTTATGGTATTATTTACAGAGTAAAAATGTCACTGTTAAAAAAAATAAAAAACGAAAATGTACTGGTAAATACAGTGTATAATTTACAGTGACAAAACATAAATTGTCATTCCCACACTCTAAAAATTTGTTAAAAACAATCCAACTTGCATTATTTGGCAACCCAGCACTGAGTAAATACTGGACAGAACACATGCTGGGTTATTTTGACCCAGCTGTTTGGGTTAAATGTTTTTACCCAGCATGCTGGGTTGTTTTATTTAAGTCAACTATTGTTTAAAAAATATTATACTGCTGGCTTAAAATGGGCTGGAATTTAAAAATCAAACAGAATTAGAGGCAACAGCAATAATCAAAAAATTAACATTAACGGACATTAACCCACGGACAAAAACATAAGACAAATTGAATTTATTTGGGTGAATACAGCATAGTTTACAACATTACATACATTTAAACTCATTTAACAAGCATTTTTGAAATAAAAAATGTAACATTTAAAAGTGGCATTTTAATTTAAGTGTATTCAGCCATATTCTATAATCACTTTTCACCAAAATAGTGCTAATTCTCATGCCGGTGTGTCTGTGAAATCTTAGCCAGTGAAGGGCTGGTGTTCGCCGGAGGATCTATGAACCTCAGACTGCCATCTCGCGTTTCACTCGTAGCTGACGTGACTGACTCCATAACCTGCCCATAAACAAACAGTACTGAAATTAGAGAACATATTTTAACATCAAATTAAATTAAACTCAGCGTCATAATAAATAAAATCAATTCATATTATGCAAGGCAAAAGATGTTTCCATCATGTGAATTGACCACTGCTGGCGCAGCTGACATCTTGTCTTCGTATGTTGCGTTGCGTAAAATATAATTTACAGCACAGTAAAGACTTTATAAATTAAATAAAATGCATACAAACCTTAATTTCGCTAAAAGCGTACCAAATCAGTGGCGCATAGAACCGCTCTCTCCTGCAGAGGACACAAGCAGTTTTTTTTTTTTTTTTATTGAAATAACTACTAAGTGTATTATAAAGGTATAAAACAGACATTAGAATTTCAATAGGTCAGCAAATAAACATATTATTAGTTAATGAAATACAGGTTTTTACTGTAAATTCATTTTAACACAGCATTTTTACAAAACCTAAAATGTTGCTACCATATTTTTAAAGATAAAGCGCTGGCAAGCACAGCTGCCATTTTTCACTGTAAATTTCACAGATTTTCTTTTTACAGTGTAGTAAATTTTACACTGCAAGTCACAGCATAATGGATGTAACACATATGGAATACCTTTATCAAGTGTCAATAGTGTAAAGATAGTGTAAAGCTCACACAGAAGTCACTTTCCCAGACCAAGCAGCTTTCTGTTCTGTGAATTTGCGTGACAAACTCTTGATCATGGAGAGCTGACTGGATTCTACCAGTTAAATTTCACTGAGCAACAGTAAATGTGACCACACTTTTACTCAAAGAGTATGTGATTTCACTGGGAATCATCTAGTCAGAGTCTAGAGTGCTATCCATTTTATACTAAAAAAACCTTTAACAGCTTTCTGGCACAAGGTGGTCTTGACAAGGCCTTTATTGTAGCTTATGATCATGTCTATAATATTTCACAAGGTTTCAAATAAGATATTCGTGTAAAGACTTTAAATGTGCAGTCACTTTTGTCAAAGCCTGCCAATCAAACTCCCACAGGTATCAAAAATAGGCTATGCCTGGATTCTGCCTTTCACAGCATTTGAACTTAATTACCCATCTGTGCCGATTATGCCGAACAGGCCACTTAGATGTCAGTCGTCCAGACTGCAATCTCAGGTTCTCTTGATTCTGTACAGCTCCAATATGACTTCTAATCGCCATGATCCTTGGCATGAAATTAAAAATCTCGAGACAAAGACATGGGCCGTGGAACATGTCTGGAGCTGAATGTTAATGCAAAAGAAGTGACTAGCCATGACTCAGAGAAATGGAAATAAATGGTAGCAATCTCCATCACAACAATACAGGTAGAAAGAGACAACGATGAAGCGATTGTACCGTTCGGTGATCTTAAAACCAGCAGGAATCAGGGGAATAGATTCAAGGCTGTAAAAGGCTTTCGACCGACCGGTGGGATAAGACTGTCTTCAGAGAGTGAAGTGAGGGCCAGAGGCCAGGGAGCAAAGGGATTTAATGACTGACCTGAGCCACCTCTTTCTTTCTGTCTATCTCTTCTTCTTTTGAACAGCTATCTGTCTTGTCCTTGAATCTGACATGCTGGTTGGATGGATTTACCAACCGATGGCTGTCAGCGAGGGAGGGACGTTTCCAGAATAAAAAGCCCATGCCTCAGGGAGACGTACGACACTGTGGCCATGACCCTCTTTCCAGGAGCGGATTTTAGTGCTGCATGCAAACCAGTGGCCTTGTGACGTCCTGCACGTCCACTTTGCCAGGAAGCTTGAGGAATCTGTGTGCTACTGGGAAAAGATGACATGAACACACTGAGATCTGTTGTATGTGCTGAATTATAAACCAGATACTGTATGAAACAGACTCAAAAGTTTAATTGGATGAGCCATGTTCGCAAATGAGGTTTCTTCGAAATTGGAGTGGGCTGAAAATGATAAACCAATCAGTATGTTTTACCATGTATGACAAAAAGTGTTTTGGATTTTCTTATATATAATATAATAATAATCATAGTTTAATTTACAGCTGTTATTGCAAATTTTCTTGTAAAGAAAAAAAAATATAATAAATTATTTGTTTACAATTATTTTAAAATGAAATGCCAAGTTTTGTCATGAAACACTAGATGGTATAGGCTGATGGGTCGTTAACACAAACTGATAATATTCACAGCATTAAACTACCTGGAACAAGCTGATTGGTTCATACGTTTCATACGCAGCCAATGAGCTTGCTGCTTTACATATATATAAAGTAACACATTTAAAATGTATTTTATACTAAGTATAGTTCAAGTCTACTACTGACGCATCGCTCGAACTTGTTTACTTTAGCTGCATTTAGCCACGTTTAGCCGCTAAACTTCCTAACTACGACGTTATAAGGAAAGGCGATCGCAAAGATTCATAAAAAACGCTTATACACACTTCTGCTGTAGGTGAAGCTGGATCACGAATGATTCGCGCGAACATAGACGGATATATGTAGATCGGGAGGTGCATTCCATTCACAAACAAATGTAATCTACTGCATCTTCAGTGGCTCAGATGTCGGGAGTAAATGACGACCACTATGTTCATTATTACATCCAACAACACAACACCTTAATCGCTCAATTGGAGATATTCTTGTCTAACTTACATCCCTGCTTCGGCATCGAAACAAGGAAAGTTACTGGACTGTGACAGCTGGTCTGAGGTAAGAGCTCATGTCAATCAAACAAGTTTGCATCCGATGACCCCTTTAATATTAAGGCTAAAATATGTTTTAATGTCACTATTGATGAGGATTGTATGATCTTTAAATAATATTGGTCTTTAAATGCAAAATATTTAAAGTGTACCTAAAGTATCAGATATACTTAAGTATATTTTTAGTTGGACTTCAGCACTACTTCCACACAATTAAAGTGCATTAAGTGTAAAATACAGTATACCAATACTTTAAATATACCAGTTTATTATACTAAAAGTACAATTTCTATTAAATACATAATATGTAAATGTATTTGTAGTATACTTAGCATGAACTAAATGTATTTTAAATGCATTTTAGTAAATTTATTTTTCACTAGGTTATACAAGTCAAACGTTTTTGAACAGTAACATTTTTAATGTTTTTTACTGTCTCTTCTACTCACCAATCCTGCATTTATGTGATTCAAAATACAGCAAAAGCTGTAACTTCTTGAATTATTTTTAATATTTAAAATAACTGTTTTCTGTTTGAATATATTATAAAATTTAATCTATTCCTGTGATTTCAAAGCTGAATTTTTAGCATCATTACTCCAGTCACATGATCCTTCAAGAATCATTCTAATATTCTGGTTTGCTGCTCCAAAAAACATTTATTATTATTATTATTATTATTATTATTATTATATTGAAAACAGCGGAGTATACTTTTTTTCAGATTTCTTCAATGAATAGAAGAATCATTTGTAACATTATATTTAAAGTATCCTTGCCTAATAAAAGTATTAATTTCTTTAAATACTATAGAATATAGTATTATATAGTATATAGTAGAATATAGTACCCCAGTTCCCACTTCCTTCCTCCCTGAATCTTGAACTTTGTTACATATATACAATTTCCTTAAACCATCCTGGCGACCCAGGGTTTGAAAATCACTGATCTTTAACAACAACAATAATAGATCTATTCCACCAAAACCAAATACATTAATATTGTTATGCTAAAATCTTCTGAGAGTTGTCATGATAGAAATAACAATTTGTATAAATAATAAATGTAAAAAATTATACTTTTAAAACTACAGATTTAAATTGATTAACATAAATATACATTTTAAAATGCATAATTTTTTGAATTGGGGTCATTAAAAATATTGGCAGGGAGAAACGTCTAGGTTACGTACGTAACCCTCGTTCCCTGAAGGAGGGAACGGAGACATTACATATGGGAACTCGCTTGAGTGACCAATCACCTCTGAGCTTTATAGAAAAGGCCAATGAAATTGGCGAGTGGAGCTTGCACGCAACGCCACTCCCCCGTACATACGGGTATATAAGATGGCGGCGTGCATCCACTCATTCAGGTTTTTGCTGAGGAGCCGAGCCGCAGCCCGGCGTCAGCGCAGCCTAGGGTTGTGGCAAGGGGATGTAACGTCTCCGTTCCCTCCTTCAGGGAACGAGGGTTAAGTACGTAACCTAGACGTTCCCCTTCAGTCGTTTTACTACGACGTTACATATGGGAACAGACCCATGGAAAAGGCCACAACCCTAAGGCCGCGTTATGCAAGAGACCAAGTGCTGACAGGCGGACGTGTCAGCAGTGGAGACAATACGTAACCTTCCCAACACCCTAGAGGCCAATAGAGGGGGCCCCATAGGGGTGCCAGTTACACTGAAGCATGGGTTGGGGGGGGGGCGGAGCACATGTGGTTTAGGCATGTGGAATAAAGAAATTGAATATATCTATTCTGGTTATAGATATATGAGGGAAAACACAGCCTTCTGGCTGACTGTGGAAAAATACTGAGACATGTTGCCACAACCTTCGGGGCGAAGGAAACCCAGTCGGAGCACAGTCGCGGACTACTCCGCATCTAGTCCTGACTGCGGGGCATGGAGGACCCAGAGTTCACCGGAGGGAACATACTGGGAAATAGCGCACGGATCCCGTGGGAATGGCGCAGCAAGCCGACACCTGCCGACCTCCCGCAGATTACCTGATGTTTACCTTAACACACGGGAGGACACGGGCTCGACGCGGAGATCATAGAATCTCGCGAAGGTGTTAGGTGTCGCCCAGCCCGCAGCTCTGCAGATGTCTGCTAGGAGGAGGCAACACTCCGAGTGGAGTGAGCTCGAACTCCTAGGGGGCACGGCTCCCCCTGGCCTTCATATACCAGGGAGATGGCATCTACCACCCAATGGGCCAACCATTTCCCTTCTGCTGTCCTCCGAAACAGACAAAGAGCTGCTCGGAGCGTCTGAAGCTCCGGGTGCGGTCCACGTATATTCGTAAGGCACGAACGGGACACAGCAACGCTAAGGCCGGGTCTGCCTCCTCCGGGGGCAGAGCTTGCAGGTTCACCACCTGATCCCGAAAGGGTGTGGTGGGAACCTTGGGCACATAGCCGGGCCAGGGTCTCAGAACAACGTGAGATTCAGCCGGCCCAAACTCCAGGCACAATTCGTTGACAGAGAAGGCTTGTAGGTCCCCAACCCTCTTGATGGAGGCGAGCGCGGTCAGGAGCGCTGTCTTAAGCGACAGGAACTTAAGCTCGACTGAAACCAGCGGCTCGAAGGGAGATCCCCGCAGGCCCCGAAGGGCGACGGAGAGATCCCAAGAGGGTACGAGGTGTGGTCTAGGGGGGTTAACCCTTCTCGCACCTCTGAGGAACCTCACGACCAGTTGATGCTTCCCAATGGATGCTCCGTCGACTGCATCGTGATATGCCGCAATGGCAGCGACATACACTTTGAGAGTTGAAGGGAACAGCCTACGCTCCAACTTCTCTTGCAGAAAGGAAAGCACCACTGCAATCGGACATCTCTGTGGGTCCTCCCCATGGGAGGCACACCAGTCAACGAAGAGACCCCACCTCAGTGCATAGGCCTGCCTCGTAGAGGGAGCTCTAGCCTGAGTGATAGTCTCTGTGGAAGGCCGGAGAGGTCTACCGTGTCCCGTCCACACATGCAGGTTCCACAGATCGGGACGTGGGTGCCAGATTGTGCCCATCCCCTGAGAAAGAAGGTCCTTCCTCAAGGGGATCTTCCAGGGAGGGGCTGTCGCGAGGAGCGTGAGGTCTACAAACCAGGTCCGGGTGGGCCAGTACGGCGCAACCAGCAGAACCTGCTCCCCATCCTCCCTGATCTTGTACAGAGTCTGTGCAAGGAGGCTCACTGGGGGAAAGGCGTACTTGGGCCCTGGAGGCCAGCTGTGTGCCAGTGCGTCCCTGCCGAGGGGAGCCTCGCTGAGGGAGTAATAGAGCTGGCAGTGGGAGGATTCTGGGGAGGCAAACAGATCTATCTGGGCCTCGCCGAATCGACTCCAAATCAGCTGGACTGTCTGGGGGTGGAGTCGCCATTCTCCAGGATGGGTGGGCTGCCGTGAGAGCTGATCGGCTGCACGGTTGAGCTCTCCTGGTATGTGAACGGCACGCAGCGACTTCAGCCGCGTCTGACTCCACAGGAGCAGATGGCGGGCGAGTTGCGACATACGACGGGAGCGTAGACCACCCTGACGGTTAATGTACGCTACGGTCGCAGTATTGTCTGTACGGACAAGCACATGCTTGTGGCGGAGCATCGGAAGAAAGCGACGCAGCGCCAGAAGCACGGCTAGCAACTCTAGGCAGTTGATGTGCCAAAGCAGTCGAGGTCCTGTCCAGGAGCCCGAAGCTGCTTGCCCGTTGCATACAGCATCCCAACCCGTGGTGGAGGCATCTGTGTGGACCACAACATGCCTTGAGACCTGTCCTAAGGGGACTCCGGCCCGTAGGAAGGCAGGGTCTGACCACGGGCTGAATAGGCGGCAACACTGCGGGGAAACGCCAATCCGGAGTGTGCCACGGTGCCATGCCCATCTCGGGACTCGATCGTGTAACCAGCGCTGAAGCGGTCTCATATGAAGCAGGCCGAGCGGCGTTACTGCAGCTGCGGCTGTCATATGCCCCAGGAGCCTCTGAAAAGTTTTGAGAGGGACCGCTGTCTTGTGCCTGAATAGTTTCAGACAGTTCAGCACTGACTGCATGTGCTCGTCGGTGAGGCAGGCTGTCATGTTGACTGAGTCCAGCTCCATGCCGAGCAAAGAGATCCTCTGCACTGGGGAGAGTTTGCTCTTCTCTCGGTTGACCCGAAGGCCCAGATGGCTGAGGTGTCGGAGCACCAGGTCCCTGTGTTCGCACAACAGATCTCGCGAGTGAGCCATGATGAGCCAGTCGTCGAGATAGTTGAGAATGCGAATGCCCTTCCGCCACAGAGGGTTCAGGGCGCCCTCCGCGACCTTCGTAAAGACGCGGGGGGACAGGGACAGGCCAAATGGGAGCACCTTGTACTGATACGCTCGACCCTCGAAGGCAAACCGTAGAAAGGGTCTGTGACGAGGCAATATCGAGGCGTGAAAGTAGGCGTCCTTCAGGTCTATGGCTGCAAACCAATCCTGGTGTCGAACGCACGAAAGAATGCGTTTCGAAGTGAGCATTTTGAACGGCAGCCTGAGAAGGGACCGATTCAACACTCGAAGATCCAGGATTGGCTGTAACCCACCGCTCTTCTTGGGCACGATGAAGTAGGAGCTGTAAAACCCCGACTTCATCTCGGCTGGAAGGACAGGCTCGATTGCGTCTTTCGCCAGTAAGACTGCAATCTCCGCACGCAGGACAGAGACATCCGTGTCCGAGCGGACAGAAGTGAAAAGGACGCCCCTGAACTTCGGCGGACGCCTGGCGAACTGAATCGCATAGCTGAGACGTACCGTCCGGATCAGCCACCAGGCCCCCAGCCTGGCCGCAAGTGGGATCAACGGAGCGTTGACCGACGTGACCGCGGTGGGGCAGCCTGCGGGAAGGGGAAGGGGACTGATCCCAGAAGGATGAACGTCCTGGAGAAAAGTCTGGCCGCACTGGGCAGCACCTACCTTCTTCCCAGGTTCCCGCGCTGGCGAATGTGGGCTCCGAGTCCGAACCCGAGGAGGCATAGCGTCGCTCAGGAACAGATCCCGGGGCACTTGACCCAGAGATGTGGAAAATTGCTCTTTCTGTGAGTGGGTGGGTACCGTCGACCTGTAGGTCCTCCGGGAGTGGGGGCACAGATGTTGTCGTCCCCCGAAGAGCAGCTTCCACCATCTCTGGGTTGCCCGTGTCAGGGACGCCTCGCTGACCTGCGAGTCTTGGTGGCTGACCCCTGAGCAGCGGGCGGCGCCGCTCCCCTGCGGCGGCCACGACGTCTGGAGGCGAGAGCCGCATCGTGGGCCTCAGCCGGAGACGGAGCAGGTTGTTCCTGCTTCTTGGGGGCCGCAGGGGGGCGCCCTCGGCGACGAGCAGGCTGAGGCTGGGCACCCGGGGACTTCCTGACGGTGTCACGACGGGGCAACCGCACACTCAACCTGAGGGACCCCCGCGTAACCCTTGGCCGCCCCGCCATCAAGGGTAGCGAGAGGTGAGGAGGCAGAGCGCGAACGAGCCGAATAAGGGGCCCGTCACGCCCTGACCAACTCATCGTGCACCTCCGGGAAGAAAGGCACTGGGGCGAGCGCGGCGGTGCCGCAGACCTCGTCCCCAGAAACCAATCGTCCAACCTCGAAGGATCGGGCGGAGGCACCTTGGGGACCTCCAACCCGATCTCCTTGGTGGCCCGGAGGAGCATAGCCGACAGTTCGGCGTCCGCCTCGGACGGGGCAGCGACCGTGGAGGGGCGCTGCTCCGCCAAAACGTCCGCTTCATCTGCCGACCGTTCCCCCTCTGATGCTGAGATAGACATTCTCTCCTCCGGGGGAGCACCAAAAGAGACGCTGGGCCCGCTTTTAGACGGGGGAGCAGTCTGTTTGGGCATCACCATGGGACCACGCGGTGGAGCGGAAGCCCGCGGGGTTTTACCCGGCGGAACATTCTGCACCGTCTCCTGGAGGTCCCCCAAGCGCCTCGCCGTAGCACCCGTAAAGCTTTTACGGCTCGACGACGAGGGGAGCCGTCTCACAAACGAGAGGCGGGACCTCAACGTGGCCATGGACATACGCTCGCAATGAGCGCATGAACCATCCACAAACGCTGCCTCGGCGTGCGCTCGGCCCAGGCACGTGAGACAGCGTTCATGACCGTCAACGGAGGTGAGGAAACTACCGCACCCAGAAACGCACGGTCGGAAAGACATACCGGGAAATGCCTCTCAACGACCGTAAGGAAATTTGCTCTTTTAGATCCCGGTACGCCCAGGGAGGACGCGGCACAATCTGTGCGGTCAGGAGCTCACTGGCGTGCGAGGAAGCCGGCACGTTCCGTAACAGAGGCAGCCGGTTCGCAGGATCTTTGGACTGCAGCGATGAGATCGGGCGCTGGTCTGAGAGAGAGCGTAACTCTGCAGGAGTTTTTAGTTTTTTCAAAAAACAAACACAGGCTCGTAGCGGTGAGGCTCCGAAGCGAAAATCTGAATGAGTGGATGCACGCCGCCATCTTATACACCCGTATGTACAAGGGAGTGGTGTTGCGTGCAAGCTCCACTCGCCAATTTCATTGGCCTTTTCTATAAAGCTCAGAGGTGATTGGTCACTCAAGCGAGTTCCCATATGTAACGTCGTAGTGAAACGACTGAAGGGGAACCTGAATTATCCTAACCAATGAACCCTCTTTCTTTCTGTCTGCAAATGATCTTAGAAAATGCAAAATCTAGTGTGAGAAACAGACCTTAAAAAAAATCCATATCCACATCCATATCACAGCAGTGAATAAAAAATAAAAAATAAATAAAAATGCAAAAGTATCACAAAATGATCCAATGCTATGTGTTCTGGGGGCATATACATGATAGGGTTTGGTGATATCTATGAAAAACAAAACAAAAATCCAGACTTTGACCGTTGGTCTCTTGTGCATGACTATGCATTCATGAGACCCTATCAGTACCACAGTTCACACAGACTCACTCAGGAAAAGCACACAAGTGAACCATTTTGAGAAATCAAGAATAAATGAAAAACATGTAATGAAACACAATGGCAAGATATCCCAAAAAACCATCTGTGTACTTTCTTCACTGAGTTGAATTTATCTCAGCTGGAACTCTGGTTATCAGTTGCCAGATGATAACTTGTCATGACAAACACAAAGAAAGTACATTGCTTGTATTTCGTGACCAATTTTTGTCCATCTTGATTTCTCACAAATTGTGTGTCAAGTCGCTGTGAACAGAGCTGTTTCTGACGAGGTAAAAAGAGTGATGCTTTACACAACCATTGAGGAATTTTAACTTTAAATATGTTGCAGACATTTCATAAAGACCCTAAAGAATCATACCAACTTGTGGAAAATGGGCATCCGATGTCCCCTATAAACTTTACATTAAGTTTCAGCTTATATCGTATACTCCCAGAATACTTGGAATATACAGCATATGTCGCATGGGACCATTCTGTGATACTTTTGTATCCTTTTTTAAAATCTGGGTGCCTTCTACTGTCATACTGTATGGATTCACTGAAAGAAGGGAATTTTTTTAATTCTCGTCTTTCTGAAAAAAAGAAGGGTAAACTACTTTGGAATGACACCAGGGTGAATAAATGGTTACTTAAAGGGATAGTTCACCCAAAATGAAAATTCTGTCATTAATTACTCACTCTCATGTGAGTAATTTTACGAAGCTACACTGTAAAAATGACTGGAAAGATGCTACAGTAAAAACCTGGTAAATGGGTAACAGTAAATGCTGTTAATATATACAGTGAAAAACTGTATTGGACATTACAAGTAACTTTACGGTAGTGTACCATATTTGGAAGTGGTAAAAGACTGTATAATTTACAGTGAATAACCGTAAATTGACATTCCCAGAATTCCCTTCATTACATTTCAAATGTGATGTTTTTTTGTTGAAATAACTATGTTTCTTCTTAATTTGTCTCATCAGCTTTGTACATTAGGGTTGTATGTTACACCTAATGTTATTAAATGAATGTTTATTGCATTATTTCAGTTTCATGTGTGTTACCATGATGGTGTTTAGTGTTTGTGTAAATGACACTGTGCATGTTCTAAATATGTTAATATTTAAAAGCTGCTTGTGATTGGCTTTGGTTGATCATGTGACTCTCATCACCACCTGCTTTTGGTGGTTATCAGTGTATTACAAAGTACAAAACAGATTTCAATACTTTAATAGGTTGGTATATTAACATTACATCGGAAAATGAAATTACAGTATTTAACTGCAAATTTAAGTTAAAACCGTAAACCCTAAAATGTTGCTACCATATTTTTTACGGTAAATTTCCAGCAATCACAGCTGCTGTTTTTTACCGGTAATTTTACAGAATTCTTTTTTTTTGTGTGTATATTCTTAAAAAGGATGTGTTGAAAACAACACAACCACACCTCAAAATGACAAAATATGTTAGACGTTAAAAAAGTCAACACAAAAAAATGTTTTAAAAATTAACACATCCTTTCTGAGAGTGTACGAAACAGATTTTGTCTCCATAATGGACGAAAGTGTACGAAACAGATTTTGTCTCCATAATGGCACTAGGTTGACGTAGACGAGAAGAACTGAGAAGTCGATTTTTTTTTTCCTTTGCACACCAAAATTATTCATAATTTTTAAGTTTTGTAAAATTATGGTTGAACTACTGATGTCACATGGACCATTTTAACAATGTCCTTACTACGTTTCTGGGCCTTGACCGTGGTAGGACCATGGTAGGGTCAGAGAGCGCTCGGATTTTATCTAAAATTTCGAAGCTCTTATGGGTTTGCCATGACGTGTGTGTAATTAATGGCATAATTTTCATTTTAGAGAGAACTATCCCTTAAATTTAATTTTTCTTTTTGGTTAACTAAATAGTTTCTGTTGTTATTTTCTGAAAACCTTTCCCTTCAACATAGCTTTCAAATCTCATTTAATTCAGCTATGTTATGAACTCTGAGCATTTTTACATATATTTGAAACAAATGCAAATGAGATTTGATAACTATATGCATTCTATGCAATAAGAAATCAGCAAGTATTGTGCATGTACATACTCTCAGCCAGAGTCCAGACCTTTCTTTATAATTCAAATGTTTTACTGAATATTTTTGCATTGATTCGACCGAGTCTGTTTTTTGTTTTCTTTATTTTCTAAGTTAGACTTCCAACATCCGTCTACCCCAGCTTTCCATTACACGTTCATTTGTTCGCCCACGTTCTTATCCACTGATAAATCTGCTCATACTGCACAGTCCCATTCATCCATTTGATTCATTCATTCATTGAATTTAGGATAGAATGAATCTGAGGATCTGATACAAAGCGTCTATTCAAAGCACACCTGCCTGATGGCACAAAATTGCGCATGGTTCTAGTAAAATGCTCGAGCTTTTGAGAACGTGCATAACCATATTGATTTCATCAGTTCAATAGGAAGAGCAAGCGAGGGAGGGTGGGGTGTTATTAAGCCCAAAGATGAGAAATCCTATCAGCCTGTGCCCCGTCACCTGTGAAAAACACAAATATGAAAATATAATGGGAGGTGAAGGAACCTTTTCTTTTTAGTCAAAGCCAATATGATGATGCGATAACCGTTTGTGTAATTAGAGCCTAAATATGGGCAGAGGACAAAACGAGCACAAAAGAGAGAGAGAGAGAGAGAGCGAGAGAAAAAAGGAGGAGAGGCTGAACAGAAGGGAGGATGGGTAGCGACAGAGTCTCCAGGGTCACAACATGAGGAACGGAAAGAGAAGAGGTGACACTTTTATTGTGTGCAAAGTCCCCGAGCGCATACTAATGCAAGCCTGCTTTAACTCTCACTCATTTTTATGAAGATCAGTTTTAGAGAAGCTATCTTGAAACTGCAGTTTCCCAAATTTGTCAAGCTTTAAAAGCAGTTAAAAACACAGAAGCTGTAGGGAATGCACACGCGTGTATCATTTACTCTCATGAACTTGTGTCGAAGAACACTGAAGAGAAGAAATGGTTGAATTAAGTCATTGTTTTTATTTCCTTTGTGCACAAAAAGTATTCTCATAGCTTCATAACATTACGGTTGAACCACTGATGTCACATGGACTATTATAATGATGTCCTTACTACCTTTCTGGGCCTTGAAAGTGTCAGTTGCGTTGCTGTCTATGCAGGGTCAGAAAGCTCTTGGATTTCATGAAAAATATATAAATTTGTGTTCTAAAGATGAACAAAGGTCTTACATGTTTGGAACAACATGAGGGTGAGTAATTAATGACAGAATTTTCGTTTTTGGGTGAACTATCTCTTTAAGAATCTTTAGACAGCTTTTTTAACACAGGCTATAATGTTCAAAAAAGATTTTTTTTTAAATTCTTATGGTAGCTTTGTGTGATCGACAAACCATTAATCACTCTGATTTATGCAAATCATTATGCAGCTGTCAAATCAAATACGGCAAATAGGGTACAGGGTGGACATCAATAACATCAAATGTCATTGGATCTTACATCTCATGCCTAAACATAAATGATGTCCAATCCACGGGGATTAATTGATAGGTCTTTAAACTTAAATATCCACAAGTAAAAGTAGAACTACTTTATTCTATATAATTGGATGAAAAATATATTAAAGAACAGCAGCATTTAACTAAATATTTTGGCACAAAGATGTGACATGCAGTGCAAAATCAATCATCAGTGATAAATCAAAGCAACACACGAAAGACTTCAACAGAAACACAAATTGTAATCATGACTATCTGTAAAGTAGATATCTGAAATTATAACCAGGGTTAAAGGTTTGAAACCTATTGGGCGACTTCTCAGTTATCACCATTGTGCTCTTGAGCGAGGTACTTAACAGCAGCTCCAAAGAGACCCTATGTCCCTGCAACTTAACATGGTACCATCCCAGGGGTGACACACTGTGCGAAAGCTGCAGAAACAAATCAAATACAGATTCTGCTCTCTCTTTCCGGCTGCACTTTCCTCAGTCAGAACAAGAACACATTATAACACACCATGATCTGCTGGATAAAGTCATTATTCAGAATGACATTTATAAAGACTGGAGCTTAAAGGGATAGTTCACCCAAAAATGAAAAATTTGTCATTAATTTCTCACCCTCATGTTGTTCCCAACCTTTAAGACCTTCATTCATCTTCAAAACACAAATTAAGATGTTTTTGAGGAAATCCAAGAGCTTTCTGACCCTGCAAAGACAGCAACACAACTGACACGTCCTCCTGACTGCAGACACAGATTTACAAGCCACTTTTCCCTGTGTTTTTCAGTCAATTTATTGCCTTTTCCACCTTATGAACAGAAATACGAAATGATACACAATACGAAATGAAATTTCTTAGTTTAATCGATTTCTATAAACAACTCAAAACATAAACATTTTGAGATTCTGCTAGTGATTCCTATAAAGAAAAATCACTTCCTGCCCTCCAGCTGCATTTCATGCATCATCTGAATCATGTGATTGCAAACCTATTACAACTTTTTTATATAAGCAAAGTCTGAAGTGATAAGTCAGTAAATATGTTAATAGCAGGAGTGTAATGGTACACCGATGTCACGGTTTGGTACATACCTCGGTTCGGGGGTCACAGTTTGATACGATTTCGGCACAACAGGAAAAAAAAAAATAAAATCTACTATGCTAAGTTTCTTTTAATTTATTTTGAAGAGACTGTAGTACAAATTAAAAAAAAAATTCCACCTAGATGTGAAAATACTAAATATTACATCAAATTATAATGTTATGACATATATATATATATATATATATATATATACTGCCCTCCAAAAGTTTGGAAACACCCCTGGCAAAGTGTGGTTTTGGACAATATCAGCATAAATCCTTATCATTTTTTGGTGCAAATACATTAAAGTAACTTGACATTATCATTGAAGACCAGCAATAACAATTTTCATTATGATTACATAATAATGGCAATATATACATGTCAAAGTCAGACTTGCCCCTTTGCCAGCTGTGATGCCTGGTTACTGGTTTAAACTTGGCCCAGGTTTTTAAAAGATTTTTGGGTCAGCACACCTTAATAGCTTCAACAATTGATTGTCAATTAAGTTTAGAATACAATGAATTTAGGCCCAGATTATACAGAGCTGTAAAAGCTGCAAATGGTGGATATTTTGATGAATCAAAAAAGTTTTTTCTATGTATAAACTGTTTACGTAATAAAACATGTTTTCGTAGTTTGTGTTGTCGCTTATCAGTGCAAAATTATAACAAATGAAAAAGGATTATGTTATTTCTTTTATTATTATAATTTCTGCATTTAATTGTTTTATTTAAATTTGCCAAAAATAGGAATATTTAAACACCTACATTATACTGTACAAAAGTAATACAAGACTAATACATTTCTGTTACATGTTAAACATTACTTTTATTTTGACAGGTTGCCGGTTAGTTTTTGTGTGTATACACTATGATATGATGCTGATTTTCTCGAATGAACGGGTAAAATTTACATGAAGTGACTCTTACAGCAGTTCTGGACATTAAGTTTAAGCGTTTATGTCGTCATATAATGAGACGCAGAGGCATACCTGTCAAGTATCCCGTTTTGGCCGGGAAAGTCCCGTAATTTACCCTTATTTCCCGCCGTCCTCCCGTATTAGTATTTTCCCGTAAATCTCCCGTATTTTAACCTGCGTTATTAAAAAACGTCCCCCCAAAAAAAATCTGAGCTCTGTCACTAGCCTCGCGATATCTGCCACCTGCAGTAGCCTACTACAGGTACTGTAGGTGGCAGTTGTCGCAGGTTAGTGTGTGAGGTCAGATGATGAGTTGATGAGTGACGACGCGGGAAAAAAGAAGAAAAAACAGACAGATGATGGACGCCAGGACAGAGAAGGAAGGCACTCCTGCCAAAACAGTCTTAAAGAATGCAAAGTCTGCAACAAATAAGTACAATAAGTCACTAAAAGAGTAAAGAAAAGTTATGTGAAATGAAAAGAAAAACTGTACAAAAAAGCAATATGAAATGAATGAGTGTGTGAATGTGAAAAGAATGTGGAATGAAAATGAAATGTAAATGTAAATGTAAAGACAAGCAATGTTAAATGAACAGAAAATATGCAAATAAGCCTTTAAATAAATGCTCTTCATATATACCCTTTTGTGTTTTCATTTAGGCTATGAATGTTCACAGCATGTCAATGTCAACAAAGGTAGGCCTATCATTGGCTTTATGCACAGCTGCACTACTTCCTGAACTTCAGGCAGCTCCTTTGTTTCCTGTCTGCCATTATTGGACAAACTGATCACCTGGATTAATCAGTATGTCCAATAATGGCAGACAGGAAACAAAGGAGCTGCCTGAAGTTCAGGAAGTAGTGCAGCTGTGCATAAAGCCGATTGTAGTTTGTAAGTGGTTGACAAGTGGTGATTTTAGCTTTCTTGTCACCTGTCTTAAAATGTAAGGGATACTGGAGCTTGGTTGGGGTGGTGGGACTGCTTGCGGCGGGCGCCGGAAAATTTCCCTTATTTTCAAATCCAAAACTTGACAGGTATGCGCAGAGGCCGAAAATAACCGCGAGCGTCACCTGTGCTTCACTATTTGTGTAGTAAACAAAGCCGCGTCTCCGCCATTCATTCATACAGAGCCAAGCGGAACATGGAGGATTCATATTTAAACCATATTTTTTCGTTTTAATATTCACAGACACCAGTCCATATCGTGATTCGAATTAAGTGAGAGACCTACTTTTGATTTATTAATCCAAAAATTGACGAATTCTGTGGCATCCCGTGCTATAGAGTAAATCCGTTTTCATGAATGGACTCCGCAATCCCGTCCGCGTTTTAGCGGAGGAGAAATTGTAGACGCATGATCACGTAACGTAACGTTAGAGAGAGAAATGACATGCCGTTGTGTAAATAAGATAAATAACGTAAGGCTATTTCGTTTGTTAATAAAAGAACAAGGTATAGACCTGTTCTATAGGAAAGGTAACCTTAAATGACGTCTGTTGTGATCTGGCGCTATATAGAAAATAAAGTTTACTTGACCTTTAGGGGGGCGGGCCGCCCCCTAATTTAATGGCAGGGGAAACACTGTAATCTACAAGTTTTAAAAACGAGTTAATCCGCGGGTCACGTGCGTTCCGAACCGTGGGTCAACCGCGATCCGTTGCACACCTATCAATAAGTCGTAAGTGACATGTCAACAAATGTTAATGGATCTGAAGTACACTTCGTATGAAATAAAAGTATTTTAAATAAATTATGATATTGTTTTTTTGTTTTGTTTTAAGAAATATGCTCTTCATATGTCCTCCCCAAGCTTCCTGTTTTACAACATGTCAACAAGGAAAGAAAAGTCCCTTCATCAAGTAATTTCATGAGGTCTCTGAGGCTAATCTGAGTGCCATCATTACTTTGTATCCATGATATCAGGAATCACTGTCCTAAAACAGGAAGTCCTGTAAAATAAACAAGCTAAACGCTTGAAGTCATCTGCTTCAAAATCTGCTTGTGTCACATCCTCATTCACATTGTAAACACAAGACACCCCAGCTTTCAAAATCTCTAATCAGTTTTAATACAGTCAGAGGTTTGTGTTTGTCTGTTAGCTTTAAAAGAACACTGCAGACAGTCTGTGACACAAGAGGGTAATGTGTATGTCTACGCACAAAAAAAGGCGCTACGGGGCATCGGTGACTATCTGCAGATGACAAAGACACGTGTACCAGCAAAAGCGTATGATGGAAAGTTCTAGGTACCCATATAAAGAAAAACAGGGAAAAGCCATGGCTGCCACACAGCTGTCGCCACTGGAGTGCTTAATAATCCACGCCACAGACACAGTGACGTGATCTCATGAGGGAAAATCAGGTGAAGGATCAAGAGAAAACAGCTCTGTCTAAACGTTATCATCTCTCTTCCAGCCACCTCATGCTATGGCCAACAACAAGCGCTATTAGAGCTTCAGATTAGTGTGCTAAACTAGCTTTAGTGTGTCAGTCTGACAAGAAGTGTCACAGCTTTTAAATCATTTTCTTTGCCATTTAAAGAGCTCATAGATACGTCTGGAACACACATAATTTTTCTTCTTCCAGAATGTATTATAAACTAGCTTTAAGCTAGTTTTAAGCATAACCGTTTGAGTGAACTATTAACATTTAGTTTGGCTTTTAAACTAATTTCACCACATATGCTGATCATGACATCAGTACACTGTAAAAAATAAAAAAAAACACAATTTGTTGAGTCAGCTTAAAATAATTTGTTACCCTGCTGCCTTAAAATTTTAAGTTCAGTCAACTAAAATAAGTTTAGTCAACTTGAAGTGTTACATTGGACTAAGTAACAACTTAGATATTTGTGTCTGCTAAACTTAACAGATGGGTAAGTAACCCAGCTGCCTTAAAATTTTAAGTTGATTCAACTCAAATATTCTAAGTTGTCACTTAGTATAATTTAACATTTCAAGTTGAATAAACTTTTTTTGAGTTGACTGAACATAAAATTTGAAGGCAGCCAGGTTATAAATTATTTTAAGTTGACTCAACAAATTGTTTTTTACAGTGTAGAGAGTTATTTAAACCTGAGATTGAAATGATTTTGTTAGTGACCTAGAAATATAGAAGCAGAATATAAAACAAACAAACAAGCAAAAAAAAAAACAACCTTATTTAATTATTTATTCAAACAAGGGGAGAGCGAGAGACGAGAGACGAGAGAGAGACCCCACTGTATGTCACGACATGGAAAATTTCATTTAATTCAACTGAATGAGTGTTCACCCACTGAAAAGCTCACTCAAAAGATCATTTAAAGTAATCTCAAGTTCATTTATGGGCTTTTTGATTAGAGTCAGGAAAATAATATTTATGAGTTCAGAGCACACTAATAACCAAGCAAAGTCATATGTAAGAGAAGGAGACTCTGAATTCTAAATAATTCATGAGTTGCTGAGTTGTGATGTTGCTGTGCTTATTTGAAATTCTGATGTATAATATAGATAATATAATAATATACACTGCCCTCCAAAAGTTTGTAAACACCCTAGAAAAGTGGGGTTTTGGACAATATTGGCATGACTTCTTTTTAATTTGTGATAATTTTGCACTGATAAGGGACAACACAAACTACGAAAACATATTTTATTACATAAACAGTTTATACATAGAAAAAAACATACATTTTCGATTAATCAAAATATCCACCATTAGCAGCTTTTACAGCTCTGTATAATCTGGGCCTAAATTAATTGTATTCTAAACTTAATTGACAATCAATTGTTGAAGCTATTAAGGTGTGTTGACCCAAAAATCTTTTAAAAACCTGGGCCAAGTTTCAACCAGTAACCAGGCATCACAGCTGGCAAACGGGAATTTCTGACTTTGAAATGTATATATTGCCATTATAATGTAATCAAAATGAAAATTGTTATTGCTTGTCTTCATTGACAATGTCAAGTTACTTTAATGTATTTGCACCAAAAAATTCTAAGGATTTATGCTGATATCGTACAAAACCACATTTTGCCAGGGGTGTTTTGGAGGGCAGTGTATAACAATATATATTAGTGAGTGAAAAACAAATCAGACATGAGCAAGTTGCTAAATTTATAACAAGTTTGTCCACTTGTCTGATCCATTCCTCAATAAAACACATGAAAAAAGTCCTATAAATAAAATCAACCTTAAGGGTATGGCGTTGCATTTGTGCCCAAAAAAAGAGTTGACTGCTTTGTGCAATGCCTTTTTCTTTATCTACTATTATTCCCTTTTTCATCACCTCTGTCATCTGTTTGTGTCCTCGCTTTAGTGTTCATTTTGAGAGCAAAGTTCATTTTAGTCTTAGTCATAGTCTTTTGACTAAAATGCCATTTAGTTTTAGTCATCTGAATTGTTTTAGTTATAGTCTAGTTTTAGTCGACTAAACATCATAAGATTTTAGTCGACTACATCTAGAGTAGATTTAGTCGGCTAAAATCAAACGGGTTTAGTTACAGTGTAATGCATTTATTAAGCATTTCTCTAAAATGACCAAACTCCTTGTGTAAGTTTGATATTAAGATTTTATCATAAACACAGATTTAACTGCTGTGACTTGCAACACAAACATGAAACCGCTTCACATAAGGAAACAAGAACATTGTCTTCTTTTCAATGAAATACCAATGGTTACATAGGCTAATTATGCATTCTTTATAACAACTTGTTTACCACATTCTTTATTCTTTCAAGCAGACACATTTATTTATATAAATACATTTTGATTAATCTTTATTAGGGCTACTAAAATGATTCAGTCAGTAGCAGTGAGTGATTTTCTCTCTTTCTTTTGCTGCTTGATTAACATCAATGCCACAGACAATAGCATGTAAATTAGGCTGATGTCACTTTAAAACCGAACACACGGATGCAAGGTACTGAAACACGTCCAATATTCTCACAACTGTTTACGTTCACATACAAGCGCATTTACGTGAATACTCATCAAAACGGACAATTCAGCATCATGTTGTGTGTATTTCTCCGTTCATGCGACACAAAAAGTACTCGTGTGCTGTGTGAGAGGTGCATTTATCAGTTCTATAAGCTTGAATGAATTTATTGTCCTTAGGCTTCATGCTTTTTCATAATAGATGGTAAGAAAGCTCATTAGTATATTTGAAAAAATCTAAACACTATATTTGAAGAGTTCAGATGCAAAAGCCTCTAAATCCATCTGATGTATTTCTTTAAAATGAGCAATTCTTTCTGGCTACTTTGTATAGGTTTCTATGTAAGTACTGGTACTTCTGATTGGGCTGAGGCTGGAATTAGTCTGAAGTAAAAGTATTTGACGGACGTATAATGTGTGTCAGGAGCATTCACTCAGTATCATTATCTCATTTTTGACCAAGATGGCTTTTAGCTGGTTTTGCATCTGAACTCTTAATTTGTTTACCTAAATATCTGTAAAATTCACTGTGGTACATTCACTGAGAGCAGTACCAATGGCTACAACACACACACACACACACAAAAAAAAAAAAACGCAGTAACAGTAGATATGGACAAATATATCATACAAAGCAGTCAATGCTTCTTTGGCACACAGATGATGACACAGATGACGACATAAACAACATACACATCAATATATTTGTCTTAAAAATTGTGCAACATGAACAAATATAAAGTACAAAGCAGTACTTTTTGGCACAAAAAAACCCTCATAAAAGTGCAGCAAATCTCCCTCTGAAAGTTAAAGAATTAATTAACTTCCAGAATAAAAATTTCCCTGCCATCCAAGATGTTCATGTCTTTCTTTTTTCAGTCAAAAATAAATTAAGGTTTTTTGAGAAAAACATTCCAGGATTTTTCTCCATACAGTGGACTTCAATGCAAGCCAACAGACTGAAGGTCCAAACTGCAGTTTCAATGCAGCTTCAAAGGGCTCTACACGATCCCAGCCGAGGAATAAGGGTCTTATCTTGTAAAACAAGCTGTCATTTTCTAAAAAGAAATAATAATTTATATACTTTTTAACCACAAATGCACATCTTGCACTAGCTCGATACGCACACGTGACTTCACGCGTTACGTAATCACGTTGGAAAGGTCGCACGTGGTTAGTTCTTCATCTGTGTACTTCAGTTCAGAAGAGTAGGATACTGTGAGAAACTCAATCTAATTTTTTTCTCCAACTTCAAAATTGTCCGACATTGTTGTTTTACCTTTTTTGTAAAGGGCGTTTGACTTACTTTGCACATTTGCTTTGTAAACACTGGGTCAGTACTTCCGCCTATGTTACACGTGACTACATAATACTAGTGCAAAACGAGCATTTGTGGTTAAAAAGCATATACATTTATTTATTTATTTATTTTTTAGAAACACATCATTTCACTAGATAAGACCCTTATTCCTCAGCTGAGATTGTGTAGAGCCCTTTGAAACTGCACTGAAAATGCAATTTGAACTTTCAACCTGTTGGCTCCCATTGAAGTCCACTATATGAAAAAAAAATCCTGGAATGTTTTCCTCAAAAACCTTCATTTCTCTTTGACTGAAGAAAGAAAGGCATTAACATCTTGGATGACATAGGGGTGAACAAATTATCAAGAAATTTTTATTCTTGAAGTGAATGAATCCTTTAATTACAGTGTTATTTTAGAAAGAAATAATTATTTGCATACTACTGGTTTCCCTTCCCAAGATGCTGACTTATCCTGTGTGAAGACATACTGTATAAAGCTAAATCTGTGTTCCTCTACGGTGTTCTTTTACTTATCCCTGTCAACCAATGTGAAATCACATTGACAAATTTATGGTAGTAACCAGGTATATAAAACCTCAAGCTAGTAGGCAAATGGCCTTATGCATTTTATTACCAGATTGTTTCTCTGTAGCGTTTCACTCCACAGCTTTGAGATACAGCTCTGAGAGAGCCTGGAGCTTTCAGAACATTTACAGCTGCTGTAACAGTGCAAATAGAGCAAGCATGAACATACGAGCAAACCACAGTTCTTAGCTGGCTAAGCCAGGAGGGATGGCGCAAAAGACATGAAAGAACAGCCCTCAGAGGAGGCCTGAGGACCTGCTGAACCTCAACAGAGAGCAAGTGTGAAAGTGATGCTTCTAAACTGCAAAACATCAGATTTCATGGTCATAAACAAGGGTAGATCAAGGGTAGATTTGTTAGGACAGAGAGATGGCAAGAAGACACTTTTATAGCTGCTCTACAGGGCTGTTTATCATGTCAGCAGGGTTTTGTGGAACTTGCATCAAAAATTTAATGATGGCGGACTTTCCTTGCGCTTTTAAAATTGCTTTTCCTTATATCAGCCAGATAATTTATGGACCACATTAAAAAATGAATCTCCAGAGCATAGACCTCAACAGTGGTTTTCCATATGCATTACTTAAAATTCATTTGACATGCATGATTCACAACCACCTCTGAGGTACATAACATTACAAATGTAATCAAATTAAATATATCTGCAAGCAGCGATTATCGGGGCTCAAATGCTTTAAGGCATTAAAGGACATATGAAAAAAGACATTATTTAGCAAGCTTCTAATCACCTAAATCAATGATTTAAAAAGCATTTTTGGTAAATCTATAGGTAATTCACAATAGAAATATGCTTTTTAACGGTTATGACTGTGAGCTCCAGCTGTGGTCCAATCCCCTTAAAACTTTGCATGCTTGTTTAGAAGATTTAGGCTTTATAAGGATTTTGGGTAAATTTGGGCCATTTTCTAAGCTACCACATTAGAACTTCCCAAAGTGTAAATTTAAACATTGTTTTGATAATTACTGGCCTAGAGAGTTGAGAGAATTGTACTGCAGTGTTTTTTTTTTTTTCCCAGATCGAGCGAAAAACCTAGGACTAGTCTACAAAAGTAGTTTTTTGTACATCATCTCAGTTATTTAACAAACAAATTAATTGTCAGCAGTGAGAATCTTTCTGCACTAGTGTAGTTCTGAAAAACCTTGAACTGGTTTGCAAAAAGCAGTTTTTTTGAAAAATGCGAAATACCTGAAAATTTCACAAAATGTGTGCATTTTGTTCAGCGTGAGCCAAGGATTCCAAGACACTGGAGCCTGCGACTGACAGTTTAGGAGTTACAAACGATTTACTTTTGATCGCTGTAGTGCCCCCTTCGGGCCGACTGGGACGAGCCTGTGTCACGTTATCAGCGATGTGATTACTACCATCCCTCCAAGTTCTACGAAGTTTGGTCTGCACAATCAGTTTTACGTGTGTATTGACATCTTTCTTGGGGGTTGCAATATGATACCTTCTGATATTCATTCATGTTTATTTTGTGCTATAAATAGAAGTAAATATGCAGACATGATTGGTTCACGTGCTGTTGAACTGTGTCTCATGACACATTAAAGAACCACAAAATCATATTTATTGTTTGAATCTTGTAAAAAATTACAAAATTTTGAAATTGTTTCATACCAAAAGTAACCTGCTCCGTCTTATCTGTTGGTGTGTTCTCAGTGTCCTTTTTGCTCTGCAATGTATTTTTCACTCCGTGAGAACATGATGTGTGAGAGCATCATGGCTTGTTGAACGTTGTAACAGTAATGAAGGGGGGCGGGTCTTTGGATCAATTTTAATTGATATCTGGTGACTGTGGAGGCCATTTGAGCATAGTGAACTTATTGTCATGTTCAAGAAACCAGTTTGAGATGATCTGAGCTTTATGACATGTCACATTGTCCTGATGGAAGCAGCCATTATGACATGGGTACATTGTGGTCATAAAGGGATGGACATTGTCAGCAATAATACTCAGGTAGGCTGTAACAATGGTCAGTTGGTATTTACGGGCCCAAAGTGTGTCAAGAAAATATCCCTCAGACCATTACACCAGCAGCAGCAGCAGCAGCAGCCTGAACCATCGTTACAAGGCAGGATGGGTCCATGCTTTCATGTTGTTTACACCAATTCTGACCCTACCATCCGGATCTTGCAGCAGAAATTGAGACTCATCAGACCTGGCAACCTTTTTCCAGTCTCTACTGTCCAATTTTTGTGCAAACTGTAGCCTCAGGTCTTTTTTGTTGTAGTTCATCTGCTTCAAATTTCGATGTGTTGTGTTTTCATAGTTGCTCTTCTGCATTCCTCGGTTGTAACGAGTGGTTATTTTAGTTACTGATGCCTTTCTATCAGCTCAAACCAGCCTGGCCATTCTCCTCTCACCTCTGGTATCAACAAGACATTTTCGCCAAAAGAAATGCTGCTCACTCACTATTTTCTCTTTTCAGACTAGTAAACCCTAGAGATGTGATCAGCAGTTTCTAGAAGACCAGCCCATCTGGCACTAACAACCACACCACAATCACCTTTCTTCCCCACCCACACTTAAATCACCTTTCTTCCCCATTCTGATGCTTGGTTCGATCATTTTGACCATGTCTACATTCCTAAATGCACTGAGTTGCTGCCATGTGATTGGCTGATTAGATATCATGTATCATTTACATGCAATATTCCTAAAGGTTCAGTAACAAATATGAGGTTGGAAAGAGGGTGAAAAATGGTCATGTAAGTCTACATTTGGTGCAGGAAACCTCAGCAAACCTAAGCTTCAGGGAAAGTGCAGAATATGGCCTTTTAAAGGTTTTTTGAGAAGCACATTCAGTGCCAGAGCAAAGCATGCTCTCTAGACATGTCTGTTAATTGTTCCTCAGTCAGAACTGCTCATGTTTCTGACAGCACACCATGTACAGCATTTAAAGCTCAAGTCACACTAATTAACGGTGGCGTTGGACAGAAATGAACTGACATACCTCCTTACAGTGCTGATAGCAATTTCTGTTCATGCCAATGTTGCATAATGGAGCATAGTGTTTGCAAGAGCACCAATTTTCCTCAGATCTCCAGCACAAGAAGGATTACTTGACGTTTGTAATAATTGCAGATATGTCAGTGATTTGAGGGGTAATTTGGTGCAGAGATCCCATGCGATGAAAAGATGCCCTTTGCAAAGCTGACAGGAATGATAGCATGTCATCATTCCAACAAAAAGAAAAAAAATGTAGATATAAATCTAAAAAAAGTATTTCATATAATCTAATGACAGCTAAAGAGTAACATCTTAGGAAATTGTTTAACTTGAAGGGGAATGCAGAGCCTGGGAAAGGAAGTCTGTGCATAATGTTTTTAGTAGCTAACGCTTCAGGGCAAGAGTCAGCATTTCGTTGAGTATTTCGTTAAGTATTACTTATTGATTTTCGTTGAATAAATGAAGTATTTCATTGAGTTGAGTATTGAGTTCAGCTGAATACTGAGTTGAGTATTTTGAGTTGAATTGAGTGTTTCGTTGAGTTGAGCACTGAGTTAAGTATTTAGTATAGCTGAGTACTGAGATGAGTATTTCATTGATTGAATATTGAGTTGAGTATTTCATTGAGCTGAATATTGAGTTGAGTATTTTAAGTATTTTGTTGAGTACTTTGTAAGTTGAGTATTTCGTTGAGTATTTCGTTGAGTTAAATTGAGTGTTTCGTTGAGTTGAGCATTGAGTTAAGTATTTCGTTCAGTTAAGTATTTAGTTGAGTTGAATATTGAGTTCAGTATTTCGTTGAGTTAAATTGAGTGTTTCGTTTAGTTGAGCATTGAGTTAAGTATTTTGTTTAGTTAGGTATTGGGTATATCGTTGAGTATTTCGTTGAGTTGAATATTGAGTTGAGTATTTTGAGTTCAATATTTCGTTAAGTATTTCGATGAGTAATTAGTTGAATACTGAGTTGAGTATTTTGTTGCGTATTTTGTTAAGTATTTCGTTGAGTATTTTATTGAGTTGAATACTGAGCTGAGTATTTTGTTGAGTTAAATTGAGTGTTTCGTTGCATTGAGCACTGAGTTAAGTATATTGTTAAGTTGAGTATTGGGTATTACATTGAGTTGAGTATTTCATTGAGTTGAATACTGAGTTGAGTATTTTCAGTTCAGTATTTCAAGTATTTTGATGAGTATTTAATTAAGTTGAGTACTGAGTTGAGTATTTTGTTGAGAGGAGTATTTTGTTGAGTACTGAATTAAGTATTTCATTGAGTTAAATATTTAGTATTTTGTCGAGTTGAGCATTTCGTTAAGTATTTTGTTGAGTATTTTTTTAAGTTGAGTATTGAGTTAAGTATTTCTTTGAGTTAAATTGATTATTTCGTTGAGTTAAGCATTGAGTTGAGTATTTTAGGTATGGAGTTGAGTATTTGGTTGAGCTGAATATTGAGTATTTTGTTGAGTTGAGTATTTCATTAAGTATTTCGTTGACTGTTTTTTAAGTTGACTATTTCATTGAGTATTCTGTTGAGTTAAATTTAGTGATTCTTTGAGTTGAGCATTAAATATTAGGTTGAGTTGAGTATTTCGCTGAGTTGAATATTGGGTTATTTTGCTGAGTTAATTTGAGTATTTCATTGAGTTGATCACTGAGTATTTTGTTGATTATTTCACTGAGTTGAGTTAAATTGAGTGTTTTGTTGAGTTGAGCATTGAGTATTAGGTTGAATTGAATATTTTGTTGAGTTGAATATTGAGTTGAGTATTTTGTTGAGTTAATTTGAGTATTTCATTGAGTTGAGCACTGAGTATTTCGTTGATTATTTCTCCATCATGGATGGCCTTAGGGTTCCTAGCTATTTTAAAATCGCACTTTATGACTAAAAGGTGACCTCTTTAATGTAAGCAAGCTGTCACTGCTTACAGTGTAAAAAACATATATTAGGTTATGTTGTAAAACAGACAATCTTCAAATGTCAGAGTGTAAGCCATCCAATTTGTGAAAAAAATGTGTGAAAATTAATTATAATATCTTCATTAAGTGTTATTCTTGTGGATTAATCTGATAATTACTACGTGGTGGTAGGGGGAAGGCAGGTTACCCACTGTTTTGTTCATTCTGTACTGTGAAACAGTAACTGAAACAGTTTTTCATGCTTTTAAATGCCAAGCAGGTTTGCTGTAAAATATGCACTTTTTATGAATTAATTTCTTTAGCCTAAGTAAGCATGTCCTTGTATATGCTGATTTACCTAAACTTCTTTTCACCTGCTAAAAGCCATGTTATCGGTGTACAGGTCATGTGGCTTCTGGCAGCTGAAGACTTTTTCCATAGGCAGACAGACTGAAAGCAGCAGACATTAGAGAGGGTGGTGAAGTAAAGCACAGGAAGCTGCTCGAATAAAGTTACCCTCTAAGGCCACGATTCATTGTGAATGATAGAGGCAGTCGGGTGGAACAGAGAGCGGCACAATCCTGTGGAAGTGTCGCAGATGAGCCATAGTGAAGTGGAGTGTGCGAGTATCTGGAGACGCTGCCTCGGGGAATGCTGCTGTCTATGCCAGAACCCATCACTGGTTGTGACTTAATGTCACCATGATTTAGCGAGAAATGCTATGTGACGTGGATTACTATGCTGTTTTTCATTTGCATACTAATCTAAAAAAAAAAAAAAGACTACATTACATGATCTTGCAGGCCTCAAGTCTGTGCATCAACCTATAATAGGCCCAAAGACCTCTTAGGTTGAAGAAGAGTAAGATTTGAGACTGAAAGTACCTATATTCCAGTCAATCCAACAGTCCTTACTGAGAAGAGCTTCATAAAGACCCACAGATTATGGATAAATCTGTCAGTGCTCCAGTATACTATCAAAGTCATTACATGAAAACTGCTTCTTAATCCTTCAGAATTACTAAGGGAAGAGGCTGGAAATCCTATAGATATTGCAACAGGGTGATAAACACTCGTCTCCCGGTGAGAAAGGCTGAAGGATAATGTGAATGCTGATATTTCATAAGAAGAGAGGTGCACCAGGACTGTATTTTGTAATTTTTAGATTCTTTGTTTAAATGGTTATGGATTAACCTTGATCATTCATTTGTTCATATTATTTAGAGCTGTAGATTGTGGAATATAAACATAAAATTTATTATATAATTTTAGTGAGTTTGGAAATATTTAGATTAATAACTTTGGAAATTAATTCTGCAGTCTTTGTGTGAATGAGTGGCACAGTTTTGTCTACTACACATTACTCTCGCTCACTGTTTTCAGCATCTGCCGTCTCTTTATAGGAACACATAGACTTCATTTCCAGAGATGCTCTGACAGTCACTTCACAAAAGATACACACAAAACCTGAAAGGTTTTAACTACTAATCAAATTCACTACTAACCAAAATAAAAATTTGGCTTGCTATTTTTGTCGTATTCGCTTTTGCTCATACTATCGAGTAGGTTTAGGTGTAGTGCAGATAGTCATTTTTTTTAAACGTCACGGAGCATTAGAGTTACAGCGCCACTCAACAGACATTTCAAGTCAGAACTGTGGTAACATGTACAAAACCAACGTCACATAAAACGTACCATATGTGTATGTTTATCTGTTCCGAGGAAAAAAAAAAACATGAACATTCTTTTAGTGCCACTCACTGGACATTTCACATTGAATTTGTCTCGAAACATACATGCTGCTATGTATTTCGCGTCTTGTGAAAAAGTTCCCACAGGTACGTTTTCGTCATTAAATTAGGTTGCAAAAAAATCTGAAAATTAATAAAAATGACACATATAAAAAAACCCTTAAATGGGACATCGGATGGAAAATTCACGTTTGCATGGTGTTTGCTTATAAATGTGTTTTAGCAATGTGTGGACACAACCACCCTACAATGATTAAAAAAAAAAATAAATAAATCACTCCTTTTTTTAATCCCAAAAAAAAACTAAACAGCCTTAATTATCAAGCCATTTTGATACCCATTTTCCTGAGCAGTGTGATGTCATATTGCTCAGGCCCCACCCACAACTTCTGACAGATTGTCTCGTATTAGAATATTTACACCCTTAGCCAGTTGTACGTTGTCCACCATTTTCTCCACGCTTGGGCAGCTTTAACGACAACAATGTCTCGTTTTGTAGTTGGAGATAAAAGTGAAAATTAGAGTCTTCATTTTCTCCTGACATCAGAGCCACTGAAAACGCAGTGGAGTAGTTTTGCTTTTGGTGGTAATGCGCCACCAAATATACAAAAAAAAAAAAATGAAGAAAGGGGTGGAGTGAGCAGTACCTCATTATCATTTAAAGAAGCATGCACTGAAATGGTCCGCTGTGAATAGGGGTGGGAATCTTCAGGTACTTCACGATCCGATTCCAAAACGCTTCTTGATCTACATTTTTTCCCGAAATAATTCTTCTGCTGTGCAAATACATCTTTACAACCTTACATTTGAACCAAAATTGCAGTTTCTTTGCTTTTTGTTTACAGTTGGTATCTCTGTATGTCAGTACTGCCATCTTAAAAGTAGGGGTGTGAATCTTCACTGGTTTCATGATTCAATTCAATTACAGTTTTCATTATCAACTTAATATCACTATGCATCACATTCTCACTTTTCAATATTTCTGCACTTGGCTACATTTTCATAGAAATTTTATATCACATTTATTTTGTGCAAACTTTATTTTTTTTTATTATTTAAACAGGCTACTACTTAAAACAGTCACTTACTTAAAATAAGTGTTCTTTAAGTATCTGAAAGTTTTCAGACAATAGTTATGGGTTTTCTTTTTTCCTCAGCATTATTGCCGTTTGATTATTACTGATGAGATCATAGACAGTGGCAGCTTTAACAGACTGTATTCACACTAATGCACAGATCTGTTTTCATATATCAAATGTTTTGTCCTGCTCTGAAAACATAACTGACTGTGTAAACATCAGTTTCGTATAAAAGTATTCGAAAATGGAAGTGCATTTAACCACAGCCACGATCGATCTTCAGAACAACAAACACAAAGCGCACGTGAAAGTCCGTCAGTGCACGAGTTTTGTGCATCTAATAGCACTGCATTCCAAACAGCATTAATGAAAGCATATCTAAAGTAAAACACGGCGGGTGGAACCACACACTGTCAAGAAATGCGCACGTGTCTAGCAGCTTTCACACCGACCGCGGAAAGCGCTGTGCTATGAAACCTATTCATTTCAATTGCTTGCGCTGCATGAGGACGGCGGAGGGTACCACTGGCGCGCAAGCAGCGCACGCCGTGCTTAAAGTTCAAAATAGTTATAGAACACTTACAGAAATAGAACGTTTTCCGTGTTCCACATGAAAGGCGATTCTCACAGTGCAAATTCTGTCCCCTAGCTGTGAACAGAGCTGTTTTTGAGAAGGCAAAAAAAGGTGTTGTTTTACACAACCATTAAGGAATTTTAATTAAATATTTTTGCAGACATTTCATTAAGACCCTACAGAATCATACCAACTTTTGTAAAATGGGCATCCGATGTCCCCTTTAAGATAAAAAATGTGAGAAACAATATGCGACATGGCATGTCCTGATTTTGCTAAGTTAGATGTGTTCCTGGGTTAACATATTTCGTTGACCCTGGAACAACATTTTAATCCAAAAATTTAATCCTGACCACATCCCTACACCTAAACCTAACCTTACCCATGAGTAATCCCTAAAATCAGAGGAAATGATAGATGAATGACACTGATGTACAAGCACCAAACACTGATTGTAAGCATAAACTTCACAAAAACTATAAAATGTTTTTTCAAATCTGATTGGTTAATCACAATGTTGTTCCAGGGTGAACAAAGATGTTGATCCAGGAACATGTCGTACTTGGTAAAATCAGGTTCTGCATGAGACGTGTCACGATTGCAAGATATAAAGACATTGCGAGATACAAATTGCTGAGGTGGAAATGAAATTCCATACAAACCTGCATGACTTTCTTTTGTTGAATACGTTAGGGGAAAATGTTCAGATCATCACAATGGCAAGCAAACGATTGCACGATTTTCATTTTTGGGTGAACTATCCCTTTTAGCTTAGCTGTTCTAATGCCACCCATTATTATCACCTCAATCTGAAAGATGTCTAATGCTGTTCCATCTCTTTTCACATCACGGTTAATATAAACACGTCATCGCCAATGATTCAGAGGATGCCTTGTGTTCCTAGAGCAATGATCCTAAACATTCAAGGGGCTTTAAAATCACATTTAATCTCCGCCAAACTGATTCTTCATGCCTGAATAAACCATCTCCAAGCGATATTGGGAGTCACATTCAATGCAAATGACTGCAATCAGTTAGCAAGCAGACATGCGATATGTTTTAAAAGAAAATGGAGTTGACCTTGCAGTCTCATACTATTCTCAAATGACTTTCATCATAGTTTTCTCTCTCACATCATTGAATTTAACTTAAATTGAATTGGACTGTAAAGAGATATTATGTAAAAACACATTATGATATGGAAATCTGCTCATTCTGGTCCCAGAAGTCCAAATCACAAACAAACCAATAGTCTAGCTTTGTCAGTGTGCTTGTCGTGTTTGGTTTTAAAAACATCCATTTAGGTTCTCTTAAATGATTCAGGTGCATGATTGCTAATGTTTTTTATCTGTTTCATGCCTTCTGGTTCTGCTTCAAGGTCTGATCCGCTGAGACCCGTCAAGACACTCGACTGGTGCGACACAATTAAAGACGGCGGGGAACAAAATGGAGTTTTTAATCAATATGCAAATGAGTCATTTGTTGGGTTGAGTGACAGTGAAGTAAGTTCATGTCTGTGTGACTGTCTGTCTCTGTGTGTGTGTTATGGGAGGAGGAATATAAACTTTACATTCAAAAAGTCTGTTAACCAGGTTTTGGATGACTGACTAGATAAAAAAAAGCAGTGCACATAAGGCATACGGTTGCTCAGGAAAACCATGAATCTCAGACAACACCTCTTACCGTGCACACACTTGCCCACGACCACATACAAGAATGAAACAAGCGCACAATATCGAACACAAACACTCAAGCTGTGACACCGGATGCCCTGAAGGAAATGAGACTGTCTGAGAAGATGAAAGGTCTCAAAATAAACTAATAAGAGTTACAGACGTACTCTGAGCAACGGCTGAAGCTCACGAACAGTTGATAGAAATCTCTGCAGCCGCAGCTCTCTCTGTCTTTCCCTTAATAAGCATGTTTTCTTTGTTTTTCCTGACTTACTGTGAGATTGTGGAGCTGTCATATCACTGTAAGAAAGAATGGATCTGACAAGACAAGACCAAACAGATAATCTGACATAGAAATGATGTCTCAGTATTCAACATTCAATTAACTTTAACTATCATATGAAAGAATAACAGCGTAAGCAGGCTGGTCTCTTTATTCTTTGAGGTTATACAAAACGGACTTGGCCATATATAGTGTGATTCAGTCTCATATCTACAGCTAAATGCTATGAAGTACTGCTAAGAACCAAAGCCACTAAGGATGCCCAACATATCAGTTATCTGACAATAATACTGACACAGTTTTAGTACCTTTGATATTAGATTACATTTTTTAGCAGGGCTTTGGGAAGAATCAATGGTTTCTATCCGTGTTTGCAGCGTTGAGTAATGCATCACAGTCATATCTCATGAATCCATTCATAAACAAAGCGTAGACAGAGTATAAATAAGTGTAGAGAGCTTCGTTGATTAAATTGGAGCTTTGTGAGATAGCAATGAACTAAGATTAGCGACAGCTTTTAATGATTTTTAAGGGAGTTTGTAAAAAAATATTCAAAAATATTGATTTAACAGTTCAACAAACAAGAAGTTAACAATAAGTGACTTACACTGTCTGTCTAAAACAGCACTGCCTGATTTTGCTTGATTTCGTTGACGAAAAAAGTTTGAAACAAAATCACAGCTGAGCCTCTGCGCATCTCCATTCAAACACAGCGTTGTTTCATTAATGAAGAAATCGTTTTTAAACAAGTCTATCGAGTCAATAAATAATTTACCCATTCATAAAGACTTGCTTTATTCCTGAATGAATCAGCTGTTGAACGAATCAAATGAATTAATGATTCAGTAATTAAATCAGTAGCCGTTTCTCAATATGCGTTCTTGTCTGTACTTGTGTTCTTGTGGACTTGTGAAACGTCATCAGTCGTCACCCAAGTACTGTTCCAATTCAAAATTCACATCTAGCCAAGTACATTTCAAATCCCCGGATGTGCTCTTGCTCCGCCCCTTTTATCAAGGATGTATCAAGAGGAGACTTGTGCAAACTTGAGGCAGCCATGTATCCCAGAATGCATTTTGCACCAATCAGCGAGCGTAAATGGTGGAGAAGAAAATCTGCATAATTTTCAAAATATTACTGTTATTGTGTCATGAAATGTAGTTTTAAGAGTATTTCAGGCGAGAATGTAATTGTTTAACACTCAAATCTGCGTTTATTTATAAAGACAGTGCCTATTTTAAAATTTATTTCGTGGATTTCGGAGATGTGAGCTCCAGACGAACACCAGGTGCTCAGAGCTCATGTATCCCACAGAGAGAGCCTCACCACGGCTAGTCCTTCTGACGTTTGCCGCTGGTTCTGATGTCTCTGTAGAGGTATAATTCGTTTTAGGTAAATAGCTAAGTTTTGGTCTTGTGAATCTATTATTTATTCCAGGTCATATCGTTTGTACTGTGGACAAAGTTATGCTTCATAAATTATTTATTTATCAATCGTAATTCAACGCTGACTTTATAGCGTGCATCTGACTTTTTTTGTCTTTTGTCTTTTTTCTGATTACATAAGTCTCTTATACTTCATACTTATACTTTTATAATGGCTAATAATGTTCATTAAAACTGACATTTAACAAAAAAAGGCAGAGTTGTGCTTGTCATGTTTCATTTTATTATACATAAAGATGTATTATACACAGTGCACATATTGCCTAAATCACATATTAATATGTTTTATATTTTTAAAATTAATATGAAAAAAGGGTTGTGTTTTATATTTTGAAGAAAACAAAAAAGAGGCAGTGGTGTTTGATATCATTTTGTTTTATTGTAATGCAAGTATGCATTGCACCACATTTTTGTTGCTATTAATATGCTTAAATGAAACAGAAAAGGGACAATGCTATTTGATATAATATTTAGTTTTACTGTAATGTATGTTCGTTCCCTGAACTACTTTTTTGCAGCTGTTAATATGTTTAAATGAAAACGAAAAGAATCAGTGGTGGTTGATATTATATTTTGCTTGTAAATACATACAGTGAAGATCACCGGAGTAGAAAAGGCGAGCTGACTGACTTTCTTAAGTACGCTGCTGTTCCATTTGCAGAATTACAGGACTTGCATTCTCCCGTCCTCAGGAGTTAAACTTGCGAAGTCCGAACTACCAAGGATGCAAGTCCGAACTTTGCGTACTTGGTATTAAGAAACGGCTAGTGACTTGCCACCACCTACTGGCAGTTTTAGTTTCATTTTTAAAGTATCTCTTCAGTTATTTAAATCATTTAATATTTCTATATTTTAATTTTTATATTTAAAACATTAACCTCAATATGAATTTATGAATTTAATGTCACTCATTCCACCTCTGAGCCTCATTAAATGTCATCTAGCAATAACCTTTGATCATGTAAAATAAGCTATGTCTGCAATGTGTGATTATTGCTCGATAATTATGTTGCTACAATAACAGTGTTGGCTACTTGTGTATTAACACTGTATTTTTGCAATATTTTGTGTAATTTTAATATTTTGTTGATAATTTTGTTTCTTTTACATTTTATAATTAGAGTATGATATGATAATTATTATTATTTTTTTTTTGTATTCCTTATTAATTATCTATTGTATGTTTGGTACGTGTATTGCTAATTGCATTCTGGGGTTGTCACAAAAGAAATTTTGTTGTGCTACACAATGACAATAAAGTACTACTACTACCACTTGTGTTCTTCTGTGCTACCTCTGTAATACAAATTCATTTTGTTAATACTGATTTCATTTGATTGGTAACTTATTTGTCTTGTTCTACTTGTTTTCATTCTATTGCTTTAATTAGACATTTTAAAAAGCTTATGAAAATATATATTTTTTAATCAGACATAAAAGATTACATACTTTTAATAAAGTTAGAAAAATGCCATTACAAAGGTAAAAACAAAATTCCCCTGTAAATGACTTTGATGAGTCAAATATCACCTTGGGAAGGCTGAATCTTTGAACAGATAATTTAATTATTGACTTAAAGGTGCTACTGAAATTTTTGACTGTGCTAAATTTTTTAAGTTTTAAAATAAAATTGTAGAGCCCTGTTCATGTTCATTTACTTTTACTTTTTTTATTTTATTTTTACACATTTACACTACGTTCAAACATTTGGCAACACATTTTTTTTAAGAAACAAATGCTTTATTCAGCAAGGATTTGTTAAATTGATCAAAAGTGACAGAAAAGCCACTTAAAATGTTATTAATATTTCTATTTTAAATAAATGCTGCTGTTTTTAACATTTTATTCAAAGAATCCTGAAAAACACCTATCACAGTCTCCATAAAAATATTAAGCAACACAAATGTTTTCAACATTGATATTAATAAGAAATAATTCTTGAGCAACAAATCAGCATATTAAAGTGATTTCTGAAGAATAATGTGACACTGAAGACTGACGTAATGATGCTGAAAATTCAGCCATCACAGGAATAAATTACTGAAAAAAAAGTTATTTTAAATAGTATTAATATTTCACATTACTGTTTTTACTGTATCTTTGATCAAGAGACTTAATATTAATAATTTAAGAAACACTATTAAATTATTATTATTAAAAAACACTAACAAATTAATTACATTAACGATTTTGAAATTTGTAGTCTAAATTCACTTGTGTCATTTAAAATTACTTATTTTTTACCCTCAGTTTCACAGACAAGGCTTAAGACTGACCCAGATTCCCAATATAATCTGAAAGAACAACTGAAAGAAACTTGCACTGACTGATCTTTAAATATATCAGTGCCTTTGTTTTGTCTCAAGATGCACACCAGTAATGTTTTACCTAAGGCACATTTATAAAAATTACTTAAATGTCCTAATTGAACTATGGCCTAATCCTGGCTTAGTCTAAGCCCTGTCTGTGAAACCAGGCCTTAGTGTTTTATTTTTAAACAAAATAGCCTAGAGTTTTAAAATCAATTATGAAAATGACCTGCCATGATTTTAATGTTGCTGCATCCCTAATACAAAGAGAGCAAGAGACAGACAAAGAAGACCTCAGTCCAAAAAAGAAAAAAAATCCAATCCAGCAAAGCAATTAAAACATTGTTTTCGAGAAAAGACACCGTGATCTCTAGACAAGTGGCATTCAGAATGACGGATGAAAATCGTGCCTTGCTTTCGTGACCAAGTCATTATTGCGCAGGAAGGGTCGTTGATGGTCACCCAGATGAGTCACCGCTAAAATCCATCCAGGGTTCCCTGGAAGGAGCTGAACGTCAGCTTGATTTGAAATACATTTGATATTTTTCACAGAGAGCCAAGCCTGTAAAACTGCATGACATTTACTTTCTGTACTTTTACAAACGCTGTATAACAGACATCTTAGATATGCTCACAGATACCTAGCTAGTAAAAACCCCTGCTAAGTTAATGTTGCAAACACACATTTGCATAAAGTAAATCTAAGCAGAATGTGAAATGTGTACCTACTGTCAGCTTTGATATTGCATCTAGGATGTCATTTTTCACCACAACATGTACCAGAAAACAAAATGAGTTTTATATTGGCATATATCTTGTTAGTTTACATGTGTCTTGCATCATACAAACTCAGTCCAGTTAACGTATGTCACACAGAGCAGTTGACCCAGTTTGGAGGTGCACGATTGAGAATTTTTTGGGTTAAAAATATTTAAATATCAACTTTGCCTTAAATGTTTATCCTAAAATTCTTTACTAGAAATTAAATACAAAATGAATGAGACAATTGTTTTACAAACTGTAACAGAACAGAGCTAAAAACATAATACGGATAGCATAAATTTGACCCTGGACCACAAAACCAGTCATCAAAACCCATACATTATCTGAAAAAAAGCTGAATAAATAAGCTTTCCATTGATGTATGGTTTGTTAGAATAGGATAATATTTGGGATACAACTGTTTGAAAATCTGAAATCTGAAGGTGCAAAAAAAATTTCAAAATATTGAAAAAAACGCTTTTAAAGTTGTCCAAATTAAGTTCTTAGCAAAGCATATTACTAATCAAAAATTAAGTTTTGATATATTTACGGTAGGAAATTTACAAAATATCCCAATGGAACATAATCTTTACTTAATATCCTAATCATTTTTGGCATAAAAGAAAAATCCTTCATTTTGACCCATAAAATGTATTGTTGGCTATTGCTACAAATATATCCATGCAACTTATGACTGTTTTTGTGGTCCAGGGTCACAAATATGGTAATAATTGACAAGAAATGGTTTGGGTTCATACTACACTTTTGGTACAGTTTGTAACATTGCTCAGATTTCTTCTGAAACTCTAGAGAAAACATGTCTGAGATGTGCATCTCATGACTGATGAGAAAAAACCCTAAACATGCAGCAACATCATTGAACCCAGTGCACAAAATCAATATGCACTCAATGAGCAGATAAATACTTCTGTCCATGAAGGTTAAATCAGCAAACGTGCCTGCAAAGCAAAAATTGAAGTATGTCTGCAGTTGTATTCAGGTTCTTATTATATTTGAAGCAGAAGTGTAACGATTCACTTGTTTTCTCAATGCATCTAGTATATATCCTGTTTTATAGTATGTATTGAAATATAATAAGGTATATAATAAGGTTTGTCCTTGCCAATAATCAATTTTAAATGCTAAAGAAAAAGAAAAATATAAAATATAGCTGCAAGCAGTGATTACCGGAGTTCAAGCGCTTTAAGGCATTTAAGCACATATGAAAAAAGACATTATTTAGCAAGCCTGTAACCACCTAAATCAATTAAAAAGCATTTTTGGCAAATCCAGGTAATTTACCATAGAAACATGATGTTTTTTTTTTAACAGTTATGAATTGTTTGCATGTTTGTTTAGAATCACCTGTCGCACATGCTCAGCAGGTTTCATGAAGTTTTAAGTTTTCCTTTAGGCTTTATAGGATTTGGGGTAAATTTGGAGAGGACCCTTTTCTAAACGACTCCGTTATAGCTTTTCAGAGGGTAAATATCCAAATTTTTTGGCCTACAGAGTTAAAAAAAAAAAAAATTGTACTGCAGTTTCTCTTCCCAGATTGAGTGAAAAAACTAGGACTAGTTTGCAAAAGTAGTTTTTTTTTTTATATCTTCTTAATCATTTAACAAACTATTTGATTGACAGCAGTGGTTCTAGAGGAAAAGCTGTTTGGAATTAGGAGTTTTATCGTATGATCATGTGTATGTACAAATATGTGTATGTGCAAAAAACCAAGCAAAGTACAATTGTTTACACCCTTGAAAAATGCGATATCACCCCTCAGTGGCCGATTTTTCTCAAATTTTTCTCAGACCTTTGCGGCTGTGAGTCGAACAGGCCCAATGAGTTTTGTTCCAATCGGCCTAAGTTTACCTTGTCTAACAGGTGCTCAAATTCATCAGCCAATGGCTAGCCATGTTTTTTGGCCTTGTAGACACTTCTGGCACTACGGACCAAGACTGTGCACAGCAATTTTCATGTTGATAGGACAAATGGTTATGCAGTTATTGCCATTTTTATGTTTTTTTCTCTCTTATAGGGCCAAGCTCCACGATTTTTTTCCTGTGACCTCAGAAAATTTTGCCAGGCTTCTGAAGCATCGAATTTGATTCCAATGACAAAAGACACTTGAGCCTGTGACTTACGGTTTAGGAGTTCTGAACGATTTTGTACTTTTGTTTGCTGTAGCGCCCCCGTCAGGCCGATTGGGGCAAGCTTTGTTTACGTTGTAGGCAGAGTGAGTAACACCATCCCTCCAAGTTTCTCTACGACTTACAGTTTGATCTGCACAGTCAGTTTTATGCAGAGATTGCTGATCCGTGACCATTCTAACAATTGCAATAGGGTTTCAGTGCTCCACGCTTAAACCCCTAATAAATCACAACTTGTTAAAGCACTATACAATATTTTAAGATTGGAGTTTGCAATCAAGTAGTTTATGCAATGTAATTGAATTAATCTGAATTTGCATGCATTTAATTGAAGATAAGTGAATCATGAACCAAATCAATTGGCTGTCAACCCAAAGATTTACACCACTAATTTGAGCTAGAGAAAATAAAGAAAAACAATAAGAGCTTTCAAATAAATCATACCATTTTATTCACCCACAAAGACAACAGCTAAAATGAGCCAAAAATGGATTGCCCAAAAATGTTTGGTAATGGGGAAATAAAAAGGCTAAGCTAATTGATTTTCAATATTAATATCATTTTCCAAAGACAGAAAGCCATTACATTAGCACTTCTAATTAGCAGTCTTTCTGAACAATGTATCCAGGCAACTGGGACGCACAGGAGACCAGCATCCCATCACAGCTTTCAAATCTGAAATTGTTTCAGAGCTCCTAAGCTCACATGTTCAAGAAAAACAACTCAAATAGACATAGTAAGTTATAAAGTTATTCCATTTGGTTAATGCACCAGGGGAAATGAACTGCAGAGTGATTTATGCATGTATATTATATAATCACACTCTAATATTTTCTTCCATATAGACTATATTCAAACAGAATATGGTCTAAGTCAAGGTAGACTGAATAAAATAAGTCTTTTAAAAACCAAACACATAAAACCTTCAAATTTAGTTCTGGAACACGAGAACTGTGATGCAAAATGAAAGGAAGAGCAGCTTTGATTCCAAATCCCCATTACCAAAAAGAAATTGAAGACAATAAACAAATATGACGTGAAAGCAATTCTCAAGCAGTTTGTGTCACACATACACACACCAGTGCTATCAGAAAGGTGGCTGCAAACACACTCGTTCCAAATTGACTCTGCAGACACGCAGCGTCGCAAATCACCCCCACTTATTTCCCGGAGGGACTGAGATGTTATCAACCCGCTGTGTATTAATGAACAGCTCCAATCCATCCATCCCTCCTTTCCCTGCTCTTCTCTTTCATTTGCTCTCTTTTTCTCTCATTACAACTCTCCTTTTGTGACTCTTCTCGTTGTCTCTGGCCTCATCTGTTCTTCTCTCTCTCCGATTTCATACTCAGGGCCAAACCGCATTACATCTCAAAACGGCTCTTGCACCGTACTTTGCATCTGACATCTGTAAACAAGTAACGTCCTGCCGTACCCTCACCACCCTTCACGTCTGATCTATTATGGTGTTCTCTCAGTGAGCACTGCACTGTTCTCCCTTCCTGAATATGCTACACTGCACGGAAGCATTTGTTTTTACATTCAGGCTGTTGCATTATGTCACTGGAACACTGAAGATGTTTTAAAGGTATTAAGTAGGAAATAATAACATTTAGACATTTAAAAAGATGTTTTCATGTTTTAATATGAAATTATTTAAATTATTATTAAATTAACCTAAAAGAGAATAAAATGTGATCAATGACACCCGACTAAGTCAAAAAATTATATATGACTGAAAAAAAAATTAAGTTGTAAATAAAAGAAAGATTACTTGAGTACAAAGACTACTTCGGTATTTGTACAATTTGTTACCTCTTGGTTCTTTGTAATTAATTGTGAAATTGTGATGAGGAGACGTTCAACTTGTCTTCAATCACTATTTTTACTGTGTTCTTGCTGTTTTTGTTAATTTTATAATAGTTACACAGGGTTTACTAGTTTATATTTTCTGTTTTAGATGAGCAGGCATGACTTAAAGAAGTTTGAACTTGTGACAAAGTGCTTATTTTAGCAAATTTACAAAAATGTTTCTGCAAATGTGTTTTGTTTTAGCTGTCCTTTTTATTGTATTTAACTAGTTAACTCTTCCTATTTCTCATTTATTAATAATATTAGCTATGTTTCCATCACCCAGTTTTTATGTGCATTTTAAAGTATTGAATCAGAAACGAGTGATTCACCAACTTTCAAAAAAAAATCCTATAATTCGCACAAAAGTTGTTACGCTTTATTTCAGGTGGTTTCTGACTTGTGTGAAAAAGGGTTCATGTAAATAAAGGGAGATGGAAACACATTTGCTCAATAAATTCCTCCATGCACATCAAAAAGGCAAGTGACTTTGCACAATGGGACGGCATACGTGGGACGTTAACCATTTTTTAGCATTTAACCGAACCCGAACACCTAACCATTTGTAATTATAAAACACACACTGTAAAAAATTCAAAAAGTTGTTTCAACTTAAAATTTCAAGTTGACTAAACTAAAAATTTTAAGCTAGTAGAGTTTTATAACAAATTATTTTAAGTTACTTAACGTTAATTTAAGTGACAACTTATACTTAAATGTTCAAGTCAGCAGGGTAACAAATTATTTTAAGTTGAAACAGCTTTTTCTTTTTCTTTTTTTTTTTTAACGGTGCAGGATATAAAAGGCTATAAAAGATACAACAAAAGTCACAAGGTCTTCCAAGGCAAAACGACTGATTTGTGAGAGGAACAGATCACAGTCTCCTTCCACTGTAAAGTGCAGTCTGTGCACAAATTCAAAAATTTGCCAACAGAAGAAGCATTACATCAGCTTTGGTTGCGAAATACCATTGGCTCTCGTATGTCTCAAGTCGTGACCGACTGTGTCATGCTACTGTTTGGGAGAATCTTACAAAGAGTTAGGGCCGTGTTAACAGAGCGGGATTATAAACGTGACCTGCCGATGCCGATTTTGACGCCTTTTTTTTTTTTATTATTATTTACATAATAAAAATATATATATATATATATATATATATATATATATATATATTAAACTTTACAATTTATCCAATATGGACTAAGTTACAGATTTCTCAAAATAAAGTAGCAATTAACTGCAAAGGAGTTGCTGTATATAACAAAACAGATTTAACATCCCACTAGGTTTATAAATGGTCATTTTTTTCCAAGTCATCTTTCACATCAAATTCATACATTGTTTTAACTAATTCAGTTAAAATAATAAGAAACTATAGAGTTGTTACCATTCAAATGAAATCAGTATCAACAAACTCATTTCCACTGCAGAAGAAACAGAAGCTGCATCTGAAGTGGCATTAGATGTATTTACACAGACTGTTTGATGAAGCTGAGGTGCCATATGCATTTACACTGCAAAGTTGCAAATGCATAAATAATTTTATTAGATTGGTGTTTTAAATATTTTTGAACATACAGATAAGAAATGTTGGGAAAAATGCAATGATACTTTTAAACATGAAACCAAACCACCAGTAGGTGGCGGCAAATGACTTTGAATTAGTGAGTCATTTAGTCCTTCATTCAAAAGATTTGTTAAAATGGCAGATTAATTCAGAATCGAGGCAACTGTATGAATGGGTTACCGAATCACTGACACTGACCTTGGATTCATTCAGTATCGAAACACCACTTTGTTGCTCGAAGATATATAACAGTTTTGCTGCGACTCTGATTGGAATGCTTTTTGTCAATGAAGTCAGGCACAAGCCAAGTACAAAGTACATAAAATGTAAGTCACATAATTTTAGCTTCTTGTTCATTGAACTACTGTTGTATAAAATCAGCGTCACATTGCAATCGTATTGATATTTGGGGAGACGTCATGCAATGTTGTTTACCTAAATCATATATTGTATTTTTTTTTTTTAACCGCACTAGGCGTCTAGGCTAAAACTTTCTGTGAGAGCTGTTGCGCTCATTTGTTTTGATTTCTACACAAGTGTCTTTTACACACTCACTTATTATGTAAATCAGTCACCATAAGTGTGAAGTCAAAACAGACCGGCTGGCCGATTGGCGCATCTCTACTTTATACTGCTTCTTGGGCAGTTTTGACAAGTTCACAGTTGTCCTTGTGAAATTGGGCTACTTTAACACTGTTACTAGGGGTGGGAGGAAAAAAAAAAAAAGAAAAAAAAGAAAAAAATTGATTCTCCGACACATTGCAATTCTCTCTTCAACGATTCTGAATATTTCAGAATTGATTCTAAGCTTGTGTTTTTTCCTCGCATGTGGCACGTGTACGCGCTAGAGACGTGGCAGGCTTCATTGCACAGAATTTGCACTGTGAAAAGCCACTTTTACAAGCTCTGCGCTAGCCGCTGGGTTCAGCGCAGCCCTTCAGAGTGCAAAAGTTAAACTATTTTTAACTTTACGCGTAGCATGCACTTCGGTCGACACAGAAACAAGCCGTCCTCGCGCAATTGAAATGAATGGGTTTCATAGCGCAGTGCTTTCCACGTTCAGTGTGAAAGCCCCTACACACGCACACATTGCTTGACAGTGTGTGCTTCCACCCGCCATGTTTTACTTTAGAAATGCTTTCATTAATGTCGTGGAATGCAGTACTATTAGATGCATAAAACTTGGGCACTGATGGACTTTCACATGCACTTTGTGTTGTCCTGAAGATCAATTGCAGCTGTGGTTAAATGCACTTCTATTTTCGAATACTTTTATACGAAATTGATGTTCACACAGTTTACCCCCCGGAATGTGATTTTTAATGGGGGAACCCCTCAAAACGCAATTGGGCTACTTTTGGGCTAGTTTTGAGGAGAAATTGGGTGGGTTTTGTTGTGAAAACCTGGCAACCCTGTTCTTGGGTCATCTTTTGCCACAAATACCTGTAACCAAACATTTACTTGCTTGTCTTATATTGTTGAGAAACAGGTAGGTCTAGGGTAGGGGTGTGGTTAGGTACTCCAAAAATATCTATGAAAGTATATATATATATATACACGTATATAATGACTTCTATTTCAAATGCATGAAAACAAACAATTAAATGTGTCTTGATGGGACACATAAGACATATAACTAAAAGCAACGGAGTACCCTGCATGTCGAAAAATAGCAGAGTACCCTGAACATTAAAAAGTGACGCTAAGGGGTTCTGACCAAGTGTCAATATGTGATGAGTTGGGAGTCAGAACATCTTGCACTTTTCACAGTGCTCGGCTGAATGATTTAAGGGTATTTTTGAGATTCAGAGAGCATCCTGTGGTGGCAAATTGTGGGTATGATTACTTGTGATCTCTCTGCTGATAACTTCACACTATTGACAAAGCTCAAGGGTGTTGCTAAGAAATCTAAGGAAATGTTGCTGTGCAGAACTTCCTGCATCTTCAAACTTCAGGCACAAGCCAAGTAAAAGTACATAAAATATCTAGTAACTGGTGCTGTTTTATAGATGTCTTGAGAAAAGAGTCTTGGCCACAGCCTTAGGCTTTGTAAACAGTAAAGAAAAAACAATACTGAAGATGCCCAAGGTTGTTTTTTTCTCATATTTGCTGACAAGTCGTTGGCAGGTATAACATGTGGTTAAAGCGATGTGGTCTAATGCAGTAAGCTACAAGGACAGTTCACACCAACATGTTTGTCACAAAAATTTGGACAAATTTTCATGTGTAATATGTCTGTTTAGACAAATACATTAAAAAAAAAAAGAGAAATGGACTGAGACACGAAGTAAGACACAACTTTCCGTTTCTGACATGCATTTGTCATGAAGAAGTAAGTAAGTCAAACCCGTTCAGATTAACATATTCTGCATGGAATCAAACAACACCAAATGCAAAAATACAAAGCCAAAACAGCCAGTACCAGATGCTTAGCAAAATAGCCACCAAATTACAGTTTTATGTAACAGCAGCAGTTCTGGGCATGTGACCAAAAGCGTGAATCTTATTGGTTGGTCTAGTTTTATTCACAGCATGATGGAAATTAGACTAGAACACGTCTGCAAATTGTTGGATTGACGGCATGCAAAGGTTTGTGACAGGCGTTTGTTCAAATTGAAATGTTTATGGCACCAAATTTTTGCATCAAACATTCATCTTGGTATAAACAGGCTGTTACTGAATGTTCAACTACTTAAACTAATGAATTATTATTAAATTACAACCTCAATTAACTTCCACAAATTAGCTCAAATCTCCTGACTTATCATTGTTTTTATTTAACCAAGAACCATTAGCATATTTTTAAAAATATTCTTCAGTGAAATGTTAAAAACACTGCGGGACTTTAATCAGAAGATATAATTAGGCAGGAGAAAAAAGCCTTATAAATAACAGTATGCGCATAAACTCAATATTCTTCCTGCATCTAAGAACTAAGCTGATAATTAGGTGATATTTTTGCAGCATAACTCAGGTTAATTGTATGCTGCATAATGCACCAGCCATTAAGATAGCTTTAAAAACTAAGGCACAACAACTGAACCAGCTGAGCCCGAAACTCCTAAAAAGACAAAACCCTACTTTCAAGAACAACAGAGATTGTAGTCATTTGTTAGGACAGACACGAAAGCTTAAACAAAGCATATCTTCCAGACCAGAATTGTTATACAAGACTCTTTGTAAGTTCTTTGGCACATACACTTGCAACAGAAGAGTTAACACGGTCCATTCAGATGACTAGGATGTGCTTTCTTCTGCAATGCTGTAATTACAACAGTCAACTACTGAACTTGGTGACACATAATTACATGAATTATGGGAACAGTGTGTTAGAGAGACTTATTAATGGGAGGCTCAGTGATGTGTGAAGTCTTCCGGTTGCCGATTAACACCGAGGTGGAGCTCGATACTGTTTTAGAAAAAGTGATGAATGTCTTTGAAAGCTTTTGGATAAATTTTCCACGCCGCTGCCAACAAGTCTGATGATTACTTTCTGCTGAAGAGAACTTGAACTTCATGTAATCAAATAAGAAAGTGATGAAAATGAGCAGAAAGGACAAGAATTTGATTATAAAGCTTGTAACATGACTACAACTGAAATACAGAAGCATCCATCACAATCTCATGATTGAGTGACATCAGAAAGTTTCTGTCTGAAACTGAAATAGACTAGAAAGACAAGGGCTTTTCACAATGTGCTTAAACCTGGGCTAAGCAACATTTCAGACTTTGAGAGGTGGTTTGCACCACTTTTAACCCAGGGTTATGAAACCTTGCTCCAGAGTACCACTTTTGATGAGTTAACCCCAAACTGTTGTGCCAAAGATGAGCAGTGTGAAGTGATCCAGTGCTAGAATGATGTTGTGAATGGTTCAGCAACAGGCAGCCATAGTAACCATCATAGATTGCCTCAGTGCTTACCGAGCTCCAGACTGTGACTGTCACAAAAGCACCTCAGAACTAAATGAAACTATGTCCACGTACACACTGCAGCTGAAATCGGTTGTCAGTTCACCTTTTACTCCTTATTTGTGTTCTGTACACACATAATTCACTAAAATACGTGAGTGACAACCGCATTCGACAACGCATTTACTTCCGAAAAATACAGGTAGTGGCAACCGCATTTACAAAAATTCTACGCAGTGTGTACGGAATCAAACTGAACTACTAGTATTTAAACACGCATCAGAAATGTGTCTTTGTCTGTATGTGAGATGCAACAAAACAACAGCGAAAGAAATCTTAACCTTAGCACATTTTGACATGGGGCTAGTTGCACTCATGAGCCCTGTGGTAAAGTGTCAGTGTTGCCAGATCTTCTTAGAAAAAAAAAACCCCAAGGACAAGGACAAGCACAAAAAAGAAAACCCAAATGCTTTGTTTTATAATACAAAAAAAAAAAATAAATAATAATAATAATAATAATAATATATATATATATATATATATATATATCTCATATCTGCAACAGACCACATTATTAACTCCATAAAGTGCCTAGCTTTATGAGCTAAGACCAAACTACATGCCTAAAAGCGTTTGAAAATAGGAGGACATGGCAACACATCAGATGTGGCTTCATATCACAGAATGAGGCAGCAATCATACTATTTTAAAGTATTACAAAAGCTGTGTTGCCTAGCATTGCATTATAAATATACTTTATCCATATAAAAAATACCCAAGTTGACTGAAGAACACAGACAAACCATATATTAGAGATATATTAAAGATAATACTTTTCTCTAAAGAAACAGGATTCCCTGAATTATTGTATCATTGATATTATCATCACAATAATGCCAGAAATGATCATGATAATTTTTTAAGCCTTTATCGCCCATTCCTACTGTACACACATAAAACAAAAATTTATGGAACTCACTATCGCATTTAAATGCGAATGTCACTCCTGAAACTTGCAGTGTGGATGTGGCCCCTGTTGACTGTGTGATATACCATTATTGACGATAATCATGATATTCAAACAATGACTTTTCATTATCATGTTAATTAGGGGTGTCACAATACACCAGTATTGGCAAAATTTGAAAATGAATAGTACACATATGATAATATGACACAATAATAATCCAGCACCAGCACCATTATGAAGCATTAAACTCTCACGTGTGATTTGTTTCATTCATACTTGATAACAAGCAAGACTCATAATGTTTTTTTTTTCCTCTTGCCAACTGTGACTGGATGTATTATTTATTAATTTATTCTATGTTAATATTATTTTTAATGAAAGAGTCATAAAGATTCACACTTAGCAGATGAATCAGACTTGCTTAAAGTCCCCATGAAATCAAAATTACGTTTTTTGGCTTTTAGTATGAATACGTTAGCCTTAAGGTTGTCTGTAAGCCAATGCGCTCCAAAACAATGACAAAATTCACATTTAGAAGACATAAGCATTCAAAACCTAAAGTAAATATGGCACAATATGGATCAACAATTTTGATGACATCACCCTGCACTTCAGCTTTTTAATCAAACTTTCTGTCCAATCAAATGCTCTCTAAAATCTGACACATCCCGCCCCCTTTACTATAAATAGATGCTGAAGCTGCGGCTGAAATCGGTCACTTGTTCTCAGAATTTGTATTTTCTATGTGGCACATAGTGAACTATATAGGGGATAGGAAACGATTCAGACACTGTAAATATGCTTTACGCTGGGGCACGAAAGCATGAAGTGGATCATATGCGCGAGTCAGCGCAAACCACAAAACATACCAGACACATTTGAATTCTACACAGAATGCTATTTTATATATAGATAATGGATATGGATGAGATTGTGTGTCATACGCTGTCAAATGCGGCTTTACAGAGCTAATGGCTCTGGCCCAAGATGTGATATAAACGAAACACTACTGGCTATTTTAATAAGGGGGCAGGGCTGCTGGATATGTCCCGCCCTGTCTTCCTGCTTCAGTTGAAATGACATCAACACACAGAATAGCCTGCGTGTTTCAAAGCACCTCAGTGGACCTTTAATAAGCACTGTTACGTCAATGAATTCAATTCAAAATAAATTTGGAATGAACACTTGCACTGTAAAAAATAAAAAACACAATTTGCTGTGTCAGCTTAAAATAATTTGTTACCCTGCTGCCTTAAAATTTTAAGTTCAGTCACCTCAAATAAGTTTAGTCAACTTGAAATGTTAAGTTGTACTAAGTAACAACTTAGATATTTGTGTTTGCTAAACGTAACAAATCAAATTATTTTAAGTTGACTCAACAAATTGTTTTTTACAGTATGTGAGGACAGATATTCAAAAGAGTTTTGTGACATTTACATTAAAATCCACAAATACAATAGTACAATCAAACCACTATTTACTTCTTTCGCTCTCTCTCTCTCTTTTTTTGGTCAAGCCACCTTTTTCTTCCTGTGAGAGTGGGTGCAGCCATTTGTAAATTTTATGGATCTGGCTTCCAGTCTCATCCGCGTCCAGCTATTTTTAGCTGTACAAAACAGCTTGTTTTGCTGCTTGATATTGCAAATTGGTGTGTCTTACCATATTATTTTAATGCATTATCAAAATTATGAACACACTAGTTTGTAGTGTTTACTGCACGTTGTTATTCTTCTCATTATTCCCCTATAACGGCAAAATGAACCAGAAGTCTCGTCTATAAGCTTACTTCCGCATTGAAGAAAAAGGTGGATACAATGAAAGTAATTCTTCAAAATGTCTCCTTTCATGTTCCACAAAAGCAAAAATGTCATACAGGTTTGACATGAGACATTAAGGTGACAAAATTCTGACAGAATTTTCCTTTTCAGCTGGGCCCCTTTAAGAATTACCCTTGATGATTAATTTCAAATGTGACAAGCCAATCTAAAACAAGTATTAGTGTGAAAAACAGGACAAAGGACCTGAAACACCTCCAGACTGCCAGAGTACTCAAGAGTACTTTATCCAAAACCTACGTCCTTTAATTACACACAGTGAGGCGACAGAAACGGAAGAGGGTGAATGCAGTCCCCATGGAAACAGTGCAAACGCCACCCGGAGAACAGCGGGTCAAACAGTGATGTGAGGAGGTGAGAAGGGCCAATGGAGATTAATAATTGAAAAGTGAAAAAAGATACGCAAGGAACGTGAGAGCAATGAGAGCAGATCAAAGCAAGACATCATATGAGAAGAAAATGTGACAGAATAAATTGCATATACGTCTGCCTCTAAATACCAGCGTTCAGTAAGATCAGCATCAATTAGTTCTAGCACTTCGTGTGTTCTGGTATGACATTAAACATGGCAAGATATGCCTCAGGAATGGAAAAAATGATGAAATTTGTTTAGAGGGTACTTATGTATGAAGTAGAGGTTTATTACAGAAAAGATTTTCTCATAAACAGATCCCAATCCTTCATAACCATTTTTCACATTTACATATTTGGCAGATTTTCCCTGGGAATCAAACCAATGACCTTGGAGTTATTAGCGAACATTTTATACTCACGCCATATGTTGTAGTATTACCATAATTCATTTTTAATTAAATATTTCGAATAGGGACATAATTCTTCAAAGTTTCCCTTCATTCTCTTTAGTTAATTATAAAGTTGAGTAATGGTAGCCATGTTAATACGCAAAGAAACTAGTTAGCTATATTACATGACATACAATAGTAACACATTTTCTTATGTGCTTATAAAGCAAGTGCAATAGGTGTGATTTTCTTTATCACTACCCGAAGTGCTAATAAAGTGTGGGTGATGTGATATATTTTGGTTTGTAATCTCACTTCAGTCATATTTATTAGTCAGTCATTTATAATATATGAAATAATATAAAAATGTGTGTACACTCACATGCTCTTTTGTTCAGTCCGGTGTCATGCTGTATGTTGCTACTGGCCAACGGCCACCACTCCATTCTCTCAATTACAGGCCACCTGTGCCTCAAGCACCTGTGCTAAATCAATAATCTACTCACTTGTTTACTTCAGCTGAAAGCACTTACAGCACAGTACTGACATGTTAGCACAGGAATGAGTAGTGGACTCCACATCCTCACCTTGCTGCTGATATTGATGAGCACTGGTGATTTAACATTCATGAGAATCCACTGTTGAATGTCATCATGGTAGATGAAGTCATTATGAGGATGGTGATCTCTGACCTGTGCATAAATTACAGACAGAGGAGATTATATTTCAGGTAACCCATGAGATGAAATTCAATTAAAATGTGCTAATGAATGTATGAACACAAACATTCACTTTTACAAGGTGTTTGCATATAAATGTGCTATAGCAGTGTGTGGACACAAACAATCCCCAAAAACCCTAAACAGTCTCAATTATCAAGCCGTTTTGATTTTCTGAGCAGTATAACGTCATGTAGACCAATTATTTGTTTGTAAACATTCGGGATGTGCGCATCATGGTTGCAGAAAACCTGGGAAAGATAGCCTTTACTGCTAGAGAATTACACAGATATGGTACAAAATAGCTAGATTTAAAAAAAAAAAAGTAGATTATATTGAGTAGATGTCATTATGTCACAGAGTTTGTCACCCAGCGATAAGCACTGTTATTCAACGAAACTGACGGTAAATAGTGGGTCTTACGTAAATAGTGGGTCTTACAGATCTGAAACAGGCATGACAATTTTGTGGCCAGTACAAGCAGCAGTCTATGGAGCCATGGAATAAAAGAATAAAAAAGGGTACATTTTCAAAATTCTGACTTTATTCTCGCAATTCCGAGATTATATCTCACAGTTCTAATAAAGATGTTTGGCATAAAACAAATATACCCGTGCTTCTTTAACTGGTTTCGTGGTCCAGGGTCACATATTTGACAATGGCAGTATTATTTCTGACATGCAAAGTACACAGTAGACCAATCGAAACAGACTGGACCATCTGACCAATCAGAACAGAGCAGGCTCACAGAAAGAAACCATTTTGAGAGACTAAATCTTTGAACAGTTCTGAGTTAAATCGAGTTATAAAGTCTGAATTAGGAGATATAAACTTGCATTTGTGAGAAAAAACGTCAGAATTGTGAGATGAAATAAAAAATGTTCTGTAAAAATGTTAATAGTAATAGGTTTAAATAAAATTTCATGCTGTCACTGTAGGGCTAATACAATACATCCCCTATGAACAGCGTATGTGAATATTATGTAGACCTATTGCTTGACTCAAATTTATGCTTTAAAAGTAGAGTAATCATAGCGGTTTTCATCCATAGTATGTCAGTATAAACATCTGCGTTTAGCTTCAAATGACATCTTTAATAGCAGTATTCTGTAAAAGTTTTTGTATTCCGATTTTGACATCAAAAGGCACAAAAATATCTTTTTCTCTTATTCCATGGATTTTACCCGTTTACCTCCACAGTGTTTTTCTGCAACCACTATGCGCACACAGCTGCAAGTGACATAACTGTGACTTCTAATTGGCCTATTGCTCAAGCCCACGCCAGCTGACGAAACTTATTAGCATATTTCCACCCTCATTCAGTTGTTTCAGCAATTCTCATTTGCTACTTAAATCTATAACATTCTGAAAAACATCAAATATTAGATCAAGCAAGCACAGAATCAACTTTGCGCCGCTGCCCGCAATCGCGTCAAGGATCAGACAAATTTGCATGTGCATCTTGAAAAGCAAATATTTTGGAAAGTCCTAGATTCAAAGTCCAGATTTTGCCTTATCATTTTGCCATTTCAAATGTTGCCTTTCATGCAGTGAAAGCTGTATATGAATGTAAATGATAGCTGTATATGAATGTAAATGATCTTCAAAGTGCATCATAAATAGTTGTCTCCCAAAGGAAACAATCGACTCTGAACAGCCTGAATGAGCTGTTAGTAATTCAAATCCCACTTCCGTGACAGCTACATGTCATGGGATAACACGTATTACCCGCAAAAACTTGACCTGCCTTGTACAAAAAAAAATAAATAAATAAAAAAATGTATAGATGACTGCTTCCCTAATCTCGGTGAGCACAATGGAGGATTCACAAAACCCTTGCTCTTGAAAGATGACTCAATATCCAGTTCATTTGGACCCAGCTGGCTCCACTGAATCACAACCTGTAAGTATGATAAATAATCAATGTTTATATGTGACCCTGGACCTCAAAACCAGTCATAAGGGTCAATTTTTTGAAACTTAGATTTACACATTTTCATGAATAAACACGCTATCCATGTATGTTTGATGTATGGTTTGTTAGGATATGACAATATTTGGCAGAGATACAAGTATTTGAAAATCTGGTAAATCTGCTAATTAAAAAAAACTTTTATTAGTTGAAGGACCCTATGATCATGTTACTGAAGCCCCCCGTCAAGCCCATGACATGTGCACATGTTGAATCTTTGCCTCAGAATTGTTCAAATATTTAACTTTTTTGAAACCACTGCAAAAGTGTTACGTTTTGTTGTCCTTTGGCGTGACGAAAATTATGCAGACGTGTCTTGCAAAGCACTAATGACAGGTTAGCTCAGAATAGCAAGATCATTCATTGACACAAAAGGCTGAAATGTCCTGTGGTGTGACAGAAAATGTCCTCTGGTGTGACACCTGTACTGTCACACCATAGGACAAAAAAGTCACACCAGAGGACAAGGTCTCTTTAAGAAGCATTTTAAAATATTAAATAAGATGTTTAACTCCTTTTTATTTTTTTAAACCATTGTTCTTAAATGCAATTACATTAATTAAGCTATTTTCTGATTTTTTTGCAGAAAACTTGAAGAGAAGAATATTGCAAAAGGGAAGCTATAAATATCACTCCTCTTAAAATAGTATACTGTTTAAGTTAAGTTAATCTTGTCAAAGTGTGTCTTGAAATTGTCAAACAAGTCATGGGGAAAAAAAAATGTTAATTACAATATCATTAAATAAGTAACACTATATAAAAAGAAATGTCTAACAATGAAGAAAAATCTTTCTCATGCTGTTTTTTTTTCCTTAATTTTTGCTATGTCACACCATAGTACAAATTTATGGTACAGTCTAGTAAAAAAAATAAATAAATAAAAAAAACTGAAATTGACAAATTTTGTGACCCTTTATATTTTCTCAAAGATCAGACTTTACACAATATATGCATTTCTTCTTAAAAATTGTATTTTTACAAAGAAAAACAAAAACTTTACTGGCTATGTCAACTACCCATGCTTATTATTATTATTATTTCAAAATAGAAATAATCAAGTTACTTTTTAACATTTACACAGATGTGAATTGTGTCCTATGCTTAGAACATATATATACATATGTATGTATGTGTGTATATATATATATATATATATATACACAGTATATACAGTACATATATATATATATATATATATATATATATATATATATGTGTGTGTATGTGTGTGTGTGTATTTATTTATTTAAATATTTCAATATACCTTATAAGGTCAATATACCACCCAGTCCTAGATTCAAAGTCCAGCCAAGAAAAACATAAGTGTAACAAGAAGAAGAAGAAAAAAAAACTTCTCATGCTTACATGTTGACCACCCACAATGACTGTCATTTCAGGTGTTAAAGGGGTCATCGGATGCCCATTTTCCACAAGTTGATATGATTCTTTAGGGTCTTAATAAAAAGTCTCTAATATACTTTGATCAAAAATTCTGAATGGTTTTGTAAAACAACACCCTTTTTACCTTGCCAAAATCAGCTCTGCAAAAATCATCTCATTCTAAGGGGTTGTTCCTTTAAATGCAAATGAGCTCTGCTCACCCCGCCCCTGTCTTCTCTCTGTGAAAAGACGGTCTTGTTTACATTAGCCGCTAAACTTCCTAACTACCACGTTATAAGGAAAGGCGATCGCAAAGATTCATAAAAAAAAACCCTTATACTCACTTTTGCAGTAAGTGAAGCTGGATCATGAATGATTCACGCAAACATAGACGGATATATGTAGATCGGGAGGTGCATTCCATTCACAAACAAACGTAATCTACTGCATCTTGAGCGGCTCAGATGTCGGGAATAAATGACAACCACTATGTTCATTATTACATCCAGCAACACAACACCTCAATCACTCAATCAGAGATATTCTTGTCTAACTTACATCCCTGCTCCGGCATCAAAACAAAGAGGGTGGACTGTGACAGCTGATTCGAGGTAAATCGCTCATGTCAATCAACTATCATGGGAGCGGCCTCTGTGGGTGTGACGCCACACCGACAGGCATCTGAGAACGGCTTGATTTGAAAAAGGGGATATTATTTTTACAGATTAATTATAAACCGCTGCATGGATTTTTATCATTATAGGGTAGATTTGTACATACACTGCCAACACACATTAATGTTCAAACAACATGAAAAAGTGAACTTAGCATCTGATGACCCCTTTAAAAGTTTTAATTGTTTTCATAGTATTCAAAAGAAAAACTAAGGTCTAAATCAAAGATGTATGCATTTAGATAACACAATCCCCAGGGAGCACAATCCTGAAAATGGCAGGGCAAAAACAAAGGTATCAATTTGAGAACAAAAAAGGCCACAAAAATAGCAGCGTTCATCTGTGTTGCCATCGCAACACTGAGTTTGGCAGTAAAACCTGTAAAGCCTCTCTCTGTGCTTGAGTCTCAGTGCAGGGGTTAAAACACCATTTGGAAAACACACACACATAGAGACTGAGTATGTTTTTGTCTTCGGTAAGCAAGATTGTATAGTATGATTTAAGACCTGTCAGGCACACCTGTGGTGTCCCACTAACAAGCCTTTCTTAAAATACACCAAAATTATGAGTCATCGCTGCCTTTCACAAAACCTGCAGCAAACAAGAAGACTAGAAACTACTGGGTGAAAATCATGTTTTCATTTCAGTGTAAATTTAAACTATTTTAAATGTTAATGTATGAGCCATGTTGTTCCTGTAATATATTTATCATCCTTTCTAATACATGAAAGATTTTCAAAAGAAGTCAGACTGTACGGCTGGGAGTAAAATATCTGCTACAATCTAGAAAGTACATGAATCTTAAAGGACACATGTGATGTATAAATAACACAGTCTCTTTTAAATGCCAGATCTAACATTTCCAATAATGGCTAAGAGGCAAAGCGCTCTGCTCTTAGGTTTGTTCTCCATAAATTACAGAGAATTTGCTGTTCATGTTGTGTAAGAACATATTCATCTGAGGTCCTCTTGGATGAAGCCTACTATATGATGTACAATTTTTAAATCCTCCAAGACTTTCTCAAGCGGTGGTTCCTGAAGGAGCTGTGGGGGATTTGTAAGTTGATGAAAAGCAATGATTAATTAAATCAAACGTGAAATTAAAATAAAGACAAGGGTGTGCACAATTAAAGAAATATTTCATCCAGAAATAATTACCTGAAAAATTACCAAGGCCAAGGATGTAGATGAGTTTGTTTCTTAATCAGAATAAACTTTTAGAATCTATTCTACATCACTTGATTTAATGGTCAGTGGATGAAAAGTTAACTTTTTCATGTTGTTTGAACATTAATGTGTGTTGGCAGTGTACGTACAAATGTACCCTATGATGATAAAAATCCATGCAGTGGTCATTCATCTGTAAAAATAATATCCCCTTTTTCAAATCGAGCCATTCTCAGATGCCTGTCGTTGTGGCGTCACACCAACAGAGGTCGCTCCCATGATAGTTGATTGACATGAGCATCTTACCTAAGATCAGCTGTCACAGTCCAACCTTCATTGTTTCATGCCAGAGCAGGGATGTAAGTTAGACAAGAATATCTCTGATTGAGCAATTGAGGTGTTGTGTTCCTGAAAGTAATAATGAACATAGTTGTCATTTACTCCCGACATCTGAGCCGCTGAAGATGCAGTGGATTAAGTTTGTTTGTGAAGGGAATGTGCCTCCTGATCTACATAAATGCATCTATGTTCGCGCAAATCATTTGTGATCCAGCTTCACCTACAGCAGAAGTCAGTCAGAAGTACAGCAGAAGGCAATCACCTTTCCTAATAACGTGCTAGTTAGCAAGTTTAGCGGCTAAACGCAGCTAAATGCGGGTCAAGTAAACGGGCTCGTCACTCCACAGAGAGAAGACAGGGCAAGCAGAGCTCATTTGCATTTAAAGGAACAATCCATTAGAATGGGATGATTTTTGCAGAGCTCATTTTGACAAGGTAAAAAGGGTGTTGTTTTACACTACGATTGAGAATTTTTAACCAAAGTATATTATAGACTTTTCATTAAGACCCTAAAGAATCATATCAACTTGTGGAAAATGGGCATCCGACGACCCCTTTAAAGGAATAGTTCACCCAAAAATAAACATTTGCTGAAAATGTACTCACTCTCAGGCCATCCAAGATGTAGTGTTTTTTTTTTCCTTCGACAGAACAGATTTGGAGAAATGTAGCATTACATTGCTCACCAATGGATCCTCCGCAGTGAATGGGTGCCGTCAGAATGAGAGTCCAAAAAGCTAATAAAAACAAAGTAATGCATAAGTAACCCACACATCTCCAGTTCATCGATTAACATCTTGTGAAATGAAAAGCTGCAAGAAACAAATCCACCATGAGATGTTTTTAACTTCAAATGTGTCTTCTATCCATAGTATTGCTTTCTCCATCTCATTTGAATCAAGAGAGAAATATGCACATATCAAGCACTGTTATCAGGAAAAAAAAAAATTCAAAGTGCTTCTAAACAGATATGTCGGCTGATATGGTACAATAAAAGGTTTTAGTTTTGTTTTTTTTTCATTGGAAGAAACATTATTGAATTATGTTGGCCGGAATTCTTAATGTTTGATTTGTTTTATACAAAAATGCAGCTTTTCGCTTCACAAGATATTTTGTTTTGGAAATATCGCAGCCAAAATCATACAGTGTACACTGAGCTTAAGATAATTAATGTACCAATTAATATGGAGACACCATGAAATTCCTTGAGTACATTTTTCTGTTCTGCATTGATGTAATAAAACAAGAAGTGTGGGACATAATTGAAGGACTCACTCCAATTACCCCATAATAATTTATAATAATAATTGTTTTATTTTCTACTTGCACTCTCACATTTCCACCACACTGTAATTTCCAGCACATCTTTAATCATGTACCGTGTTTAATGCCATTGTGAAAAGTTACAAAAAAATAAATCAAGACATCCATCCTTTGATGAGGCAACATACCGCAATTCGAACCCAAAGGTACAATGTGTAAAGAGACCAACAGAGTGGAATCAAACAAAGCAATCTAATCAAATGTGAAGAGCCCAAAAATTACAGACTGTACAGCTAATTGCCTCAGTCACAGGCTGATATTTTATGCATGTTTGTTCCATATACAAATCAAAGGAATGTCCTATCGTGTTTCAACATCACACACACACAACCATATCTGCTGCCTTAAAAGCCTTGTCTGTCATTCTCTGAGTGGGTGTTCAGATCTCTCTCTTCTAATCCTACAGATGTATCCGTATTACCAGAGAACGGAACAACAGCACTAATGCACAGTAATCTAGATGAAGCTCAACACTTTTGTGTTTATTCATGCTTTTTATCTGTTTACTGCTGTTATTGATATTTGTGAAACTACTGCCTTCATGAAATATGAGCTGTGGCACGATATACTGCAAAAATGGTTTCTTATAAGTCAATAAGCTCATACATAAATGTCCAACTCTACAGCTATAATCATGGGATTTCTAATATCGACAGACATGACCAGGATCAGCAAAAGGAGGAAACTTATTCACACAGAATTGAATACTAACCACTGTTCACTCCCCTGTGCTTCTGCCAGACAAAAGATGAATCCAGTGTAGAAAATTAAAAGGCAGATTAAATGTCTGTGAGTCACACCACAGCGACCCTGTTGGACCCTAGTGAATAAACAAACAAAAAGGAAAAAGGGAAAGACTTTGCTTTGTTTCCTTAGACATTTCTGAAGGCCAATTCTGTTTAACTGCGAAGGGACATATATCGAGCAAAGCCATTTAAATGGAGTAGCCTCCAAAGGTATCTGGACAATGCTGCTATTACAATATGAATATGGAATGAAGCCATGACTCTGGGGGTCAAATCCTGACTGTCAGCTCCATTTAAAGGGATTTCTGGTCAAAAAGAGATGAAGATCATCTTATAACGAAAGACTGAAGACTGCAGAGCAGAACACATTCTTGTTGGAAAGACATCAGCATGTCAAATCCAAAATTAACCATAATCATGTTAAAAAAAATGTTCAGCTGGACTTTGCAGATGAGTATATGAAATATTTTATATTTAGATTTTAATAGCCCTGAGAGTCCATGAAATTCACTGTGATATGCAGCCTATTAGAAGGCAGTTATAATAGTCTCAAAACTCAGCATATCGGGACAAATATTCACGTCTTGTATTTGTATCATCATATTTTTAAAGGGGTCATCGGATGCCCATTTTCCGCAATTTGATATGATTCTTTAGGGTCTTAATGAAAAGTCTGTAATATACATTGGTTAAAAATTCTCAATGGTAGTGTAAAACAACACCCTTTTTACCGTGCCAAAATCAGCTTTGCAAAAATCATCCTGTTCTGGTCGAGGCTGCTTTAAATGTTAATGAGCTCTGCTCGCCCCGCCCCTCTCTTCTCTCTGTGGAGTGACGAGCCTGTTTACTTCAGCTGCATTTAGCCGCTAAACTTGTTAACTAGCACATTATTAGGAAAGTCGATTGCAAAGATTCATAAAAAACCCTCATACTCACTTCTGCTGTAAGTGAAGCTGGACCACAAATGATTCGCAAGAACATAGACGGATATATGTAGATCTGGAGGCGCATTCCATTCACAAACAAACGTAATCCACTGCATCTTCAGTGGCTCAGATGTCTAGAGTAAATGACGACCACTATGTTCATTATTACATCCAGTAACACAACACCTCAATCGGAGATATTCTTGTCTAACTTACATCCCAGCTCCGGCATCGAAACAATGGAGGTCGGACTGTTACAGCTGATTTAAGGTGGGTCTGAGGTAAGACGTTCATGTCAATCAACTATCGTGGGAGCGGCCTCTGTCGGTGTGACAGGCATTTGAGAATGTCTCGATTTGAAAAAGGGGATATTATTTTTACAGATTAATTAAAAACCACTGCATGGATTTTTATCATTATAGGGTAGATGTGTACATACACTGCCAACACACATTAATGTTCGAACAACATGTAAAAGTGAACTTTGCATCCAATGACCCCTTTAAGCAATATCGCACATGAGTGCTGTTTTCCAGAATATCTGCAGGATTGCAAATGACAGGGCTCCAGACTAACATTTGAGAGTTCTACAGATGGTGGTGCCACGAACAGATTTGGTAGCGCTGGTGGGTGGTATTTGGGAGTTTTATAAATATAGATAATTTAATTGTAAAATTAGTATTGTTTTGCATTAATACATGCAGTTCCTAACAATATTACATGTTCATGGTAACGCTTTAGATTACAACCCGCAAAGAACTACATAAGTAAACTGAATTTACGGTGTATGTTTCTGTAATTATAGTGTACCTATAAAGAACGTACATGTAGGTATAAGGGAACAATATGTTATATTTGGGTAATAAGGGGATAACAAACCAGATATTCAACCTGCAAAGAACTACATAAGTATACTGAATTTACGGTGTACGTTTCTGTAATTATAGTGTACCTATAAAGAACGTACATGTAGGTATAAGGGAACAATATGTTATATTTGGGTAATAAGGGGATAACAAACCAGATATGCAACATGCAAAGAACTACATAAGTATACGAATTTACGGTGTATGTTTCTGTAATTATAGTGTACCTATTAGTACGTATGTGTAGGTATAAGAGAACAATAGGCTATGTTACGTTTTGGCAATTCGGGGGTAACAACCAGATATACAACCTGCAAAGAACTGCGCAAGTAAACTGAAGTTACAGTGTATGTTTCGTATTTATATTGTACCTACGTGTAAGTATAATGGAATTACTTAAAAACTTAACAGGTACCTGTTCTATTAAATCGTAAGTTTGGTGTATCTATACGTAAGCTTTTTAAAATTACTGGGAAAATATACTCTTGTTCCATGTAGTTACAGGGTAAGTGTGCCCTCTGCGGGCTGTAAATTAAAGTGGCGATTGTTCCCCTCTTGTTCAACGAAGTTACAGGGTAGGTTCAATACATAAACACACAATCTGAAAATATATCTAAAAATATTTTTTATAGTCGCTAATCCCACTTCTACCTCTAAACCTAACGTTAACTATGACTGAACAGTGATAAAAATATAAAAAAAAAAACAGAAAAGTGCAATCACAATCATTTATTTATTGCAAAAATGTCAACAGCCATACAAAAAAGTAATCCAAATAACGATGCGTTTGCAGCCGCAGTCCTCTCTGGCGGAATACAGTAGGTTTGAGGTGCAGTAGGATGAGAGCAGAATTTAAATTGTTAATCGCTGAAAATATTATCCAGATTATTGTCTTGATCCACTCCTCGAAGGCGCCCGCGCGTCATTCCAACACATCTCACCAGAAACACGGCATGTCGTAATCGGTGACGAATGCAGGCGAGAGCCAATGAACGTCGCGAAATGCACTTTAGCACGGGTTTATGGCTGTTGCTGCTGGACTCGCTGCTAGAGATGGAGATGAAGATGAAGATCGCCGGACAAAGCCTTGAATTTGATTCTGGTCCTCGCAAATCGTATGGATTCTGAAGATCTGGGTTACAGCACACAAATAAAATTGTTTAATTTGTAATTATGATAGAGAAAACGCCTTTGTGTTCCACCACGGCAAACGAAGTTAATATTACATGAATGATTACACGATTGCAGAAATATTATTTATTTTAAGGGTTTAACGTGTAGTCATGATAACAGTATGTAGACCTATTCTTGGAAACGAGCTGGCAACAGAAATCACACAGAACAGAATGAAATGTTATAATTTCATATTAAGTAAACGTTAAATGTTTAGATGATGTAAATATGTCAGTATTGTACATTTAGTGTCTGTAAAAATGTAAATAAATGTACATTTTGTAGAACCACATTTTACGTCGCGTTGTTATATGTATTGTACCTACCCTGTAACTTCGTTGAACAAGAGGGGAACAATCGCCACTTTAATTTATAACCCGCAGATGGCACAATTACCCTGTAACTACATGGAACAAGAGTATATTTTCCCAGTAATTTTAAAAAGCTTACGTATAGATACACCAAACGTACGATTTAATAGAATAGGTACCTGTTAAGTTTTTTAAATTAATCCATTATAAATTATTTGTATATCTGTTTGCTACCACCTTATTACTCAAATGTAACCTATTGTTCCCTTATACTTACACGTAGGTACAATATAAATACGAAACATTCACCGTAACTTTAGTTTACTTACGCAGTTCTTTGCAGGTTGTATATCTGGTTGTTACTCTCTATTACCAAAACGTAACATATTGTTCCCGTATACCTACATGTACGTGCTTTAATAGGTACACTATAATTACAGAAACGTACACCGTAAATTCAGTATACTTATGTAGTTCTTTGCAGGTTGAATATCTGGTTTTTATCCCCTTATTACCCAAATATAACATATTGTTCCCTTATACCTACATGTACGTTCTTTATAGGTACACTATAATTACAGAAACATACACCGTAAATTCAGTTTACTTACGTAGTTCTTTGCGGGTTGTAATCTAAAGCGTTACCCATGTTCATTTCTTGTTTATTTCATGTACATACAGATTTGACAGTAACAGCTTGAGTTGGGATATAAAATTTACTTCTTTTTAACAACAGTAACGTGCAAAATCCAATTTTTATATAGAAAATGTATATATTCTACTCTAAATGTATCGTTATTGTTCTATAGCATTATACAGAACTGACCTACAACTTTAGTGATTACGTGTGATTTAGTCACAAATTAAAGCAGAACACTCCACTTTTTTTGAAAATAGGCTCATTTTCCAACTCCCCTAGAGTTAAACAGCTGAGTTTTACCATTTTCTAATCCATTCAGCCGATCTCCGGGTCTGGCGGTAGCACTTTTAGCATAGCTTAGCATAGATCATTGAATCTGATTAGACCGTTAACATCTCGTGCAAAAATGACCAAAGAGTTTCGATATTTTTCCTATTTAAAACTTGACTCCTCTGTAGTCACATCGTGTACTAAGACTGATGGAAAATGAAAAGTTGCGATTTTCTACGCTGATATGGCGAGGAACTATACTCTCATTCCGGCGTAATAATCAAGGATCTTTGCTGCTGTACCGTGGGTGCAGCAGGCGCAATGATATTACACAGCGCCTGAAAATAGGCTAACTTCTGTCAACATAACCAACATGACCACCTGCTTGCACAGGGAGACTATTTTCAGGCACTGCATAATATCACTGTGCCTGCTGCACCCATGGTACGGCAGCAAAGTACCTTGATTATTACCTTGATATATCAAAATTTTAACTATGCATTTGTAACTGCAGGTTAAATGCATTCATATTCTGCATTAAACAGTCTGTAAATGCATCTAAATGCCACTTCAGATGCAGATTCTGTGCCACCACTGCAGACACAAATCTTGCTGATACTGATTTCATTTGTTAACAGGCCTATAGTGTCTTACTATCTGAATTTATTGATTAAATGTAAGAATTTGGCAAAAGGCAAAAAAAGAAAAAAAAAAAAAAAAAAAAATTTAAACATAAGTTAATTTCAGTTTCTAATCACCACACAGAAAATGAACAATATCAAAAGCTTTGGGAGCCAGCTGTCCAAGGCAGTCCTAAACCTGCCAAAATACCAGCACAATAACATGCTCCGCTAAATATTGTCTAATTATCGTTATCAACAAAACCACAGAACATATAGAGATGTCTTTTTTTTTGTCATTATCGCACACCCCTGCCGGAAATCAGTTTACATACATTTAAAAATGCCCTGGACAAGTTATTACCCATAAAGTAAAATGTTATCTTCTCCACAGAATATTAAGAATATGAAAAGCTTCAGGAGCTGGCTGTCCACCAGCCAAGGAACCAAGAAGGAAATGGCACAAACACATGCTCAGCAAAGTATTGTCTAATTATCGTTATTGACAAAATCCCAAAAAAGGATGGAGGATGCAATGGGCACTTAAAGGAGAAGTCCACTTACAGAACAACAATTTACAGATAATGTACTCACCCCCTTGTCATCCAAGATGTTCATGTCTTAATTTCTTTACGACTGAAGAAAGAATGTTTTTTTAGGAAAACATTTCAGGATTTTTCTTTATATAATGGACTGATATTGTGCCCTGAGTTTGAACTTCCAAAATGCAGTTTATATGGCTTCAAACGATCCCAAATGCAGTTGTAAACGATCCCAGCTAAGGAAGAAGGGTCTTATCTAGCGAAACAATCGGGTATTTTCATTAAAAAAAAATACAATTTAAATACTTTTTAATCTCAAACGCTCGTCTTGTCTTGCTCTCCCTGAACTGTGTGTATTCTGGCTCAAGACAGTTAGAGTATGTTGAAAAACTCAGATCGCATTTCTCCCTCAACTTCAAAAATCATTTCATAATCATCCGACCCAGTTCTGACCCAGTCTATGCAGATGAGGTCGGGAAGAGCAAGACAAGACAAGTGTTTGACATTAAAAAGCATATAAATCATATTACTTTTTAAAAAAAATAACCAATCGTTTCACTGGATAAGACCCTTCTTCCTCGGCCGGGATCGTTGACAACCGCATTTGGGATCGTTTGAAGCCGCATTTGAAAATCCTGAAATGTTTTCCTCAAAAAACATAATTTCTTTATAACTGAAAAAAGACATGAACATCTTGGATGACAAGGGGGTAAGTACATGAGACAGAAAGGAGTGGTTGGTTGATCTGAGAGGCCTGTGTCTACGATGGATGCCAATGTGCCTCAAACCTATAAAACACATAACAACACTCTATATTGAATTCTGAATTGAACTGGTATCCAGAGAAGAGAGGTCGGGATAGGTGATATATGGACCCTGTTGGTATTTGTCACAAGTCTTGCAACAGCGCTCTGCATTAACAGAAGCTTGAAGAGTCAGACAGATCTTCTACAGGCTGACCTGCATTTGGCTTAAAGAAAAAGAAACGCATGGAATAACAAGCAGATTCTGGTGCCCCAAAGCACAGTGGTTCTTCTGTGAATCATAGCGTTGAGTTGGTTTGGGCATGTAGCCCAGGCCCTGGAATTATATTACGACTGACCTTCATAGAAGATTGAATATCTAGGTGTACAACAGCATCATATCTGCTCAGATACAAACACCTTCACACTCACCTCAACGTTATGTCCAAACCCTTATAATGGATTGACAGTGAGTAGTCAGAACGGACTGAATAATTTAATGCACTCTCCAGTTACTTTTCCCTACAGTATGCAGCAAGTTTCTGCAGTATGGATAAAACAATGGCATTGAAAGTCACGATCGCAGAGTAATTGCTCAGTTGATCGATACTTTCAACAGTCATCTGTCCTCAATTATCTGCCCCTCAGCTGTACGTTAAAAAGCGGCTGCTCATAAACCTGTACAACAAAGATTAGTTGGCAAAGACACCAAAATTGATTAAATGAGCAAATAGATAGTCGGCCACTGATCAATTAAGCTGAAACTCACTCATTTTAACGTAAAAGGTGGCACGAACTGACAGTACAGCCACACCGCCACAGCATGCACATTATCTATTCCGTTTTCTTATTTCTTTTTCTTCTAAAAACTCATTTTCACTCTTTGCAGTGTGGTCATGCCTCTGTAGACCCCTCTGCGTTGAAGGCAGCTAGCGAATTTAAATGTAAATATCTGAGCCAGCACTCCCAAAAGAACTGGAAACAACAGCAAAGAAAGACGATTATACTTTTATGCTCCAACTTTGATGGTTTGATGTTACGAGCTGGGAATCAGTCGATATGATTTCGCCTTGTGTGGCTCTTTCCTAACTATTTAAATATCATGTTGGAGATTAACTAGATGAAAATCAATGAAAACTGCAGTCTTGCTGTCTGCCAGGTTCTGGAGGCATTAGGGTGCTATATCAATGTCAGCAGCTTGGGCTTGAGAGTCGGGAAAATAAACTGCTTTATAAAATATACAATTTCAATTGATTCAACATTCAACCACAAGAATGCATTAGAGGTACATACTGTACCGCTGGGACCCACATCAAAAATCTGGTTTTCAAAATCAAATTTAAAAGGGGAAGTAAAAGTTTTAGAATTCGCAAACATTAAAACAAATGTCAAAGAGTACACTGAAGATTCTGAGTCACTAATTACATAATACCATGTGACTGAATGCACACAGTCAGATCATGAGTAATTGTATTTTAAATCACAATCACAATTCTGCTTCTCTCAATTAAGCATAATCATCTGCAATACTGGCCTGCAGGTTATTAATCCTCACAGTTTTTTTTCTGTTATCTTGCATCGGGAATAAGCCTCCACCAGCTTTCATAGGGTTGCCAGATGTTGCCAGATGTCAAGAGTCAAAAAAATTCCTAATCAGAGCTCTACTATTAAATTAGAGCTGCACGATTTGGAATCGCAAATCTCCCAAAAAAGCTTGGACACACCAAGCTGACGGTCGTCCATTGGTCAACATCAATAGCGATACGGTGCTGTGGGTATCTAAAACGTACTGCTGCTGAACAAATAGCATACAAAACAACCTGTAGCAGATCTATATAGGTGGAGCTGGGGGAGGTGGAGGGTTTCAGAGGAACTCTGAAAGCACGCTGTTGCGAAAAACTTGAGTGAATGCCAACCAATCACGCGACTTAAACCAATCAGCTTATGCAGATTCGTGTAAGGCTGTGAATGTCATCAGTTACGTTAACAACCCGTCAGCCTGCACCATCTAGAGTTTCATGAAAGAATTAGTCTTTCATCAACATAGCTGATATTTAAAATAGTAAGCAAGCGCTGCTTTGTTTACATTTCATATATCTGTGTTTATCTCATACAGTCAAACCAAAAATTATTCAGACACCAGATATAATTTTTAATTTTTATTATTTTTTTTTTTACTAGTGGGTGCAGGACACTATAGTATATTTGTGTAAGTGGGGATAGCAAAATAAAGTAAACTGTGACATATTATACCCAAAAATTCTTCATACTGTGGACTACCAGTAAAACTGATACCAATTTAAGACCAAAAACTATTACTATTTGACCTAAGTGTTTTTTTCTTTAATTGCTAATTTAATTGCTTTTTACACCACAGAGTGAACAAAATTAAGCATTGCTTGGTAATTGGTTACCCAATTTTACCTAAATTGGTATTATTTAATTGTGTGCTTAAATTTAACAACTGACAGCTATTCAACCTAATTCATTACTAGGGGTAGAATGGTTCAACTTACCCATGATTAATTTGTAACACGGTTTTAGAGTCACTGTTTCGGTATGGTTCGGTATGTGCTATGTTTAAGGAAAAACTATACTGTCAATTAAAAATAAAGAAAATAAGAATACCCTAACTACAAGCAACAGCACAAATAAATACAACAGAGTAAAGATACAAATAAAATAAACAGTAATAGAACAGTGAAACAGCTAGGTCCATTTTACATCTCCTTGCAGATGACATTTCACCCACACATGGCGGTCTAGCGATATCTGCTGTCTTCCCTGAAAAGCTAACGCTAGAATCAATTTTCGTTTGTTGTGTCTGTGCCTGAGTGACTTCCTGGCTCTAAAACAAATTTCAGCCTCTTTTAATTGTGTGCCGATGTACCCGATGTAGTAATTTTTACATTTCTTTTAAGTGTTCTTTCCAATTTTGTTAAGAAAAAGAAAATAACTGTCAATACCACAGAAGCTAACATTGTGACAAACCACCCAGCACAGATACACTGTGGCACACGGAAATTTTAAATTTTAGGAAGGAAATTTTAATTTAACGCCGTTACATTTTAAAATGTTGTGTTTTTATTTATTTTGTGTTTTATATTATTTGAGCTTTTTTTATATTTGTTATTTAATTTATAGCATTTGTGCACATGCACATTTTTGTGGTTTTATGCCGCTTCAGATTTGGTTTCTGTGCCGCCTTTGATGTGTAAAGATGCCTTCATTCTCTCTCTGTGACACAAAGTTAGAAGATAGTCAATATCAAACGGAGTGCCTCAGCATTATTACAAATGTGATATTGATTTTATGCAACAGGTCCTCAATAAACAAGAAGTTAATATTAAGAAACTTACGTTTTAGACAGTATATTGCCTGTTTTTGCTCTATTTCACCAACAAATAACCATTACAAACACAGCCACAACACTGTTTTGAATCTTTGAGCAACATGACGGTGTTTCGTTCCTGAATGAATCACCCGTTAGAATGATTCAGTTCAATCGCAATGGCTCACTTACTTAACAGTGACTTACTGCGACCTGTTGGCAGTTTTGATTTCACATTTAAAGTGTCTTCATTTTAAAAATAGATGTAAATATCAGTATTCAATGTTTTGTTTAAATTAACAAAATATTATTTGTGCATTTGTAACTGCAAGTTAAATGCATTCATGTCTCTCTGAGCTGAATTAAACATTTAAATGCCTTAATTTCTCAACTTATGCCTTCATTTTAGGTTGTAATGTTAACCTTTTTGTATATTATATATATACATATATATATATATATATATATATATTTTTTTTTTTTTTTTTTTTTTGATATATTTATATTATTTGCATTTTGAATGTAATGCATTAAATGGGTTTAGTTTTCATGGTTATTGATGTACACAATTTCAGCAATAAAAATGTTCAATTTTTCTAAAAAGGAAACAAATGACTTGTTTATTATAAGAGACCTGTCTTATTTTCCCTTGTATATTTAGTATTGCTCTTTAATAAAGAAAATGACTTCTTATCCAAGTACTTGATTAATCGATAGAATAATCGGTAGCATTCTCGATTACGGCCCAAATGAAGTACAAATCCCCAAAATACTTAAGTACAGTAATCAAGTAAAATTACTTAAGTATTTTACACCCCTGCTTAAAAGCAGCATTCAAGTAAGAAATGTTTTCTTATTAAAGCTAGAATTTTTATTTTGAAGTTGTTTTTAATTTAATTTTTTGGTCATATTAACAGCGTAGACCGCAGTAGGTACTGTACATTATGCTGCTGTCACTTAAAACACAGATCTGATATAAACATTGGTTTTCTTTCTCAACCGTTTACCTTCACAGACATAACTGATTGTATTTATGTAAATTGTGCGTTTTTAACAATCTTGTGTGTATTTGACAGTTTAAGTGCAACAAAACTTACCCTCATAAAACCCTATTACAGAAGCTTAAACTGACATGACCTTAAAATGCATGCAAAAACATTTTCAGGGCAACAGACGTCATAATCAAAATAATAATACGTTTTATTTATAAGCGCCTTTCATACAAATGTGCGATGCACAAATGTGCAAAACCAAACAAACATTTTGTTTTGGTATGAGCTGTAAAGACACTTGAAAAAGTGGGCAGCTCTTTTGCATTTAAATAGACATGCATGATGGAGTGTTAAAAGTAGAAATATATTTAAAACTATAAAACTATGTATATAAACTACATTTTAAATAAATCCACTGCACCCAATTTATAACTCTGCTCTGGAGAACTTGTCCTAAAAGTGTGTATTTGTTTGTAATTTGCTTCTTTGCCGTAACTTTAATAACAAAATTAAAATAAAACAAACAGTACCATGATATATATTATTATTTTATTGAATAAAATGTCATATATCATGGAATAAGATCAAATATGGTCATATAACCCACCTTTGAAAAACATAATTTGGGATTATTAGAATTAGTATTGAAATATAAATGATTATTAATGGTTTCAGCTTTTGAAAGAAGCTTTTTAAGGTTTACCATAATGTATAGTGTGTTAATGTATATGATAAATATAATAAGTCAGGAAAGTAGAAACACATACCTGCATGTGTTAAGGTTCTCTTGATTTGTGCTTCCATAAAAAATGCAATTAAAGAAAAAAAAAAAAAGACAAAAATACACATTATGAAATTCATGTTCATTTTCAGTAAATAATATACAATATTAAAAGATGATATCTTCAATATCAGAAACAGTTTGGCATAACCTTCACACACACACACACACACACACACACACACATATTCATAGAACATTCCATTCAACATTCCATCTAATAGGATTATGCAAATGAGGATTATGCAAATGAGCAGATGACATCACAGCCAGAGTTCCGAGCAGAATCTATAAAAGGGGGACCTCAGAGTCTCATTCATAACAGCAGTAGTTGAGACAGGACATGAGTACTAAGTGATTTAGTAAGCTGGTAAAATAGCTGTTTGTAGTTTACCAATAGATTACCAGTACCAGTAGATTAGTATACAGTTCAGATGGCTGACAGTAACAAAGCAAGTATTTACATGGAGTTAACTGAAAGGTTTTTCAGAGGATTTCCTCTGTATCCTCTGACTGCTGGTCATGACCACACTCCACAATCCTATCATGACCAGACTGAACCTTCTGACAGAGACAATATGAAGCCAAAGCTGGAGGATCCAGAGCACTTTCTGACCAAGGCTCAGACAGTCAGATTACGATGAGACGGGGCGTTAAAAGAAAAAGACAGACCTCCGGCAGGTCAGAAAGTAGAGAACGCAAAAGAAGGAGATTAGACCTCTGCTCTGGTTGCGAATCAAACAATGAACAGCTTGGATCTTCTGTGAGAGACCATAATGAAGCCAGAGCACTTTCTGACCAAGGCTCAGACAGTCAGATTATGATGAGACGGGCGTTAAAAGAAAAAGACAGACCTCCGGCAGGTCAGAAAGTAGAGAACGCAAAAGAAGGAGATTAGACCTCTGCTCTGGTTGCGAATCAAACAATGAACAGCTTGGATCTTCTGTGAGAGACCATAATGAAGCCAGAGCACTTTCTGACCAAGGCTCAGACAGTCAGATTATGATGAGACGGGGCGTTAAAAGAAAAAGACAGACCTCCGGCAGGTCAGAAAGTAGAGAACGCAAAAGAAGGAGATTAGACCTCTGCTCTGGTTGTGAATCAAACAATGAACAGCTTGGATCTTCTGTGAGAGACCATAATGAAGCCAGAGCACTTTCTGACCAAGGCTCAGACAGTCAGATTAAGATGAGACGGGGCGTTAAAAGAAAAAGACAGACTTCTGACAGGTCAGAAAGTAGAGAATGCAAAAGAAGGAGATTAGACCACCGCTCTGGTTCCGAATCAAACAATGAACAGCTTGGATCTTCTGTCAGAGACCATAATGAAACCAGAGCTAGAGGATCCAGAGCACTTTCTGACCAAAGCTCAGACAATCAGATTAAGATGAGACGGGGCGTTAAAAGAAAAAGACAGATTTCTGACAGGTCAGAAAGTAGGGAAAGCAAACATAGGAGATTAGACCACCGCTCTGGTTCTGAATCAAATGATGATCAGCCTGGACCTTCTGTCAGAGACAATAATAAAGCCAGAGCTGGAGCATCCAGAGCATCTTCTGACCAAAGCTCAGGAAGTCAAATTGAGATGAGACAGGTTTTAAAAAGAAAAAGACAGACTTGTGACAGGTCAGGGAGCAAAGGATGGAAAAGAAGGAAATCAGACCAGCGATCTCCTGTAAGACCGCTCAGAGACCTTCCTCGGGATACCCTGACTCCTGGCCCTGACCACACTCCACTGCTTTCCATAGTGGCCTGCAATACAGATTACTGGTCCATCACTACGGATGTATCAGGTGAGGTATTTGAAATTGCATTTTATCCCACGTATAATAGCCCATCTGAGACATCTACAAGTAAGTCCAGCACAGATGATGAAGAGCATGAACGTTCCTACCTGGATAGCAACAGTGAAAACAGTCCTGGAGGATCTACGACTTCTCCTGACCAAAGCTCAGACAATCAGGTTAAGAAGAGAAAGGGCGTTAAAAGAAAAACAAATACTTCTGGCAGGTCAGAAAGTACAGAAAGGAAAAGTAAGCGATCAGACCACCATCCTGGTTCGGATTCCAATCATGACCAGACTGAAGTTTTTGTTAGAGACGATAATGAAGCCAGCGCTCGAAAATCCAGAGCACCTTCTGACCAAAGCTCAGGCAGTCCGACTCATACGAGACGGGGTTTAAAAAGAAAAAGAAAGACTCCTGACAGGTCAGAAAGTAGAGAAAGGAAAAGTAAGCGATTAAACCACGGCTCTGGTTCTGGTTCTGATTCTAATTCTAATTCGGATCCTTCAAGTGATTCCCTCAGCTCAGGTTTTTCTTCAGTATTGCTTGGAGAGACATCAAGAGATGAACAGGACAGTGAGGTCAGAGCATCTGCTGACCAGATTAGCCAAGATGAGTTTAGAACTGGAGGATCGAGAGCCTCTTCTAAACAAGGTTCAGGCAGTCGGGTTAACATGAAACAGGGTTTAAAAACAAAAAGGCTGGCTTCTAGCAGGTCCCAAAACCGAAAAACTACAAAGAATGCATTGGACCACTGCTCTGATTCTCATTCTGACCCATCTGTTAGACACAATAATGAAGCCAGAGCTAGAAGATCCAGAGCGACATCTGAGCAAAGCTCTGGTATTCAGGTTGAGATGAGATGGGGTTTAAAAACAACAAGAAAGGCTTCAAGCAGATCACAAAGTAGAGAAAGGAAAAGCAAACGATTAGACCACCGTTCTGGTTCTGATTCTGATTCCTATTATGATCAGTCTGGATCTTCTCATTCAAATGATGACCAGTCTGACCCATCTGTCAGAGACAACAGTGAGTTCAGAGCTGGAAGATCCAGAGCATGTTCTGACCAAAGCTCAGATACTCAGGTTGAGAAAAGACAGGGTTTAAAAACAAAGGCGTCTAGCAGGTCACAAATTAGAAAAAGTACCAAGAATAGATTAGGCCACCGCTCCGATACAAATGATGGCTGCTCTGACCCATCTGTCAGACACAATCATCAAGCCAGAGCTGGAAGACCCAGAGCACCTTCTGACCAAAGCTCAGGCAGTCAGGTTAAGACGAGATATGGTTTAAAAACAAAAGGAAAGGCTTCTATCAGGTCACAAAATGAAAAAAGCACCAAGAACAGATTAGACCACCGCTATGATTCTCATTCAAATGATGACCAGTCTGACCCATCTGTCAGAGACAACAGTAAGTTCAGAGCTGGAAGATCCAAAGCATGTTCTGACCAAAGCTCAGATACTCAGGTTGAGAAAAGACGGGATTTAAAATCAAAAACAAATGCGTCTAGCAGGTCACAAATTAGAAAAAGCACCAAGAATAGATTAGGCCACCGCTCCGATACAAATGATGGCTGCTCTGACCCATCTGTCAGACACAATCATCAAGCCAGAGCTGGAAGACCCAGAGCACCTGACCAAAGCTCAGGCAGTCAGGTTAAGATGAGATATGGTTTAAAAACAAAAGGAAAGGCTTCTATCAGGTCACAAAATGAAAAAAGCACCAAGAACAGATTAGACCACCGCTATGATTCTCATTCAAATGATGACCAGTCTGACCCATCTGTCAGAGACAACACTAAGTTCAGAGCTGGAAGATCCAAAGCATGTTCTGACCAAAGCTCAGATACTCAGGTTGAGAAAAGACGGGATTTAAAATCAAAAACAAATGCGTCTAGCAGGTCACAAACTAGAAAATGTACCAAGAATAGATTAGGCCACCGCTCCGAATGCTCGCACCAAGAACAGATTAGACCACCGCTATGATTCTCATTCAAATGATGACCAGTCTGACCCATCTGTCAGAGACAACACTAAGTTCAGAGCTGGAAGATCCAAAGCATGTTCTGACCAAAGCTCAGATACTCAGGTTGAGAAAAGACGGGATTTAAAATCAAAAACAAATGCGTCTAGCAGGTCACAAACTAGAAAATGTACCAAGAATAGATTAGGCCACCGCTCCGCTCTGAACATTCTAACAGAGAGAACAGTGAGACCAAAACATATGGTGACCAGGTTAGACAGGGGGTAAAAAGAAAGATTTCTGACCTCCCAGACAATCAAAGCAAAAATACGAAATCAGACCACCAGTCTGATTCTTCAATCGATTTGCTCATCACAGAGTTCTCTCGTATGTATATTAGCACCCCCCCAGCAGCATGTGGGAAGACGCCAATGCAGCCTAAACTTTCTAACAGAGAGAACAGCGAGGTAACAGTATCTGGTGACCAGATTAGACAGGACAAGTCAAGAAAGAGGGTAAAAAGGAAGATTTCTGAGCTCCCAGACTCTCAAAGCAAAAGGACAAGATCAGACCTGCAGTCTGATTCTTTAATTGATTCACTCATCTTAGAGTTCTCTCGTATGTATATTAGTACTCCACCAGCATGTAGGGAGATAGCAACAAAACAGTCCAACATAGATGAAGAACTGCCTCAGCTAGTCAACAACAGTAAGGTCAGAGCTGAAGAATCAAAAGCTCCTTTTGAACAAGATTCAGTCAGTCAGGCTGAGGCAAGACGGGGTGTTAAAAGAAACCTAAAGTCTACTGACAGGTCAGAAAGTGCAGAACAAAAAAGAACAACAAACCACCACTCTTGATTTTAACTGAAGCTGTTTTTAGATTTTCCTCAATTTTGTACGCTTCATTCAAAGCAAGCATAGGCCATGTTCACCCAATTTAATAGCTGGTGGAGAATTCTCCTATCTGAACCTTTCTAAAATATGATTAGTTACGCAAGTAATAAATTAAGTAGGGATAAATATATACACATACATATATATAACAAAACATAAATAAATAAAGTAGAGAGGGTTAAATGAATAGAATGCAAAGTTAAATTTTCTTAAAGTCTGAAAATATTTTACATTGTTTTTATAGTAAAATACCAATTTAGTGCTCTATACTAACATTACAGTAAGATAAGACATATGAATGTGATAAAAATGGTGCTGAAACAAATACAAGACTCGAGAAAAAATGATATTTAGCAAAACATAAATAAAGTAGTGAAAATGTAGGGAGGGTTAAATAAATATAGTGCAAAGTTCCATTTTCTTAAAGTCTGAAAAAATTTTACATTGTTTTTATAGTAAAATACCAATTTATTGCTCTATACTAACAATACAGTAAGGTAAGACATATGAATGTGATGAAAATGGTGCTGGAAACAAATAGAAGACTCGAGAAAAAATTGTAACAAAACGTAAATAAATAAAGTAGCGATAATGTAGGGAGGGTTAAATAAATATAGTGCAAAGTTACATTTTCTTAAAGTCTGAAAATATTTTATTGTTTTTTTAGTAATAAAACAATTTAGTGCTCTATACTAACATTACAGTAAGGTGACGATATATGAATATGATAAAAATGGTGCCGAAACATATACAAGACTCAAGAAAAAATTGTAACAAAATGTAAATAAAGTCGCGATAATGTAGGGAGGGTTAAATAAATATAGTGAAAAGTTACATTTTCTTAAAGTCTGAAAATATTTTACATTGTTTTTATAGTAAAATACCAATTTAGTGCTCTATAAATATTACAGTAAGGTAATGACATATGAATGTGATAAAAATGGTGCTGGAAACAAATACAAGACTCAAGAAAAAAATTGTAACAAAACGTTAATAAAGTAGCGATAATGTAGGGAGGGTTAAATAAATATAGTGCAAAGTTCCATTTTCTTAAAGTCTGAAAATATTTTACATTGTTTTTATAGTAAAATACCAATTTAGTGCTCTATGCTAACAATACCAAATAGTGTAAAACAATACAGTAATAAGACATATGAATGATGAAAATGGTGCTGGAAACAAATACAAGACTCGAGAAAAATTGTAACAAAACGTAAATAAATAAAGTAGCGATAATGTAGGGAGGGTTAAATAAATATAGTGTAAAGTTACATTTTCTTAAAGTCTGAAAATATTTTATTGTTTTTTTAGTAAAAAACTATTTAGTGCTCTATACTAACATTACAGTAAGGTGACGACATATGAATGTGATAAAAATGGTGCTGGAAACAAATACAAGACTCAAGAAAAAATGATATTTAGCAAAACGTAAATAAATAAAGTAGCGATAATGTAGGAAGGGTTAAATAAATATAGTGCAAAGTTCCATTTTCTTAAAGTCTGAAAATATTTTATTGTTTTTTTAGTAATAAAACAATTTAGTGCTCTATACTAACATTACAGTAAGGTGACGATATATGAATATGATGAAAATGGTGCCGAAACAAATACAAGACTCAAGAAAAAATTGTAACAAAATGTAAATAAAGTCGCGATAATGTAGGGAGGGTTAAATAAATATAGTGCAAAGTTCCATTTTCTTAAAGTCTGAAAATATTTTATTGTTTTTTTAGTAATAAAACAATTTAGTGCTCTATACTAACATTACAGTAAGGTGACGATATATGAATATGATAAAAATGGTGCCGAAACAAATACAAGACTTGAGAAAAAATGATATTTAGCAAAACGTAAATAAAGTAGTGAAAATGTAGGGAGGGTTAAATAAATATAGTGCAAAGTTCCATTTTCTTAAAATCTGAAAATATTTTATTGTTTTTTTTAAGTAAAAAAAACAATTTAGTGCTCTATACTAACATTACAGTGAGGTGACGATATATGAATGTGATAAAAATGGTGCCGAAACAAATACAAGACTTGAGAAAAAATGATATTTAGCAAAACGTAAATAAAGTAGTGAAAATGTAGGGAGGGTTAAATAAATATAGTGCAAAGTTACATTTTCTTAAAGTCTGAAAATATTTTACATTGTTTTTATAGTAAAATACCAATTTAGTGCTCTATGCTAACAATACAGTAAGGTAAGACATATGAATGTGATGAAAATGGTGCTGGAAACAAATACAAGACTCGAGAAAAAATTGTAACAAAACGTAAATAAATAAAGTAGCGAAATGTAGGGAGGGTTAAATAAATATAGTGTAAAGTTACATTTTCTTAAAGTCTGAAAATATTTTATTGTTTTTTTAGTAAAAAAACAATTTAGTGCTCTATACTAACATTACAGTGAGGTGACGATATATGAATATGATAAAAATGGTGCCGAAACAAATACAAGACTTGAGAAAAAATGATATTTAGCAAAACGTAAATAAAGTAGTGAAAATGTAGGGAGGGTTAAATAAATATAGTGCAAAGTTACATTTTCTTAAAGTCTGAAAATATTTTACATTGTTTTTATAGTAAAATACCAATTTAGTGCTCTATAACATACAGTAAGGTAAGACATATGAATGTGATAAAAATGGTGCTGGAAACAAATAAAACTATCTTAAAGTCTGAAAATATTTTACATTGTTTTTATAGTAAAATACCAATTTAGTGCTCTATGCTAACAATACAGTAAGGTAAGACATATGAATGTGATGAAAATGGTGCTGGAAACAAATACAAGACTCGAGAAAAAATTGTAACAAAACGTAAATAAATAAAGTAGCGATAATGTAGGGAGGGTTAAATAAATATAGTGTAAAGTTACATTTTCTTAAAGTCTGAAAATATTTTATTGTTTTTTTAGTAAAAAAAAACTATTTAGTGCTCTATACTAACATTACAGTAAGGTGACGACATATGAATGTGATAAAAATGGTGCTGGAAACAAATACAAGACTCAAGAAAAAATGATATTTAGCAAAACGTAAATAAATAAAGTAGCGATAATGTAGGAAGGGTTAAATAAATATAGTGCAAAGTTCCATTTTCTTAAAGTCTGAAAATATTTTATTGTTTTTTTAGTAAAAAACAATTTAGTGCTCTATACTAACATTACAGTAAGGTGAGATATATGAATATGATGAAAATGGTGCGAAACAAATACAAGACTCAAGAAAAAATTGTAACAAAATGTAAATAAAGTCGCGATAATGTAGGAGGGTTAAATAAATATAGTGCAAAGTTCCATTTTCTTAAAGTCTGAAAATATTTTATTGTTTTTTTAGTAAAAAACAATTTAGTGCTCTATACTAACATTACAGTAAGGTGACGATATATGAATATGATAAAAATGGTGCGAAACAAATACAAGACTCAAGAAAAAAAAATGATATTTAGCAAAACGTAAATAAATAAAGTGAGCGATAATGTAGGGAGGGTTAAATAAATATAGTGCAAAGTTCCATTTTCTTAAATCTGAAAATATTTTATTGTTTTTTTAGTAATAAAACAATTTAGTGCTCTATACTAACATTACAGTAAGGTGACGATATATGAATGTGATAAAAATGGTGCCGAAACAATATACAAGACTTGAGAAAAAATGATATTTAGCAAAACGTAAATAAAGTAGTGAAAATGTAGGGAGGGTTAAATAAATATAGTGCAAAGTTCCATTTTCTTAAAGTCTGAAAATATTTTATTGTTTTTTAGTAAAAACAATTTAGTGCTCTATACTAACATTACAGTAAGGTGACATATGAATGTGATGAAAATGGTGCTGGAAACAAATACAAGACTCGAGAAAAATGATTGTAACAAAACGTAAATAAATAAAGTAGCGATAATGTAGGGAGGGTTAAATAAATATAGTGCAAAGTTACATTTTCTTAAAGTCTGAAAATATTTTATTGTTTTTTTAGTAATAAAACAATTTAGTGCTCTATACTAACATTACAGTAAGGTGACGATATATGAATATGATAAAAATGGTGCCGAAACAAATACAAGACTCAAGAAAAAATTGTAACAAAACGTAAATAAAGTAGCGATAATGTAGGGAGGGTTAAATAAATATAGTGCAAAGTTCCATTTTCTTAAAGTCTGAAAATATTTTACATTGTTTTTATAGTAAAATACCAATTTAGTGCTCTATGCTAACAATACAGTAAGGTAAGACATATGAATGTGATGAAAATGGTGCTGGAAACAAATACAAGACTCGAGAAAAAATTGTAACAAAACGTAAATAAATAAAGTAGCGATAATGTAGGGAGGGTTAAATAAATATAGTGTAAAGTTACATTTTCTTAAAGTCTGAAAATATTTTATTGTTTTTTTAGTAAAAAAAAACTATTTAGTGCTCTATACTAACATTACAGTAAGGTGACGACATATGAATGTGATAAAAATGGTGCTGGAAACAAATACAAGACTCAAGAAAAAATGATATTTAGCAAAACGTAAATAAATAAAGTAGCGATAATGTAGGAAGGGTTAAATAAATATAGTGCAAAGTTCCATTTTCTTAAAGTCTGAAAATATTTTATTGTTTTTTTAGTAAAAAAAAAAAACTATTTAGTGCTCTATACTAACATTACAGTAAGGTGACGATATATGAATATGATGAAAATGGTCGAAACAAATACAAGACTCAAGAAAAAATTGTAAACAAAATGTAAATAAAGTAGCGATAATGTAGGGAGGGTTAAATAAATATAGTGCAAAGTTCCATTTTCTTAAAGTCTGAAAATATTTTATTGTTTTTTTACTGAAAAAAACAATTTAGTGCTCTATACTAACATTACAGTAAGGTGACAATATATGAATATGATAAAAATGATGCTGAAACAAATACAAGACTCGAGAAAAAATGATATTTAGCAAAACGTAAATAAATAAAGTAGCGATAATGTAGGGAGGGTTAAATAAATATAGTGCAAAGTTACATTCTCTTAAAGTCTGAAAATATTTTATTGTTTTTTTGTAGTAAAATACCAATTTAGTGCTCTATACTAACATGAATATGAATGTGATAAAAATGGTGCATATTTGAAAACAAATAAATAAAATTAATTAATTAATTAAAAAACTTAATAAATAAAAAAAAAAATGGAGGGGGGGTTAAATAAATACAGTGCAGAATTAAATTCTGTTAAAGTCTGAAAATATGTACTTTTTTTTTGTTTTTTTTTACAGTAAAATACCAATTTAGTGCTCTACACTAGCATTACAGTAAGGTGTGGTCAATTAATGCAATAAAAATGGTGCTGGAGACATATGAGACTGAAGAGAAAAAAAAAATAAAATAATAAAGTAATTCACAAACATTTAATATATAAATAAAGAAAGAGAGGGAGAGAGTGTTAAATAAATACAGTGAAAAAAAAATTGTGAAGTCTGAAAATATTTTACTTTTTTTTTTTTAATACCAATTTAGTGTTCTATACTAACCTAAAATGCTGTCATATGAGTGCATAAAAAAATGGTGCTGCAAAGAAAGATGAGACTGGACAAAATATTTAAAAAAACTAAAAAAAAAAAATAATAATAATCACATTTAAAATAAAGAATTATACTTTTGATACCAACTTCTTGATTCTGAAATCTTATTACAGTATCTTTCACAAAAATCCATTAAAAACATCAATAAAAGGATGTCGATTTTAAGTGCACAAAGGGAATCATATTTTCTCAAATAAAGACCAGGCATGTCCAATTTAATTTCACATACGGTACTCACTCTCCAAAAATATCTCGCCAACAGTAAATGACTCACTCAACATGGATGCCCACATCATTTTAGATGTAAACCCTGTATGAGTCTTATTGAATTGCTACTTTAAAGTCAAAAGCCTGTCAAGATTTTGACACATCTGGAGTCTTTACAGCAAACTACTCTTCATTTCCTCATGAGACTGACTCATCCACCTCTAAAACGAGATAAATAAACCGTTTTCCTCTCTACTGGATTACAATAAACGTCGTACTATAAAACAGCTCCCTCCGTGTCAGGTTCAACTCCACAGATGGTCAAAAACCTCCCCGGGGAAACATTCTGAACAGTGATTACAAACAATTGGTTTGTTTCTCCGAGCAACTCAGGGGATCCAAGGACAGGTTTTGTTTTCCAAGCCAACTAAATCTAATTGAGCCAAAGAAGGGCTTAATAAGTGTTTAAATCAGGTGTGCAAACAGTAAACTTTAACTAAATAATACATTTCGTGCCTGTAGGACACAGTCTGACTACAAAGAGATTGAACTGCATTTGGGTAGTTTGCATAGATGAGCATGTACAATTAAATATCCAATATCAACCAGATGAGATCTTTTCTTTTCCACTCTCAATATCAGAGCATATGAAACATATCCCACCATTGCTGAAGCTGAAGTGTGTAAGTTGCCACCTATTATCGAAATACAAATAGAAAAGTGCACTCCTGTGAGAGAGCGATCTGTGCACAACACTGGCTACGTCTTCGCTTTCCCTCTGTCACTATGGTAATATCATAACTGAGCAGTATCTCTGTCTGACAGGTGCGGTATGGACGGAGATATTCTGGAGATGACTGATGGGGAGAGGGAAGGAAAGAGACAGATGCCAGGGTGTGTCAGTCCACACCATGAGATCCAATCAAATTCAATCACCCGACTCTGACTGGTAAACATGAATGCTCAGCCAAACAACTTATGCATCTGTGCCCACCTGAATTTTAAATCTGGTCCGTCTTATTTTTTCTCCGGACAATACACCAGAGGAAAACGGAACAGCTCAGTTGGAAATTTTATCTTGCTAATGTAATGCAGTCACAAAAAAACTATGGATACTCTACACTTTGGTGGATGTTGTTTTTTGTTATAGAAAATTAGATGTTAGGGTTGGGCGATATGACAAAATTCTTAATTTTTTCAGAACATTTCACAGAGTTTTAACTAATCATCATGAAAATGTAACTACAACATGATTTAAGTAACCTTCTCTTTATTAACCCTCTAGTTAAAGAAAAGTCTATTTCAAGAGCACCACACATGAAGTTGTCAACATGATGTAAATATTAAAGGGGTCATCGGATGCCCATTTTCCACAAGTTGATATGATTCTTTAGGGTCTTAATGAAAAGTCCATTATATACTTTGGTTAAAAATTCTCAATGGTTGTGTAAAACAACACCCTTTTTACCTTGCCAAAATCAGCTCTGCAAAAATCATCTCATTCTGGTCGAGGATGCTTTAAATGCAAATGAGCTCTGCTCGCCCCGCCCCTCTCTTCTCTCTGTGGAAAGATGAGCCTGTTTACTTTAGCCACATTTAGCCGCGTTTAGTCGCGTTTAGCCGCTAAACTTGCTAACTAGCACTTTATTAGGAAAGGCGATCGCAAAGATAAAAAAAAAAAAAACCCTTATACTCACTTCTGCTGTAGGTGAAGCTAGATCATGAATATAGATGGATATATGTAGATCGGGAGGTGCATTCCCTTCACAAACCAACGTAATCTACTGCATCCTTAGCTGCTCAGATGCCGGGAGTAAATGACGACCATTATGTTCGTTATTACATCCAGCAACACAACACCTCAATCGCTCAATCTGAGATATTCTTGTCTAACTTACATCCCTGCTCCGGCATCGAAACAAAGAGGGTGGACTGTGACAGCTGGTCAGGCATCTGAGAATGGCTCGATTTAAAAAAGGGATATTATTTTTACAGATTAATTAAAAACCACTGCATGGATTTTTATCATTATAGGGTAGATTTGTACATACACTGCCAACACACATTAATGTTCAAACAACATGTAAAAGTGAACTTAGCATCTGATGACCCCTTTAAACAAATCACTTTTTAAATATCTTTGCAGAAAAGATGCATGAGCTACAAATACATATTGTACAAACTTGTCTTACACATATTATAAGTTAAGAAATAAGATGAGGAAAATGCTTTAAAATACAGTACAATATACCGTAATAATTTCGAATTTGGTTTTTACAGGTTTTTCTGTATTTTTGAATTATGATTTGCATTGTGGGAACAATTGTGGGAACATTGCGTGAAAACAGTGAAGAGAAGACGTGGAGAGTTTTTTCGTTCAAAGTTTAATTTTAATGTCGGCTTTCGAATTTGGGAAACCCGTTTTTACTCTTTGTGGTAAATTATATGTTAAATGTCACATAAATTGTTTATGTAACGTTAACTTAGTTGCTGTCTGGCTTGTTTGACAAATGAACGTCGGAGCCGCCACACTCAACATTCTCCATCACACATCTTCCTTGTGGAGTTTTCTGCCAAATGAGGTAAGTTTAGACCTTTTATTGTCTTGTTTTACACACACACGGATGATAAAATTCCCAAAAAAATAATTTGGTAACATTACTAGCTGTCTGAGAAGCGACTGTGTAAACACAGGCAGCCGCGCCAGAATGCCGCTTCAGGTCTGTGTGACAGTAACTCCTTGAGTTATCTTTCAAACGCTAATGGACAAATGTACACGACATTATGTCAAAATGACCGTTGTTGGCGAGTGACCTCGTAAACACAATCTAAAATGAGTTTAAAAAAATTCTTACCTTAAAGACCCGACCTTAAAGACGGGAGTAACGTTAGATCTGATGTGTCTAATGTGCGTCATGTTTCAAAGGGTCATCAGTCGTTCATAGTGTTTCTTTTGTTTTCTTTTCTAATGACAGGACGTGATTGCTGCTGTACTGTGAATCTCAAGCACACCTGCATTCTTATCATGGGTTTTTATTCTGTTCTATTAACAGTTTTATTTAACATTAGTGTTCAGTATTGGAAAGAAAACAGTTATTGAGTCATTTATTCTGTTGACTGTGTATTAAGGTGTGTTCAAACTCCATGTCGTTATGTATATGGTCATTTTTAAGGTGATTGGCAGTTCAAGATTGCTGCCGTTCAAGAATTTAATGACCACATCCCCTGTTGCGGTTGTGAGCTACAAATACCCAGAGCAGGCAGCACTTACGCTGGAATTGATACAGAAGTAAGCAACACGTATGTTATGAAATGCGTATAAAGCATTTGGATGTGTTGCTGTTTATTTAGTTGAAAATAATGTACATTGTAAGACATAGTTGATTTGACAAGCTCATATGACAGATGCAAATGGAGACTATTGGAAATGCAAGTTAAGCAATGTATAAACAGTTGTTTGAATTGGAAAGTATTATGGATTGCAGTTGATTTAATGAATGGATTATGGGATCATGCGGATAAAGAGGAAATAATACACTTTAATGATATTTCAGTTATAATGAATTGCATAACTTCAGAAAAATTTGTTGTCAAGCCACTGGAGTCATATACTTTATTGATGTTTTATACCTTTCGTGACCTTGAAAGTGGTAGTTGCGTAGACCATCAATAGAGGGACAGAAAGTACCCAGATTTAAGTCTTATGGGTTCGGAATGGTATGAGGGTGAGTAATTGACAATTCACATTTTTGTGTGAATTATCCTTCTAAACAATATTGCTTTCTCTTATAAGGAAAAAGGTTTTGAATCTTGACTGTTTTCCAGTTTGAAGTTTAAATTTTGTGACCACCATTTAGTGCAATACCAGTATTATATGAGTGCTCACGTTTTCTTTTTTTAATTCTGTCTGTTGCCGTTTAAAGCTAAACTGTCTTTTACAATGCAGGCATTTTTCGACGTTTGACACATTGTTAAATGAAGTGATTTGATTATTTGATTGATGATATTGTTTCGTCCTGACCAATTTAAGGCAAATAAAAGCCATTGAATGTACTTTTAAGAATGTTTACATGAAGTAAAAATAAACCATATTTAATTTGTATATTGTGCTTGATTTATTTGCTTATATATATATATATATATATATATATAGACAGATAGATAGATAGAGATATATATAAATATAGATATAGATATAAATGCACCATTAAAACAGGAAAAAGACCTGTTTTTTACTGTTGGCAGACTGTAAATTAACAGAAATTTTTTGTTTTTTTATTTACGGTACAAAGTCCAGGTAATGACCTGCCACTACTTTTTCCGTTTTTTTTTTTTTTTTACAGATTTTGGATTCCGTTTTTTTTTTTTCGTTTAATTTTTCAAAGCTCTATTTTAATAGTTAAATTAAATTGTATTCATCAACGAGCATGTCTAATTAATTGAAATCATGAAACTTTCACTATTAAACAGCAATTTATTAAAAGTTTAACAAAAATTACATTAAGCCCTATGAAATATGTTTTTCTTCTCTCAAAAGCATCTTTAATATGAATAATTTTTAATATTATTTTTCTGTTAAATATTCCTTTAAAAATAATGTTTTAATAATAATTTTATTTGTAGTAGTATTATTATCATTGCATTAAGTAATTTTACAACTACAATAACAACTAGATTTTTACATTGGGCAAAACTTGCTCAGGTCAAAAGCGCCAATGACAATGTCTATGATCCTCTGACATGACTCGAATCCCTCCTTTAGTTTAAAGCTGTTCCAAAAAAAACAAATAATAAATACATTTGTCTAGAAATGCAAGCACATATCCACATAATTTGAGTTATCACTCAAGTCCATGTAGGACATGTTTAGAGCAAACCCCTAAAGCAAAAACACCATACAACAATGACCTTATTAAAAACATCAATTCTTGCAAACATTTTTTAACATTCAGTATCAAGTTGGCGAAAAATGCCATAAAATAAGTAGTAAAAACAGAATATTATAGTGTATTTACCATGTCCTTGTTGGCCATGGCGTGTAAAGTGCTTTTTGCAGAGCTGGTCGACAGAAAAAAATAAAACGTTATGAGTATTTGTGAGGCAGGCCATAAATCACTAGTCTGGTAAGATACCACCGCACACGCACAGACACAAAGAGTGTGTACGATGACACACAAGCAAGCACAAAAATGAAAAATTGCCACAAAGCATAAGCACAACAAGCATTGTCTTTTTAGTGCACTGTAGTGGTTTTAATGCGCTGAAGTAATTTGATTTATAAGACACTATATAAAAGAGAAACAGACAGCAGCAAGGTGAGTCGCAAAGCCTGTATGTGAGCGCTTTTACACGTCGCAAGGGTGCTGGGGATTTGTCCTTTGCCTGAGCTGTCAGCAAAGGTAAGGGACATTCAGAAAGTATTAAAAACATCCATCATCCATGGAAAGACACACAAAGAATTTAAGATCAACCAAAATGAGGGGTATGTATCAATCTATAAAGCAAACCTTACAAAAGCGATATCTAAAAACCCACCATTTACTTTAGAAACACAAACACACACGGTCCAATTGAACTCTTTGTATAGGGCACATTCACTCTGTAGAGTGGAAGATGAAAGACAGCGTGGTTTATGGCCAGCTCTCTTGACAGTGTGTGATGTTATTGCATGTCACTTATCAAAACTAAACTGAGACAGACCAAAGGGCTTCAATAAATAGACTGTCTCCTAGCAACACCTTGACTGGTGACTTTTCTTCTCTCGCTGGTTCACTCAGTCAGACACTACTGGATGGCATGGGGGGAATGGATATGTATAATGGGCAACTTGCTTCTCCTTTTGTTCCAAAAGAAATGTGCATGTCCAGAATGAAAGCCAAAATGCTGTGTGACATGAAACAATTACAGCCAAACAGAACATTTGGTGAAAATTTTAAAATTATGGTGAAAAAAAATAAATAAATCAATAAATTGGCAATAAATTGTGTTTCAATCAATAAATTAACACACATATCTATATGATAATAAAAAATAATAGTATTAATAATTATATAGTTTGTCTAACTAAATTTAAATTTAAACACTAAAAACTAAAAAAAATGTAATTGTTACAAGCGAATTTAGGCATCACAACATAATGTAAAGTATAACAAAATAGATATTTATTTAAAAAACAGGGATATAAGGATTACATTAAAGTGTTAAAAAAAGTTAATAAAAAAAATATTTTAAGTGAGTTTTAAATGATGGCAAAGGTAACCTAAATGAAAACAAAACAGAAAAGGGAAGCATTTACTATTTAGCTGATATTACCAATATATCAGGCATAAACTAGGTAAAAACATGAAAATTAATGACATGAGAAACAATAAATCACTGTGATCCTCTTAATTTTCAACACCTCCATGATGCGCATGAGCCTCTTTAATAATTACCACATACATTAAAACAAATGTTCCGTATAAAATATCATTATTTTCATGTATATTTATGAGGCATAAATAGTTTAAGAGCTCGAAAGCAGAAAAAGCCTCAGACATGCCTTGAAATCAAACACAGCGCAGGTGGAAAGGCTTGTCACTGACAATTAGCTTGTATTTATACAACTCTACACTGCAAATCTGATGGATGGAAAGAATGAATTAAGACCAGATAAAGGGAAGAAACGCTGTGAGGAGCTAAATGGTAATGGTAATGTAAGCAGATGGCTGACTGACAGAATGAAAAGATGATTGGTGCCAATTGACGCGAGCAATGCGTCGCAATTTTGTTTTGACAAAGAAAATGCTTAGTGTTTATGGGGTGCCAACTCATCTTCAATGGAGAAATTCCACCATATGTCTATTCAGTGCCCAATAATTATAGCTACAACTTTTACATTTTTCATTCAAGCTATTGTATGACACATAACATCACAAATAGCTACATTTAACTGCTTGGGTGGAAATTGTAAACTGTGAAATGGCACATTTGGCATCCATTCACTCTGTTTAGGCTTCTCCCAGCCATTGGCATTGGCTCTCTCTGGCTGTAGTCTTTGCCTTCTGTAAACTCCGCATGAGTCTTCGCTTTAAACACCCACTTGGCAATGTTTCACTTCAGTTATTTTAATTTTTTCTCGAACACAGAATAACCCACACATCACAAACAATTATCACTCACAATGCCGGATCTCTGGCACAATGAATCCATCAGCAGTCTGATTGCTTAGTGTATCTCTTGTTTTGGGCATTGTTGTCACTTTCCATCAATCCGGCCTCTACTCATTGTGTTGATCCATGCACAACTACACATTTTAAAGCGTGTAATTTTCAAAAGTAATAGACGTTATTCATAAAACACAAACAGAGAAAATTTTGGTCTAATTTTCCACTGAATAGAATGCAACGGTTTACAGTTTTAAAGATTTATGTAAGATTTTACACAGTTTTTCCGGTTTGCGTTTCACGAACCATCCCACAGTCTGCCATTGGTCAACAAACAGATTGTCCACCCCAACATTTGACCACTGATTGAGCCAATGTTGTATTGTTGAACACGGGTCCAACAATACAACACTGGCTCAATCAGTATATTGCTCTGTTAAAGGAGAACTCCACTTCCAGAACAACAATTTACAAATAATTTACTCACCCCCTTACCATCCAAGATGTTCATGTCTTTCTGTCTTCAGTCGTAAAGAAATTATGTTTTTTGAGGAAAGCATTTCAGGATTTTTCTTCATATTATGGACTTGACATGGTGCCCCATTTTTGAACTTCTAAAATGTAGTTTAAATGCAGCTTCAAAGGACTCTAAACGATCCCAGCCGAGGAAGAAGGGTTTTATCTAGCGAAACGATCTGTCATTTTTTTCGAAAAATAAAAATTTGTATACTTTTTAAGCACAAAAATTTGTGTAGCACAAGCTCTGGGATGCGTGTTCATGATGCTACGGATTAGTGATGGGTCGTTCTCGAACGATTTACTCATTTTGAACGAATCTTTAATGTGACTCAGGAAGAATGAGTCGTCTCGGGGAGTGATTCGTTCAGTCGCGCATGCGCAACATCCTATTAGGTTCTGTACTGGAATTAGTTCACCTGTTTCGAGTCTTTGGGTTTTTCCGAGTCGTTCGTTCATCTTATGGGGCTGTCATGTGATGAACGAACGACTCGAACCCGAAGACTCGAGAGATTAACTAATCAATTCTTTTTTCTGGCTCACACTGCACTGGTTGAGCTTATGGGGCTGTCATGTGATGAACAAATGACTCAAACCCGAAAACTTGTCAGATAAGAGGTGAGGTGAGCTAATCATTGACTAAAGACCCAGGTAAACAATGAATTAATCTTTTCTGTTGCTCATAGCATTATAGTTTTGTCTTGTTTGTAGTGTGATCAACATTTGTGTAAGCAGTAGATGTGTTAGGAAAGTAACACGTAACATTTTAATTATATTTTGCTAAAATAATCTAAATGAACGAAATGACTCGAAAAAAGATTTGTTCATTTTGCTGAACGAGAAATTTATATTAAAATTTTAAATTAAGTGATTTTAGTGTTTTAGCCATAGCCTTAAAAAAATTGTCATGTAGTGCGACCATAATTTATATTGAAATTAATTAATTTCCATAACATGCTTAATGTTTTTTTTTTAGGTCCGAGTCGGTAATATCCTCCGAACTTCCCATCACTACTACGAATCTTGTCTAAGTTCATCGTCTGTGTACTCTGGCTCAAAAAGGTAGAGAATGATGAAAAACTCCATCTTATTTTCTCCTACAACTTCAGAATCATCCGACATCATTGTACCTTTTTGTTTGTAAACAGTGTTTGACTTACTCGCACTTTCTTAGTCTTTGCGCGTTCACTTTGTAAACACTGGGTCTGTGGTTCCGCCTACGTTCGGCGTGACCTTTCGACATGATTCAATAGTACGTGAACGCGCATCCTATACTTTGTGCTTAAGTATACAAATTTTTATTTTCAGAAAAAAAAAAGACATTTAAACTACATTTTAGAAGTTCAAAATCGGGGCACCAATCAAGTCCATTATATGAAGAAAAATCCTGAAATGCTTTCCTCAAAAACCATAATTTCTTTACGACTGAACACAGAAAGACATGAACATCTTGGATGACAAGGGAGTGCGTAAATTATTTGTGAATTGTTGTTCTGGAAGTGGACTTCTCCTTTAATGTGGTTCATAAGTGTGAAAAAGTGTGAACGCTGCCATTCATCTTTGGTGCACACCAAATAAGTTCAAAGAGAACTGCATTTTCGTGGTCCGCTTCCAAACTCTGGTGCCATTTAACTGATATATGAACAAAACACACATTAAAGACATCTAAACAAACCAAAAACAAGATCCAACATCAAAAGAACTGACCCTAAAAAGGACAGAGTGCCTAAGCATACCTGGTTCTTCTCATTATAGAAGCAATGTTGCCAGTGAAAGTGTGAAGTGTGAACGTGGACCGAGAACAACATTTTCTTGGTCCGCTTCCAAACTCTGGTGCCATTTAACTGATATATGAACATAACACGAAATAAAGACATATAAACAAACCAAAAACAAGATGCAACGTCAAAAGACGTGACCCTAAAAAGGACAGAGTGCGCAAACATACCTGGTTGTTCTTATTATAGAAGCAATGTTGCTAGTGAAAGTGTGAACGCGGACCAAGACCCATTTTCTCGGGTCCGCTTCCAAACCCTGGTGGGTCATTCTGTGTCAAATCAACCAAATTTCAGTTGTTTTGATAGAGGGAAGCAGGATACAATTTCAACAATATTTCTTCTTCAGACATTGTTCTTTAAATAAAATAAGCATCGGCCAACATTTGGTTTTTGACCACTGAAAATGGGTAACATTCAACAATCTGGACATTGAGCCTCATTAAGATCCCCATATCTCTGGGACTGAATGATGTAGGGAAATTAAGATTCCAAAAGAAAAGGTTATTATCAACTAGAATCTAAAATCATATTGCAATACCTTTACTACTTCATGAGTCCAAGGCACACAGAATCTTGTAAAAAGAACATTTATGGCACTCAGACATCTAAACAAACCCAAAACAAGATGCAACGTCAAAAGACATGACCCTAAAAAGGACAGAGTGCCCAAGCATACCTGGTTCTTCTCATTATAGAAGCAGTGTTGCCAGTTAAAGTGTAAATGCGGACTGAGATTTACATTTTCTCTGTGTCCGCTTCCAATCTCTGGCGGGTCGTTCTGTGTCATAATCAACCAAACTTCAATTGCTTTGATAAAGGCAAACAAGATACAATTCTAATTTCAACATTATTTCTTCTTCAGACATTGTTCTTTAAATAAAATAAGCATCGGCTGCATACAGTGACCAACATTTGGTTTTCAATCACTGAAAATGGGTAGCATTCAACAATCTGGACATGGAGCCTCATTGAAATCCCCATATCTCTGGGACTGAATGATGTAAGGCCATGACATTTATATAATAAGATTCCAAAAGAAAAGGTTATTATCAACTACAATCTAAAATCATTTTGCAATATCTTTATTACTTCATAAGTCTAAGGCACACAAACCTTGGAAAAAGAACATTTATGGCACTCAGACATCTAAAACCAAAAACAAGATGCAAAAGACATGACCCTAAAAAGGACAGAGTGCCCAAGCATAAAAGGTTCTTCTCATTATAGAAGTTATGTTGCCAGTGAAAGTGTAAAGGCTGAGCTTTTTTTGGTCTTGAACAAAAGCACCAAAACAACTGAACTACGAGTATAAACATCCTTAAAATCCACAATGAATATTTATTTATTTTTTTTTTTTTCCCAAAATAATGTGTTACTACAATAGGGGTGTACAATTCGCTTTTGGAGATCTATCTGCCTACTTACTAGAGTTTAGACCCATATCTAATCAAACACACATGAACCAGCTAATCGATGTCTTTGGGTTTGCTTTTGAAGAGTTGGTGTGTTAAATAGAGAGGGCTTTAAAGGAGAACTCCACTTCAACAACAATTTACAAATAATTTACTCACCCCCTTGTCATCCACAATGTTCAAGTCTTTCTTTCTTCAGTCGTAAAGAAATTATGTTTTTTGAGAAAACATTTCAGCATTTTTCTCCATATAATGGACTGATATGGTGCCCCGATTTTGAACTTCCAAAATACAGTTTAAAGGCAGCTTCAAACAATCCCAAATGTGGCTGTAAACGATCCCAGCTGAGAAAGAAGGGTCTTATCTATCGTAACCATCAGTTATATCCGTAAAAATAATACAATTTATATGCTTTTTAATGCCAAACGCTCGTCTTGTCTTGCTCTGCCTGGACTGTTTTTGTTCCGGTTCATGACCGTTAGGGTACGTCGAAAAACTCCCATCTCATCATGTTCTCCCTAAACTTCGAAATCATCCTATATCGCTGTTTTACCTTTTTTGTTAAGGGTGTTTGATCTTCTTTGCATGTTCACTTTGCAAAGACTGGGTCGGAACTTCGGCAGTGATGTAGGATGATTTTGAAATGATTTTTGAAGTTGAGGGAGAAGATATGATCAGAGTTTTTTGACATACCCTGTCTTGAGCCAGAATACACAGAGTTCAGGGAGAGAAAGACAAGACGAGCATTTGAGATTAAAAAGTATTTAAATTGTATTTAAATGAAAATAACCGATCGTTTCGTTAGATAAGACCCTCCTTCTTTGGCTGGGATCGTTGATAACCGCATTTGGGATCGAGCATGTTTACTTTAGCCACATTTAGCTAAACTTGCTAACTAGCACATTATTAGGAAAGGCGATCACAAAGATTCATTAAAAAAAACCCTTATACTCACTTCTGCTGTAAGTGAAGCTGGATCACAAATGATTTGCGCGTACATAGACGGATATATGTAGATCGGGAGGCGCAATCCCTTCACAAACAAACGTAATCCACTGCATCTTCAGCGGCTCAGATGTCGGGAGTAAATGACGACCACTACGTTCATTATTACATCCAGCAACACAACACCTCAATCGCTCAATTCTTGTGTCACTTACATCCCTGCTCCAGCATCAAAACATAATCTTAGGTAAGACACTCACGTCAATCAACTATCGTGGGAGCGGCCTCTGACGGTGTGACGCCACAACGACAGGCATCTGAGAATGGCTTGATTTGAAAAAGGGAATATTATTTTTACAGATTAATTAAAAACCACTGCATGGATTTTTATCATTATAGGGTAGATTTGTACATACACTGCCAACACACATTAATGTTCAAACAACATGAAAAAGTGAACTTTGCATCCGATGACCCCTTTAATGTTAGCTCTGCAGAAAATAAGGTCTCCAGGAGCTGGGCTGAGCACCCTTGATCTAGATCATAAATTGGGTTGGATCATTGAGCTAATGTGTTTGTTGAGAACCGCTGAAGACTGGGCAGTGCTCAACCCCTGGGAACTCTGAGGTTGTACAAACCAGACAAGCAAATCACCCCCAGATCAATACCACCGCCCTAAAGCCTTACAAAAAGCCTGAAGGTAATATAAATCATTAAAACCAAACAACTAGCTGCAAATGGTAAACACGTGGGAGGACCAAGGGCCAGCTCAACAGTGATCCAGCACTCAACCCTGGACCCTTGATCCTCAGAGTAAAATCATAAAACATACACAAAAGTGAAAAACCACTAAACAAAAAAAAAAAAAAAAAAGACTCAAAGTCAACATGGCTCTTCTTGGGCTGTTTACCTGAGCTGTATTTTATCTCTGTCTATCTATCCATAATGACAGACTGCAATGAAGGATTATAACCTTGAAATGTTCCCTAGTATAGAATCAGAAAGGGATGGTGGCATGTGATACATTCAAATCAGTCTAACTACAGATGTCCTTAATTCATCAAAAATGACAGTTCTGTTATTATTTACTCACCATCCTGTCGATTCAAAGGCGTGCAGACTTCTTTTTTTTCTGTGGGACACAAAAACTGCATATTTGAGGAATATCCCTGGTCACTTTTTGATAATTAACGTTAAAGTAAATAAGAAAAAAGTCTGTCAAGTTCCAAAACCAGCTTTCAAATGATACAATTTTGTGGCGCTTCAACGTGTCGTGACAGATCGCTGCAAGGCCTCAGTTCAAGCACATGTGAATCGATCATCTCTTCCTCTTTACTAGTTAAGTTACAGCACGAAATTAACATGAATGAACATCAGAAAGTATCTTGTTTCAACGGCAGAAAGACAAAAATACACACCATTTCGCATGTTCAAGTCCACATATGTTAATCTACTCCTTCGATCTACTCTCGTGTCTGATTTGTAGGATAACATGGCCGATTCGGCGCTATGATTAGTCAGATCGTCTGTCAATCAAACTCCAAGCAACGACTGAATTTATGTTATCTTTATACCTAAAATATATAGACAATTATTCTCTTATTTAACACATTACATTAAAGGTCGTTGTGAATGTGTGTAGGGCAAGAGGATTAAACCAAAGCAATAACAAGACACAGCAAGTATTATTTATTTATTTATTTATTTATTTATTTATTTAACTTAAACACAGTCAAAGTGCAGTTAGGACTACAATAACGCACATGAAAACACAAACAAAAAATATAAAATACTAAATATGAGTATAATTATTTTTTGAATCAGTAACAATGGTGACGTCACGATCAGTCCGTTTTCCCGAGTGACGTCAAGTGGTGACATAATGCGTCCAACGAATGCACCAATGCTGTTTCCGGGTCCCAATCAATCATTATGTGTTTAATTATATTAAAATAGATCAGTTTAATTAAATTAAAATGCACATGACTAATTGCTGCAAATATAGTGAAACTGCTGTCTATCCTTCTTAAACTCACTGAAACATACTGACAGTGTGGAGTTGTTTGTAACTAATCAGAGCACCATGAACCACGTGACCACGTTTCATTTACCAGGTTGGTCTAGCCAAAATGCTGGATAACTTTTATTCAACTGGATGCAATAACTAATCTAATTATCATCCACTTTTGTTTTGACAGTAAAGAATTTCTTGTCCTTCACATCCTAAACGACGACATAAAACAAGTGATTTCCACACATTCTATTTAATTCAAGAGAAATCATCTGATTTTAAAAATAAAATTGTACCGAGTACCTCAAATGTCCTCAAGTGCTCATTCTGAAATCTGAATAAAAATGTATGACTTTTTTAAGTATACATAGCCTATGCATACATAAAATTATAATAAAATTACTGGTTTTCATTAGTGCAGAAAAAAAGTGAACTGTTAATGTTATTAAAAAGCCAGAGAATTTGCACTGAAGTGGATGTTGGTCTGTGAGAAGCCATAAAAACACTCTTCACATATTCTGATAAATATCTGTGAATTAACATAATGATGTAAAGTAGCCTATTATTTTCAAGCACCTGTTGATGATGCATGGATATATTAGGCTAATTTCATGCAATACAGCATTCAAGGGCATCTATTATGCCCCCTTTTTCAAGATGTAATATAAGTATCTGGTGTCTTGCGTCAGTGAAGTTTCAGCTCATAATACCGCACAGATCATTTCTTATATGTGACCCTGGACCACAAAACTTAAGTCTTAAGTCGCTGGGGTTTATTTGTAGCAATAGCCAAAAATACATTGTATGGGTCAAAATTATTGATTTTTCTTTTATGGCAAAAATCATTAGGAAATTAGGTAAAGATCATGTTCCATTAAGATATTTTGTAAAATTCCTACTGTAAATGTATGAAAACTTAATTTTTGATTAGTAATATGCATTGTTAAGAACATTATTTGAAGAACTTTAAAGGTGATTTTCTCAATATTTTGATTTTTTTGCACCCTCAGATTCCTGATATTTAAATAGTTTTATCTCGGCCAAATATTGTCCTATCCAAACAAACTATACATTAATGAAAAGCTCATTTATTCAGCTTTGATATTTTGTATAAATCTCAATTTTGAAAAAATGACCCTTACGACTGGTTTTGTGATCCAGGGTCACATATCATTTTGGAAAATGCCTATTTTGAGTGCTATTTTTGTGCATGTCTCTTTAAATGCAAATAAGCTGCTGCTCCCCGCCCCCTATTCCAAAATAGAGCTGTGCCTTTACAGCTCATACTTCAGATTCTCTGCCAAAAAAACATATGTTTGGTTTTGATTATCATGTTTATAACTCTGAAATCATGAGATTTAAAGTCATATCAGTTTAAACTTCTGAAATAAGTTTTTCTGAACGCACACATCTGAAGCAAGCACATTGAAAGCAGCTGTCACACGACATGTGAGTACAAAACTATCTGTTTCATATCTTATTGCGCTTAAACTGTCAAATGCACACAAGTTTATGTTAAAAACACATATAAGTTATAAAAAGAAACAGTAGGTTATGTCTGTGAAGGTAAACAGCTGGAGAGGAAATCACAAAAACAAAATGGCAGCACCGTGGGTGCATACGTGCAGAACAAGGGGCGGTAATATTATAACATTATCATAATAAGTTACTGGGTTGGGAGCCGATTATAGCAGAAAAGGTCAGATTTTCATGATATGTCCCCTTAATGATTTTACAACTATTTTTCCTATAATGATTTCTTTTAAGTAGTCATTTAGGAGTTTTATGTCATAAACCAAAGCAACCAGTTATAAGGTCAATCACAAAATTCTAAAGTTTGATTTGAAGCAAAGAAAAGTATTGAAAATCAGACAAAAAGACTGTAAAGCTTTAAGAGAGAAAGAACTACATTTCCTTAAAGCACTGTCCTGTAAAACTATTGTTTTAAAGATGTTGATTATATCAATCATTCTTCATCATTCAAAGTAAATCATTAGTAAATAATTAAAGTGTTCTTTTGACACAATTTACTTGTGCTGTTGTAGCTCACAGCAGGTCTGTTTTTAAAGATTTTAAGTTGCATTAAAAATCAATTCCCTGTGGAGAAAATGAATGCGATTTTCTGATTCTTCCGAACCCAACTGTTGGACTTTGCCCACTGGTGGTTAGGGAAACAGTGTGGTCGATAGGTTTCTATAAGCAGTGATATAGACCAGTTCAAACAGCATAATTCTAGGAGCAATTTGTGTTCCCTACATGAAAAATCATCAGGATTTACTCTCACATTTAAATACTCACCCCTGAAACTGTGTGTACGTGTACACGAGCAGTGAACTGCATATAGTGCACTGTATTTTAAGCAATCAGGCTTACAACTTTCAGCCGATAAAAAAGGGAGGCCAAGAACAAGGGAGATGTTTATTAAATGCTTTGTTACAGTGACATTCTAACAATAGTACCAACATCAGCACAGTGAAGCACCTGAGCAAAATTTGCACTTTGCTCATCCATGCTGGATACAGCCAATTAATCACCACACACCCAGTCATTACAGAGCTGGTTTTAGACAAATAACTACTAGAATTACACAGCCTCTGTTTTATATTAGTCTGAGAGGTTGTAAACTTATCATCTAGTCTTGGATCACACCGATAACAGCACCAGAAACTCATTCTCATTCGCTTCTAATCTTTGTGTAATAATCTCACTCTATTAATCACATCACTCTGACACACACACACATACACAAGCAAACAAACAGACAAGCTAAAAGATACACAAGGAGCAGCTGGCAGATGGAGAGAGTTCTAAAGTCCAGACAGTCCAGGGTGAAAGAGGACACAGCGCATCATCTTTTCCAATTGAATTTTGATCTTAAAATACCTTTGCGTGCCACTGAGATATTGTGGTATTGCTGCCCTTGTTTCTGCTTTCAAATGCTCTCACTTTTCTGATCTATCCATCCACATAAATAGCTGCTCAAAAGGGCATTTGCAATTACCGCAAAGCATAATGCTGATGTGAGTGTTAAGACACAACGCAAAGAGATGCCGCAGGCTCGGATGAGTATCACTTGACCCTCTCTACATGTTTAATAGTAGACAAGCTATCAAGATGCTTTATAAATAGAGAGAGGAGAAACAGAGACAGTGATAAATAACTCATCCTGCAGCATTTGTGCTACAGACACCACAGATCCCAAATCCGATTATCATCTTGCGGGAAACAAATTTTCTATAATATGCTATACTGTTTGGGTTGGTAAGATTTTGTGATCTTTAAAGGAATAGTTCACCCAAAAATGAAAATTTTGTCATTAATCACTCACCCTCATGTCATTATAAACCTGTAAGACCTTCATTCATCTTCAGAACATAAATTAAGATATTTTTGATGAAATCTGAGAGCTTTCTGACCACGCACAGACAGCAACATTGACACGTTTAAGACCCAGAAAGGTAGTAAGGACTAGGGATGCAACAATACAGTTAGTCCTTGGTTTTTAACCACGGTTTTCGGTTCAGATCTAATAGCTTGCCACATTAGTGTGTTTTTTCAAATTAAGGAAAGGAAAGGACGTGGCATGTGGCCAAGTATGGTGACCCATACTCAGAATTTGTGCTCTGCATTTAACCCATCCAAGTGCACACACACAGTAGTGAGAAGTGATCAAACACGCGCACACACACCGTGAACACACACCCAGAGCAGTGGGCAGCCATATTGCTATCGCTGCGGCACCCAGGGAGCAGTTGGGGGATCAGTGCCTTGCTCAAGGGACTCACCTCAGTCGTGGTATTGAGGGTGGAGAGAGCACTGGTTATTCACTCCCACCACCTTCAATCCCTGCCAGACCTGGGACTCAAACCTGCAACCTTTCGGTTACAAGCCCAACTCCCTAACCATTAGGCCACGGCTGCCCCCGAACAAAAAACAACAAAATACATTAACAACAAAATACTCCTGTAAACATCTGTACACTGAAAAAAGCGTGGATTATTACATGTCTGCATAATATTTCTTTTGAGAGAGGTATTATTTTTTCTATTTTTATGCAAAATAGGTTGGGTTTCAGTCATACTGGACGCCAGAGGGCGCCCTCGTGCAGAAAATCCACATATGCGTCAAAGAAGTATCACTGATTACGCTTCGTTCCACCCAGGAAATTTCGAATATGGATAAAGGCATCGCTATCGCTGTAACTGAGTAAAAACAAGATATAACGTTAAACTTTTTGAATGATGAAATGTTGGACAATAAACACTCATCTGCAATAATTTCTTCTTTCACGTACAGCATTTATTTGATCAAAAATGCAATAAAACAGTAATACTGAGAAATATTATAAGAAAGAAGAGATGAATTTTATAAGAAAGAAGAGATGAACAATTCTGAAATCATTTAGAACACCCTAGCATCATGCTAGCAAAATCAACAGACATTTTCTTCACAAATCTTTCCCCATCTGCTAAACACTAAGTAATACACAAGCGTGAGGAATTGACATTACTTTGAGCGATTGATTAAGTCATTGTGTCCATTAATTAGAGAAAGTGGAGAGGGTGAGAGAGAGACTAAGAGGCCCAAGGCTGACAGTTATTGTGTGTGGTGTGTCTGCACTCGCTCAAATAACTGCAGACCTTGTCTGTCCTTATATTTATCATCACTTGCATTCAGCAGCAAATGAAATGAGAAAACTGGACACCTTTTCTCTTTTGGCTGCCAAGGCCAAAAAGCAGTTGGCTATGGCTTTAATTGTATCTTGTCCTCTCCATTTTTCCACCCTCCTTTTTTCCATTTTTGGCAGGCTTGTCGTTTGGAGTCTACAGCCTGCGGGAATAAGCCAGAGAACAGAGTTACAGTGGCAAAGCCACGCATCGCTTCTATCAGCCTAGTTTCCTGTTACAAAATCAACACCGTTTTCACTCATCTACAAACACAGAGGTAGGAACTCCTTTTCAGGGTCACATTTCACCTTGAGGAGATCAATTAGCACATTTTACATCAGTTTGCTGGCATGCTGGTGCTTGAATGATAAGTGAAGTAATTAAGGAAATGGAAAATTAAGACCTCATTTTGAGTGAAATCTGTTTCTCTCAAATGTGGTAGACAAGTGAAGAAGCTTTCCTCCTCCGCCATTTCATATTTTCTGCATACTACAGTCTGTGGATCATTACCTGTGGCTGTTCTTTTCCTGAAGGTCAATGGTCTACTCTGGAGGCAGCCCATTAAAAGGCCCGCTCTTCTGCCGTCATCTGCTTTTCCTACATACACATCAAATTATCTCTTTATTCCAAGAGGTCGTAAGGACACAAAAGTGGTAATGTGTAATTGTCAATTCACAGGACCCGATTCTCCTTTCAGCTCTGTATTTCACCACTGGTGTTAACTGGTTAACTGTCTTGTAGGCATTGTCTGAGTAATGTCCTGCCTTAAAGACCCCATTAAAGTTTGTGACATGTAGTCCATGTTCAGCAGCACTATGCTTTTTGTTTTGTTACATTTGTTTTTGTTACAAAAATTGTAGTTAGTAAAGAATCCATTACATTACACATTTTAGGTAATATAATCAGATTACTTTTAGATTACTTTTGACCTATCTTCATTTATCATATTGATTTAAATAGGATAATATTGATATAAAAGTAAGAAGATACACTACCAGTCAAAAGTTTTTGAACAGTAATGGTGCCTTCACACCACACGTGAATTGCGCAAATAAATTGTGCTATTCGCGCATAGTTGGAAGCTTGAACATTTCGAGGTTACTCACTTCATTCACACGTAAAATTCACTTCACAACAGACACAAATTTGCGTCATCAGAGGGGCTTCTGCCAGGCAGCTCCAGTCTTGAGCTTTCAATGTTGTTACGGGAAAGGATGAAGCTAACTGGTTGAATCTTGTTACATGACCCGCAGTGCACTTGCGGCATTCTGAAAAGTTGAGATGTTTTCAACTCGATGCGGCGCGGACGCGCCTGAAAAAAACCGACCTCGTCGCTTCCGTTATGAGCGCGGCTGCCGCGCGCATACATTTGAAATAACGAACTTGAGCGCGCAAAAGACGCGATACGTGAACGGCCCCTTATTCGCCAAAGTTAAGATTTTTCAACTTGCGCGAATCACGCGTTACGCACGTCAAACGCTCAATTCGCGCCGCGTCATTCGTGCTACGAATCGCGCAGCAGGATGACTATCGTGTCTTTGCATTGACTTAAGATGTAAATCACTCGTGCTTAACGCTTCATTTGTGTCTAGTGTGAATGCACCTTAAGATTTTTAAAGTTTTTAAAAATATTTAAAATAACTGGTTTCTATTTGAATATATTTTAAAATGTAATTTATTCCTGTGATCAAAGCTAAATTTTCAGCATCATTACTCTAGTCTTCAGTGTCACATGATCCTGCAGAAATCATTCTAATATGCTGATTTGCTGTTCAAGAAACATTTATTAATAATATTATTACTATAATCAATATTTAAAACAGCTGAGTGCATTTTGTCAGGATTCTTTGATGAATAGAAAGATCCAAAGCAGCAAATTTTATTTTATTTTATTTTATTTTTATTAAATTTTATTTTATTTTATTTTATTTTCAGCAGCAAATTAGAATATTAGAATGATTTCTGAAGGATCATGTTACTGGAGTAATGATGCTAAAAATTCAGCTTTGAAATCACAGAATAAATTACATTTTAAAATATATTCAAATATAAAATAATAATTTTAAATAGTAAAAATATTTCAACCTTTTACTGTTTTTTTTCTGTATTTTGGATCAAATAAATGCAGGCTTGGTAAGCAAAAAAGACTTCTTTATAAAAAAAAAAAACATTAAAAATCTTACATTAAAAGCTAATAATTAATTAAATAAAAAAATGTCAATAAAAATAAAACACTTACTTCTGATGATTAGTTATGTCACGTGACCATAACTAATGTCAGAACAATGAACATGCAAATGTGATACTTAATTATTGAAATATTTATATTAAAATCTCAGGGGTACTTCAAGTTAATATATTAGATGAAAGAGGATCAGATGAAGTTGTGAAGTTTGTGAATTTGTAAATTCATGTGCATTTTAATGTGTTTGAAAGACAAAAAGCCTTCTAAAGACAGAAATATATGATTAACAGTGATAAATCATATAAAAATGTATGTGCAATATTGAAACACTTCTTAAACCAGAAATGATTTTTATGGTCAAATGATGTGTCCACCTGAATAATGACTGATCTTTGTGTGAATGTCCTCAAAACTTAAAGACGCAGTAGACTTCTTTAAAAAGGAATATTTAGAAGATGAAAAAGAGGAATTGTGGAAAATCAATAAATTCTGAATAATTTATGCAATTTATATATATATATATATATTTATAAATTGTATCATTATGTAAATGATACAATTTATAAATATATATATATATATACGACATTTAATTTTGATGCTAATATAATGTTTACTGGTAAAAATTACACAATTTTACACAATCAAAAATTAAAACCTAATAAAAATGAAAAGTAAAACAGAAAATAAAACAATATTTAATTTCACCACTAAACTGGACAGTTACGATGTTTAGATAAATATAAAAATATATAATTACACTACTTTTTAACAAAAATATTGATGATGTAATTTCTACCGCTTGGCATATAAAACTTTTTTTCCAATAAAATACACAGTGGAATCACAGTGTTCCCTCATTTTTAAACATTACCACCAATTTGGTTGCACACATACATGAAATAAGCAAATAATCCTACCATCTGGACATATGACACTCCTATAATGCTGGCGGTGATCCTCTTCACCAGAACGGTCACCCTCAGACTCAGACTCAAATAATCCAAAGTTAATTTTCTTCTTCATCACTCTCTGACCCTGGCAGGTCTGCAAGATGAAGGTTGTGGTGAGAAATACTCCACAGCTGAATGTTAAATATCCCCATTGCTTTTCAGGGTACAAATTTGTCCAGCTGAGATGTAAACTAATGGTTAATGGCTATGCTTTTTTTTTGGAAAGGCAAAAACTCAAATATTTCTCATTCTAAATGCCCATTAAGACACGCTCAGCAAGACATAAATAAATGTCTAAATGTCCTGCTGCTAAAGAGAAATATATAGTATTTTCTCTCTCTCTCTCTCTCTACACACACATGTTCAACAGATATACTGAAGTGCTAACCAGCCTGAATTACAATCAAAGAGTGAGTGTGTCATAAATCATTGCTGGAAACTTATACACACACACACACCAAACAAAAGCAACTAAACATTTCTAAAATTTATACTGAAAGTTAACTTTTTTTCTCCCTTTTCCAGCGTGGTATGGTGGGTTTCCAAAGATTAATAAAAGCACCCTCAGAGAGACTGAATCATTCCTTTCAAGAGCTTTTAGGGCCTTTATTGGCTCAGAGCCAAACAGAAAGAGCTCTTGGAAACACATTTTTCAAAAATGAAGTTCTGGAAGAGATGGACCATTTTTCCTCCCTGTACAAACAAAGCTTGTTATAGTTTCATTAGGGTTGGAAAAGAAATACTATAAGTTCAATTGACTCCTTTTCTTACATAATAAAAAAGAAAAGAAAGAAAGAATGAAATGCACAATAAAAGTAATAAGGGCCATTAAAAGAAAAGCATGTAAAATAATAATAATAATAATAATACCCATCTAAAACCTAAGAAAACTAATAAAATAAAAATGTCTATTTGCCAGTCACACATAATGAAACAATTGACACTTACATAATAGTACTAATAAAATGCTAATTTCAAGGAAATGTAATAATCGAGTTTGAAAAAAATTGTATAAAATTAAATCAAATCAAATAGATGCAGATACTTATGGAAGCCCGTTTCCGCCACTGAAAAAATAAAAATAAAAAAAGTAATTGTGACTTTTTATCTTACAATTCTGACTTTTTCCTCGCAATTTCAAGTTTACGTCTTAAAAGTCTGACTTTTTTCTTCGGAACTGTGTCATATAATTGTGAGTTATAAAGTCAGAATTGCTAGATATAAAGTCAGAATTACGGAATATAAACTCACAATTGCAAGAAATAAAGCCAGAATTGCAAGATTTAAACTTGAAACTGCGAGAAAAAAGTCAAAATTATGAGATAAAAAGTCTTTTTATATTTTTTTCTCACAATTGTGAGTTTGTATCTCACAATTCTGACTTTTTTTCTCACAATTCTGAGATACAAACTCGCAATTGCGAGTTATAAAGTCCAGTGCTGAGAAGAAAAAGACTGATATGTTCACAGAATTGCGAGTTTATGTCTCACAATCCTGACTTAATGACTCCCCTGATAGCACACGTACATCTCGGATTTACATCTGCAAGACATTTGCAAGACGTAGCTTGCTCATCTGCAATACGTCTATTGGACGTTTCCTATCAGATGTCAAATAGACATCTATTAGATGTCATTAAGATGTTTATGATTTAGAATGTATGTAAAACTGACGTCTTACAGACGTTTGCCAGATGTTTGTACACATCAGATGCTTTCCAGATCAAGATATCTTTAACAGACATCTTATAGACATACATGTGCTAGCACACAATTCTAACTTTATTTCTCAGAATTGCGACTTTATATCTTGGAATTCTGACTTTCTAACTCGCAATTGTGAGTTTCTATCATGGAATTGCCACTTTATTTCCCAGAATTGCTAATTTATATCTTTATAACTTTATAACTCGCAGTTGTGATTTTATATGTCACAATTCTGAGAAAAAAAGTCAGAATTGTGAGATAACAAGCTGCAATAACCTTTTTTTATTAGCCTATTTTTTATTCAGTGGTGGAAATGGGCTTCCGTAGATACTGGATAAACTATGCCATGACACATTTTTGGAGTATTTTAAAACTATACTATTGCATTATCTGAGCTGTTAAGTTTTTATCATCATTTTACAATCGTTTTAGGGTTTTGTCCGTTGCATTGCCATGGAAACTAAGTTGTAAAACGGTATATAATGTTCCACCGAAAAGGTTGGTAAGTGTTTTTTTTTTTCCTGTTTTTACCACATCATATAGTTCACAGATCACAGCCGGAGTTCAATGTGCTACTGTGGGATCCATAGTGATGGAGAACATTGAACTTTGCACAGCACTCTGAGATCAATGTTAATCGCATGGTGACATGAGCAGCCAGTCCAATTTCCCTCCAGCAGAGCCTGCGGTGCACCAATTATAACCCAACAGAGGGAGGCGAGAAAAAAAAGAGGTGCAGGTGTGTGTACAGAAGTTCGTTTTCAGGAAGTGTGTGTATGTTTGAATTCCTGTCTTCATTTGTTTACTCATTGCAGAACAGGATGCGAACAGACAGTGCGTATCTCATCTCTCATCCTCTCAGCACCTGTCATGAGGTGGAGCTGGGACTTGTGCCAATGGTCTGCTCCTCCCTTTACAGAAACATATTAACCAGCAAAGTATCTAACACACATGCAAGATCCTTTTTTGTAACGCTTTGATGCGGCTACTGTTCACATCATCTGTTTCATAACTCTATTTACCTTGCTATAAGATCACTTAAAATTTATTACTTTGATATCGTGGTATCAGATTGCACAACTGTGATATATTGATAACTAACATGGTTGTGAATGAATACCATATTCATATACCATATGTAATAGAAGGTGTCTCAAATACATAATGTATAAAAAGAAGTGATGTCCAAAATAGGCTAACATCAGCACTTGCAAGATATTGTTTGAATGAACTAATACGTGTTTCAGACTGTAATTGGATACGAACACTACAGTATCATTTCACTGACCTATACTTTCATACAGAACTGGTTCATTCCTTTGTTTACAAGACAAAGATCATGTCACCATGACGACTTTAGTAAACAGCGCATGTTTACTTCGTCGGTGACAGAAGGGAGGAACTCGTTTGTGTTTTGTGAGGTAAACAGTTTTAAACTAGTCTTAAATACGTTTCACGTATGCTTGATACACAGATCTGTGAGCTTTATAAAGCTAGAGGAATGAGCAGAGATGACTCTGAAAACGTTTGCTTAAATGTTACGATGAGGTTTTTATTTCTGTTAGTTATTGAATCATCTGAAAAAGTTCACCAAAACGATTCAATCATATTCGTTTCATGAAGCTTTCTGCAAGGTATATTCGTTTAGCCAGCAGGTGGCGACAAGAGTATCTTTTGTGCGTTAAGAATAACTGACTCCTCGAATCGCTTCCTCGTTCAAACACATTATTTGTTTTTATAATTAAATGTTTAATTTATTAATTAAACGTTTGTTATGATCTTTTTTCCTTTAATGTGTTTTGTGTATCTACAAATCTAGTTTTCAGGAACATTGTTCAAAGTGCACAAGTGAGAAGAAGTAAACAGAAAAGTGCCCCTTAAAGTAGGCCCTATTTGGTGGATTTACTTTGAAACAGTTTTCACTCAGAAATTTCTAATAAATTTTAATAAGAAACTTCAAATAACAAACCAATCTAAATGTGACATTTTGAAATAGAAAGACTGAAATAGTATTTCCTTGTAAAATGTACTCCAACATGCTATATAAGGGAGAGTGGGGTAAGTTGAGCCAGTGGGTAAGTTGACCCACCCTGTATCTTGGCAGCTGTACACTTTCACTGTCATATGACCATGTTTTTTGGAATCACACATCATTTCTGCCAGAACAGTGCTGATCCTGGACTTCAGGGGGCCCTACGCAAAACTGTGTCTGTGTGAAATGTGGTATTAATGAATAAATGATGTCTGTGGCTCACGCCGTCTCGAACGGCTGTTATATCAAAGCAAACTTATCTGGGTCTAAAAATATTTATGATCCACATAGGTAATTCACAGTGTTGGGGAGTAACTAGTTACATGTAACGGAATTACGTAATTTAATTACAAAATAAATGTAACTGTAATTAGTTACAGTTACTGAGAAAAAATGTGTAATTAAATTACAGTTACTTTTGAAAAATGCCAGTGATTACAAAGGGGATTACATATGAATTTTTTCACACCCCCACCCCCACTTACAGATTCAGTTGACTTCTTTCATAAATTGCATTGACTGCTCTAAAATGAGACACCAATGTTTCAGGAGTTTAGGACACAGAATAGGACACATGCTTATTCGATAACTGTTTTATTTCCTATCTGGGTTTATGCATAAACTTTATTTTTTAAGATTGTTTTTTCCAAGGCATTGTTAGATGCTAGTGTTTTCTGTCATAACTATTCAAACATTTGATTTCAAACCCAGTATCTGAATCACAAATCTGAATTTGTGGCGTCGGTGCCAATAGCCTCGTGGTTAACGCGCCGACATACAGTGCAACTGTGCTCACGGTGACCTGAGTTCGATTCCCGTCTCAAGGCCCGTTTGCTGATCCCGCTCCCCTCTTTCCTGTCATTTCTCTACTGTCATATCACAATGAAAAGCATAAAAAGCCCCCAAAAAAAGTAAAAAAAAAAAAAAACTGAATTTGTGTGGCTGTGCTGGATAACAACTGGTAAAAGCTAATAACTCAGACTCATTCAGGGCAACTTAAGTCAGTGCTATATTCTTGATAGTTTTTCTTGGTGGAAGCTTTGCATTTGGTTAGATAATAAAATATTAAAGCTTAATTCAATATTATGTGGACAATTTCTTAATTCTGTCATCTTGGTATCGTGGAATCACTCTATGGTTTCATACAAACGCAGCTGCTGCCATTTTTTTATTTTCTTTGTACACTGTAATGGAAAATAAGATAACTGACAAACTAGTACTACTACTAAATTATTTATGTGGTGAAATGTTGTGTAAGAAAAGTGGTATAACTGCACTGTATCCCTAAAATATCTAGTCTAAATAATCTATCAAGCAGCTGTGTAATAAGTGAGATAATGTACATCCAGCCATTTGTTATTGCAAAATAAAGATGTATGTTATCCCTTACTTATAATCTTAATTCAAGTGTTTTGAAACGATTTTTAAAGTCGGACAGTAATCAGTGTTAAGTGCTACTGTAAGGTTGACTCTGCCTGGTTTAAATGTTTCAAAATGATGAACAGTTGAAAATATTAGAAATTTAGAAAAGTAATCAAAAAGTAATTAAAAGTAATAGGTTACATTACTTTAATAAAGTAATTGAAAAATTACACTACTTATTACATTTTAAATCAAGTAACTTGTAATCTGTAACCTATTACATTTCCAAAGTAACCTTCCCAACACTGGTAATTCAGCAACATATAAAACCATGCAAACCATTTAGCCCGAATTGGTAAGATAGCTTTTATTATTATTATTATTATTTTTATTTTTATTTTTTTTCAAAAATGCCAGCTATGGGGCAAAGTGAGCCAGATGCTGTTGGGTAAGTTGAGCTAATACTTTAACTTACCTCATCATAAGGCACTGAAGTTAAGTTAAATCTCTTAAGTGTAAACTGGTATTTTGATATTACACAACTCGTTTAGTTTATCAAATATACACACATTATTTGTATTTTTTTATAGAGACAGTGTGCAGCAAATCCTTCTTTGAGAACCAGAAGATGCTTTTCATCACATTACATTCAAATATATCTTTCCACCTGTAGTCATTAATGGTTTGTTTGACATTGCGGGAAAAGCTACAACGCCAAGAATTAGTGTTGGGTTCGAGTCCACCTAAGTCGAGTCCGAGTCTTTAACCAGTCGAGTCCGAGACGAGTCCGAGTCCAAAATGGGCCGAGTCGGACTCAAGTCCGAGTCCCAAAAGGGCCGAGTCTGAGTCGAGTCCGAGTCCAAGTGAACACTACTGTTTGTCAATATCTTAACATTGTTTTAACCCAAAGGGTTCCCAAACTCGGTCCTGGAGGGAGGTGTCCTACAGAGTTTAGCTCCAGCCCCAATTAGACACATGTGAACCAGCTAATCAAGCTCTTATTAGGCATACAAGAAACCCCCTGTCAGGTGTGTTGAGGCAAGTTGGAGCTAAACCAAGGACCAGGACCGAGTTTGGGCACCCCTGTTTTTAACCTTTACAACTAGCAAAACGCAATGTCAATTGAAAAGCAAAAAGCAAAGAAAAGCAAACCTCTAGTGGATCTTGCCATTTTGATTTTTGATTTCACAACATCTCATAATTAGTGTCCATGCTCTGCTTAGCAAACTTAAAGTCATGTAACAGAAGTTATAGCTGACTTATGTCTTGTGAGTGGCATGTGATAAATTATAGGGTGGTACTTGACTATTCATTGATATAGTAAATGTATAAATTCAAGGGTGGGGGTAAAGGAGTAGGTATCTTGGTGAATGGGACATTAAGAGGAGAAAATGCATCTCTTTTATTTCTGATTGTGGCTGTGTGTGTTTTGGGTTTTATATGACTGTTTTTTCTTGGATGAAAATGAGGCTGTAAGGGATAAACCTAGTCTTTACAATGGCACACACCGTGTATAAAGCCCTACATATACTTTCCATAAATTACAGCAAACTCACACCTGTTTTATTTTTGAATGCATTTATAGTTACATTACAATAAATTACATTATATAAAGAAAATTTGATGATGTGCCATTGATTTATTAGAAAATCATGTACACCCAAGGTGGTTTTTGGACCCATTAAAACTACTGTTGCAAAGATGTTAGAAAAATTATTTTTCTTTGAAGCTAGAAACTGCCACCATGTTTTAAAAATAATAATAATTTTAATATAGCAAAAACTAATCAACTAATGTAAGTAAAACATTCTCAAGCTTACTGAAGGCAAGTAAACACTCCAAGTAGGCCTACTTACAAACAAAAGGATAAATAAATATATGAATCAAAAATACAAATGAAATAATATTTTTTAAAAATTGAATCTTTTTTAAAATATATTTTTTATTTATTTATTTATTTTTATTTTATTTTTATTTTTTTTTAGGTAGGTCTATCTAAAGGCTATCACAGAAATAGACTACTACAGATATTTCTTAATAAATGTTAAAATAAAACACTGCAAAATCTTCACTGTATACATTAAAGACGATTCTTATTAAAGTTAACAAGTGATTCAATCAAGAACAGTGAGTGATTTCCTCTTTTCTTTTGTTGTTTGATTAATATTTATGACGTGGTCGGCGGCTGCAGGTTTACGCTGCTGCCGCTTTAAGGTCTGACGCACATATCAAATATTTTGGCGCATCAGTATTTCTCCCAACTGTTCAGGTTTACTTAAGACGAAACCGACTTCATTTACATGAATAGTCTCTAAGACGAGCATATGTGTAGCAATAACAGACCCTATTAGAAGCGAAAGAGAACTCGACATTCGCACACTGACTGAGAGGCGCGTTCTGTGAGCGCGATGTGTGTGTGTGCTCACATGAACCCGTCGGCTTTCAAGTAGCCTACTGGACAAGACTTAAAAACACATGCAAATACTAAATATCACTTTCGTGATAATGCATCGAGTCAGTGACTTTTTCGTCAACTGTCTGTGGACTCGGATGGACTCGGCATATTTTCAGAGTCCGAAAGGCTTGAGTCCGAGTCAAGTCCGAGTAAAAATACATCCGAGTCCGTGACAAGCCCGAGTCGCCTAGAAATTGTACTCGAGACCGCACTCGAGTCCGAGTACGAGTCCGAGTACCCCAACTCTACCAAGAATATTTGACTAAAATGTTTATTAGTTTTACTGACAGTTATTCCTGTCTTCCTGTGGCTAAATTTGCCCCAGGTTTGGGGTAAATTGACCTGAGTCAGTGGGTAAGATGAACCAACTGGGTGAAAACTGATCATCTGACTGAATCTGATTTAAACCCATGTGATATTGAAAGATAATTTACCTCTTTTAAAAACTTATTAATCAAATTTCATAGAGCTTTCTTACAGCTTTTCTTAAAGCTAACTTAAACAAAACAAAACCAATCAAATAAAGTTTAATTTCAAATCTTTTCTAAAACAGTGTTAAACACCAAAGTTTTAACCTTCCCCAAACAGACTAAACAGAGAGTTTGTTGAGTAACATTTAAAAAAAAAAGCCATAATTTTATAACGTTTTGTCACAGAAACATTCTGATCATTTAAAATGAAAGGAAACGTCCTGAAATTACTTTAGATAACTTCACTGTACTTCTGCCTCATTTCCCCTTATCTTGAGAACCACACGTAAAAAATGGCTAATTTTACCGCACTCTCCCCTACATTTTATTTAAAACTTAGAAAAGTGAACACAAACAATTAATTCATCATAGTGCTAACAATGTTCTCGGAACTTTAACTAATGTTCTCTCAAAGTTATGAAGAAACATTCATCCAGTAGCTTTAATACAATGTTCATTCAGAGTTGCCTGGTCTTTAATAATGTTCTCAAAATGTTAGCAGAAAAATGTAATTTTACACTGTTTATGGAAAGTTTTGTTTCTTAAATGTTTTAGTTGGATGCTCGTCTAACGTTTTTTGAATGTTACACGTTGTCATGGCAACGTGTTTCAGAATGTTCAGAGAACATTCAAAAGTAACATTCCCACAGCCCATTCCCATTACAGTTGCATAACCACAATAAATAAATAAATAAATACATACATTTGAGAACATTTTTAAAAAATGGACATTAGCTGGGCATTTGAAAAGTGTGTTAGTTTGTAAAGTTTGTTGCTGTTGTATATATATATATATATATATATATATATATATGTATGTATATATAATAGCCTCTTCTTGTACTTAAAAAGCAATTTGTTGTGCAGGTCATGATCACACCCTGTTGTGGAAGTGAAAGATGGCAGGACGACAATCTCGGAGCAGAATTTGTTTGAAGATATGCCCTCAGCAGAGAGCTCGTCATGAAGCCTACAGCGAGCCGTCTAAAGAAGTACAGAGCTGGATGGCAGCGGCAAAACAGCGCGTGCATGCGCATCAGAATAATCAAAATTCCCGCCAGGTCTGCAAACTCACCGCAGCTGCTGAGCGTCAAAATCAACTCACAGCGCAATTAAAAGCCGCCGAGGCGAGGAACCGTGTTAGACAACTGAGGCAACACTATCAACACCTGAAGGCAGGAATTTTTCTTAAAATAACAGTATATTTTATTATGTGCAAACACTTAAAGCTGCACTTAGTAAATCCGCCTTTACATTACCCGGGCCAATAGAGTGTTTTCATGACGCGTCATCAATCGGCCATATTGGCGTCACTGAGCGTAAACAACGCCATTGAACTGAATGAAACATATTTTGCGGATTATTTCTGTTGATATGGTCAATTATTGTAATGTTTTGGTCTGTATTAATCGATTGGAATGGGAAAAACATTTGGAGTAGTATAGACTACCAAAAGTTATAAATCAAGGAGAAGAGTGCAAGCAAAAAACAGTTGTTTGTGGTTGGCCAAACTGATCCAGAATTTCCAGGGCAAAAATCTTGACAACATTCATGTTTGTCTTACCATTTCTGGGCAGGTAGGTGAAATATTAGGCTAATATCTTAATTAATACTGCTCGTACGTATCTTTACCACCTATTAACTTTAGTTTGTCAAACTATTACACCCTTTCCTGCTTACTAAGTCGTTCTCTATGTGATTTAGCAGCTTAAGTTTTTTCTGTGGTTTAGACAGTATAAATTAGCAGAACATCGTATTCAGTAGTACATTAACCGTGCAGTCGATGCTGTTGTTTACATCCGAGTAACATCAATATGGCCACGCCTGCTCTTACGGGAAAAATAAGGTGGATAGTAGCTGTTTTAGCGGATTGTTGTACATTGTTGTACATGGTCAGTCATGATTGATTGATTGATTTCACATATAAACGTAATGTTTAATAGGCTGCAGAAATACAGTTAAGGTCAAAAGTTTACATCCCCTTTTCAGAAACATTAGAGGGATTATACAAAATGCATTTTGTTTTTTATTTAGTACTGACCTAAATAAGATATTTCACATAAAAGATGTTTACATATGGTCCACAAGAGAAAATAATAGTTGAATTTATAAAAATGACCTGGTTCAAAAGTTTACATCCCCTTGATTCTGAGTATTGTGTTGTTAACTGAATGATCCACAGCTGTGTTTTTGTTTAGTAATAGCTGTTCATGAGTCCCTTGTTTGTCCTGAGCAGTTAAACTGCCCACTGTGTATTCGAGCCCTTTCCAAAAATGACTGTATGATTTTGAGATCCATCTTTTCACACTGAGGACAGCTGAGGGACTCATATGCAACTATTACAGAAGGTTCAAACACTCACTGATGTTTCAGAAGGAAACACAATGCATTAAGAGTCTTTTTTGCATTTGAAGATCAGGGTAAATTTACCTTATTTTGTCTTCTGTGAAACATGTAACATGCTATCTTCTGTAGCCTCTGAAGGGCATTACTAAATGAAAAAAATATATTTAGACAAAATAAGAAAAATGTACACATCTCCATTCTGTTCAAAAGTTTCCACCCCCGGCTCTTAATGATTTTTTTTTTTATTGTATTTTTTTCCTTTTCCAATAGGCCTAATCGTTTACACTCAGATGTATGTCACAATATCAAAGAAAAAAAAAATCTGTTGCTCCTTCAATTTCATTGTGACTTTAAACACATTTTTCAAAATGAATTTTTTTAAAAAGAAAATGTTAACAGTGCCAAAAATAATACTGAGTGCACCTTTAATCAAAGAACACATGACCCCCTATAGTTACCGGAGTGTGAACATGTTAATGATATAAATCTCACCCAAATCTTTGGAAGAAAACTCAATACAGCATTTGCCTCTTTGACGCTTGCCTAAAAGTCTAATCTCTCTCTTCTACGAATGTTCAGGAGCAGGAAATTAACTTAATGATTTCATGCCAGTCTAACGCGCAGAGGGCTGTGCGCCTGGAGCAGCTACTCCCTGTGAGAGAGAGGAAGATAAACCACACAGACTGCATGGACCAATTACAGGTGGATATATTTGCCTAAAACGTATAAAAATCTCTTAGATAGCCAATACTTTTCTTTCATTATCAATGTAAATGTACTGTAACCGGGGGGAATGTCCGAGTCAGGACCCAAAATGTTCTTCGATGAGCAGAGAGAGCCTGATCTTTGCTTAATTTCCCCTTTCCCACTGCTGTAATGCCGTAATAACGTTAAGCAGCTCCCTCTTGACAATTTCTCATCGACCGTCACAGTCCTGATGGTATCTCCTAAATAAGCATGAGCGGAGAAAGTGAGAGAGAGAGAAAAAGAAAAAGAGAGGGTCTTCTCCAGATCTCCACATATTCTAACAGGTGGAGAAGCGCGGTCCCATTATCTCCCCTCAGCAGGTGGATATTTAAGTGACTGCTTCTGTTTTGTCTCAACCTTTATTTTGCCCTAAAGGGTTCTTCAGTAAAAAAGCATTCATAAGAATCATGACAACAGGGGTTCTAATCTGACTGTCCTTTCAAAGTCATGTTATCTTTAGATGGAAAATGTCAGTGCAGTGCCAATCTGTATAACATCAGGACACTCAGTTCAACTGCTACCATGTGAGACCCTAAAGTGACGGGACTGACATTACTGATTCATGACATTCGGAGTGTTCAGGGATTCAGATCGAGCTGTTATTGTGTGAGGGGCTCAAAAAAGTGCACACTCACATCAAACCTGCCTGATTTATTGATCTGTAGATCAGTACTTGGGGGCTTCATCAGCTGTGGGTTTTATATAAGTGACAGGGAAATATAAAACCTGAAACTGTCCAGTTGAATAAGTCAATAATGTCACTGAGATTGTATGTATTTTTAATGCTAATAGCCTTTGGAAGCGAATACTTTTTTTTCCACTTAAACGAATAGTTCACCCAAAAAAAACAAACAAAAATCCTGTCAACATGTGCTCATTCTGTTCCAACTCGTTGCAAGCTTGTATGACTCTTATATTTTGAATGAGATTTTATATCATTTTTGTTTGTTTTGGTTTGAATTTAATTTTAACTGTTTTATTATGTGCTTTTGTCATTTTCTGTAGTGTTACTTAATAATGATATTATTATATTAAGGTTTAATTTTTTTTTTTTTTTTAGTTCAGTTTCCGTTTTTATTTATTTGCAGTTAGCACTTTTAGTTATTCAACTTCAATATATCTATTAATGTTGCCAAGGCTAAATTTATGATTTTAGTGTACTTTGCATTTTTTTATCTTTTATTTTATTTTTTATACTCTACCAGTCAAACGTTTTTGAACAGTAAGATTTGTAATGTTTTTTAAAGACGTCCCTTCTGCTCACCAAGCCTGCATTTATTTGATTCAGAATACAGCAAAAATGGACATATTTACTATTTTTAAATCATTTCTATTCTATTCTATTCTATTCTATTTGAGTTTTTATTTATTTGCAGTTAGCAATTTTAGTTATTCAGCTTCAACATATCTATTAATGTTGCCGAGGTTAAATTTATGATTTGTGTGTAGTTTACATTTTTCATCATTTTATTTTATTTTATTTTATTTTCAGCAGCAAATCAGAGTATTAGAATGATTTCTGAAGGATCATGTCACTGGAGTAATGATGCTAAAAATTTAGCTTTGAAATCACAAGAATAAATTACATTTTAAAATATATTCAAATTATTTAAAATAGTAAAAATATTTCAAAATTTTACTGTTTTTTTGCTGTATTTTGGATCAAATAAATGCAGGCTTGCTGAGCAAAAAAGACATTAAAAAACATTAGAAATCTTAAAATCTTTTGTAACATTATAAATGTCTTTATCAATACTTTTGATCAATTTAAAGCATCCTTGCTAAATAAAAGTATTAATTTCTAAAAAAAATTACTGACTCCAAGCTTTTGAATGGTATGGTGTATAATGTTATATGAACTTTTTATTTCAGATAAATGCTGATCTTTGGATCTTTCTATTCCTCAAGTAATCCTGCAAAAACATACTCAGTTGTTTTAAATAATAATAATAATAATAATATTATAATATAATGTTACTTGAACAGAAAATCAGCATATTAGAATGATTTCTGAAGGATCATGTGACACTGAAGACTAGTAATGATGCTGAAAATTTAGCTTTGATCACAGGAATAAAATACATTTTAAAATATATTCAAATAGAAAACAGTTATTTTAAAATAAAAAATCTTTTGCTGTATTTCGGATCAAATAAATGCAGGCTTGGTGAGCAGAAGAGAATTCTTAAAAAAACATTAAAAATCTTACTGTTCAAAAACTTTTGACTGGTAGTGTATATTTGTTTTGTTTATTCCAGCTTCACTGCAGTTGCTTTTAATAGTGTTTTAATATCGCTAAATGAAAGTCATTGTTTTGGACCCCATTTACTTTAATTTTATACACAAACCAGTTGACATTCTTCAAAATATCATCTATTCTGTTTAGAAGAAGAAAAAAAAAGCTATACAAGTTTGGAATGAAAGGAGTGTGAGTGAATAATGACAGATTTCTGTATTTCTGGGTGAACTATTCCTATAATTCAACTACTTATGAAACGTTCATGTTGTACAGTTCCTCACTTTAAGTCACTTTGGATAAAAGCGTCTGCTACATGAATAGACATACATATAAATAAACTTGGAAGGGCATTTTTAAGAACATGAACTTTTCAAATTAAATTTGCAACACCCTCAGTTGCTTACATTTTCTTCTGTGCTCTATTTTAGAGACGAAGAGTTGAAGAAATCCTAGATGAGAAGGGCCTGACAATCAATCGTAGATGACTGAAGACAAAAAGGAATATATTTTCTGAAAATGCAGAGTATATTTATTATTAATATTAAAATATTTATGCATTGGACTTTCTTAGTTAAAATTTCAAGATATATATTATCTCACTATCACAAACCAGTAAAGCAATTATATTATGTTTAGGGATTCTGCCAAATTGTGATGTAAAGCCAATAATCGTTATTTTTATTTTAGAAATTATAAAGTAATTAATTATAATTGAATTATTTTATTTTTATTTAGCTTTTTCATTAGTTTGCTTTTTGTTATCATTTTTATTAGTTTGTTGTTTATATTTCTTAATTTTAGTACTTCAACTCAAGGGAACATTTCTAATTTTCATTAATAAAATGTTAAGTTTAAGCTTTTCGATATACATGTAAAGTAACATATACATACATGTAAAGTAACGATATACAGTATCATATATCCTTAATTCTGTTCAGTTTTAGAAATATTAATTCATATTTAAGCAATATCAGATTAGAGGATTGTTGTATATAATCCAATGTGCTGCAGTTCCAATAACCAGAGGTCTAAACCTCTGATCTTATTATATCATATTTCATAGATTCTCCTATGTCTCCAAACTAGTTTTTCTCTCATGTGGAAACCAAAGGGGGATGCCAAAGTGGAGAGTGGATGTTCAGTAATCCCATCTCAGCAGATTATGATCGAGAGCAAAAACCCATCTAGACAAAATGAAAGTCTTCAGCTGAGGCACAGAGGTTTCCAGGATGAAAAAAAGAGCCCAGACCAACATCACCAGCAAACAGAAGTGAGAGTAAAGAACAGGGCAGCTTGCCATGTCAGTAGCAGTCAAACACAGATTGCTGGCAGCAAGGCTTTTTTGTGTGTGAAGTGTCTGTGAAGCATCGGGGGGTGAATCTGGCAGCGGGAGGTCGGACTGTGAGCAGAATGTCAGTCTGTAAGATGTGAGTGTCCGAGTAATAGAACTGCCCTCTAATAACCTTGCAGATTGCTGACGTTATGATAGAAAGTGAGCTCATGGTTAGCCTTCGTGGTGTGAAGGGGCCTTTATCGTTACAGTTGTGTTGTGGACTCTGCTATTCTTTTCACTTTAAATCTACTTTTTAAAACTATAGGCCTGTTCACACCAAGAACAATAACTATGAAGATAACTATAATGATAACTATTATCATCCACACTGACACTCTGCAGTTTTGTCTTCTGCTAATTTTAATCCACAAGCTCTTTAAAGGATTAGTTCACTTCCAGAATAAAAAATTCCTGATAATTTACTCACCCCCAGGTCATCCAAAATGTTCATGTCTTTCTTTCATCAGTCAAAAAGATTTTTTTTGTTGAGGAAAACATTCCAGGATTTTTCTCCATATAGTGGACTTTAATGGGGATCAGTGGGTTGAAGGTCCAAACTGCAGTTTCAGGTCTTATCTAGCGAAATGATTGGTCATTTTCTACAAAAAATTTCTATACTTTCAAACCACAAATGCTTATCTTGAAATAGCTCGGCAATGCGCATCTATGACTTCACGCATTACGTAATCATGTTGGAAAGGTCATAGTCCATCTGTGTACTTCAGTTCAAAAAGGTAGGGTAGGACGAAAAACTCCATCTCATTTGCTCCTCTAACTTCAAAACCATCCAATTGTTTTACCTTTTTTTTTGTAAAGGGCGTTAGACTTTCTTTGCATGTTTGCTTTGTAAACACTAGGTTGGTACGTCCGCCTACATGATTATATAATGCGTGAAGTCAAGCCAGTGCAAGACGAGCATTTGTGGTTAAAAATGATATAAAAAAATAATATAAATTGTACTTTTTTTTTTAAATGGCTGATTGTTTAAATAGATAAGACCCTAATTCCTTGGCTGGTGGACCAGTTTGGGCCTTCAACCCGTTTATCCCCATTGAAATCCACTATATGGAGAAAAATAATGTTCTTCTCAAAAATCTTAATTTCTTTTCAACTGAAGAAAGTAGGACATTAACATCTTGGATGACATGGAGGGTGAGTAAATTGTCAGGAATTTTATATTCTGGAAGTGAATTTATCCTTTAAACCAGTGGTCCTCAAGGCCCACTGCTCTGCACATTTTGTATGTCTCACTCATTTACCACATCTGATTCAGATCATCAGCTTGTTAGGAGAAAGATCCATAAACTGAACTGAGTTTTTTCAGATTCAGAAACATACAAAATGTGCAGAGCAGGACTGGAGTTCAGAACCACTAAAGCAGGATAGATTCTGATTGGTTGTCAATGTTTTTACATCATCAGCAGCAGTTCCAGCAATATCATTTCTCTACGCCGTTAGCGTTATATTTAAGTTACTCTCTCAGCAAACAAAATGTTCTCTAAAATGTTTCCTTAACAATTGTTTTTTTTTTTTTTGTTTTTTTTTTTTTAGATTTTATGTTCACTGTTGGTTTTGTTTTCATGATCAAAAGCTAACAATGAGTTTTTCTATTAAGGAAGTCTTAAGAGAAAGTTGCCTAATTACCAAACCAAACCAAAAGTGATTTACTCACCCTCAAGCCATCCTAGATACATGTAACTTTTATCTTTCAGATTAATAAAAAAAAAAGTTATAAAAAGAGTTGTATTAAAAAAATCCTGGCTCTTCCAAGCTTCAAAATGACAGTGAATGGCTGTTGAGATTTTGAAGTCTAATAAAGTGCATCCATCCATCATAAAAAGTACTCCAGGGTTTGAATCTTACCTACATCATTCACTGAAAAACCACTCTGTCATGAACACATGTACAACAGTTAGCAGAAGCTAAAGGTTACAGTTTACAAAGTTTTAAATTTGGATATTTTTCTTAAACAAATGCATCGATTCACCTCAGAAGGCATTTATTAACCCCCCAGAGCCATGTGGAGTACTTTTTATAATGGATGGATGCACTTTATTGGACTTTAAAATCTGAACACCCATTCACAGCCATTATAAAGCTTGGAAAAGCTTGTCTTCATTTGTGAGTGAACTATTCCTTTAAGGCCCGTTTACACCAAGAATAATAACTTCAGATAACTACATTAGCTTTGACAAAAACTCATAATAACATTCTGTTTATTGTGCACGCTGCAGTTGATATTGTCTGCTGCTTTAAGTGCCTAAACACTTTCTGATTGGCTGTCAATGGAAAAAAAAGTGATTGCAATAATAAAATGTAACTATGTATCGTCATTGTTATAGTTGTTTCGCAGACTCTCCCAGCACACACAGAAAGCTAATGGTTGTTTTTAGGTTTTGTTTGATAATAATAAAAAAATCAACCTTCCCAGAACATTCTGGGAACCAAAAATTGTTAGCTTGGTTGCTATTTTTATATTTCAAATGATTCTAAAACTATATCTTTATCGCTATAATTAATGCCCGTTCATACCAAGAACGATAACAATAACTGTATTAGCATCCACACCAATGCACGATAATGTTCTGTTGCTATAAGATCGGTGCAGTTATATCTTCAGCTGATTTAAATGCTCAAGCTCTTTAAATCAGGAAGGATTCTGATTGGTTGTCAATGCTAAAATCGTTATGAAAGTGACACCAACATCATAGTTCTTCTGTGCTGTTTTCATACATCAGAATCACTATCGTTATTGTCCTTGGTGTATAAACATGCCTTCACATACATATTTTCCACTCTGAGTGAACATTTTGGTGCTCCTCAACAGAGTCAGGTAAACAAAGTCAGAATTGAAAGATTGGTCAATTTCATGTCTGTTAGATTAAAGACGGGGGTGAAGCCGAAAATGACAGGAACCAGATAACACAATTAGCCGAGCTGCTACTTAAAGGTAGGGAGAGAAAATTGCCTGTAGCCTTAACAACATAGACTATCATTAGTTATACCTAAAAGAAATATAGCTACCAAATGCTTTTTAAAGACATTCTTATTGCTCCCACTAACTAAATGCTCAGCAAAGTAGGTGCTTTTAGGAGGGATAAGCATTTAATCATATGATAAATCAAAACGCGGACTTCTTAATGGTGTGTGGGGAGGGGTTTTAGCTTTACAATGTGGCAGAGAGCTTTACTGACACCAAGTGGCCATCACACAGATGTCCCCCCATAACCCTTAACCGTCCTATAGTCAGTAACTGCTGAAATAAAAGTGGAGTATCAGGAGAGAGGCAGTACCTCTGTTAGTAAAAGAACATGGTATCGTATTGCAGTAAAACGAATCTAGATTATCTAAAGTAATAAAACTTGTATATTAACGCAGCTGAGCTGCATTTCTTTGATACTGAACATTTCTATCTTCAAGAATCTTGCAGAAATGCAGTTGTGGGATTTTTGTGACGCGCCGTTCTCCTTGGTGTTTGGCGCCCCCTGCTGGATATTAACAACATTTGTATAAAGACATGATTATAATCTATAGTGGTTAGAATAATAGACATTGTGATGTTAAAACATCATATGCCTGATTTGCAGGCTGTAAACTGTACCTGTTATGTAAAGAATTTGAACACATTTAAGTTGAGTAGAAGTGCTAGAGGTATTCACAAATATCAGAGAGAACGCATTAAAGGGAAAGATAGACTGCATAAAAATCAAGTAATGCAAGGCCTAGTCAGCGTTATCCTCCCAAACGTGTTGTAGCCCCCCAAAAAGTGCTCTTTATACAAACACTTTTGTTTTATTGTTTGATTCAACACATTGTGTATTATTTCAGCCGCCTGATTAAAGGAAGATCAACTTGAAAAGTTCCGCTGAAAATGACAATTACTGAGGAAGTCCTTCGTCAATCGACTGAGTAGAACTGTCTAAATCAGCGCATGCGCAATTCATCCTCAGCCTGCCTCCGTAAGGGTGTCGATTCTCAAGCTGGAACATTGGAGGAAAAAAAGATACTGTATTTTACCCACAAAACAGCCAAAAAACAAACGGATGTGCTTCAGAAAACGAAACGGCTACCGCCCTCCAGATCATTTTCATGCCAAAATTGTAAGTATTGTCATCCTTAGCGTTTTTCAACAGCATAAACGTTGAGTTTGCCAGTGGATGGTGGGTTCTTTCCCGTTTTTTTCTCGGAGACTGGGTCGTCCTCCGTAAATCCCAATCTTCTGTTTCTGCATTTGCTTTTTGTGCAGTCTAAGGGGCAGGAATGAACTTCTATGGCTTGGTAGGAACGAGGCTTTCCTAGAAATAGAGAGGTTGAATGTCTTCGAGATAGACTACAGCGCTTATTCGCAGTCGAGGAGGGAATACCGCTTATTTTCGCGTCTCTCGTTTCGCTTCATCAGGATGGGATAGATAGATGGCTGGAAAGCTAAACTGAGTTGTCATCTGCTGTAAGATGTATTTTGTGAGCCCCATGCAGCAGTCGTGCTCGGGGAGTGATGTGTTTTCAGTGTACAGTTATTACAGGAAGACCGAGTGCGCCCGGTGTGTATGTGTGTGTCACGGGCATTACGGGCTTGATTTTTTTCATCATAAAACCAATATTTGCATAGCACATTCGGTCGATGTTTTAAATCGCTATGCGTTAAGCAGCATGTGCTGCTTTGGTTGGTTTGAGGCATTTCGGTGCAACGGAGAGTAAAAGCGAATGCACGGATTATAGCGTTGTATGAGGGGATATTTTCAAATCAAACATCTAGGAAGTGGGGGAGGAGGATAAAGCTCAGGTTATCATCTGTCACTGCCTTTGACTTAGGTGTTTTAAACACATATTTTAGGTAAGCAGTTAGAATAAACCCCGAACGCCTTTTTTGTGCGTTTTCGCGTGTGGTGTCGTCTCGAACGGTGTTCTTTTTTCCCTTTCGCTGGCTGTGTAGTAAAGCGCGTTCGCGATGCACGCGCGGGACCTTCGGGTGAATGAATTCTGTGTGCGCGTGCCCGTCGCCGCGTTCGGGAGGGGGCGGGGCCCGCGGTGTCGCGTGGCGGCGTAGAGCTTTCAACGCGTTCGCGCGTGTCGCTGCGGAAACGGAGGGGAGACACAGCGCGCGTGGAGCTCTGACGTCAGAGAGAGAATTCCCGAGGTTAGGAGATATTTATGTCCAATCGATGACTATTCGTGACCTTTTGGTTTCTCGGAGGAAGTCACGCCTGAATTTGTATGATGACTGCATCACAGGCATGTCTGTCATTTGACGAAATTGAATAATCACGGTGTAAGTATGTAGCCTTCTTAGTTTGTGGTGACAACAACGAGGTCTATATTTAGCCAGAAGAATGACATGTTTTGAAACACCAAGTAAGCTTCCACGTGGGCATGCCAGTCAAACTCAGCTGCTTTGATATCTTCAGCATCTCTGCTGTACCAGGAATCAGATTTAGTGAGCTTACTTCATTCGTTCCACAAAGTCACACTCTTAAGTTCACAGAGAACACTGTGGTTGCATTGTCTTGCTTGTAGTGGTGCATTTGGCATGAATTAAACCAGACCGTTGTCTCCTGAAAATGTGAGCAGAGATAGAGTGCCCATGACCAGCACCATTCTGTGGAAAACATGTCTTGTCTGGAAATAAAGCCATCAAAACTAGCTAAATTAAATTTACGTAAGCAACTGAGACCTAGAGATTATTATAATTATTAGTTCTTTAAATACTTTTATATAGAGTTACATGACATCCATTAACCATTATTTACTTGCTACACATTTCAAGTGGTATTAGGGGGTGGGACATTCTCATTTTAGAGAGCATTTGATTGGATGCAAATCTGTGTAGGGCAGGGTGAGTCATGATCAGTCCTTTTTTTTGTCCATTATGGTTAGAAGAGAGATATACCATACGTTTAAAATGCAAAAGCTCCCTGTTTTCTATTTCAATATAGTTTAAAAAATATTATTATTTATTTTTGTGACGCAAAGCTGAATTTTCATCAGCCACCGTTAAAGCACAGTTAAATGCATTATTATTTTTTTGGAACCTGTGATAGTTTTTTTTTCAGTTTTTTTCAGTTTTTTTTTGGATGAATAAAAAGTTAAAAAGAACATTATTTATTCAAAATAGAAATCTTTTCTAACAGAAAGGATGTGTTAAATTGATAAAGTGATAGAAAAGACTTATACTTTGCTATTACTTTATATCAATTTAACATGTCCTTGCTGGATAAAAGTATTAATTTATTTAAAAAAAAAAAAAAAAGAATAAAAATGTACTGACCCCAAACTTTTGAATGGTAGTGTATATTGTTAGAAAAGAATTCTATTTTAAATAAATGCTGTTCTTTTTTTATTTATATTCATCAATGAACCCTGAAAGAAAGTATCACAGGTTCCAAACAAAAATAAATAAATAAAATAAATAATGTGACCAACACTGATAATAAATTAGCATATTATAATGATTTCTGAAGGATCGTTTGACACTAAAGACTGGAGTAATGATGCTGAATATTCAGCTTTGCTTCACAGATGTAAATTACATTTGAAGGTATATTAAAATAGAATACCACTATTTTAAATTTTTAGAATTTTAAAAAATATTTTTTCACAATATTACTATTTTTTTCTGTATTTTTAATCAAATAAACAGCCTTAATGAGCAGAAAAGACTCCAGTGAAAATCTTACTGATGCCAAACCTTTGAATGCCAGTGTGTACATAGATAGATAGATAGATAGATAGATAGATCGATCAGACCACACTGGTAGTGTTGTGTGTTTGGTTTTGCATGCAGCCCAAAGAACAACTAAATAGAAAGACATGTTTTCTTGACATTATTTTATGGTTCACTGTATTTAATTTCATCACATTCAATTCAGACTGCATAAAAAATGCAGGAAATATTGTGCTAAAGTTTTTTTTTTTTGTTTTTTTTTTTTGTTTTTGTTTTTTTTTTTAGCTGTTAAAAGTGCACATATAGGTGGAGTGTAAGCCACTAGACGAAATTTTTGATTTCATGGGAGCACTTTTCTTTTTCGATGGGGGTTGTGCTTCCGACTCATTTTTATTTACAAGGATGTGTAACATAGACAGGAAACCGTGCTCTGTTTCTGTTTACGCACAAGTATGTATTGAGTACTGTATTGAGAGATTTATTCTATCTCTGGATTGATCAAACTTGTCCGTTAGACTAAACATCTGTCAGTTTAGTCTAATTTTACATTTACTGACACAGTTTAATGATCTAAAAGTGTGCATTGTTTTTGCACATTTGCATATTTATTTTTGCAAAAAACTATGAGTTCCAGTAAGGTTTGCAGAGATAGATATCTTAAACCACATCCTACTGCAAGAAAAAAAACCCAAACTCATTCTGTCTGCTGTATAGGCATTATTCAACAGCAGTTCCTGAATGAACAAAACCAGAGAAAATAGAAAAGCAATGTGACCAGTCACTGGAGCAGAATCCTGAATAAATGATTCCCTTATTCAGGGCCTTCAGGGTTGTGCAGGGTTCATAAGGGGCCAGTCGTCCTCTCTGAAGCCCTAATTCAATCAGAACACCGCTTAGCAAACACAGCTCCTTTTAAAACAAAAGTGAGTCGCCATTGCAAGTTGCAAATGGGCATTTTTACATTACATACACTACCAGTCAAGTGTTTGAACAGTAAGATTTTTAATGTTTTTTAAAGAAGTCTCTTCTGCTCACCAAGCCTGCATTTATTTGATCCAAAGTACAGTAAAACAGTAAAAATTTTAAATAATTTTACTATTTAAAATAACTATTTTCTATGGGAATATGTTTTTAAATGAAATTTATTTCTGTGATCAAAGCTACATTTTCAGCATCATCAGTGTCACATGATCCTTCAGAAATCATTCTAATATGCTGATTTACCGTTCAAGAGTTTTTTATTATTATTATCAATATTTAACAGTTGAGTATAGTCAAGACATTTATAATGTTACAAAAGTTTTTAATTTTAGATAAATGCTGTTCTAAACTTTCTATTCATCAAAGAAACATGAAAAAAATTCTACTCAGCTGTTTTCAACATAATAATAATAATACAATTTCTGAACAGCAAATCAGAATATTAGAATGATTTCTGAAGGATCATATGACTGGAGTAATGATGCAAAAAATTCAGCAGTGAAATCACAGAAATAAATGACATTCTAAAATGTATTCAAATAGAAATCACTTATTTCAAATATCACAAATATTTCAAATTTTTGCTGTTTTTGCTGTACTTTGGATCAAATAAATGCAGGCTTGGTGAGCAGAAGAGACGTCTTTACAACATGACTGCTAAAGTTAAACAGCTAACGTTATATTACAGTAGCTTCCGTGAGCTGCTGTTGCTATAGCTTATTGCTTGATCAGAGAGCTAAAACTGTTAGTTATTTATGAATTTATTTATTTTGCAGGTGGTATTAGGGAGCCAGACATTCTCATTCTAGTGAAAATTTAATTAGATAAAAAACTGTGTAGTTCAGTCATGACCTAAACATGTTAGTTTTTTGCGTTTCGTGATTTTGAATTCAAATGTGATAAAATAAGATAAAACATAAACACATCTTTCTATTATCTTTAATGACTGAATGCAAAAACACACATACAGAGTGACCAGTGTAGTCGATTCGTCAATGAATGACTCTTCTGATGTGTTGAACTTTATGAATGACGGGTATGCCAGTGTGTTGTAGTTTTAAAATTGCACTCGAATCACCACAGTTTTTTGCCTTCTATATGGAGACTGATGTAATTTTTTGTTATTTATTTTTTTTAAATAAACATGTCAGTTAAATGATGAATTGCATAGGTTAGTACACGTATTTTATTGGTATTTTGACAAGTTTTACATGTAAAAATGTGATTATTGATCAATAAAGATAAAAAGGTTGAAAAGGGAAGTATTGGGTTGTTAAACTGTCAGAACATTTTTTAAAGGGATAGTTCACCCAAAAATGAAAATTCTGTCATATTTACTCACACTCATGTCGTTCCAAACCTGTAAGACCTTTGTTCATCTTCTAAATGCAAATGAAGATATTTTTGATTAAATCAGAGCCCATAAAGGTAGTAAAGACATTAGTCTTTAAAATGTTAAAGTTAAAATGGTCAATGTGACATCAGTGGTTCAGCCATAATGTTATGAAGCTACAGTTTTATGCGAAAGTTTGGAAATGAAAATGTGAATCATTTGAGCAAAATAACAGAGATCATACACAATGCATGCTATTTTTTTTATTTAACACTGTCAGGGGTAAGACATTTTACATAAAAATGTTTAAATATAGAAGACCAAAAAAATAGCTAAAAATTATTATTATATTCCCCTTTAAAAGTTTGGGAACCCTTGGTTCCTAATACTGTTTGTGGTTACCTAGATGATCTATGACTGTTGTTTTGTTTTGTGATAGTTGTGAACAGTAAACTGAGCACTTTTCTTCAGAAAAATCCTCCAGGTCCTTCAGATTCTTCAGTTTTCCAGCATCTTTTGCATATTTGAACCCTTTCTAGCAGTGACTGTATGATTCTGAGATCCATCTTTTCACACTGAGGACAACTGAGGGACTCAAACACAACTTTTAAAAAAGATTCAAACGATCACTGATGCTCCAGAAGGAAACACTATGCATTAAGAGCCGGGGGGTGTTTGACTCCCTCAGTTGTCCTCAGTGTGAAAAGATGGATCTCAAAAACAGTCACTGCTGGAAAGGGTTCAAATATCCAAAAGATGCTGGAAAACTGAAGAATCTGTAGGACCTGGAGGGTTTTTCTGAAGAACAGTACTCAGTTTACTGTTCAGAACAAACAAGGAACTCATAAGCAACCATCATAGATCATCCAGGTAACCACACACGGTACTTAGAAAGCAAGGGTTCCCAAACTTTTGAAGGGGGTTATTGTAATAATTTCAGCTATTTTTTTTGGTTTACTATATTTAAACATCTTTTATATAAAATATCTTACTCAGGGCAAGTTTGGAACGACATGAGGGCGTGTAATTAATGACAGATTTTTCATTTTTGGATGAACTATCCCTTTAAAAGCTAAAGGTTAAGATTGTTTTTCATGATGCTGCTTGTTTCATGATGAAACGCAATGCCGATACCATTGCCTGACAAAACCAAGCCTCGACATGAATGTCTTGCTTGTCAAAATAATTCAGAGAGGCATTATATTCGCATTATGTGCAGGAGTAAAACTTGATGTTGGGAAAGTGATGTCAATTTGCAGAGAAGCCAAAAGAACATCTGTGAAACAAACATTCAAATAGTTTAACAAAATTTAAATCAGGAATTAAATCAAGACCCGTCTCTGATAAAGACAGACATCATGCATAGTTTTGTTAATAGCTTTCAAGGATGAGTGAAAACTGAATACGGGCCAAAATGCTATCAAGTTTGATTGAATGCGAGGCTTTTGACACCAAACACATCCAATTATATTCCCGTAATCAAGTGTATGATGTTACACAAAATGTATTTTATATTTAGCATTGTTTGTATCTCTCCTGTCCGTAACCCTGTCAGAACAGAACTCAGTTTTGGGTCGCGGCCCTTCAGTTTACAACTTAAGAATTCAAGTGCGCACATAAACAACTTGTGTGAGCAAGGGTTTATTGCGCCATTGTTGTTTTGTGGGGGTTTGTGTTTTGGTTTGATGGGAAAGGCTGGAGTGCAAGTCCACAACAGATTAGCCTGGTGTCGCTCTAAGAAAAATGGATTTTAAGGAGGAACCATGAGTCACTTGTGTCATTCTGGAGCCATCTCTCTCTCTCTCTCTCTCTCTCTTTCTTTCTTTCATCACTCTCTTCTTGTCTTCTGTCTCTTTCACAATCTTCGTTTCTTTTACTCTTCTCTGGCTGTCACTTTTCTCTGTACTTCCTGTTTCTATTTCTCTCTTTACACTACATTTACATATGAATTTACTTTCACACTCTGCTTTCCAATCCATCATGTCTTGCAACATTATTTACTCGCACACCTCATGTTTTTCTAAAAAAGTATGACTGTCTTGTCACGCAGTTACAATAAACAGGCTTCTTCTTATGACAAAAGTGTCATAATGTCGCTCTTACACATTGTTTGTAATATTCCAAGCTGCCTGAAGTCATGATTACTTTGCGTGAGAAATATATTGAAATTTAAGTCGTTACTCAGTGAAAATCCCTTCCTGTTTTTCCTCATGCATTCACGAGATATGTAATATATAAGTTAACATATGATTCCTGAGCAAACTGTTTGAGTTGATCATTTCAGTGAATTAGCTGAATGAATCTGAATCAGTTTCTCACTGACTTGATTCATTTAAAGTGATTCACAGATTAACAGCTGACTGTCTGCTCCGCCTTAATACCAAATTCAGCATTAAATAAACATGAACAAAACATCTGAAGGTGTGTTAAAAGAAAGAGTACAACTTACCGAAATCCGTATCCTGTCTCATGAAAAACGTCAGTATAACAGCTTGTAAACTATATGTCACGTAACGTCACATTTACCTAAAGGGTAGCATTTTGTTAAATATATGTGCCATATAACTTCATTATAAAATGTTTAATTTATGTTTAAGTAAATTATGACAGCCACCATATTTCAGTAAACTAATTGGAGTAGTTATAATTATGTAATTTTAGCTTTATTATTATAAAAACTTCATTGAGTGTAATTTAGGAATTTGTATACAAATCAGTTATTTTTAACTTTAAATATTATAGTAATGTATGCTTTAAAATATGGTGGGTTAAAAACAACCCAGCTTGGGTTATTTGGCAACCCAAGTAAATGTTGGACAAAACACATGCTGGGTTATTTCAACACTCATGACCAATTCATACGTATTTTACTAGGTGGCTAATTTGTACAATTTCGTATGACCTCACTCATATGAATTTGTACGTTTTCAATGACGGGTAGGTTTAGGGGTGGGATTAGGTGTAGGGCATTCATACAAATTCGTACGTATTGTGCAACACATAAAATAGCTAAAATCGTATCAATTTCTACGAGTGAGGTTGTACAAATTCATACAAATTAGCCACCTCGTAAAATATGTACAAATTGCTGTAAGATCGGGCTGGTTATTTTGACTCAGCTGGTTGGGTTAAATGTTTTTACCCTACATTATGGGCTATTTTATTTAAGTCAGCTGTTGTTTCACAATTATAATATTGCTGGCTTTAAGTGGACTGGAACTTACAAAAACACAAACAGAATTACTACACTGTAAAAAATAAAAAAACAGAATTTGTTGAGTCAGCTTAAAATAATTTGTTACCCTGCTGCCTTAAAATTTTAAGTTCAGGCAACTAAAATAAGTTTATACAACTTGAAATGTTAAGTTGTACTAAGTAACAACTTAGATATTTGTGTTTGCTAACCTTAACAGATAGGTAAGTAACCCAGCTGCCTTAAAATTTTAAGTTGATTCAACTCAAATATCTAAGTTGCCACTTGTAGAGGCAAAAGCAATAATCAAAAGATGAACATTTATTATTAAGCAAGAACACATGGACAAAATATAAGACAAATTTGGGTGAATACAGCATAATTTACAATATTACATACATTTAAACTCATTTAACAAGCATTTTAGATATAAAAAATGTAACATTTTAAAAGTAGCAATTCAATTGTACCATTCTCTGTAATCGCTTTTTACTGTAATAGCACTAATTCTCATCCCGGTGTGTCGCCAAAATCTGAGCTGGCGATGGGATGCTGTTCGCCGGTGTAACTGTGAACTTCAGACCGCGGCCTCGCGTTTCACTCGCAGCTGAAAGATGCCATGACTGGCTCCAAAACCTGTCCATAAAGAAACAATACTGACGTTAAAGAACATATTTCAACATCAAATTAAATTAAACTCAGTAGCTAGTAAAATCCATTTAATTTAAGCAAGGCAAAAGGCGTTTCTATCATGCGAAGTGACGCAGCTGACTGACATCTTTTCATAAAATGATACATTTTACAGCACAGAAAAGACTTTATAAATGAAATAAAATGTATACAAACCTTTATTTCGCTGAAGAAGTGCACTAAATCAGCAGCGCTGAGCACTGGGTTGAGCACCCCTGTTTTACAGCATTATTTGAGACATCTGATATGTTTCAAAAATAATCAATACCAAATTGAATTATGAAGTTTGTGCCAAAACCCAGCCCTATTAGTTCTCAAATAATGATAACTTCAGTCCTTTTACTATTCTGTTGTATGTCTTCATAAAATAGATTCATGGGTGGAGTTGAATGAACCACTTTTGAGGGTGCATTAGTGTTGTTTTTGAAACTTGAAAGCTCTGTTCTCTATTCTATGTAAATGCATTGAAAAGAGCAAGCAGCGCAGTCTTAAAAATATCTTTATGTTCCACAAAGGAAGGAAAGTCATACAGGTGTGGAACAACATAAATGATCACAGACTATTCACAATTTTTAGCTCTTTGCTACTGAAAACTAGTTTGGTTATGCATTTTTCACATTTCCAAATGCCATTTCATAATATATACATAACTGAAACATCACATTGTGTCCGTAGACAGCCTGGCTAAACAGAGACCTCTCCCTACTACTTTGTGCGCTCATGTTTTTGCCTTCCATCTCTGTTTTTTCTTACGCATGTCCTCGCCAATGTCCGCTTTTCTTCCCCAGTCTTCTGTTGACCGTTTCCTCTTTTCATGTGTAGCTCCCCTTCCTCCTCTCTCCTTCACAGAGTCAAAAGGGAAGTAGGAGATTTTGGCCATAGCAGACTCAGCAGTGCCTTTAGTTCCCTATGTAGTCACAAACCCCTCTCCAGAAGACCTAGTAGAGGTTAGCTGACAGTCCAGAGATATTTATCTACCCCACAAAACCTGCAGCCATGTAAGTATCAGTCTACCTAATCTACAGCGCTATTAAAAGCTCATTGTTTTAACGAGAGTATTGAGGGAAGTAACATATTTGTCCTCCTTATAATAGCAGTAGTGGTTGTAGAAGTACTATTACATGAATATTCATTAAATATGATAAGTATTAATATAACTACAATGTTCGGGCATTTTTAAGATGCCAGCTGCTCATTGGGTCATGGACTGATTGACCTTTTAGCTCACATCTGTGTATCTGAGGGTGGCATAAGATCGTGGCAGCTGGCTGAACATCTGGGGCTGATTTGATCATGATTCGTGGGCGATTCTTGGCAGATCTTTAGTTTATGTTTTAGACAAGTTTAGACAAGTGATGCATGGTGATTTGGTAATGCTTGATATTGGTTAAGCACTAGACTTTTATGTTCAGCCGAGTAGATTTAATTTTGTGTCATTTGTATGATATTTTCTGTACATGCATAGGATTAGGTGTTATATTTGATTCAGTGTGAATGAAAACAAGGCTAATGTGTACATTGATGTAAATAGATCAGCCAACAAAACATTCAAAATATGTTGAGAGCTTTTTTAGATATGGAAACTCCAGAAAACGTTGGTAGTGAAAATCAGATGTGACCTATGACATTAAGATACAACCTGTACTTCATTCCCAGAATTCCCACGGTCCTTGACAACCTGGAAATACCAGGGAGTTTTTAAAAAAGTGTAATTTCCATGCCTGGAAATGTCATGGAAATTGATGGAATCATTAAAAAGTCATTGAAAAGTCATGGAAATGTCTTTAGTTATTATATATTTTTTCTAATTATGTTGAGTTCTTCCATCTTTATGAGTGCAGTCTCTATAATATGATTTTAACATTCCTCATTTAGTCAATCATAAACATAAAAGTAATTGAAAAATCATGGAAGCTCACTGGCCAGAAAATGTGGGAACACTCCAAGCCCTTATTTATTCAAATTAAGCTATGGAAAGCTTTGAGATGATATATATACTTTGTCTTTCCACAATGAATGTGTGGAAGCTATATGATGTGAACAAATCAGAACATTTTTGATGTTTATTATAATTATATTACAGTGTCGTTTAAAAGTTTGGAGTCAGTATAGTGTCATTCCATGTCAAAACCAAATTACAAAAATTTTCCTAGCTCAAATTTTTGATTTTGCTAATGTTTTTTCTGAAGAAAGATAAACATGTATAGTGATGAAAGCTAAAATATTAAATGTCATTGATGAATATTCACTGAGTAATCCACTACTTTGTAGTGGTAGGTCAAGTTACAGGGGGGTAAAAATGACTTCGAAAAGATGCCAGCATCATAATGTTATTTTTACACAGAGATTAGTAGTTATATTAGTAAAATCTGTTGACTTTAGCAATCGTTGTTGCATTATGTGCCAATGGTGACCAACAAAATTAGCAAAATATTAGCAAAATCAAAAATTTAAGCATGGGACCTCTGGTTGATTTGACACGGAATGATCCTATAGTGTTTTTTATATATATATAAAGAAATTAATACTTTTATTCAGCAAGGACACATTCAATTGATCATAAGTGACAGTGAAGACATGTAAAAACGTTCTTGTGAACTTTTTATTCATCAAAGAATCCTCAAAACAAGTATCACAGTTCCCACAGAAATATTAAGCAGCATAGCTGTTTTAAACATTGCTATTAATAAGATGTTTCTTGAGCAGCAAATCAGCTTATAAGAATGATTTCTGAAGGATGTGACTGAAGACTAAAGTAATGATGCTGAAAATTCAGCTTTGCATCACAAAATTTCATTTTAAAACTTAATTTCAAATTGTAATAATATATCACAATAGCACTGTTTTTACTTTATTTGATTAAATAAATTCAGCCTTGGTGAGCATAAGAGCTTTCAAAAACATCTGAAAATCTTACCAACTCCAAACTTTTGAATAGTGTAGTGTAAATGTGGAGGAGGGGTTTGGACCAATTAGAAGTCTAACCTTGTTGCATTATTGCATGATGTTTGGTTAGGACACAGTGTGAAATATTAGGAAATATTATAAGGTGATTTGTATTTTTTTTTTTTTTCCATGATTCATGCATTTACATTGTAAAATTCCTGTAATGGACTGGCCATCCGTCCAGGGTGTTTTGTTGAAAATGTTTTATTTTATTTTATCCCTCCCATAATAATTTATAACGTTTCACATTCTTGCTACCGTTTGCTCATTTGAGTAGGTGATTAAACTTAACATGCCTGACTAAATGAGCCTAATTCATAAAACACAAAGTCATAATTTAATTGTGAGCATTTGCTTGATGTGACTAATATAAAGTCTGTTTCTCTTTTTCTCCCTCACCGTTCTCTCTCTCTATTTGTGTGTCTGTGTGTGTCTTACTGTTGCCCCGTTCGTGTGTTCCTGTGCATTCCGGCCTGTGCTATATGTGTTTGTGTGTGAAGGAGAGGTCCGCGGCCTGCGGGGGGATGACATGCATGTGTCCAGGCATTTAACATCATTGAGGATTTTAAGACTAGTAGGCTGCCCTCCGCCAAGCCATGATGGACATTCTGGTAACTGGCCTTTTTCTCTCATTGCTGTTTGTGTTTGCGGTGTTTTTGCGGTGGTTCATTTGCGTGTTCTTGGATTGAAGAGTGTTTTGATGTGCTTTGTTTAATTTGGTAACTGTGATGTACGAAGCATTTGGGTTCCCCAAAAGAACCTTTAAAGGGATAGTTCACCCATAAATGAAAATTACCCCATGATTTATTCACCCTCAAGCCATCCTGGGTGTATATGACTTTCTTCTTTCAGGACGAATGGAATTGGAGTTATATTAAAAAAATATCCTGGCTCTTCCAAGCTTAATAATGGCGGTGAATGGGTGTTGAGATTTTGAAGTCCAATAAAGTGCATCCATCCATCATAAAAAATACTCCACATGACTCCAAGGGCTTAATAATGGCCTCCTGAAGTGTATAGATGTGTTTGTGTAAGAAAAATATCTATATTTAAAACTTATTTTAAGTTATATATAAAACCATAATCTCTAGTTTTGGCTAACTGTCGTACGCGTGTTCACGAGAGAGTGGCGTTCTAGTAGATGACGTCGGACGTAAGCTCCGGTGAAAAGTGACAAACGCGGAAGCGCTGTGGAGAGAGCAAAACAAAACACCGGTCACGAATTAGAAGTACAAAACAAGGATTTGTAAAAAATGTCAGATAATTTCAATATAAGCCAAGAGGAGACAGGTTTTCCTTTGCTGAAAACAAAACTTGGTTCTCGCGAAACTAGCATATTCTCACTGGAGCTTACAATACTCCTACTTCCTACGTCATCCGCTGGAACGCCACTCTCTTGTGAATGCACGTACGACAGTTAGCCAAAGCTAGAGGTTATGGTTTATAAAGTTTTAAATTTGGATATTTTTCTTACACAAATGCATCGATTTGCTTCAGAAGGCCTTTATTAACCCCTGAAAGTCATGTGGAATACTTTTTATGATGGATGGATGCACTTTATTGGACTTCAAGATCTCAACACCCATTCAATGCCATTATAAAGCTTGGAAGAGCCAGGACATTTTTTAATATAACTCCGACTGTATTCATCTAAAAAAAGAAAGTCATATACACCTAGAATGGCTTGAGCGTGAGAAAATCATAGGGTAATTTTCATTTTTTGGGGTGAACTATCCCTTTAAATTAACATTTCTTAAAAAAAAAAAACAATTTTTCTTAGTAAAGAACATTTTAATAAGGTTGAGAACCTTTTTCCACTGCTGCTTTTAGAATTGAATTAGAACATCTATAATGCACAAAGGTATAGTTCACCCAAAAAATGAAAATTCTGTCTTTATTTATTCACCCTCATGTTGTTTTTAAATCTGTGATTTTTCTTTCGTTGGTGGAAATTGGAATATTTTTGAGAAAATACAATGGAAGGCAGTGGTCACCAGAATTCTCCAAAATATATTTTTCTGTGTTCTGCAGAACAAACAATGCAATACAAGATAGCAACAACATGAGGGAGCATAAATGATGACAGAATTTTTATTTTTCGGTGAAAATATTCTTTTAAGTGTTTTGGATAATTTGATAAAGCTACCAATAAGAGTGAAGCAAAGTCTACTACACTTCACCAAGTTTAACTCCATTTCAGAGATTTTCCCCACAAAATCAGAAATGTGAAAGAAAATTTGAAACATGTCTGGTCTTGTTTAAACCCATATATCAGCAAACCTCCTGATGTTTAGCATTATTTGTGTTTTATTTTCTTCTCTGACAAAGCTTTTGTGTTTAATACTTGGGAGACGTATTCTGGTTGATGCTGGAGTTGTTTGCAGCATGCAAACTCCTCCTTTCCTCTTGTATCCTCAACGTTGTTCTCTTCAACTCACCTCTCACTTTGTTATCCTCTCCTTATTCATCTTCTTTCTTTCCTATTCCACACACACACAAACCTCCCATAAAAGCCTAAATTAAGCTAATTACAATTACTACATCCCTAAAGACATTTTAATTCAAACTCTAGGCAGTTTTCATCTCTTTCTGAAGATGTTTTGCTGTATTTCTGACATTTTCAGAAATGTGTCACTTCTCAAATCACGCGAACACACATTTCTTTGGCTAGTCTCGGTCTGTCAGTGCCGGACAGCTGAGATGGATGGAGAACGAGATCCAGAGATCTTCATCAAGCGACAAGACTGCTGGAAAGCTGGAAAGACAGCAAGAGAGACAGAAAGGAGAAGTCAGCAAAGGGAGGGAGTGATAAGTCACATGATTCATGGCCAGTCTGCCATGGCATCTGGATAAAGTTAGAGGAAAGCAAGATTTAGATCTAAAAACAGACAAGCAGACAGACATTCATTCTGTTTGTGTGTGTGTAGGGGAGTTTTCCTCTTGTCTTTAATCGCACAGAGCAGCTTACTCACATCTCCAGCAGTTTATTTAGTTGCACGTCTTCCTGCAGAGCTCCTCCCACCTCCATAGACTGAAGTTTGACTCGTGCATTTATATATAAAGCCGAACTTCAGTGCACATTCTCTCTTTCCCTCCCCCTCTTTTGGGTTAAGTTTCTTGCCCTCAGGAGATCCCTGAGTTTCTCACGCTTGATGCCAGGTTGGGGGTGCTCAGTGCTAGTGCTCTCAAGCCTGTTGGTTTTGATACTTCTTTTAGAAAACAAGCGGCTGTGTCTTTTTGAAAAGGGACGGAGGTGGTGTAGCCTAGTGGATCTGGGCTGCTTTCCAAAAAGCTCCAGGTTCCAGTCTTACAAGGATTGATTCTCGGTCACCGTGTTGGTGTGCTGATCATGCGTGGACGTTGTAGGCTATGTTTGGAACAGAATGCTGGTATGTGCAGTATTCACTGTATACTGAGACTTTTTCCTAGTAGAATCAAGGGGTCATGGTTTAGGTAGTTAGTGTGACCCTGTTATCCTCTGGAGCTAGATGCCATTGCTATGAACAAATGAGTTCACCTAGGGATTCCAGCACACCTCCTCCAGCATATCTGATTTATGACAAACGTCAGATTAATTGCTGCGCAAATACGGCCAATAATGACTTTTAAATGGTTACATATAATGTTAAATAATCAAAGCTATAGATTGTGAAATTAATTATTTCCTGTTGTAAGGTGAGGTTTACCATTGTACAGCAAAATTCCACAGGAGAAATGCAGTAGTCTCAATAGGAATCTGTGTGATCTGGAATTTCTCATGAGGGATGTGTGACGTGAAGGAATTTCCCAGATGAATTTTGCATCAGATTTATGTTTGTTCAAATTTGAACACAAGAATTCACCACATTGACCAATATAAAGCTGCTTAGTTTGGAAATGACCTCTAAGTTCTTGAACTTTATGAATCGCTTTAATATCGGACAGTGTACCCGCATATTTTTATTACTGTGATAACATCTTTATGCATCTTTTTAAACAGTAGTATGCTAATTTAGTGCCGTGCGAAATTGCCTTAAAGTGTCCCTATTATGGGTTATAAAAGGTTCATATTTTGGTTTTGGGAGTCCCCAACAACAAGTTGACATGCATGCAAGGTCAAAAACACTTTTATTGTTTTATTTATTTTTACCTTATTTGCGACTCCCAAAGGGTTTGTTAAAACAAATAATTTGTCCAAACCACTCCTTTGCGTGAAACTAATCTGCGGTGATTGGTCCGATGACCCAGTCTTTTGTGATTGGTTTAACGTTACTGTGTGCAGCGAATTTCAAACACAGAACGCCCATCACCGTTACTGTAGCCCACAACTCAGTGGTAAACAACAGCACCCAAACAGCCATAGTATATGCGTCAACCCAACGCAGAAATGTATTGATAAAGCACTGCAGTACTTAGGATACAGCGTCTTCTCAACATGACGTAAACCACATGGAAATTTTACTGTGTTTGTGGGCGGGCAAATTGTTTGCGACGTAAAACATGGGCGGACATTATGCAAATGTGTTACTTCATGATGTATGGCCGTAACAGAAAAAGATTCGAATTCCTGACGACTCATTCAGGCGATTGTGAACGACTTTTTTTTTTGATAGACAATAACTATTTATCGTGCACTGTCAGCTTCACAACTTTGTAGATAGTTTATGTTCACATACAGCTACAGGACACACTGCATGAAAGGTCATGTTTGAAAATGCATAATAGGAGCACTTTATTGTGCAGTTACCCATTGTAAAATCTACATGGGAAAATCCTTGTTTCTCATGCAAAATTCCAGGTTATGAGGACTTGTTGGATTTCAAACATCAAAATTTGCAGAACAACAGTAAATGTGACTGCACTTTATATCTTGCAACTCAATATGGAGATGTTACAAGTTAAAAGTAATGGTTCATTTATTCATTGGTTCACTGGAAATGGAAAATCAAGTGCACTGCATTGTGGAATACAAAGTAGCATGCAGGGATGTAACGATATTGTCAATAAGCATAAAAAAGCATAGTGTTTAAAATATATTTAATTTTCTTATTCTATCATAAAAGGTCTTTAAAGTTGCATTTTGGGTTATTATGCTTTAATACCGCATCTCTTAAACAAACTAAAACCGAAAGCACAATATGACTTAATCCCTTCATCAAGTCTGTTTGTGCTGCGCGTTTCGTTCAGCGATCCGATATTTTCCGTGCCTCAGAACGAATCCAGTTTAGCGTGCGTTTGGGAAAGCAATGGCCACCAGCTTTATTTTCACGGCAGATGATGATTACAGCATTTCATTTGTAGTGAGACGTGTTTTTGTAAGCCTGTTTTCACTGAAGCTGGAGTTTTCCTTCAAAATAAAGGCTCTCCTGCTGTTTCCGTCAAAATAAAAGTTTAAAAGTGCAGTATGAATTGCTGCCAGCTAACGGTTTAAATGCAGTCAAAATATCTCTTTCAAGTGTAGAAATTAGGAAAGAAGGATTGTAATTTCCCTAATATAGTGTAAAACAAGAATGATATACCTATGGCATATTCATTTTCATTTATTTTGCAGTGCAATTGTTTTACAATATATGGCTATTACTGTCGTTGTTAATAGTATTATTATATTCTAATTTGTTTGGCAAATGAAAAGAATAAAAAGAGGGTTGAGTTCCCTTTAAAATTCAGGTACAAGTCAATTCACTGACTTTTTTCTTAGTTAAGTTTTCTTAGTTAAGAACACGGTTTGGAGCTCTTAATTTTAAACCCTGAAAGTTCATTAGATAGAAGAATTTAACTTTAAAATGTACAAAATAGTTTTTCCAAATTTTAATTAAATGTTTTTAAAATATCGCAATTAATATTGTATTGTGGACTTCATTTAATATTATCATATTGTGAGATTTTGGTATTGTCACATCTCTAATACTGATAAATGTAATTTGGGTATTCCATACAATAACTAGTGCACACAATGTATGTATTATGCACATGTTTGGCCCTCGTTATATGTAGAAATAGTGGTAGTATACTACTATGATCAATGCTGTGTTCGGCTGATAAAAATGTTTATTTTATAAAGTGTTTATGTCAACATTGCCATGATGGGATTCTGAGATTGTGTAAAAAGTGTTCACATCCTCGTAGAATTCATAATTACAAATTGTAAACTGCAATTTTCGGAAAGTTTGTAGCACCTGACCTCCGCAACATCATGCAGAAACACTCGAAATGGCCCTGACTTTAACAGTAACGTATATAAGCAAAAGTTAAACTATAGTAGTCTACAATTGACAATTGTTAATGTCTTAAAAGGATCAGCCAAAAATAAAAATTACTCTGTGATTTACTTACCCTCAAATCATCCTACACTGTAAAAAATAAAAAAACACAATTTCTTGAGTCAGCTTAAAATAATTTGTTACCCTGCTGCCTTAATTTTAAGTTCAGTCAACTAAAATAAGTTTAGTCAACTTGAAATGTTAAGTTGTACTAAGTAACAATTTAGATATTTGTGTTTGCTAAACTTAACAGATGGGTAAGTAACCCAGCTGCCTTAAAATTTTAAGTTGATTCAACTCAAATATCTAAGTTGTCACTTAGTATAATTTAACATTTCAAGTTGAATAAACTTTTTTTGAGTTGACTGAACTTAAAAATTTTAAGGCAGCCAGGTTACAAAATATTTTAAGTTGACTCAACAAATAGTTTTTTACAGTGTAGGTGTATATGACATATATGATACATACATAGGAATAATATTAAAAAAACGTCCTGGCTCTTCAACGCTTAATATTGGCAGTGAAGGGGTGTAAGATTTTGAAGTCCAATAAAGTGCATCCATCCATCATAAAAATTACCTCACATGGAAAGCTGGAGATTACAGTTTATAAAGTTGTACATTTTGATATTTTTGTCACACAAACCCATCGCTTCACTTCAGAAGGCTTTTATTAATCCTCTGGAGTCATGTGGAGCACTTTTTATGATGAATTGATGCACTTTATTGACTTCAAAATCTCAACAGCCATTCACTGCCATTATACAGATTGGAAGAGCCAAGAAAGTCATATACACCTATGGCTTGAGGGTGAGTAAATCATGAGGTAATTTTTATTTTTGGCTGAACTGTCCCTTTAATAATGCAAGGATAATCTAAAAATAAACAAAGGACACAATACAGTTTAATGCAGCTAGCACAGACTTGTATAACTAATGACTACTTAAAAAAAAGCTAAATAAACTTTAACATTTTATCAATAACAGCTTTGTCTGTTGATTATTCCAGCTCAGAATAGAACATCTAGGATGTCATCTAGTAATTACAGTAATTGCGACATGGCATGAACTCATGTTAAAGCTTCTGTTGTATTCTATTCAAAGAAATGTTTATTAGCAGTAATGTGCGTGCTAGCAGCTAAACGTGAATGACACTCCAAGACTTTTTAAGATTTGCTTTTCATACTGAAAAGCAAACTGATGTCACCCAGGTTGCCAAATCAATAGCTGGCTGAGTTTGCAGCGTGAGCGTTTCTGCTCAGCCTCATGCAGTAACCTCCAAACAAATGTGAGAGTTCAGTCATGTGACAGAGTAAAAGAGAAGCTACAAATACAGATCAGTGTTGCTTTAAATGGCTGTAATGTGTGTTTGCAGTGATTTAAGACCAAAACGTAGCCAGTTCTTGGTGGGCCGCTGCTCTGCTGTGGTTGCTCTTCAATAAAACCGCTTCCTCTTCTCATTGTTTCTCTGAGGCAGCTCCCTCTATTTTGAACTCTTACTTTCGTAGACCACTAATGCTTTTCTGATCCTTTGACTGGGTTTTCTACATCTTAAGTATGTTTTTGCTCTTAACAAAGAAATGTGGAATGGTTTACTTCTAATGTCGCCGGCTAAACTGAATTTCAACTCTCTTCTGATCACATATAAAAGCACAGATATAAGACACCCTAAAGCTTCAGGACTAGTAGAGTTAATTATCACATAGCATAAAAATGATCATGGGATGGCATGTGAGGAGATCATCCAATATTGATGTGGAAAGAAGCTGACAGCACTGTTTCTCAATTCCCATTTGAGTTTCCCAGCAGGAAGTTGAAACACTGTTAGTGTTGTTTTTAAATTGTTGGATCTGGGAAAGGCCTTAGAGAACACTTCTTAACCTAATAAAATGAATTTCTTTCTTTAGTTGCAAACTTGTAACTGTAACAGTTACAGTTGGCATTTGCCCTGTTTTCTCCAGGGGTCATGACCTTTTGATCCCCCATAAGCTGCCTATCAGAGGGGCTGTTGTATTGACTCACAGAGGAAGCTGATATATGTTACGGACTGCAACCACGGGCACAGGACACTTCTGCTTTTTAATGGCAGTTCTTGAGGCGGCACATGGTAGCTCAGAAGTCACTCATGTGTCATACGTCAATGTTATTGCCAAATACTGGTATGACAGAAACCTTAGCTTCTCGTCATGTAAACTTGAGTAAACTGCGGAAAGTTGCTCATACATTTTTGTTTTTCCGATGCTCTTCTGATATACTTACTCAATACGATTTTCTGATATACACTGCCCGCCAAAACTTTGGAAACACCCTAGAAAAGTGGGGTACAATATTGGCCTTTTTAATTTGTGATAATTTTGCACTGGTAAGGGACAACACAAACTACGAAAACATATTTTATTACATAAACAGTTTATACATAGAAAAAACTTACATTTTCGATTCATCAAAATATCCACCATTAGCAGCTGTTACAGCTCTGCATAATCTGGACCTAAATTCATTGTATTTTAAACTTAATTGACAATCAACTGTTGAAGCTGTTAAGGTGTGTTGACCCAAAAATCTTTTAAAAACCTGGGCCAAGTTTAAACCAGTAACCAGGCATCACAGCTGGCAAAGGGGCATATCTGACTTTGACATGTATATATTGCCATTATTATGCAATCAAAATGAAAATTATTATTGCTGGTCTTCAATGATAATGTCAAGGTACTTTAATGTATTTGCACCAAAAAACGATAAGGATTTATGCTGATATTGTCCAAAACTACACTTTGCCAGGGGTGTTTCCAAACTTTTGGAGGGGAGTGTATGTGTTACTCAGTAAGTTTTTTTGTTGTTGTTGTTTGAAAGAAATGAATTTGTTTAGTCAGCAAGGATGCATTCATTTGATCAGAAGTGCCAGAAATGACCACAAAAATATTTATAATAAAAGATTTATAATAATGTTGTAATAACTGATTATAATAAGAAATATTTATAGAGCAGCAAATCAGCATATTAGAATGATTTCTAAAGGGTCATGTGACTGGAGTAATGATGCTGAAAATTAAGCTTTACATCATAGAAATAAATGTTACAATATATTAACACAGAAATCAGTTATTTTAAATTGTAATAATTAGTTTTTTTTCTATTTTTAATCAAATAAATGAAGCCTTGGTGAGAATAATTGTGAATTTAATTTAATTATTTAAAAGTGAATTTAATGATCTGTGCAAATAGATTACAAACAATGTCAATGGAAAGAACGCAATAGACGCAAATTCGCGCCGACTGACTGACACAAATGACGCAAATTGGGCAGTGAGATGGCCACAAACACGCATTATTCGCCTTCTTCCGCACAAGTTGAAATTTTTTTTTATTTGTGCGAGTAATCTAGAGTGAGTAACACGATGCGAATATTTATTTCACTTTTGCTGTATTTAAAAAAAACAAACAAACAAACAAAAAAGTTTCTTACTAGATGTGTATGGTTAGGGCTGGACGATATGACCTAAAATCAAAATCTCGATTAATTGAACGTTTTACCTTGATTACGATTAATGAATGAATATTTTTAACTATTACCATAGTTGTGAATAGATGTGAAAGTGACTCAGGATTGCTGTTGCATGAAATCTCAGTGATCCTCTCAGTGATGTTGTCCTGTCACTCTATATGTGCAAGTACTTACTCTAGGTTTTTACTGGCCATTCACACAGAACGCGTCTTTGTGTCTAAAAACACGAAACACAGAGCTCAAGAGTGCTTTTAAAAAAAGCATAGAGTAGAATGCAAGGGTCTCGAGACTAGTAGAAATAGGCAAACAGCAGAATTGATAGATATTTTTTTTAAGGAAAAAGTTGTGATAATCACTTAAAGAATGTTATATAATTCAGGGTATCCAGACACAGCCACAATGAGCGTCTCCTCCGCCATGTTGCCGTCGAATAAAACAGTTGTCATGCCAACTTGCTTCTGTAAACAAATGCTCACAGCGCTTGCCCCGCCTCCAGGTTCTTATGATTGGTCTACTGCTTTGGAGCTGACATTGATGAGCAGCGCTGCTTGAAAAAAAAGATGAAATTCTTTTAACTTGACACAGCGTCTTAAAAACTCTGTGCTCATGTGCGAGGCACTGCAAAAGATGCAAGATGGGACTGTAATGCTCATTCACATCCGTCAAACACGTTTACATAAAAAAACAATGGAAAAGTAGTGCATTGGAATGGAAATACGCATTCTGTGTGAATGGCTCCTTAAAAAAGCACAGCGCATAATGTCTGCTCCGCCATATTTCCGTCAAATACAAATGTTTCCATGCCAACTTCCTACTGTAAACAAAAGCTTGCATTGCTTGCCCCGCCTCTGTGGTCTTCTGATTGGTCCACTGTTTTGGAACTGACACTGATGAGCAGCACTACGTGTAAAAGTTAAATTTTGTTTACGTGACTGTGTCTTAAATGCGCCACTTACTTGTGAGACGCTGCAAAAGACGTTATCGCAACAGTCATTTACGTCTACAAATGTAACTGCATGTTTTTAAGAGAAAAGTATTAACAGGATTAGGGCTGCAATGATTCCTCGATTCTATACGATTTTTAAAAATCCTCGATTGCATTTTTGCCTGTATCAGCAAAATACTGAAATGGTGCATTCCACATATTAAACCTGTTTAAAAATCATAATAAAGCATAATGCTTTGAAGAATTTACAAACACTACAATTCAATTAAATTAGTATATGTGATGCAGGTTTAATATATGCGCTTTATTTATTTACATGCATGTATGTTAGATACGGCATCTCAGAGTGGCTCCGTTCACAGTAAATGCTGCTACACAAACTGTTATCATTTACATGTGTGGAGCATCTCAAACTCCATCTCTGCATGTTGTTGTCAGTTTGGGTTCATTATAACATTCATCTGGGAACGCAACGTGCGCCATTTCATCAGATTTATAAGGTAAATCATTTATAAACTTACGCAAACACAGGAGAATACATCATTATCTTTCTCAATATGCTAACTGTTCATTGCGATTTCAAAATAAAATTGTAAACCCTCACTCTGAGTTTACATGTTTTGATGTCCACATATTCGAGAAATTATGGTGGCTGTAGTATTTTTGTCATAAGGAAATATTATAGATTAAGCGGACATTTGCATGAAATGTTCTTAAGTCAATATTAAACACAGATTCGATCACGCAGTAAAGTGTAAAAACACTTGTGAGGACACTGGTGCCCTCTGCAGTCATTTGTTATAATGTGTAATGTACATTCGCTTTATTGTTTATGATACATTTTAAGAGTTTTGTTTAATAAAACCATATGATTACTTGCTTTTGATACTTTATTTGAAGTAATTTATGGCCTCATTGCTATTATATATGTATTTTACATCATTTTAAAGGCTATTGTTCACTTAGGTCTATTTTTATTACTACAAAAAAAACCAATTATAATTATCCGATTATTTGATTAATCGTCAGAAAAATCGGCAGATTACTCAATTACCAAAATGATCATTACTGACAGTCCTAAACAGGATTTAAAAAAAAAAAAAAGAAAAAAGAAAATGACATAGGAAAATGAATCATCCAGCTTTTTGTATCGTAGTGAATTATACAGTATAAGGGAATTACACTGTCTTTTTTTTTTTTAAAGATGTAAACATAAAGATTATTGGAGTATGTTTTACAAGAACATACTATTTTATTCTTTTTGTTTGAAAATTTACATTTACCTCAATGAGTTACTTGCCATTTCTTCAGAATTATTTGTAAAATTCACTAGCAGTTTCTAAGTGAGAATTGCTGAAGTAAATTCCACACCCATTTTTTTCCATGTAGTTGGTGAAATGCCCAAATCTACATCTTGAGGCTACTGTACATTAAACAGGATGTGTCAGATAAGCAAATAGCAAACTCACTGAGCTATGTTAAACCGAGATGTTGTCGTGCGTTTTATCTGATGAAGAGGGCATGTGGGATTGTGCACGGATGTTAGCATGAGCGTTAGTTGTGGTGCTGTGGACTCATTGTTTGTCAGGACATCTGGTTTGATCTGGTGAGAGGTGAGCAGCTAGAAAGAGGAAGAGGTGGTGGCTGACTCATTAGATTTCAAGCGCCGTGTGCCACTTACAACATCTGAAGAGTTACAACACTTCCTCTCCACTACTGTCCCTTTATCTCTCTCTCATTTGGGCTCTTTACACTTGAAACTTGTCACTGTAAACTCTGGGTAAACGTAATGCTGGGATATCCAGTACACAGTTTCGTATTAATGTGGTATTTAACTTAAAGAAACACTTAACTAATTTAATAATTAAATGACTACTTATTTAATTGTTAATTAATATTGAAATAAATGTTTAATATTTTAATCCACAGCCAGTGTCCAAGTTCAATGCAAAGCATTATGATGCTCTTGATGGTTTTTATAGTTGAGCTCTTCGTTTCCCGTGTGACTGTACAAAATGAGCTGAAATTTACAGTGGGATCTCCTTACAAGGACATCAAACTACCGCATAACTCCGGCGAATACTTACTGCAGCTCCTGGTATTAAAAATATCTGTTGACCAAATAAACTTTTGTGTGTGATAATACTATGTGGCTGCTATTTCACACAAGCTTTTTGGCTTTTCAGTCATAGCTGATGATTTAAGAGTGAATGTACATGTACTCTTAGCTCACAAATCTTTATGCTGATGTAGATTAGTGTGTGTCTGTGTGTGTACATAGTGAAAACTCGTTCTCTTTGTTCAACTGAGAGCTTGAGTTTCAGAGCCTGTTAGAACAAGATCAGAGTTAGCAAACACGCTTCTCTTCTGTGAAATTTTCTGCCATTTTTCTGCGTAACAAGTTACTCTCTCCCACATCAAGACCCAGTCTGATTTTCAGGCCTCTTTTTGAGAATCTGTGACAAATTCGACTTCGCCAGAGCTCTAAGTTTGGCCCCCAAGTCTCCGCAGAGTGGTGTCAGGTCTTGTGCACTCTTGGTCACATTTATTTTGCCTAATGTTAATTTTATGTGTTAAATGTTGAACAAATGTTGGACGGAACCTATTTTTAGGCTTATTACATGCTAGTGATAGACTGATATTGCCTTGATCAATTACTTATGTTGTTTTAGTTACAAAATTTTTATTTTATTTGCAAAGATCATCGGCTGAGGAATTCCCTCTTTGAAGCAATGGCTTTTTGCACCAGCGAAATAGCTGTCCGATGTTTGCCCTCGTACCTTTAACCTTTGACCTTCCTTGTCCCAGACACCAAATTCCCCCTTAAGGTGTGGCAGTTCTGACTCACACCGAAAGAGCCAGCGCTAAGAGTAATGCTAAATGAGATTCCTGTCTTAAATATCAGGAGAGTGTGTGTTTTCACTTGTTTTGTATGTAAACTACATGCCTCTGCCTGTTTGAGGAATCATGCCAGCCTTGCATTTTAGTGCAAAGTGCTGAACTTCATTCATTCAAAACCTCATCAAGCCTATTAAAATGGCTGCAAATGTGACAAGAAATAAAAAGTCACCTTGAAAACAAAATGCACATTTTAATGCAATATTGCAGTGTTTTTATGAAGAATTTATCCATACCGTTTTTTTTTTTTTTTAATTCATGTTCTCCTGTAATATTTAATAAAAAATGTTCCTATGATAACAAAAGTCTAAATATAGCTTAGCCATAGATTTTTTTTTTTTTCACAATAGAGGAAAAAAGACAATTTTCTTTTCATGCTGCCTTTAAAATGTTGTAGTAATTAGTGACAGCTATGAAAATTTCTGGTCATCCATATAAAATTTAGCCAAATACCCTCTTCTTAGAGAGCGAGACACTGTTTCATGCATGCAAAAATAAACAGCACGACCTAGAATGTCTGATATGCAAACAAATGGCTCTTATGAACTGTTTTTCGTAATGAATCATTCCAAAATATTCACGAAACGGCCTCAAACTTATTAAATCAAACTCAGTTGTTCATGCAGAGCTGCTACAGAGTTTACGACTATATCCCTTCAGGTAATTTTGCGGTTACAGTTGAGGTCAAAAGTTTACATACACCTTGTGGAATCGGCAAAATGTTAATTATTTGACCAAAATAAGAGGGATCATACAAAATGCATGTTTTTTTTATTTAGTACTGATCTGAATAAGATATTTCACATTAAAGATGTTTACATATAGTCCACAAGAGAAAGTAACAGTTGAATTTATAAAAATGACCCCAATCAAAAGTTTACATATACTTGATTCTTAAGCCTGTTACCTGAATGATCCACAGCTGTGTTTTTTTGTTTAGTGATAGTTGTTCATGAGTCACTTGTTTGTCCTGAACAGTTAAACTGCCTGCTGTTCCTCAGAAAAGTGTTTGAACCTTCTGTAATAGTTGCATATGAGTCCCTCAGTTGTCCTTAATGTGAAAAGATGAAAAACCAAAGAATTTGTGGCACTTGAAGGATTTTTCTGAAGAAGAGAGGACAGTTTAACTGTCCAGGACAAGCGACTCATGAACAGCTATCACTAAAAAAACAAACAAATAAAAAACACAGCTGTGGATCATTCAGATAACAGCACGGTGTTAAGAATCAAGAGTATGTAAACTAAGAAATTCAACTATTATTTTCTCCTGTGGACTTTGTGAAATATCTCATTCAGTTCAGTACTAAATAAGAAATAACATGCTTTTGTGTGACCACTTTTATTTTGGTCAAATAATTAACATTTTGCATATTCCACAAGGCATATGTAAACTTTTGACTTCAACTGTACGTCTGATTCAAATTAAACTGATTTAAGTTCCACGTTAGGTTCACTGAAGAGGTTCGTTTTGAAGATCAGTCATGGGAAGGCGGTCACAGCTTTCTCTTTAACTGTTCTTTGATCATGTTTACATACAGTATGTGTATGTTTTAGAGCCTGTTTTCATTTGTCTACATTCAGCTTGAATTGCCGGCAGTGCCTGGCGTTATTTAAACAAGCCTTTCTTTCTGACTCGGTCTTCTAGCGCTGATCTGTGTGTGATATTATGAAGGAATAATCACACAGATTAATTCTCAAATGAGCTCTTAATTGCTTTAAGCCCCCGGGCATGAACAGCAGAGCTTTATTCAGTCCTCCAGCACCACAGCAACGCCACCCAGAGAGACACGTCCCAGCATGCTTCCATTCCGGTTCTCACTCTCAGAGTTTCTGCCTCTGCCATGTGCATAGCAAGGGCCCCGATGACACTGGAGCTCCCAGTGGCCTGTATCATTTTTACACCATATCCTGTCTCTTGCTAACACCTTTTAGCCTCTCTATATCTCAGAATATATCTCTGCAGAAATAGATCTCCTCTGGGTTGTATTTCTGTATTGTATTACTTCATTCATGTGTTTTTTTTTTTAAACTAGACACGTTATTTTTGTTTTCTTTGCACACAAAAAGTATTCTCAAAGCTTCATAACATTACGGTTGAACCACTGATGTCACATGGACTATTTTAATGATGTCCTTACTACCTTTCTGGGCCTTGAATGTGTCAGTTGCATTGCCGTCTATGCAGGGTCAGAAAACTCTCGGATTTAATCAAAAATTTTATTAATGACAGAATTTTTATTTTTGGGTGAACTGTCCCTTTAATTTCAGGTGTAAACAGGGCCACGGTCATAAAGGTCTACAGGGATCATTTTTATACATGTTTTTCCATTTTGGTTGGAGCACATGACAAAGCCACTGAAAAGAACTGGCATCCAGTTACCACAAGGATTTATTTTGCAATATTTGTTAAGATTTTGTTGGGATTTGCATCTGAAACCTAGACAAGGACGTAAGTTCTTGTCTCACATCTACTCACTTTCTCTCTTGCTTTGTGAATTGCACCCTCTCACTGTGGGTCAAATGGGATGGTATTTGGGGTTGCCAGGACTTGACCAAATCCCTCCTAACAGGATTGGAGGGAGGGTTAACAAGATTAGAAAAGACTGAGCTGCCACTACACCTCAGCACCGGACCAACACGCACACATTTGTGTCTTCATGTTTGGCCGAATCATATATTAGACCTGTAAATACGTAAAGCATGTTATGGTTTACATGCCATTCATTCTGCAGTTCATTCATATTGTATCCTTGTGTAGTCTGTCGAGGGAACTTGCAAGCCTTTGATTGCAGTAAGCAAAAAAAGAAGAAGAAAAGAAAGACGCAGACTAAACAAAAACACAAACGTTTACAGGACCTCATTTGAGATTGTCATTGTGCAACACTAAAAAAACAAACAGGAGAGGTGTTTAATGCAGACAGAATCTCCGGAGGGAAATACAACACCACGTGCTGTGAGAACGAAGAGATGGGGGAGGATTTATCCCTTGTTTGCTTCGACAGTATTTGTGAAGTGTGGAGTGTGTTGTCAAAATTTCTGGCCACCACTGACCCTGGCGCAGAAAATAGCTCTCCAGCAAAGAAAAAGAGAGCTGGAGAGGGGAGGATGAATGGGGGTCTGCCAAAAGCTAAAAATACCTCCGGCGGCTGCAGCCATCTTTACGGCACAGAGAATTTCACGCACGAGGGGGAATGAGGAGAGAAGTTGTGAAAACTTTCGGAAAATCAAATGAAAGTCAGGAAAGGAAAACAGCGAGGGAGTAGGTGTTGAGGGGATGTCTCCTCCTACCTCCTTTACAGCCTGTCGAAGGCTAAGAGAAAAGAAAGCAGAAGATATAATTCATTGTAGCTACTTAGTAACTTGGTTTGTTTAGTAGACTGATAGAAACAATGCTGACACATTTGGCTAATACTTTAAAAGGTGCATTACTTAATTATTTAGTTTGTTTCTCTTAGGGATACATAGTGTATTGATACCAGATTTGTTGATATTAGAATTTTGTATTAGATTTACGATTAGATTACTTTTGCTATGCTGTAGTGCTCCTTTAAAGGGATAGTTCACCCAAAAATGAAAAGTGTGTCATTAATTACTCACCCTCATGTCGTTCCAAACCATAAGACCTTTGTTCATGTTTGGAATGCAAATAAAGATATTTTTGATTAAATCCAAGAACTTTCTGACCCTGCGTATACAGCAATGCAACTGACACGTATAAGGCCCAGAAAGGTAGTAAGAACATGGTTAAAGGGGTCATATGATGCAATTTCATCTTTTCCTTTGTCTTTGGAACGTTACAAGCTGTTTGTGCATATATGAGATCTGTAAAGTTGCAAAGATTAAAGTCTCAAACCCAAAGAGATATTCTTTATAAAAGTTAAAATTTCAAAATCAAAAAAAAATTTCAAAAACCACTGTGTGGGAAGATTTGAATAACACCACCCATATGTACATGCAAAGAAAGAAGCCGCAACTTTTATTCTCGCTGTAGTGTTGTTGCAGCCTCCGCCATGTTGTGGAGACACTGTGTGTTCCGTTGAGAAAGCGAAACTACTTTGTTTGGGCTTCCAAATGAGTACACAGCTAGTAATTAGTGGTTAAGTTATATTTACAACACTGTTTCAGAAGTGTACAACGCAAATATTTGAGTGTGTGCAGCGCATTTTACGGAGGACTGTTTCCTGAAGCTGAGAGAGTAGCCTACAATGCCGGCTGTGCACACTATATAGTGTGGCAATTCCTTTGCAAGGACAGTCTGGCGCTTCTGACTCACAGCCTGTAAGCACGTTTTCATATTTAAAGAATTTGCTACTGGATATTCAAATACAAGTTTTTAAGCAGTGTAGAGTAGTGCTTGTTGTTTGTCGTTACAATCACAAATGCAGACATGGTGTTATGTTTACGCGGCGCAACGCAACGCATAAAAAGACAGTATGAGTCATTATAATCTGTAATTATGTTCTCACTGGATGCAACAAATGCTTAATTTGTAATGGGTTTTATTGTTTTTGTCTCGTCGTCCCGGGACACGGCATCACAACATGGTAAGGGGCATAACATTTCCATCACACGCTCAAGGTATTTGGCCAATCACAACGCACTGAATAGCTGGCTAATCAGAGCACACCTCACTTTAAGAAAGTTAAGCTTTGTAAAAATCGGTGCATTTCAGAAAGGCAGGCAAAGAGGAGCAACAGTACAGTATATGGATAATAAAGTGTTTTTTGAACCTCAAACCGCGTAAACACATTTCATTATACCAAATACACAAAATAATGTTCTTTTTAGCAACATCAAATGACCTCTTTAAAATAGTCCATGTGACGTTTTGTAAATTTATGGAGCTATGAGAATGTGCGCAAAGAAACCAAAATGACTTTATTCAACAATTTCATCTCTTCCCTGTGTCTTCCCTGTGTCCATGACAGTACCACACATGACTGACACAGAAGAGAAGAAATTGTTGATTAAAGTCGTTATTTTAGTGTTTTTTTTTTTTGCACACAAAAAGTATTCTTATAGCTTCATGAAATTACAGTTGAACCACTGATGTCACATGGACTTATTACCTTTCTGAGTCTTGAAAGTGTCCGTTGCATTGCTGTCTATGCAGGGTCAGAAACTATTGGATTTCATCAAAAATATATTTTGTAAATTTGTGTTCTGAAGATGAACGGGTTTGGAACAACATGGAGGCGAGTAATTCATGACAGAATTTTCTTTTTTAGGTGAACTATCCCTTTAACATCCATGGAAATATTATACAAAAGGTTCTTTATAGTTGGAAAAGGTTCTTCAGATTATTAAAACATTCTTAGCACTAAAAAAAAAAGTTCTTTTAAGAAAAAAGTGTTCTTTGAGACACAAAAAAGTCTCATTTTGGAAGCTTTAAGAGTACATCAAATTGAATGGTTTCATTAACTAGATGCCATTTTGGAAACACCTTATTTGCAGATGTGTCGGTGATGATTTTACATAATGTCTCACATAATGGGACAGTAGCATCCTGACATGATGACCATCATGTTGTGACGACCGGCCTCAGAACTCCATAAAAGGCTGTGTGCTTTCAGTTACTTCCATAAAGGCAGACTCACAGGGACAGGGACACAGTCCGCCGCATTGTACTGCCATTTTGGGTGTAAAGCACTACTTCCCCGTCACCCTCACGCATTTTAACTTGCATTTCCTCATTACAGCGAGCAACTTTTCCTCACTCACAGCAGCCCTTCATTCGCGTCTACAGACACTCAAGGGTTTGTTGTTGGATTTGCCAGAGGCTGTGGAAGTTTTTGAGACTGTAGAGCAGTTGTCTGTTTGTGCATATGGAAGTTTGGATTTTAAAACACTCTACATGCATCTGAAGTTGTCATTAAACAACACAAAAGCCTTTTGTTTTAATGCTGTGTGATTTTTCTTTCCCTTCCTCAGCACACACATACACACATGTATGTTTGTGTGTCTATTGTGATGGCATTAGAGATGTTTGGTATGCAGTGGGACAGGGCCTCTCTATTTAGGACAGCTGGCCCAAATGTAATTGGAAAAGAATTATGGCTTAGGCCTTTTAGCGAATTAAAAATAACCTCTGAATTGAGAAGGTCATATGGGGGAGGAGAACAGAGTTTAAACATAACACCCCACTCTCTGTTCCACTTTAAAGGAATGTTCCAGGTTCAATACTGGATCATGCTGTCGATTACCACATAAAAAAATTTACTCGTCACTCAGTTTGTAAAAACACAAAGAGTTCACATTATAGGAATGTACATTTGTCAGTTTGACAAGTAGTGATGAAAAGCGTGCATATATACAGTTGAGGTCAAAAGTTTACTTACACCTTGCAGAATCTGCAAAATGTTCATTATTTTACAAAACATAAGGGGGATCATACAAAATGCATGTTATTTTTTATGTAGCACCGACCTGAATAAGATATTTCACAGTGACATTTACATATAGCCCACAAGAGAAAATAATAGTTGAATTTCTAAAAATGACCCCGTTCAAAAGTTTACATACGCTTGATTCTTAATACTTGAATGTTACCTGAATGATCCACAGCTGTTTTTTTTTTTTTATTTAGTGATAGTTTTTCATGAGTGCTTTGTTTGTCCTGAACAGTTAAACTAGTTGCTGTTATTCAGACAAATCCTTCAGATCCCTCAAATTCTTAGTTTTTTCAGCATTTTTGTGTATGTGAACAGTTTCCAACAATGACTATGGTTTTGAGATCCATCTTTTCACACTGAGGACAACTGAGGGACTCATGCAACTATTACAGAAAGTTCAAATGCTCACTGGACATTTTTACAAAAAACACAGACATCTTCCACTTTAAAGCTGGGTAAACTCTAGAAATTCTTACATGAAACCTCTTTAACTTCATTTGTAATGCAATACTTGTGAGGCATCATCCAAATTTTACTCTAATCAAACCATAAAATGTTGTTTATGCCACTGACTGCTGTTAAACTCAGTACGTCACTTGAGATATGGTGGGAATTTTCATGACTTAGAAAACAATTCTTCTCTGATGTGCAGTGTGTATAACCACCTTGTAGTAGACAGATTAATCTAATGGTAGTGGAAAGTGTGTTTTATAAAAGTTCACGAAACAAAAGTGTCCATACAGTAGCTGAAGAAGCATTCTTATAGTTGTAGTTTATACATTTGCTTATTTGAGTTACTCTCAGGTTAATCCGGTTAGTTTATATTTGCACTTGTGGTGACAGAAATCAAGCTACTCCCATATCCCATGATGTATCACAATGGTTTAACACTCTTCTTCTGTTCCCTGCATCTCTTTTCACCACTCACTGGCCCTGTGGCCAGACATCTGAAATTGGTTGGATTAGGTCACACGCTCACTGATATCTTTCATTCTTCATTCTGATTGACTGCTTTAGGTGACGGGTTGAGTCTTGGTCCCTTTTAAAGCTGGATTGATAGTGGAAAGGCTAATATTTGTCTGTTTGTCAGAAGATTATGACCGTGTGGGGTGGTTTAGATGGACCGATTGTGACCTCATGACCATGTGCATGCTAATTTCCAAACTCAAGTCACCAGATGTAGAGGATTTCCTGTGTGTGTGTGTCCGTGAAGGGTTGGGTATTTACTCTAATGTGTATCAGTACACAGGCCCTGTCCCGGCAGACCGCGAGTCTCCGATGACGCGGAGCGAGACGTCCCCCAGCCGCGCCCAGCATCCCTCCCCCACACAGAAACCCAACACCTGCTGCTTCTGCTGGTGCTGCTGCTGTAGCTGCTCATGGTACGACCCACTCACCTGTCTCTGTGTCCACATGGTACATTCCACTCATCACAATCGCTAGTGTTACATTCCACATCCATTCCTTCACCAAGATTATATTCACCTCTATATAGAGCGCTACAGTGATGATGTGTTTTGTAGGCCAACGAGAAAGTTAGCATCACTTTTGGTTCTCTCTTCAAGTTCTGTAGTCCCTTTAAGCCACTTGTTAGGAACCGTTTTCAAGACTTGACATATTTTTATGTCTCAATACAATGTTAAAATCACCAAAGACAATATTTTAGGCATTTAACCAAAAGCCCATTTATAAAAAACCCTGCTGACTTCAGGACGATGGAATTGGAAGTGCTACAACACACTTCCAGGTTTTGGCCTCCAAAAATATGTGACCCTGGACCACAAAACCAGTCATAAGATTCAATTTATACATTTATACATAATCTGAAAGCTGAATAAATGAGCTTTTTTTTAGGATAGGACAATATTTGGTCGAGATACAACTATTTGAAAATCTGAAATCTGAGGGTGCAAAAAAATCAAAATATTGAGAAAATCGCCTTTAAATTTGTCCAAATGAAGTTCTTAGCAATGCATATTACTAATCAAAAAGTTTGTATATATTTTACCGTAGGAAATTTACAAAATATCTTAATGGAACCTGATCTTTACTTAATATCCTAATGAATTTTGGCATTAAAAAAAATCAATAATTTTGACCCATACAATGTATTTTTGGCTATTGCTACAAATAAACCCGTGCTACTTAAGACTGGTTTTGTGGTCCAGGGGCACATATGTCATCCTTGCAGCCTTCCTTTTGTATGTTGTACAGATTGTCTTAGTCCCACCCCTTAGCTTTGGTGCATTCCAGCCTCGCTCCAATTTTATTAATTCATAAATTCACAGATTTTTTATTTTAAAAGGGTAATGATGAAAAATTTGAATTAAAATTAAATTAAAATTTCCTGATAATTTATTCACTCCCATGTCATCCAAGATGTTCATGTCTTTCTTTTTTCAGTCGAAAGGAAATTAAGGTTTTTGAGGATATATAGTGGACTTCAATGGGAGCCAATGGGTTAAAGGTCCAAATTGCAGTTTCAATGCAGTTTCAAAGGGCTCTACAAGGTTCCAGCTGAGAAAGAAGTGTCTTATCTAGCGAAACGATCAGTGATTTTCTAAAAAAAAAAAATAAAAATGTATATACTTTAAACCACAAATGCTCATCTCGCACTAGCTCAACTATATGCATAACATAATCAAGTTGGAAAGGTCACACGTAGTTAGTTCTTTGCCTGTGTACTCTAGTTCAAAAAAGTAGGATAGGGCGAAAAAGTAATCTCATTTTCTTCTCCAACTTCAAAATCATCCAATATCGTTGTTTTTTTTTTTGTTTGTTTGTTTGTTTTTTTAAAGGTCATTTGACTTTCTTTGCACATTTGCTTTGTAAACACTGGGTCGGTATTTTCGCCTATGTCACGCATGATCTTTCCAACGTGATTATGTAATGCATGAGGTCGAGCTAAAACAAAACGAGCATTTGTGGTTAAAAAGTATGTAAATCTTTCGATAAATAAAACCCTCAGTCCTCAGCTGGAATTGTGTAGAGCCCTTTGAAGCTGCATTGAAACTGTAATTTGAACCTTCAACCTGCTAATCCCCATTGAAGTCCACGATATAGAGAAAATCCTGGAATGTTTTCCGCAAACATCTTAATTTTGTTGTGTACAGTTTATTATTGCATGTTTTCCTGAAAAAACAAAGTGTTTGTTTTCAGAATTTTCTGTCAAACTGTAATATCACTGCTGGTTGAGGGAAAATAACATTAACCTATAATATCATGGCCTACTTTTTATGATACAATCAAATCCCTGTGGATAAAATCAATCCTGTGTCATTTCCGGCTGAATATTCATTTTCACTCGTAAATATGAATGTGTTATGAAGTTCTCCCTCCTGCCGTCATATCAAGATCCCTCAACACAACACTCAGTTATTTTTATATGTGTGTGAATGAGATGTGATATGTTCTTCAATGTGATATATGATATGTGTTTGTGAGTACAGGTGAATACATGCTTCAGTGAATGTACACATGTTAATTGATGTGTGTGTGCTTCTGTGGATGAGTGAAATTCAAGTGTACTATGAGTCAGGAGAGTAAATGTGGTTAAGATTGCTCTCGTTTCACCAGAATCCCCGGAGGAAATGGGCGCCATATTCACACCCACACATCATTCACACACTTATCCATTCACACTCATTCTTCAAGCACACCTGCTGCACATACAGTAGCTGTTTACAGTGACCACTGAGGTCCAAACTCTGATGACCTCTTAATGACTTAAATGTTGTAGCTTATTCTGTAGATATCTCAGAAATCAATTCTTTTTAGTGATTCAAAGCCTTTCAATCAGTGTTCCAACCAATTCCTGAATTAATGACTTGTATGAACCAGTTCTTTTTAAAATCATACAGCATGAACAGCGTAGTCCAAACAGTTACCTAGTGAATGAGACTTATAATCCCGTTCTTGTTAATTATTCAAAAAAATACAGTGCGTCTAGTGTAGTCCAACAGATTCCTGAATTAATGATTCTTATGAACCAGTTCTTTTTGTAGTGATACAACCCATACATCATGACTAGTGTAGTCCGGCTGATTACCAAGAATTACTCATATGAACCTGATCTTCTTAGTGATTCAAAGCCATATAGAATGAATGCTTGTGATCCAGTTCCTTTAAGTGATTCAAAAAACCCAGTGCATCCAACAGATTCCTAAATAAATGACCATAAAACCATATAGCGTGACCAATGTATCCTGACCAACTGATGAAAAAATAAGTCTTATAAACAGGTTATATTTAGTGATTCAAAGCCATATGCGTAGCTATAAGCATATTCCAGCTGATTTGGAAATAAATTACACTTACGAACCAGTTATTTTTAGTGATTAAAAATCATTCAGTGTGACTAGTATAGTCCAACAAATTCTTGAATGTGTGACTCTTAAGAACTGGTTCTTTTTAGTGATTCAAAACCATGTGTGGTCCAACAGATTCGTGAACAAATGACTCTTTTGAACTGGTTCTTTTTAGTAATTCCGATTAATCTTATGATCCAGTTTTTTTAATGATTCAAAATGATGTGTAGACCAACAGATTTATGAATGAATGACTCTTATGAACTGCTTCTTTTTACAGATTCAAAGCTATACAACATGGCCAGTGTAGTCTAGCTGAATGACTCTTACAATCTAATTGTTTTAGTGATTCAACTATGTGTGGTCCAACAGATTCATGAACAAATGACGCTTATGAACTGGTTCTTTTTAGTGATTCAAAGCTATAGAGCATGACCAGTGTAGTCCAGCTGAATGACCCTAATGATCCAATTGTTTTAGTGATTCAAAACCATGTGTGGTCCAATAGATTCATGAACAAATGACTCTTATGAACTGGTTCTTTTTAGCGATTCAAAGCTATACAGCATGATCAGTGTAGTCCAGCTGAATGACTCTAATGATCCAGTTGTTTTAGTGATTCAAAACCATGTGTTGTCCAACAGATTCATGAACAAATGACTCTCATGATCTGGTTCTTTAGTGATTCAAAGCTATAGAGCATGACCAGTGTAGTCCAGCTGAATGACTCTAATGATCAATTGTTTTTTGATTCAAAACCATATGGTCCACATTCATGAACAAATGACTATTATGAACAGTTTCTTTTAGCGATTCAAGAGCTATACAGCATGACCAGTGTAGTCCAGCTGAATGACTCTTATGATTTAATTGTTTGTAGTGATTCAGCTATGTGTGGTCCAACAGATTCATGAACAAATGATGCTTGTGAACTGGTTCTTTTTAGTGATTCAAAGCTATAGAGCATGACCTGTGTAGTCCAGCTGAATGACTCTAATAATCCAGTTGTTTTAGTGATTCAAAACCATGGGTGGTCCAATAGATTCATGAACAAATGACTCTTATGAACCGGTTCTTTTTGGTGATTTTTGATCCAGTTGTTTTAGTGATTCAAAACCATGGGTGGTTCAATAGATCCATGAACAAATGACTCTTACAAACTGGTTCTTTTTAGTCATTTACACAGCATGACCAGTGTAGTCCAGCTAAATGAATCTCATGATCCAATTGTTTTAGTGATTCAAAACCATGGGTGGTTCAACAGATTCATGAACAAATGACTCTTATGAACTGGTTCTTTTTTAATGATTCAAAGCTATACAGCATGACCAGTGTAGTCCAGCTGAATGACCAACTGTCCAACTGATTCCCAAACGATTGACTCTTACGAACCAGTTGTTTTCAGTGATTCAAACCATTTGGTATGACTATTGTATTCCAACCAATTTCCAAAAATTGACTCCTATGAACTGGTTCAAAGCCATATGGTGTGACTTTGGTGTAATTGGTGTAAGTTTGAGTCATGAAAGAGCAAAAATCTAAAAATAAATAAATCAAAATCTTTTGGGCTCACATGAATTCACCCGAAAACATATTTAAAGGGCCTTGCGTGTTGTATATGAGTGTGTTGTGTGTGTCTAGATTGTGTTGTTTTGTTCAGACACTGCTGTTATTTCTCAATGCCGTTTTACCACCTTCTAGTCTCACTGTTAGGAGTGAAGATGACAAACGAGGGCGGAGGAAAGGCCAGGACACAAAGCTGGAGCCCTTTCCATGTGAACCTTGGTGAGAACACACACATGCACACACACATGAGGGTTGAGCTGTTTCTCTCAATTAAGTCATCATGGATTATTACGTTTGTTAGGGAAGTGAATGTACCTAATGTCTCTCTCTCTATCTCTCTTTCTCTCTCTCTCTCAGCCCCAAACCGACGATAGAGGAGATTAAACAGTGGGCGCAGTCTTTCGATAAGCTGATGAAGAACCCGGCAGGGCGGAACAAGTTCCGTGAGTTCCTGCGGACTGAGTACAGCGAGGAGAACATGCTCTTCTGGCTGGCCTGCGAGGACCTGAAGAAGGAGATCAACAAGAGTGCCATCGAGGAGAAGGCGCGTTTGATCTACGAAGACTACATCTCCATCCTCTCGCCCAAAGAGGTACGTACACACACATAAACACACAACCTAATCAACAAAAACACAGTGGACAGTATGAAGTAGCATAATAATTCAATGTTAACTTCATTCCTGTCCTTATAGTTGAGGTTTTATCCTACAAGCACATTTGTGAGAGAGAGCGTCATCTGAAAACATTGTGTCCTGTTAAGCCTCTTATTTATGTACTTTTAAAAAAGCAGATCATGTCAGCTTGCAAAAGGGGATGTTTAATGCTTTTTTGCAGATGAGCGAAGGATAAAACTTGCATCAAACAGATATGCTTGTAATGTACTTGTGTTATCAGGTCAGGTTGTAAAGGAAAAAAGAAATTGGAAAAGTAGTCTTTGTGTGGACTGGAGAGGCATTCAGGAATGTACTTGTTTATAGAATGCATTAATAAATACAGCAAATTAAGTTAGATTTTTTTTTTTTTTTTTAGATAAGTTTTCTGTTGGTTTGGTTTAGAGGACTTAGGACTTTACAACAGATTTGAGAGTTGAGGAGTTGTCTGAAGTGTGTTTTTCACCAATCTCTGATCTTCAAAAGAAACCACAAAATAAAAAAAAAACTGTAAAATAATAAATTGAAATGTATGTCATTTTTTTATTTATTAAAATAGTAAAACTGTTAAAAAGGATGTACAAAACAAGTACTTAAATATGTAAACTGCAATAATATTTTGTTTTTTTATTTTTCCCCCTCAACAAATGTAGTTTTTATTCAAGGTTTATTTAAAAGGTTTTATTCAAACATTGGAAATCAAATTAAAACAACATTTCTTGTGGTGTCAGAAAAAAATGCAAAAATGATATGTTTATGGGAACAAAACCAAGTACAAAACTCCTGGGCCACGAAGAGTTTTCTCTTAAAACCTATTCACAAAGTTGCTGAGACAAACTCTTACTAAGAAATAGAGAGAAGTCTTAAGCTAAGAGTAAGGTGGGGTTGACCTCATTGCTATGGATGATGTCAGCATGCTTACTAACTATGCACACTGTGATTGGCTGATAGGGGTCTCTGTCAGATTTATTCATAGATATAATATTGTAGAGCAAGATATTGTGTTGCCATATTCAAATAAAGGCTTAAAAATGTTACCACATTTAAATAAAGATTTTAAAATGCAGGCTAAGTGTCACTAAGTATGTTCAGCTAATTGCCAGCCTCTTACACGTGTGCATCTCATAAACAGTTAGAAGATATGCATATAAACAGCCTTTTAATTAACAGAATAGAATAATCATGGCTGATTGTAAGACATGCAAACGTAAAAGAAAACCAAACTGGACGCAAAACAGCTGTTACTTCTTGCCCAACTTTTTGATGAAAACAAGGATATAATCAAAGGAAAATTTGGAGTTGGGATAACCTCCAAAACCAAAAAAGATGTGTGGGAAAGCATATGTGTGCTGATAAATGTAGCGTGTTTCTAAAATGTTTACGTTCGGAGGCAGATTACCAAATTGTAATGACTTTACTAATTATAATGGGAATTGTACTGGTTTTAATGGTAACTGTAATGGTGCCTGTTGGTCTCCACTGGTAATTGGTTGCCTTCTGTTGTTGGCTTGTTACAGTCACTAAATCCTAATGGAACATGTCCCAATATACACTACTACAGAATAAATTTTTTAACCGTTTCAGTGGTTATAAGTTAATGATTTGTAAATTTTGTAATTGTATTTTTAGTAGAAATGAGTAGAATTTCTGTGATGTATTGTATTTCAGCAGGGAGGATAGTGATTTGGTCTTAGTGACTTAGGAGTCCTCTTCACTACTCCTTACATTTCACAGATTTATGCTGGGTAGGTACACAACACAAGATAATCAGGCTCATTTTGGGCCGATTTCTCCCCTTCCGACAATGCTAGGTAATGTCCCGATTATCTTGGTGGTTCTAAAGATTATCTTATCAGATTTTTCTGTGGTGTGAGGTGTGTTAAGAGTGACTGCTCGGAAGAACGTCAGAGGTGCCCGATCACAAATCGTAAATATTCAACATCCTGATGTGTGGGGGGAACCCTGAGGCACACAACACACAATAGGAGCAAAACGGTTAAAGCTAGGATTTTTTGACCTCATGTTTGTGGTCTCTCACATTTTGAAGATCTTATCAGATTTTAAAAATCTTTCTGTGTGTACCCAGCATTAGGAGCTAGTTTTAGAACTGAAATGCTTTGTGAAATACTATTAGAGCAAAAAGTTAGGAGTCCTACATTTAGGATTGACATGGCCATTATTTTTAAGAATTTACTTTGAGCCTTAAGATGTTTTATGAATATGGGCCTTGGAGCAGTACCCTTAAAGCGACATTGTTGACCCCTAAAATGTTCATAGTAGTACCTCAAAGGTACATATTTTTACTCTAAGGTACTAAAATGCATTTTAGGGGTAGAAAATGTAAAAAGTTGTTCCTTTAAAGAGTAATTCAGCAAAAAATGAATTTACTCATCCTCAAGCCATCCTAGGTGTATATGACTTTCTTCTTTCAGACGAATAAAATTAGAGTTATATTAATAATGTTCTGTCTCTTCCAAGCTTTATAATGGCAGTGAATGGGTGTTGAGATTTTAAAGTCCAATAAAGTGCATCCATCCATCATTAAAAGTACTCCACACGGCTCCGGGGTTAATAAAGGCCTTCTGAAGCGAATCAACGAGTCAGTGTTTCAGCATATGACGTCGGACGTAGATGTAGCGTAAGATCTGGTGAGAAGTGACGAACACGGAAGCGCAGTGGAGAGAGCAAAACAAAACACCAGTCACAAATTAAAAGTATAAAACAAGGATTTGTAAAGAAAAATGTCAGTTGATTTTGGATATAAGCCAAGAGGAGACTGGCTTTCCGTTGCTGTAAACAAAACTTGGTTTTCCAGAGACTAGCATATTCTCACTGGAGCTTATGCTACAGCTACATCCTGCTGGAACGCCACTTTCTCATTTAATATAGATATTTTTCCTACACAAATGCATCGATTTGCTTCATAAGGCCTTTATTAACCCCTCAGAGCCATGTGGAGTACTTTTTATGATGAATTGATGCACTTTATTGGACTTCAAACTCTCAACACCCATTCACTGCCATTATAAAGCTTGGAAGATCCAAGACATTTTTTAATATAACTCCAATTGTATTCATCTGAAAGAAAAAAGTCCACCTAGGATGACGTGAGGGTGAGTAAATCATGAGGTAATTTTCATTTTTGGGTGAACTATTTCTTTAATGGTACTGCCTCAGTAACACGCTATTGTATCTCTACAGACATAGTATTTTCACATTTTTCTGATAGTGTATTGAGGGCGTTTAATTATTGTGTTCCCTGCTGGAACCCAAGATTAGCCATTTGTATCGTCACTTTAGTACTATAATAATCTACAGTAGCTAACATGATAGCTATAACAAAATCATTTACAAGACATGAACGTATTTTCATGTTCTGTATGTAAATCTATTCTAAGAAAGGCAGCGAATATAATAACCATAAAAAGTCCAGTTGTAACTGCAGTGGAAAGATTGGTAGCTGTTCTTTATCACCTCTGTCTAGTTTCTCCTTTGTGGAATGCAGATTTCAGGCTATGTGCAAGTCTGTGATTGGCTGCGTTCTGACCAATGAGAAGCGACTGGGGCCTTATCTTAAAAAAAGAAGCTTATTTGGATGCTTGGCTTGAACTTCACACCAGTAAATGTTGAGAGAGTAAACGTTTGAGAGGCTCTGTGTGACAAAGAAACGAGGCGTGAAAGAATTCTACCAGATGTATGATCGAAGTGTAATGTTTTATAAGGCTCATTTCCTGAGGTACATGCATTTAGCACCATATGTGGCGGTTGTTTCTGCTTTCTATTATGATCTGTTTATGTTTTGTCTCGTTTCGATGTGAGACAGCGGGGTGTGCATGTATTGTACACACTATCACTGCATTCTCGGTGCGCACGTGTGCTGCTGGTGTGCTGTTTAATTCATTGTGTTGACATGTTGAATGTGCCTCTCTGCTTTTTTTTAATCACCCAAGCCAGAACTCACACCTTCAAACTCCACTACTTTCTAAAGGCAGTTGAGGAAAACACACTTTCTAGAAGTAAATGAAGGAGCAAAGGTTGAGCAAAGGAAGCCATAAATTGATCCCTGCTGGACTCTCTACTGTAAAGCGGTTATATAAATAGGCCATAGAGTGAGAGTGGGAGTCAGTGAGTTTAGATGGATGAGCTTCATGTTGACCCGAGCTCCTAGTTCCAGTACTCGTGCACTCTTGAGTGTCTAGTATGAGAATGAATGGAATCCTTATATATAGGCATTAAATAAAGAGAGGCCGTTGTAGTAATGGTCTCAGCCCATGGTATACGTTTCACGAGAGGTTCATGACATTGAAACTATAACTACTCTTGAGGGATTATACTATTTTACATACCAAAGCTGCGTTTATTTTGAAAATACATTAAAAACAGTGATACTGTGAAACATTATTACAATTTAAAACAACTTTTTAAAATGTCATTTATTCCTATGATGGTAAAGTTAAATTTGCAGAATCATTACTCCAGTCTTTAGTGTCTCATCTGTTGAATATTTTGTAATATTCTTTCATGATTAGAGAGTTCAAAAGAACAGAATTTATTTAAACATTATGAATGATAGAAGCATTTTTTGTCAGCTGTTCAGTAGCTTTCATAAGCTGCTGAAACTAAACAGCTTGTAAATGTTTCTGCAACTGTACAAAGTGCATTAATATTTAATGAGGTGAGCTTGGTTTCGTTTCTGATTGGTTAACCACATTCTAGCATATGGAATTCGAAGCAGACCTTAATATCTCCTTTCACAAGTCTGTTTAACCCAGGCCTTAAAAAAACATTAACCCAATTCCTAACTTTTGACCTTACTACCCTTGAGCATTAGCATAAAATGACTATAAAACTATCCTTTATAAGTCTATTATTTTAATATTATGCTGACTATTTAGCTTGGCATTAGTGTTAATTTCGTTAAATGAGAAGTCCACTTCCAGAACAAAAATGTACAGATAATGTACTCACCCCCTTGTCATCCACGATGTTCATGTCTTTCTTTCTTCAGTCGTAAAGAAATTGTGGGGGGTTTTTTTTGAGGGAAACATTTCAGGTTTTTTCTCCATATAATGGACTGATATAGTGCTCCGAGTTTGAACTTCCAAAATGCAGTTTAAATGCAGCTACCAAATATATTTGTAAACGATCCCAGCCTAGGAAGAAGGGTCTTATCTAGTGAAACGATCGGTTATTTTCATTAAAATAATACAATTTAAATGCTTTTTAATCTCAAACGCTCATCTTGTCTTGCTCTGCCTGAACTCTGTGTACTGTGGCTCAAGACAGGGTATGTTGAAAAACTCGTAGTACCGACCCAGTCTTCACCCAAGTTCAAACACCCTTAACAAAAAAGGTAAAACAGCGATATAGGACGATTTTGAAGTTGAGAACATGAGATGGGAGTTTTCCGACATACCCTAACTGTCACAGACTGGAAAAAAACAGAGTTCAGACTGAAGACAAGACGAGCGTTTGATATTAAAAAGTATATACATTTTATTATTTTTATGAAAATAACCGATCGTTTTGCTAGATAAGACCCTTCTTCCTTGGCTGGGATCGTTTACAACCACATTTGGGATCGTTTGAAGCTGCATTTATAAAACTGCATTTTGGAAGTTCAAACTCAGGGCACCATTGAAGTCCACTATATGAAGAAAAATGCTGAAATGTTTTCCTCAAAAAACATAATTTCTTTAAAACTGAGAAAGAAAGACATGAACATCTTGGATGACAAGAGGGTGAGTACATTATCTGTAAATTGTTGTTGTAAGTGGACTTCTCATTTATTAAAAACTATGACAAAAAATGTTCGTTGACAAGCTTGTTTCCCATAACTAAAACATGACAAGACAACAATAAGGTCAATAAATGATAACTGATTATATCAACATGGGAAATCACTGATGATAAAAGACCAGACTAAAATGTATTTTAAAAATAAAACTTATACAAAAATCTCTTCTTTTTGTTTAAGAAAAAAGGATATTATTGTGGATTGCTGTACGTGACTCAACTATGCTAGCTTTCATGTGTACGGTTGCCAGATATCAAGAGTTCTTATCTTAATTTTTGCAGTCTGGTTACCATGCTCACTCTTCATTGAGGAAGTGCAGACGATGATCTGAAAACACAGACAAACAAGCTGAAGTTATGTAATCTCCAAATGAAAATGTCATTCAGCCAGTCTGTGTTGTCATGAGATCTCAAATATTTTGTTTGCGATTGTGGTTGCTAAATAAATGCACTTACTCAACCGCACTGCACTTACTAGAGAAATTATTATTGCAGTTTGGAATATTGCAATTACTGGAATTACTATTAGGAATTTTACTGTTATAATATTTATTAGGGGTTCAAGTAGTGCTGAAATTCTATTGTAATTGTTAGAATTGCCAAAGATAAGCAATCTCCATATAAAACTGACCGTGCAGACCAAACCGTAAGTCTTAGAGACTTGAAACTTGGAGGGATGGTGGTTCTCAGACCGCCTACAACGTGAACAATGCGTATGTAAGAGCTGAGTCATATGAAAAAGTTGTGGATCTTGGCCATTTAGTGGCACCATAAAAGGGAAAAAACAACAAAAACGGCCAGAACTACTGTTTGTCCTATCGACATGAAAATCGGTACACGCAGTCTTGGTCCAAAGTGCCACAAGCGTCTAGAAGGACATTTGCGTATCTTAAAAAATATGGCCTCCATAGGCAGATTAACATTTGGGCACCTATTAGACAAGGAATTAGCGGAGGGCCTGTTTGACTTATGACCCTAAAGGTCTGTGATCAATTTGAAAGAAATCACATTTTCACATTTTTAAAGACCATAAACGATTGTATATTGTGCGGTTTTTCTCACATACACATGATATTCGTTTCACACGATAGATCTCATCATTCCGAATGTCTTTGCCTCTAGAACCACTGCTGTCAGTCAAACCTTTAGTTAAATGACTGAGTTGAGAAGATGTGAAAAACCTACTTTTGCGAACTTGTCCTAGGTTTTTCTCTCAGTCTGGGAAAACAAACACTCCAGTACAATTCTCTGGACTCTCTAGGTCAATAATTATTAAAAAAAAGTTTAAATTTACCCTTTGGGTAGCTGTAACAGGGTCATTTAGAAAAGGGGCCTGTCCTAATATACCCGAAAGCCTATAAAGCCTAAACGAAGTCTCTGAACTTCATGAAACCTGGTGAGCCCATGTGATTTTAAACAAGCATGCAAAGTTTTAGGGAGATCAGACCACAGCTGACACTATTACAGTAATAAACATTAAAAAACATCTCATTTCTGTTGTAAATGACCTGGGGTTTCAAAAAAATGATTGTTTTATCATTGATTTAGGTCATTACAGGCTTGATAAATAATATGCAATGTCTTTTTCGTATGTGCTTAAATGCCTTAATGCCTTGCTGCTTGCAGCTGTATTTTTTGTTTGCTTTTACAAATTTTCATAATGTAGTCAGAGTGAGTGCATATCTAAATCAAAGCAAAAATATGTTTTTATCAGTTTAACTGTTATACACTGTTATATGCTGTTATATGACAAAAGTGTGACAAAAATTCTCAGACAGTAGGGTGACTAAAAATTGACTAAACAAAAACAGCACAAGGCTGACTTAATATGATAACTAAAAAATACATTTGACACCAGGACTAAGACTAAATTTAAAAGACTAAGTGGCTGACAAAATTAACACTACCCTGCATTCACAATGCTCTCTTTCTGTCTTGAAGGTGAGTCTGGACTCTCGGGTGAGGGAAGTGATCAACAGGAGGATGCAGGATCCCACTCCTCACATATTTGAGGACGCACAGCTGCAGATCTACACGCTCATGCACAGAGACTCCTACCCACGATTCCTCAACTCCTCCGTCTACAGATCACTGGTGCAGGGGGGGTCACGCTCTTCGTCCGAGTCATAGACCCCCAACCTCCTCCTCTTTCTTTCTCTTTCTCACTCTCACCATCCAGTTTCCCCCCATTTCACTCCATCTCTCTCCATTGCACAACCACTCGAGGAGAAAGTACTCCTTTTTTGTGTCGTCACAGTTGGATTACCATTTTTTTTGCTTACTCCATGCCATTTTTTTTGAGGGAATCCCTCATCTGGTGTTTCTCCTGAATCTGCACAGACTGAAACTGGAAGACACAGGGTTTGAAAATGCAGTTTTCATTTTTCGAATCTTCGTTTTTCCTTCCCGTACCATCATTCCAAGCATACGTGGCAGAAGCAGCATCAACAACTACTGATTTTCACAGCCATCTTTTTTTTTCACGCAAACATGCTTCACTATTTTTGTCTCCTGATGTCTCTAGTTGAAGAGAGATGAGAGGGCCTCTGCAATAACATACACTGGAGTGGCCTGACCAATTTACTCCTCTCTTCTGACCCCTGACCTGTCCACTGTCTCTGTGCTCTGATTGGCTCTTTGAGGCAAGGGGTCGAGAGGTGATTGGCTGCATCGTAAAGAGAGGAATGGCACTTTTCAGATGTGCTAAACAAATAGGTACAAAACTATTTACACCCTATTAAGAATCAATTTTCAGGCCCAGACGGAATTTTCCAGATTTTCTGCACTGATTTTTTTTTGAGGGAAAATCTGCGTAATGGATGTAAGTGTTATCAAAATAGCCAAAATATTTACTAAACATAAAGACGATTGTGTGAAAGAGGGCATAACTATTATGTTGGAGATTTCGTACAGATTTCGTGTGGGCCTGTTGATTTCAAACAAAGGTTATCGGTAACAGGAGCAAAAGAAAAGAGGGCGATCGCCATTTTTAGAGATATTAAATGAAACAAACATAAGAGAGATGAGCGAATGCCATGGTCTTAATTAGACTGGTCACTCACATTTTAAAATAAGTATTTTTAATGTTATTTATTTTGTTAAACTGTGACCTGATTTGTTTTTCTTGTACATATATTAAAAATCTGGAACATATGCGATACAACGAGCAAGTTGTTAGTCTTGAGTGCTCAATTGCTCTGTATCTCTCTGGCCTCACTGTGTGTGAGTGTGTGTTTGTGTGTGTGAAAGTTTCTGAGGTTGTACGGTGTGAAAAATCACAAGTCTCTCTGGCGCCTCCCGTAGGCGGTTTCAGGTACTGCAGTTTTGCGAGCTGTTTCTCAGTGTTCCCGCCTTTTCGTTAGGCAAAAGCAGACGATCTTAGTCAACATGAAATCAAATTTGTAAAATAGTTTGTTTTGGTAAATGTAAAAACTTGCTCCGCCTCTCAAACTATCTTTTTAAATTCATTGCAAAAGTAATTGAACCCTGATTTATGTTGTTGTAATAAGTGTTACAGCAATAATAGCAGATTTGAATTGAACTCTTAACTCGTCATCACGGTCTGTTTTTCACTCAATATACATGTTTAAGAGACTATTTCTTAAATTATTTGTCAGCGTTAGCGAATAAGAAAAGCATTGCACAGGTTTTGTACAGAACACTTTAAAAAAGAAGCCATGAGCTGCTGTAAAACCATTTAAAACATTTCACTGGTCTAGTACACTTTTTTACATTTAATGCTCAGTGTTACACATTTTAGCACTTGTGCTAAGACTTATTTTCTTTACAGATGCCTTCAACCCACTTGATTTTGAACGTAATATGAATTTTGGAGAACTGATGTTGACACTGTGAGCTTCGCTACTGCTCAAAACTTATGTATCACAAAATATTCCATACATTTCATAATGTGAATCTGAAACCAATCAGTGCTGTGCGAGTGGGTTCACAATAATAGAGACATTTTGTTATGCAGTTAATGTTTTTATATCCTTCCCTAAACATTCTCCTTCCTTTAGTCCTTTTAGTTTTAGTTGAGCATTTCGGATCTTTCATTTCACATTGAAATGAGGTAAATCATCCACATCCGCTTGGTACTTCCTGGTACTTTCAGGATCTGGTTCTTTGTAAATATATATACGTACAGCAAGTAAATGTATAATGAATTACGGACTCTAAAGAAGTGAGATTTCGAGAGTCACGTGGCAACTTAGAGGAACTTCATGTACTGTAGTACTAAAAATCAAAAAAACTAAAAGAAAAAAACAACTGATGCCTTTATTTTGCTTTTTTTCTCCATCAGTTGTGCATGAAGATGTACATTTTGGAATACGTGTGTAAAATAGTTGTGTATATGGTTATATATGTACATGAACATATATTTAGTATTGCTCTTATTGTCCAACATGATGTGACCAGTCTAACTTAAGCCAGATGAGAGTGTGTGTGTGTGTGTGTGCGTGTGTGATTAAAGTTAAGTGAATTTTCTTAAGACAATGGGAGAGAGATGTCAATGTCATTGTGGCCTTTGACAGCAAACACTCGATTACACAGGGATACGCACAGTAATGCACCGTCCCGCTCTTTAAAGACACACTCAAAGAGGGAAGCTTGGTGGACCTCTTGACGTTTCACGTGCACTTTGCGTTCACACTGAAAGCGATTAAGAGGACACTGTACTGTACTGTATCAGCTGATCACATGAGCTCAACTGTATTCACTCCTAATGATAGTCGCAGTTTATACATGTTGAATGCGGCTCAGCTGTCGCTCACGTTGCCTCAAATTGTCAACTCACATTGAAACTTCAGTTTGCTTTGAAAATCGCTGTCAGTGTGAATACTTTGCAACTAATGCGATGCAACAAAATGACACTTTCCTATTATCAACATCGCTGCTGCTGCAAACAAAATTTGAGTTCAATAATGTAACCTGGATTTGCCATTTGTTAAACTAATATTAACATTTAATTTAAATGTCTTCTAATTTTCCAGGTTTCAAAATGCATTTAAAAATTGTAAACATTTAAGTGTGCAGTTTGCAAATTTTCAAATTTATGCTTAACATTTTAAGCTGGTTTAATATTATTTGATCAATATTACAGTTTTACACTGTTTGTCCAAATATATTGAAATGAAAACAATAAAATCTTTTAAATTGTACAATTTAACATTTTAAAAGCTACAAATGATTTTAGGCATTACAGTATTATAATGTACAGTTTTAAAAAAAATGGATATTCATTCATGGAAATTCATTAATTTTGTGCTGAATATTACATTTTACTATTTATCTACAAATTATTGCAGATTATTAGTATTTTTAAAGATCAAATTTAAGTGAGTGTTAGGTGATGGTGAAGGTTGTCTACACAAAAATATTTAGGCTTAAATTTAAGATTTATTTATTTGAATTTCACATTCAGTATCCATTTGGATTACACAGGTAAAACATAAACTATTGATCTTAATGTGATGCGTATTTGTCAGTCATACATAAATGGAACAAGTAAAATTTCTGCACTCAAATAAATAAATAAATAAACATAAAGTGAGTGAGTGAATGAATTAATGAATGAATGAATGAATAAAGCCATTTACGGATTTTGTGCTAAATGTTACATTTTATTAATATTTGCAAATTATCACAAATATTTAGATTTGAAAAATGAAATTTAAGTGAGTGTTTATTTGAATTTCATATTTAGTATGCATACATTTTGATTACACATTTAAAATATAAATTATTAATCTTAATGTGATGCATATTTGTCAGTCATAAAACGGGTAAGAAATCACGTAAGATTTCTGCCCACAAAAAAGTCAATTAATACAGTAAATAAATGAATGAATAAACAAATAAATCATACCATAGTTTATTATTAACTGTTTGCATCTACTTATTTTTTTTAAATAATTACACTACCAGTCTATATATATATATATATATATATATATATATATTATTATTATTATTATTTTTTTTACTATTTAAAATAACTGTTTTCTATTTGAAATGTTTTAAAATGTAATTTATTCCTGTGCTTTTAAAGCTGAATTTTTAGCATCATTTGTCCAGTCACATTTCCTTCAGAAATCATGTTAATATTATGATTTGCGGCTCAAAAAAATGTTTATTATGATTATGTTGAAAACAGCTGAATAGAATTTTTCAAGTTTCTTTGATGAATAGAAATTTCAGCATTTATCTGAAATCTTTTGTAACATTATAAATGCCTTTATCATCACTTTTGATCAATTTAAATCATCCTTGCTAAATAAAAGTATTAATTTCTATATTTTCTTTCCAAAAAAAAACCTGACACAAAGCTTTTGAATGGTATAGAGTATAATATTACAAAGGCTTTTTTATATCAGATAAATGCTGATCTTTGAATCTTTCTATTCATCAACAAATCCTGAAAATATTAATATATATTGATAATGAAAAATGTTTCTTGAACAGCAAATCAGCGTATTAGAATGATTACTGAAGGATCATGTGACACTGAAGACTGGAGTAATGATGCTGAAATTGTAGCTTTGATCACAGGAATAAATTACATTTTAAAATACATCCAAATCGAAAGCAGTTATTTTAAATAGTAAAAAAAGTCACAATATTACTGCTTTTGCTGTATTATGAATCACATAAATACACAGAGACATCTTTCAAAAACATTAAAAATCTTTTGACTGGTAGTGTAGATTTCCAAAATCATTTTTTGAAACATCTTGAAATCAGCATTAATCTGTTCATTGTGAAAACAAATTTATTTATAAATGTATAAAATATTTTTTTTACGAGTTAAATGTTGAAACAGTTAGGATTTATTGATAAATATATAAGCCTGACTGACAAATATGCATCACATTAATGTTAGTTTATGCCAAAACTATGTAATCCAAATGGACGAATCCTTAATATGCAATTCAGATACATAAATCTTAAATTTAGGACTTATATTTTTTGAGTGTATATTTAAAAATAGATGAAATAAGCAGCACAATTACATATAAAAATCTCTAATACTGACCAATACATCATGCATGTAGAAAAAAATGCGAAATGAACGGACACATATTCGTTAATGATAATAGGAGCGTTTGACTTTGTTGTATCGCTCGCCAACAATTGTCCTCATCCTCTTTCAGCGGCTGCACGGGACAGACAGACTTTCACAAACTCGTATTTGATGGAGACGGGGACTGTGACCTAGAGCTGCTTATGTTTACATAGATTTCTTTAAGGTGCCAAAATGAATCTAGCCTTCTAACAGTCTCAAACTAAGGAGCTTTGTGTGGAGGAGGAGTGAGTCTGTCAATAACTGAAGTGTTTTCATCCTCACCAAATGCTCACGCTGGTCTTTGTTACAATATGTTTTGCTTTCAATGTGTCAGTCGCTCACTTCACATGCTACAGCCTCAAGGTTTTGCCATCTCATCCGCCTTCCCTCGCTCTTTCTTACGTTCCCTCCGGTCGCTCTGTGAGATTTTCTCTTTTTGTCGTGTATTCTCACGAGATTTGCAGTGCCATGACATACAGCAGTGAGATGGGTCCCTGACTCATGGACTTCTATGGACACTTATTTATTGACATTAGCATTATATTTTGTATTAAAATAAATCAAGTTATGTTTTAAAGAGTATGTTTATGGATTTCTGGACCAATTTTATTTTTATTTTTTTGTTTATTTCCCAAAGTCTGTGACCATTACTGTGTAACCTCCCCTCGTCCTTGGGTGCCATAGCAGGACGCCCTCTTCAGGTTGTGGTTGGGACTCGAGGTCCCTTTTAACCCAGGCCAGCTCATTGCCGGAGATGATTTCATCGAGAACTCGTCTGTAATATTCCATAACCTTTGACTTGGTTGCAGATTTTTTTGAATGTTTTTTAAAGAGAAGATATGACTATAATGATAATAATAAAGATGTTTGTGTTATTATTCATTTACAGCTTGCTAAGAGATTTACTGTGACTGCGGCCTCCAAATGGGCATTTTACACTCTACTGAACCCGTGACACCTTAAAGCTCAAAGTACAATTCGGTTTTGATGCAAATTTTTTTTAATTCTTTTTATTAAAATTAGTTAATACATAAATGAATAAATACACTGACTGCCACACAAGGAGCAACAGAGGTTTAAGTGGACTACATGATTGAAGTCATCACAATAACATCTATTTCATTTCATGCCAACTTTAAAGGGATAGTTCGCCCAAAAAAGAAAATTCTGTCATTAATTACTCACCCTCATGTCATTCCAAACCTGTAAGACCTTTGTTCATCTTTTCATTTTTGACGAAATCTGACAGCAACACAACTACCATGTTCAAGGCCCGGAAAGAAAGGACATTGATAAAAGTCTTTTTCAAATATTATGAAATATTCTTAAAATTAAATTACTATTAAAATTATCCATTTAATATTGTAACTATTTAAATCAGTCATATATGTGTGTGTGTGTGTGTAAACATATATAAACTAAAATATTGTTATGCATATTCATACAATCATATTAATACAATTATATACACACACAAACACACTTTAATTTATTTTTGAATGATTATTATTAATAGTATTACATAACATTAATATTAAAATGATTACCTAATTATAAAATTATTACTGATATTACTGTATATATATATATATATATATATATATGTATGTATGTATATTTACAAACACAAAATATTCTTAATATTACATTACTACTAACATGATTCATTCATTTTAATAAGGATTAATAAATACAATTATTATTACTATTAATTAGTAATATTAATACAATTAAAATATACTAATTATACATTATTAATTATAAAATTATAACATTACTGTTAAAATTATTAATTTATATTTTAATAATTTAACTAATTTTTATATATATATACATATAACAACTAAAATATTATTAATATTACATTGCTATTGAAATGATTCATTAATTTTAACAAATATTATTATGATTATTAATACTATTGTTTAATAATAGTAATGAAATTAAAATGATTACTTAAATTATTACTGATGAAGGGATAGATAGATAGATAGATAGATAGATAGATAGATAGATAGATAGATATACACAGAGAAATATTCTTAGTATTATATTACTATTACAATGATTAATTTATTTTACTAATGATTAATAAATACTATTATTATTCATATTACTTAATTTTAAAATGTTTACTTATTAATTGTTAAATTATTACAGATTTTTTTTTTTTATATTCACATACACACATACACTGTGTGTGTGTGTGTGTGTACTTGTTTTCGCTACATTGTGGGGACCAAATGTCCTGTAAAACCTGAAATTTTTGACATTGTGGGGACCAGCCTGCGGTCCCCATGGGTACAAAAGCTTATAAATCATACAGAATGAGATTTTTTGAGAAAGTAAAAATGCAGAAAGTTTTCTGTAAGGGTTAGGTTTAGGGGTAGGGTTAGGGTAAGGGGATAGAAAATACAGTGTGGACAGTATACAAACCATTGCACCTATGGAGAGTCCCCACAAAGATAATAAACCAGACGTGTGTGTGTGTGTGTGTGTGTGTGTGTAAATATATAAAATTACTTTGTTTCAAAGGGCTAATTAATAATTTTCAGTGTTGTTAAAAAAAAATTAATAACTGAAGAATATGTAAAAGCGTGGTATTTGGGGTAAAAAGTGCCTCTGCTTTTGAGGACATGGTTAGATGCTGATTGTTAATATCATTTTTAAGCTGGATATTAAGTAAAATTATTACTATATTCCATTGCATTTAAAAATATGAAATCAATCACATCATAAAATGTATTTATTGTCACTTCTGTAAAGACAAAATTTTTAGTACTCCTTCAAAGCTTTCTCTATTTTTTAAAATGAACATTTTAAATGAGAGTATTATTAACAGAAATAAATTCTTAAACATAAAATTGTTGTTTTGAACAATGTATTCAAAACATAATTTTAGCTAAAGTATTAGTATCAGCGCTGGATGCATTTACCCGAGTGTGTGGCAAAAGCCCGTGCTTGCCATCTAATACATTTATAAAATGTATAAAATGTGTTATCCCATCAATGTTCAATTTTTCTGCAATCATACACTATGGGTGCATTGAAAAGCACATGTGCCTTTAGCCCTGCTGTACCCTACGTTAGGATATAATAACTAACCCAGAATGAAGCATTGTGTGATATATGGAATAAAATAACTTTAAATAACATTAACCCAGGAGGCACAATCACACAGGCTTAATCTCAAATGTGAAAAGCCCCATAGGACGGTAATATGATCTATTGTATCCCTCTAAATAGCATTTACACTTAACTTGACCCCCCTCTGCACATCTGGTTTTACTTTGAGAAAGTTGACTGGGATGCAAGCAGCGTTTGTGGACTTTTTGTTTAGTATTAAGAGCTCTAGATGATGGAAATATGAATCGTCTTTCCTCACGTTGGCTTCTTAGCATCAGTAGTTATACATGTTCTTTTCAGATAGCGCTACTGAGGTTTCCAGTGGTAATTCTCATTATTATTGTGTGTTGACTTCATCCTTTCAACAGCAGGACTAACCGTAACCGCATACAGTATTTAAACCAGTGTGACAATCCTGAAATGCTCAGGGATTTTCCCTGGCTTCATCGTTCTTGTTGTCATCTCTCAGAACATGTACGGAAATATTGTCATATTGCCAAAACAAACATGGGCCGTAGTCATGCGGCTCTCTGTTTCTGCCGTGTAGGTGACCGCTGACTCAAACAAGCAGCGGTGTACAGTACAAAAGCTTTACGCCACATATCAGCGCTGTTCAAACATCTGTGTTGCATAAAGTTTGAATGTATGAAGGAAAAAACAAATGGCTAAAAATGTGAGACGGAAATACCAATACAGAAAGACATTTTTCCCTCCCCCTTCATGTTCCACAAACATTCCTGAAGTCGAACATGAGGCTCAATTCACACTGCCATTCCAACGCGAATCTGGTGGGAGATGGTTACGGTGATAAAGAGCTGAGAGTGACTCGTCATCTGGACTGAGATGATTAGCTTTTCTCAATAAAACAAATGACTCTTAATAGACCAATACATAAGAAACATGCTCATTACAGAATACTGTAACAGTTCATGTACTTTAAGAGATAGAAAATTCTGTCATTAATTACTCACCCTCATGTTGTTCCAAACCTGTAAGACATTCGTTCATCTTTAAAATACAAATTAAGATTTTTTTTGATGAAATCCAAGAGCTTTCTGATAGTTAAAACTGCCCACTGTTCTTTAAAAAAAAAAAATCTTTCAGGTCCCACAAATTCACAAAAACTTAGTTTGTCTTCTGGGAAACATGTAAGTACCTTTTGAAGGGCAGTACTAAATGAAAGACATATGGTATTTTGGCAAAATAAGAAAAATGCACACATCCTCATTCAGTTCAAAAGTTTTCACCCCCTGGCTCTTAATGCATTGTGTTTCCTTCTGGAGCATCAGTGAGTGTTTGAACCTTCTGTAATAGTTGCATATGAGTCCCTCAGTTGTCCTCAGTGTGAAAAGATGGATCTCAAAATCATACAATCGTTGTTGGAAAGGGTTCAAATACACAAGATTGCTGAAAAACCAAAGAATTTGTGGGACCTGAAGGATTTTTCTGAAGAACAGCAGACAGTTTAACTGTTCAGGACAAACAAGGGACTCAAGGGAACAACTATCACCTTAAAAAAAAAAACAGCTGTGGGTCATTCAGGTAACAACAGTATTAAGAATCAAGTGTATGTAAACTTTTGAGCAGGACATTTTTATACATGAAGCCAGTGGTTCCCAAAACAACATGCATTTTCTACAATCTCTCTTATTTTGGTAAAATAATTAACATTTTTGCAGATTCTGCATGTATGTAAAATTTTAACTCAGCTCTGTATTCCATTTATTATTTGTTAACCACTTTTTGAGTACAGATCTACAAATGAAATTTAAAACTTAAACTGTTGTAAATATTAAATGGGAATAATATATTAAATAAAAAAGACACTTGGCAAATTAAGTGAAAAATAAGCAGGCCTAAATAAAATGAATTAATAAAGTTCAAGATTATTCCTTTAAAAAATGCACTAAATAAAATATACATTTCTAAAACACGTATTCCAATTTGAGGTTGATATCTCAAAAGAAAAAAAAAAAACTTTTTAGTAAGATTTTGTTTGGGTGCAATACCAACTGTTTGCACTAGATGAAATTAGTTTTTCATAGGGATGTACAATGCGACCAAGATAATATCGAAAACTTGGGTGAATAATTATCGTGGTCACATCCGGGCAAAAAGTGTCGATTTTTAAAGTATTAAAACATAAAAGGTCTTTGGAGTTGTGTTTTGGGCCATTATGCTTTGACACAGTATCTGTCAAACGAACTAAAACCGAAGGTGCAATATGGCTTAATCCCTTCATCAAGTCTGTTTTTGTTGCGCCTTTTAAAGCGAAGCGCGCACGTCGTTCACGCGATTAGCTCGTGATCCGGTTTTCCGCGCCTCAGAACAGATCCGTTCACACAGTGAATGCAGGGAACATGTACTGAGTTTAGCACACATTTAGGAAGGTTACCAGTAAAGCTTTATTTTCGCGGCATATGATTACAGCATTTAACTAGATTTGTAGTGAAACGTGTTTTTAGAGTTTTCCTTCAAAATAAAAGCTCTACATTTCCGTCCAAATAAAAGCTTAAAAGTACAGTATGAATTGCTGACAGTGACAGTTAGCGGTTTAAATGGTTAATGTTACTGCAGTACAAATTCAAAACATGGCTTTCAAGTGTAGAAAGAAATTTCCTTACTGTAGTGTAAAACAAACAAAAAAATATATATATACCTGTGAAATATTTTAATTGGGCTTAGTGCATTTTTTTTTTACAATATATGGCCATTACTGTTATAAGAGTAAAAATAATATCAAATTGTTATTATTATTATAATATTCTAATTTGTTTGGCTTCTAAGACACCTGTGTGAATGTAAATTCCCCTTTAAAGTTCAGGTACAAGTCAATTCACTTCACTTTTTTTCTGACTTAAATTTTCTTAGTTAAGAACGTAGGTTCGATTTCCTAACTTTGAATTCACAAAGTGCATTAGATAGAATAATTTAACTTTAAAATGTACAAAAATGTATTTTTTTTTTCCAAGTCTTCATTTTTTTAATATTGCAATAAATATCGTATCGTGGACTTCGTATCGCAATGTTATCATATTGTGGGATTTTGATATGGTGACATCCCTAGTTTTCCATTCACATTTTTCATTTTTGATAATCTTTTACATTCAAATGCACATCCCAATATAGAAAAAAAAAAACTATTATTGTCATCACCACTTGGACAAAATCAGTAGTTTGTAACTTGCACATTTTTTTATTTTTAACATGTTTTCATTTTTACATACAGTGATTGCATTTAAGAAGAACTACGGCATTAAATATTTAAAAGTTTAGGAAAACACAATAAGGTCCTATTAGTTAACTTTAGTTAATGCATATAATTAACAATGAGCAATACATTTGTTACAGTATTTATATCTTCATTAACGGAAGTTATTAAAAATAAAACAGTTTATTGTTAGTTCATGACAAGTCTGGTCAATCAAGTTTATAATATTAACAGATACATCTTTTACTAATACATTATTCAAATCAAATGTTGAAACATTATCTAAGATTAATAAATGTGACCCTGGACCACAAAACCAGTCTTAAGTCACTGGGGTTTATTTGTAGCAATAGCCAAAAAAAAAAAAAAACATTGTATGGGTCAAAATTATTGATTTTTGTTTTATGGCAAAAATCATTAGGATAGTAAGTAAAGATCATGTTCCATTAGATATTTTGTAAAATTCCTACTGTAAATATATTGAAACTAAATTTTTGATTAGTAATATGCATTGCTAAGAGCTTCATTTGACAACTTTAAAGGTGATTTTCTCAATATTTTGATTTTTTTGCACCCTCAGATTCCGGATTTTCAAAAAGTTTTATCTCGGCTAAATATTGGTCTATCATAGCAAACCATACATCAGTGGAAAGCTTATTTATTCAGCTTTCAGATGATGTATAAATCTCAGTTTGGAAAAATTGACCCTTATGACTGGTTTTGTGGTCCAGGGTCACAAATGCTTGAGTTTATACTGAAGTCATGTTAAAGGGATAGTTCACCCGAAAATGTCCTTCGTTCATTTTCAGAACACAAATTAAGATGTTTTTGATGAAATCCGAGAGCTTTTTGACCCTGGATAGACAGCAACACAACTGGCGTTCAAGGCCCAGAAAGGTAGTAAGGATATCATTAAAATAGTCCATGTGACATCAGTGGTTTAACCATAACTTTATGAAGCTAAGAGAAAACTTTGTGGGTAAAGAAAACAAAAATAACGACTTTATTCAACAATTTCTTCTCTTCCCTGTCAGTCTTCGACGCGTGTTTATGAGAGCATCACAACGCGTGTTTTAGTTTTAGAACAACTAATTTTTCTTGTAGCCTATAAAAATAGTAACTAAAATGGTATCTTGTAGTTTACCACTTTTTATAGTATACATTACAATCCTCCATTCCTTTCTCCTTCACCTGCGGTCTGCAAATTATGGTTTATTCCCTTGAAGAGCCTAGAAGCTTCCTCCAACACTGAGCATTTTGATTAACCCAACCATTCATTTGAAATCAGCAGATCAAAACTCTTGCCTACTGACCCTTTAATTCCCCCTATGCCTGGGAGCTATTTAGCCTCTGTGGAGCCTCAGTGGAGACAGTTGTGTGGAAGATTCCCTCCAACCCATAACAGGTTGGGCTGGGTCTAAACCCAAACGTAGTGTTATTTAGGAGCGTCCACGAGCGCCTTCACTGATCTCCTCAATCCAAAACCAGATCTGACGGCATTTATTTTCAGTCGGCGTAATTAAGAAATGTTGTGACAGCTTGGAGAAAATTACCGCTCAGGCAAAGGCCAGACATATTTCACCAGCTGTGCCTTACGCAAGTCACAAAGGGTCAGTTCTATTCTCAGATTTGATTAAGATTAGCTTCGCAATACGAGAACGACGCTACTGGGAAGTTTTCAAAATATAGCAGCAGTTTCATGCGCAAGTCCTCAGGACCAAGAAGATCAAACACTGGATTAAAACATCAGCTTCATCAGATCATAAAACAAAGTTCAGTTAATACAGCAGACAAATGATGACACTGGAACACAGCTGTTCACTCAGAGTTGTGAGAATTGGCTGATTGCTCCCTCTAGTGGAAAACATGTGAAGCACAATAAAAACAAGCATTGCTTAGTTTATATTTACTCACCTTCATTTAACTTAATTTGACTGTTGGTGGATTTTGTGGGACACAAATATCTTTAAGGATGTTCTGAAATTTTTTCCATACAATGATATTGTGAAAGCGGATGAGGGCTGTCCAAAATGACAAAAAAGCACCTTAAAGACTGGAGTAATGATGCTGAAAACTCAGCTTTGCATCACAGGAATAAATTACATCTTAAAATATTTTCAAATAGAAAACAGCTATTTAAAATTATAATATTATATCACAAATTTGTTTTTACAGTATTTTCTGAATAGACTTTAAAAACATTTTTTAAATGTAATGACTAAATGAGTTCTGTTCATCATCATATGACTTCAGAATGACTCCAAATATGGCGTTCGAAGTTTGACTGACCTGTTCCTGTTCCCTTCTCAAACACACACATGCACACAAAAACACACACTCAAACCACAAAATATTCTTAGCCAAATTTACTGAGACAGAACAGTCCAATTATTCATACAATACATATGAACCTTCAATTATGTACTACATTCTGTTTCTCTCCTTGTCTGGTTCTCTACAAGAAGCAGCAAGCTACCGCCTACACTAAGGCTCAAATATTAATCGTACTCCTTTACGTCTTTCTAAACTCTGGAAAAGCAACCAACCATTTAAGATTTGGTTAAATAAATCCTCTGCGAAATGCATAAACTGCATATACATATGAAAAGCACATGTTCCCAAATAAGAAAAAAAAAAAGTATGAATTTGTACAAATTCTTTCAGCAATTACTTGGCACTCATAGAGCAGAAAGGCACAAGCGCTATATCAAAAGGCAAAGCAAGACTGAACAAGCCAGCTGAGATACTAGGCCTAAGTTATCGGCAGTGCATGAAAGGCATGAATATTACACCAGTAAAAAAGGAAAAAAAAAATAAAAAAAATACAGAAAGAGCTTTTTGAAAAAGCGACACTCATTATATATTACAAAGCTATGAAAATGCATGTATAAAAAAAAGAACAAAGACATCAGGTTTGTTTCTTTTCTCAAAAGAAAAAACACATTTCCTTGCACTATGAATTCAGGTCATCTCTTCATATGAAGAATCCTGCTCACTTTAGTCTTTAACAAAACTATGAAGAAAGAAAACAGGAGACAAATGAATATACAAGATTAAAAGATCTATAAATGAAGAATAACAACTAGTGGAAAATATTGAGCAGCTTGTTTCCTAATAAAAATATCAAAACATCCTTAAAACACTGACCTGAGAAAGATTTTTGATACCTTTTCTTCTAAATATAATGAACATGTATTATGTATACAATGGGGCTAGTTTTTCACACTTTGTATTTTGTGTAGGTTTACTTTTTGTTTTTGGTTTGCCATTTTGGCAGTCTGCTCTAAAAAAATCCGAATATTGTATTATTATTTATTTACATACCTTCCTTTTTTTTTAAACACAGTTCAACATTTATTTTAATATATATATATATATATATATATATATATTTTTCAGTTTTATATACATAAAATAATGTATAACACACTACCAGTCAAAAGTATTTGAACAGTACGATTTTTTAAAACTTTGTAAAAAAGTCTCTTCTGCTGACCACACCTGCGATTATTTGATCCAAAGTACAGCAAAAGCAGTAATATCGTGAAATATTTTTACTACTTAAAATAACTGCTTTCTATTTGAATATATTTTAAAATGTAAATTATTTCTGTGATTTCAAAGCTGAATTTTTAGCATCATTACTCCAGTCACATGATCCTTCAGAAATCATTCTAATATTCTGATTTGCTGCTCAAAAAACATTTTGTATTATTATGTTGATTGATGGTTTTTCAGGTTTCTTTGATGAATAAATTAGAACAGCATTTTCTGAAATGATCAATTTAAAGCATCCTTGCTAAATACAGGGTTCATACAGATACTGTAAAATGAAATTCAAGGACTTTAATCACTACTTTTCTGATTTTCAAGGACTTCAATCAGAGATTTCTGATTGAAGTGAAGTACATGCAAAGTGAAGTACATGCAAAGTATCACTACACTTTTACTACAGTAAAACCACAGGTAATTTTCTTATGGGATTTGTATGTGTGTATAATTTCTTCCTTTTTTCTTTGTTTTGTTTTTATAACTGTACTGTCTTAATGGTTTGATGTTCTCTACTGTTTATGAAAAAACATCAGAAAAAATAAAAACAAATTGCGAAATCGCTCTGAAATCCTGATCTGAAACACATGATTCACCATTCGCGCTCCGGAGTCCCTAACTGAATCAAATGATTTGCAAACCTGCACCGAAGTCCCGATCTGAATCAAAGTTCAGATCTAAAGCAAAAGATTTGCGAACCCGCTCCAAACTTCCAATCTAAATTAAATTATTCACGATCCATGCTGTGAAGACCCGATCTGAATAATGATTCGCAAACCAGATCAGGAGTGTGGATCACGAATCATTTGACTTAGATTGAAACTTTGCGTAATGCAAATATTTTATTTGAACCATTCAATTCGCAAAGTGATTCACAAACCTGTTCCGATCTAAATCAAATGATTCACAATATGCACTCTGAAGTCCCAGTATAAGTCAAGTGATTGGTGAACCCGCTCCAAAGTCCCAACCTAAATCAAATGATTTGTGATACGCAATCCAACTGGAGCACTTTGAAACAGTGAATCATTTTGCATGGTTTAAGTGATTCGGAGTTTCGAAAAGCTCTGTTTCACCCATCACTACGTGCTTTTTAAAGTCATTAAAAGCACTGTCAAAATTCTAAATCGAATGGCTCTTTTAATCAGACTTTTTGCTAGTTTTTACTAGTGAGCTGATTGAAATAAATTATTTAAGTCATGAGTTTGAATCAATCGGAGCAGTAAATGACTCAATTGATTCGCGTCATCTATTCCTCTTTTCGCATCTTCAGCCCTGTTTTACACGACATTGTCAGTACTACTACAGGCTTAGCTCACTAGTTTTATGACATTAACTGAAATATGTGTCGTTTTTTTAAACTGTGTGAATTTTGTGTAAAAAAAAAAGATATGTGGTTCTTGAAATAATTAAACACATAGCTAGTCCTTCGATAATTCAAGTACTTTTCAAGTACCTCTTCAGAAATATTGCTATTTTCAAGGGTTTTCCCAACTTTAAATTTCAAAAAGTCAAATTCAAGTACTTCAAGCACTTTACGCACCTTGTACGAACCGTGTAAATAAAAGTATTAATTTCTATGATTTCTTTCCTATAAAATAAATAAATAAATTATACTGACTCCAAGCTTTTGAATAGTGTATGATGTTACAAAAGCTTTTTATTTCAGATAAATGCGGATCTTTCTATTCATCAAAGAATCCTGAAAAAAAAAAAATACTCAACTGTTTTAAAGGAACCGTATGTAGGATTGTGGCCAAAACTGGTACTGCAATCACTTTCAAAATACTGTAGAACAGCGTATCCCCTCCCCCTCCCCCCTGACTCGAGGTTGCCAGCTAAGCTGCAGGATTCCGCAGGAACGTAGGCTGCTACAAGGAGCTTCCAATGGCAAGTGACGAGTCCTACACAATAAGTTTTTTTTCTTCTGTTACTTATGTTTATGCTTCACGAGAGATGTTTTGCGAAGTAATTATGTGTCGCAAAAATTTACTAAAGGCGATTAGCCAAATATTTCGTAAAGATGTACTGTAATACCACATTTCAGTCGGAACATAGATTGTTTTCATACCGTGCTAGTGGTGCGATATAAAGCTTTTTATGAACGCATTTAGCACGGGCGACCGTGGAAAATCCACTGTGTACGGAAGCACGGGGCTTTTAGCCTATACCAACAAAATTCTTCTCCGTTTTCAGCCGTCTCCATCTGTCAAAGGCATCTCCTATACAAATCCTTGTTTTATTTCGGACTTTGTCACGACGTACTTCGGATTCATAACGAGGTCTTTTAGGTTTCGTAACTTTATACATGTTTTATCCGACACGTTCGTAGCTGCAGCTGTAACTAGAGCAGAGCTGCCAACCCGGATGACGAAACTCTACTGACTTCGTGATTGGTAGATAGCTGGAGGGTGGCGCCTCAGACCAAAACACAACATGACAACATCAACATCAGTTGAGGGCTGCAACTTTCACTTTTAAATGACAATATCCTGGCCGGACCACTGTTGTCAGTGATATAAGTATTTGAAATGAACATGATTTCTTAATGTCTAGTGACATGTCAGGGCCATTTTATGATTAACTGAAATAAATTTCTTACATACGGTTCCTTTAAATAATAATAATAAAAAAAAATGTTTCTTGAACAGCAAATCAGCATATTAGAATGATTTCTGAAGGATCATGTGACACTGAAGAGTAATGATGCTGAAAATTCAGCTTTGATCACAGGAATAAATTACATTTTACAATACATTCAAATAGAAAGTTATTTTAAATAGTAAAAATATTCACAACAATACTGCTTTTGCTGTATTTTGGATCAAATAAATGCAGGCTTGGTGAGCAGAAGAGAATTATTTAAAAACATTAAAAAATTACTGTTCAAAAACTATTGACTGGTAGTGTATTTAAATATTAATGACATCAAATATTTAATTAAAAAAAAATATATAGATTTAAAATAAAATATTAAACATATTTTAAATAATATGGAAGTATTTAAATAGGTGTTTGAAACTGACAACTGCCAGAGAGCGCCAGGATTTATTACTTCTCATCTTACAGCTACTGCAATATAATTGTGACAACCAACCCTGGTTCTCCATATATTTTATCTTTTTTCTACTGCCATTTTTCAACTTGTTTTAAATATAAACCCCTTTAAATTGATTCTTTTCTTAGAGCCAATTTATGCAGTCAGTTACACTTTTTATTGCAAGTTTGCCTACAGTTAGTAAATACTGTCACTGCGTAGCTACATTGTCCCAAAGCTGTATCACGGTCACGTAATTGATTTGACAGTTTTGTGGTCTTCAGCAGGCCAGATTACATGTCAACTGATGGCTTTCGCACAGCCAGGTGTGTAGGGAGATCCTTACCTTCCACCGGTTTCCACACTCGTTGCACAGCACGAAGGTGGTCATGGGTTCATCTGCGCTGCGTGTCTGGACCTGCGGAGAGAGATTGTGCATTCCTGCTCATTTCATGCTTCAATGCAGTTTAAGCCCACTTGCAAACTTTCTTTCAGACACGCGAGCGAAGCAAAGACTTGTGCAAATTTGCTCCGAGCACAGAAATGCAGGGCTGTTTGTGTTTCAGAAACTATGGTTTAAGTGTACAAATACTTTTGGAAGGACTGTATTTGTAACCTACTTCTCATGCTTCAGATTGATAGTTGTTTCGATAATGAAGGCAAGTATATACACTTCTGGTTATAAAACAGTCTTAAGTAAGATGTTGTAACAGCATACCTGAGTGTAAGTGCAGTTCTTGCCCTTGCATTTTCCACAGACGAACATGTCAGTCTCTGTGCCGCCCACTTTGGAGAGCTGATGTTCTCGAATAGACTCCTTGGTCAGCGCTTTCCTGATCTCTTTCAGCTCTGCGCTTGCCATCTCCTGCCAAACACACAATTAACACAAACACATTTCAAATCCTGCAGAAAAACTGCAATTTAACACTTCACAAGCCAAAATCAGACCTAAACGTACCTCTGCGGTCATGCTGGCGATGCGGTCTGGAGAGATGTTGCCGCACAGGACGTTCCGGCGCAAGTCTGGGTTTTTCTGGTCCTTGAGGTTTGAGATGCGACTCCTCAGTCTGGTTTTGTACTTCATGTCGGTGGACTTGAACTCCTGGTAGATACGTGTCATGAAGTACAGTCAAGGAAGTACAAACTTGGTTGCATTATTTTACATTCTCCTTTAAAGATGAAGCATGCATTGTTTTTAAATGTTAGAGCACTGTTAGTAAACCAATCTAGGCGAACGAAAAAGTGTAAACACTGTGGTACAATCAAAACATTGCACTGTTTGTTTGAGGTAAAAGGTCAAGGTTTGGCTGATTATTATTGCCGCTACTGGTAGATGTTAAAACTGCACAATTTATAGGCAAAAGTTGTGTTCCGACTAGTGTTGCCACAATACCAAAATTTTGACTTCGATACGATACCTGTCTAAAACATCACAATACTGATACCACGAAAAAACATAGAATAACAGGAAAAGTAACTGAATAATATATGATCCAAATGAAGATCTTTGCTATATTGGTAAGTTAGCTTAAAGGATGAAGCCAAATTTTATTTCATGATACGGTAATGAAACAATTATATCACGACAGTCATTTTATCTTTGTTATTAATAAGAACCTAGATGCAAGTAACAAACTAAAGGACAACTACAATAAAACAAAGACACAAATGAAATAAATAGGGCTCTATAAAAGCTGTTTTTTTTTTCCTAAATTCCATTTTAATTTTTCTAGACTCATTTAAATGGTTACATTAAAAAAAGTTTTTCAAAAAGCATGTCTACTTAATTAAAATCACGAAACTTGCAGAATTTAACAGCAATTTATTTATAACAAATTATGTTTTTAAGGCCCTATGAAATACGTTTTATTATTTTTCTCAGTTTCTCAGTTTTCTCTGTTTGTGAATCTCTGTTTTCAATTAATTTTCTGGATTCTATTTTAATTTTCATTACTTTTTAATAATCAAAAGCATGTCTAATGAAGTTACAAAGGATTATTAGATTTGATAAATAATTAATTTATTATAGGCTATTTATTTATTTATTTATTTATTTCAGAAATACTGTGTTATGCATTTACAATTTTCTGGTAAATAAATTCTGGTAAATATTTTTTTTCTGGTAAATATTCCTTAAATGTTGCAATAACACTTTTATTTTTAGTAGTAGTACTATCTTTACATTAAGTAATATATTAATATATTTCTGACTGTCAAGTTAAATCGAATTTTTATTTTGACAGGTTGCTGTGAACACCTTTAGGGTCTTCATTATATGATGATAGTTTGCATTCTGTGAGTTCCGGTACTAGTAAAATGCAGAATCGTACCATTTTTAAAAGCAGGGTATTGCGATGCTTTTTAAGTACCGGTATATCGTGCAACACTAATTCTGACCTTTTTTTGTAAGCAAAATATGAATGACCAACATTTTATATATTACCGTGGTATTTCAGAAGGATGCATTATATTATCAGAAGCGACAGTAAAATAAATTTACATTGCTGCAAAGGATTTATTTCAAATAAACGCTGTTCTTTTGAACTTTTTATTGTAAAAAATATTAAGCAGCAAAAGATTTTCAATACTGATCATTACAAATATTTCTTGAGCAGCAATTCAGCATATTAGAATCATTTCTAAAGGAGGATTATGTGACACTGAAGACTAAATAAAAAACAGTTCTTTTGAATTTGTAATAATATTTCATAGTTTTACTGTATTTTTGCTCAAATAAAACTTTTTTTAGAAACAAACAAACAAACAAACAAAAACTTACAGACCCTAAACTTTTAAACAGTACTGTATGTTATAGTAGATGTTTTAAAAATGTCATATTTTGAAGGGCTCTTAAAAGCATTATATTGTTTTACTGTTCAGCAGCTTTTACAGCTCAGGATAGTCACTAGTGAAAGGCTTGGGACGGTGTGTTCTTATGGTGCCATCAGCTATGTGATGTATTTTTCCTGCAGCTTCAGTGATTGGGCTCATTTATGGCTCAAGTGATTAGTTTAGAAACAACTGGCATTTAGCAAAGACGGCAGATTTCAAATCTCATACTTCCACAGATCCAGTACCTTCAAATAAAACACTTTCAAGATTAATAGAAATGTAAATGAATAGCTTTCTCATGGTTTTCTATCTAGACCACTGATGAGCATCCCGGCATAACACTAGCTAATGTAGCTTTTGGTAATGAGAAGGATATAATCTTCAATCTGTGCTGCCAGATGTTCACAGTCTACACCGATTGTCTGGTAATCACCTGAAGAAAAAACACACAAAGAATAAATCAACTCAAATTAACTTCAAAGGGATAGTTCACTCAAAAATGAAAGGTCTGTCATTAATTACTCTCCCTCATGTCGTTCCAAACACGTAAGACCTTCGTTCATCTTTGGAACATAAATTAAGATATTTTTGATGAAATCCAAGAGCTTTCTGACCCTCCATAGACAGCAACGCAACTAACACGTTCAAGGCTCAGAAAGGTAGTAATGACATAAAAAGTCCATGTGACATCAGTGGTTCAAACATAATGTTTGAACATAATGTCTGTGTCAGTCTCCGCCATGTGTTCATGAGAGTATCACAACATGTGCTACTTTAAGGATGCCCTTACTACTTTTCTGGGCCTTGAACATTGTAGCTGCTTTGCTGTCTATTCAGGGTCAGAAAGCTTTTGGATTCCATCAAAAATATCTTAATTTGTGTTCCAAAGATGAATGAAGGTCTTACACATTTGGAACAACATAAGGATGAGTAATTAATGACAGAATTTAAATTTTGGGGTGAATTAACCCTTTAACTCAACTCTAATTTTAAATCCTAACAATAACAAATCTTTTGCAAAAATACATTTACTTAATTGAACATTTTAGTTTCTTTAATTTTGCTTAATGACTTTTTATATCAAGTACAATGAACTAACTTTTATTTTGGAAATTTCAGTGCATTAATAACTAGTTGAACAGGTTCAGCACTTACCATCAGTCTGTAGGGCCGCCACAAGCAGTTCTCTGCATTTAGTGCGCACGCTGTCCGTCGTGACGGGTGCAGGTGGGAAGGTGGTGAATTTGGGGGTGACAGGGGTGGTGGGAGTTTTTGGTGTCTCCGGCTTGTTACTAGACAACAAAAAGTAACAACATTACAATGTTTTGTAATACTATTTAAAATAATATGTATTTTATAAACACAAATACACTGGAATAAGTGTTTGATTACTTTTTATTCATATTTTTCAAAGAAACGTATATTGTTAATATTGTTAAATTAATAATACTGTTAAATACACTTTAAATACACAATAATGTATTAGGACTAATGAATAAAAAAATGCTATTACTGTATTTTTTTTTACATTTATTTTTTACATTAAGTTCAATTTATTTTCATGGCCTATTTTCAAATTGTGTTATTGTGTATTTAGTAAATAAATATTATGTCAAATAAATATGAATGCCATTGCAGCAGGTGTTATTTGTTATCTTTAAATTTAACAGAGTGAGATTAAAGTCATTATGGGAATAATTACGAGAATGAAGTTGAAACTACGAGAATAAAGTCGACATATTTCCATAAAAGTCAAAATTATAAAGCGATCTGTCCCGCCACATTAATGAGCGTGAAAAACACATTAATGCATTAATTTTTGCTATAAAACTGACAGATTTTGAAAACTGAGACTTTGTTTTATATTAAAGTACCAAAAGCACAAAGCGTATTGCTATTATTGGATGGCTGGCGCATTACAAATAGGCCTAATGAATGCAACTGAAGACGTGAAATATTATTTTCAAGTATACTGTTCCTGCATGTATGACACATGGTATGATATCTGCTAATAATCCCACATATATTCAAATAAATTAAGGTGGCCTGGCAACCGGTGCTCCAGGCCGTTTGCACGCACAGGCTAAACTCTCAAAACATTACTTTAATTGCTACGATTTAATTCTTGTAATTTCATTTCATTACATTTCGACTTTATTCTCGTTAATGGTTAGATTCCACATACCTGGTGTCGCTGGATCCAGGACAGTCTTTAGAAGACGAGGACTGAAGAGGAGATCCTCCTTTTTTTTTCTCCTCTGACTTACCCTCAGAACCATCTACATAAAAGAAGATTAACAGTCCAGCATTAATATCAGAACACATGCTCCCTGCATTCACTATCACCAAATTAACATCCTTAAGACAAGCAAACAGACAGCAGCTTCGTCCCACCGCTTTTTAGACGGACATTTTTCAGTCAATCATTGTCATTGACTCTAAAATAAGTGAAACACTGTCTTTTTAAGCTGTGTGAGTGTGAATAGGGATGGAGTACCCAGCAGTTTCTTCCAGGTCTTGATGAGTGATTTGGCCAGTGTCTGCACCTCCTCATCCGAGCTCTGTTTCCGCACTGCATTCACCGACATCCCGATCCGCGTCGACTGCACCGTGGACCGCAATGAAGCAGAGAGAAGATCACGTTTGTTACATTAAATATAACTATGACAACAGCCATTTTGTGATACACTGTAACTCATTACATACATTTTGACAAAAGTGTTATAAATAACCACATAGAATAGCCAATTATGATGCTTTGACTACTTGATCATTCTACTGCATCATGCAATACAAGCAAATGACCACTTAAGATTTTCAGCTATTGAAACGCAGTATGTTTATTGCTAGGCATGATAACCTTTACTATTTTAATCATGCACTGATCTGGACAGACTAAAACACAGCTCTAGGATGTTTTTTCCTTCTAAGTAATAATTCTGCGTATCACTGCTCTGCTGTGTTTGAATTTCTCCTCAGGGACTAACAAGCCAATTTGTCTGTACATTAACTCTGACCATACTGAATACATCCATTCCAGGGTTATGTACTGTGTATACTAGTATTTTTAAAAAGCATATGAAAAAGCGTGCAACATTCAGTCTGTGCAACATGCATCTGCGCTATAGAAAAGAGATAACTTTGCATTTTAAAAATGATGTAACTTTTGGCAATATGATCAAATAATGAGTGAAAATATATTGGTACAACGTCCAAACTGGAAACTGAAGGTTGAGCACATTGCATTGTGGTATACAGTATTCCATGCAATATGCATCTGGAAAATGTAGGTCATCTGGATATTCTATGCATGCATGATTTTTGCATACTAAGCACTGATTAAATTTTACACGCTGCAGAAATAGTACGAGCAGTATGCCATTCCAAACACAGCCAATGAGAGCAGCAGCCTGGGATTCCCTGACTGGAAGAAAAAGCCATGATTATGTAATTCAGCCTAGCACATGCTCTGCCCACAGACGTCGTCTGCAGTCCTGCTGAGATACCTGTAGGGTCTCCAAAGACATCTTCATGTTCTTCAGCTCCTGAAGCAGGTCAATGGCACCATCCTGAAGACAAAAACATAGCGAGGAGAAAAGACAGTTACACAACAACTTCTCAAACGCATTAGTAAACACTGGCTTCTTCAACTATAGGTTGGTTCATAGAAAAACACAGGCAGTCTGCACATAAATGCTTGTTTTGGGGACCAAACTGGGACTGACTGGTGTGAAGTGTTGGCTTAAATGAGTCTTTTGTTTGCGCTGGAGAAATTTGGAGAACAACCAGCTGCCAGCTCATCACAGTACACAAACGCTTCAAACATAAGAGTAAAAGCCGATTGTGCATGAAGATTGACCAATAAGAGCACAGCGGTTGTCTGGATGAGGATGAAACAGGTGATAATCACACACAGAAACTAGATCTCCTGCTTGTTTAACGAAGACAAACAGAAACAAACGCGTGGATGAAATCAACAGTTCTCTCTCCTACCTGTTTTCCAGATGCTATAGCAAATGTGTCACACTTACAGTGTTTTTCTTATGCACCATTTTGTCCAGCTTCTTTGCGATGCGCTCCACTTCTTGGTCCTTCACCATGTTTACAGGTTTAGGGCTGTTTGATGGCGCCCGATGGCCGTGCCTCCATTTATGTGGGAAAATGCGCCCGTCTCTCTGTGTGTCTCTTTCTCTTTTAGTGGCAGTATGAGAGGAATCTACTGCCTTTCTCTTCGCTCTAGAATGTTGTATAGCGATGTTCGAATCTAGCGAGTCGTTCTTTTCAGTCGAATCTTTAGAAAGAATCAAATTAACCTGTTCATTAAGTCGGTCTGAACGATTCGTTCACGAATCAGACTGAATCGATTAAGAGCGGTTCTCGAGTCAACAACCGACTCACAGGAAACCAACAACCGCGGGTTTTTTTCTGACATGTTTAATTCGCAATGAACGGTCCTGAAAAGTGACACTAAAGGTAAGTTACTTTAATAGTGGCAGTGTTGCAAATGAATTATGTATTCGATTTGTTTATGAGCTAATTGTATGGTAGTTTTGTCAATATCAGAATCAAGAATGTTTTGTCATAGCTGCAACAAACTGAACTAGGACAAGCTGAATTACAATAAACACATTTGAAAGAATAATACACAAAAATATGTGACTACACTGAAACGTTTAGAACATTTCATTGATCACCTGATGACAAAAGTAACAAAATTCACCGAATCGTTTCTTAGAAGCGATTCTTTGAAAGCGCTGTTCAAAAGAACCGATTCTCGGAAATGAATCGGACTGTCTATCGAGTCTGTGTTGAAGCAGGGTGTTATGGGAATTGGAGTTAATATGAATAAACCCAAAAGCACCCTAGTGTACAATAAATGTACTAAAATGTATTTAAAATACATTTATTCCATGCTAAATATACTACAAATACATTTACTTATTATGTACTTAATAAAAATACCCTGCAGTTTTACTTTTAGTATACTAAACTGATATATTTAAAGTCTGCTAAATTGGAACAACTAATTTACTTAAAGTACTTAATGCACTTTAACTGTGCGGAAGTAGTGCTGAGTGTATATATGATTGTGCTAAAGTGGAACTATTGCAAGTATATTTCAGGTACACTTTACATATTTTGCATTTAAAGACCGATATTTAAAGATCATGCAATCCTCATCAACAGTGATATTAAAACATATCTTAAGCTTAAAATTAAGAAATGTGCATTGTGCACAAGTAGTACATCAAATAAAGTTTAATTACAATTTTTATATCAGTGTGTCTCGAGTGATATGTCAGTGAATAAGCTAATAGACTTGAACTATAGGCTACTTAGTGTGAAATAAATGCATTTTAATTTTTAAATTTTTTTTTTTTAGGGCAGTCAAACATAAACTTTGCTAAAAATGTGAAACCGTATTTCTAACAATCCTAACAAACTAACAGTTCTAATATTTTTGTCCAGACCATTTTCATAAAAACATTTTGTAAACAACTTTGACATTTTATTTTGCTAATAGACTCAATGCCCTTTAATTTAATTTATTATTTAAGATTTTTTTTACAAGTTTAATTTAAAAGTCTGCCCTTTAAAATGAAGCTCATAGATAAATACAGGAGTGATTAACCTTATCATGACAATGGTTGGTTTATAGTTCACGTAATACACACAACGAGCAACACATTTAATTTTTTATATCTGCTGTACTGTTCATTAGTCTTTCATTTATTACCCACTTACTTAAATTAAAAAACAATTGAATCAGTATAAACATTAAAACTTGCTAAATGGCAAAGATTCGGAATTGTACTTAGCAAAAATATGGATCATTTTTTAGCAAAACAGTGACTATTGTTCCTTGTTGCTCATTTTCCAGATCTCTTGTCAGGATTTGTGGTTGTCGAGTCACATGCCTTTCTACAACTACATTTGGTGAGTTCTTTGTTTGGGAGTTTTCATTTCTGCACCTGACAAACATTTTGGTTTTGATTACCAGCATTCTTCAAAGTATCTTCTTTTGGGTTCTCTAGATGTCAGAAGTCACATGTTGTCATTTACTAACACATTAAGCATGCCTCGACATCATGATAAGGGATACTTTATTATGAAAAAATGTATGTGTTCACTCAAATCTTTGCAAAATGAGGCTAATATTATTTTGACCTGCGGTGTAATGTGTAAACAGGTTTAAGTTTAACAGACATTGGATTTTATCAGTAGAGGGCGTCATTGTAACAAAAGTGCTAAAGTATTTGACCACCTAAACCACAAATAAAAAAGCATTCATGGCACTAGGTTAGACAAAAAATATCAAACTATGTGACATTTATTTTAACCCTTACACTGTCTTGAGGTCTTTTTTTTAACCTGTTTTTGATAAAAAGCCATTCACTTTAGCCTTTCAAGCATGTTATACAGCCAGCAATTTTTTTTGTAAAATTATGAATAAAACTTGTTAAAAAATATTAGCCACTTTCTGAGATTCAGCCGCTCACACACATTGTTTTCTATAAGGGTACAGTGATGCTAAATCCAAATTCATTCATTTTAAATTTTAATTTGCAGTTTTGTTGTTTAATGCAAGAAAGTTATTGATTGGCTGACTTAAATTAATCAGAAAAAATAATGAGAGATATATGCTGCAATTTTATTTATTTAAAATAATGTTTGATTCAAAATAAGTAGTTTAAGTGGCATTCAAGAAGTGAGTTTGTGATAAAAGATGCACAAAATGTAGTTACTAAAAAATGTATTGGTCAAGTAAAGAAAATTTTACATTAACACGTGACCCTGGACCACAAAACCAGTCATAATGGTCAGTTTTTTAAAATTGAGATTTATACAACATCTGAAAAATAAATAAGCTTTCCATTGATGTATGGTTTGTTAGGATAGGAGAATATTTGGCTGTGATACAACTATTTAAAATCTGAAATCTGAGTGTGCAGAACATCTAAATATTGAGAAATGTGCCTTTAAAGTTGTCCAAATGAAGTTTTTAGCAATGCATATTACTAATCAAAAATTAAGTTTTGATATATTTACGGTAGGTAATTTAATGACTTTGGCATAAAAGAATGTATACAATGTATTTTTGGCTATTGCTATAAATATATGTTGTACTTAAGACTGTTTTTTTGGCCCAGTGTCACATTTTGTTCTGACAGTATTTTTCATTTTGAAACCAGATCGATACAGATTTTTGCATTTCAATTGGCATTGAAAACAATAGTGACACGCTGAATCAGAATTATGAGCGTTAATGTCCCATAATGCCCTGTTGAACCCACGGTATGTGCACATAAGGGGTTGAAGCCTTCATATATGAGTGAAGGTGACAGAGTGGCATGTTCTCCAGCTGAGGAAACCCCACCTCAGCATTGAGGGAATGTGTTCAGAGGGGGGAGGGAAGTCCCCGAAACGACCAGCTCAGGCCTCAGTCACTCGGGGCAGGAAACCCGGTCTTCATCACCCTGCTGAGGTCATCTCTGATTATAACTGGACTGGGTTAAGGCAGCCCGACCGGCTCACTGGTACATGCCCTGTTCCTGCCATACAGTCCCTATTTAGAGTGATACAGGCTGACCATTCTTACTTTGGACTTTTTGTGTGGTTTAGAAATGTGCTGATTGATTGAGGTGTGTGTTTATTTCACTCGGCTTATCAGTGTGAGGCTGTTGCCGACCATTAATCTGTCATTACGAGGCATGGGGTCAAATTTATCTTAAATGAGAAAGTATAGATTATATTGTCATCAATTTTTTTAATAATTATAATGTTGACATTTTGTCTTAACACTTTTTCATAACATTTTACAACAAATGTTGACTTGAAACTCTTTTTTGGACTCTTTTATTTCTTAAAAATTTATTTATAAAAAACAATTTCTCTATTATTAAAAAAATGTTTTTTTTAATATATTAACATTTTATACCAGTTAGAAGAAAGAAATAAGAATTTCTGTCTTGACATGATAGATTATATTGTCATTATGTTTTAAAATAATGTAGACATATAATGTTGACATATTGTCTCAACATTTTTTTTCTTAACATTTTATAACAAATGTTGACTTAAAACACTTTTTTAGGACTTTTTTTTTAAAGAATATTTAAGAATTTTTCCATTTGTCCATTAATTAAAAAAATACCTTTTTATAAAAAAAAAAACAAAACATTATTTAATATTTTTGTTAATTTTATTAACAATTTTTTTATTATTATTTTACTTAAGAATATTTGTTAAGAATTTTTGCCATAATAAAAAAAAAATACCTTTTAAAAAACCAAACGGAAAAAAAAAAAAAAAATTCTGAAAAACATGTAATACCAGTAAGAAGAAAGAAATAAGAATTTCTGCCTTGACATTATAGATTATACTGTCATAATTTTTTTTTTTAGAATTATAATGTTGACATTTTTATCTTAACACTTTTTCATGACATTTTACAACAAATGTTGATGTTTTTAACAATTTTGCTATTTCCCCATTACTTAAAAAACAATGCACCTTATATATATATATATATATATATATATATAATATGAATAACATTTTATACCAGTTAAAAGAAAGAAATAAGAATTTCTGCCATGACATTATAGTATACTGACATCATTTTTATTATTATAATGCTGACATTTTTCTTAACTTTCTTCATAATATTTTATGAATATTTTATTTTTAAAAAATGTTGATTTTAAAACTCAGTTTTTGGATTTAAAACAAAAAAAATTCTTAAGAAAATATTTATTGACAAATTTGCCATTTTCCCATTAATTAAAACAAAAAAACGTTTTAGGACTATAGATTATATTGTCTTTTTTTTCATAATTATGATTTAGATTTTTTTTCTTAACACTTCTGAATAAGGATACTTTTGTTTTGTTTTGTTTTGTTTTGTTTTGTTTTTTACATTTTTCGTAAGAATATTTCTCAACAAACGTTCTCTTTAATTAAAAAAAAAAGCAAACAAACAATATTTTATACCAAATTTATACCAAACATTATTTTAATAATTTAATTTAATTAATTGATTTCTAACTAAAGTCTAGCTTTTTGCTAGCTCTTTTAAGAAGCTCTCTTTTAAAAAGTAAAGTAGCTTAAAAGATGAGCACTGTAATGTATTCTGATTAACAGTAGTTTGCTTATGTTCACAGTTTATTTGTTGTATATGCTTCATTAATGTTGCGATGTAACTGTATTTATATTTGGAAGATAAGATTAATTATTAGAATGCTTAAAGCAGGCCTTGATAATGAAATCAGAATATATCCAAATGTATAACATCATAACACGGATTTATTTTTGTTGTAATAAGAATGATCATATGAGTATTAAAATATCTCGAGATCATGACATTTATGTGGTTTTGTTGTTGCGATAATCAAGTGATCTCACCAAAGCTTTTTTGTTCTAAAAATATGTATATTAGATCAAAATATCCCATCATAACTTTCATGTAATTTTGTTGTTGTACCAAGAATGCCCACTTAATGCCTAACAAATAATTCATGTTAATACTTCTTCCATTGAAGTGTGATACGCATAATACACTACATTTAAAAGCTTCTCGCAGTAATCCCTATTGATTTTAATAGCTTCAAGCATGTACATTTGTTTGATTCTGTTTAAAGGGGAACTGAGTGTGTTTGAGTGGGAGAAAGAGAGCGAGTGAAAGAGCTGTGACATCTCATGCAGGCAATATCATGTGTGCTGAGTTTAAACAGATCACTCTGTCAATAAGCACTTTCAAATTGAAATCAGATGCTGACCACTTCTAGTCCCAAACCTACATCCTCTTAACAGAGGAAATTTAACAACGAGTGAGTGCGACCTGTCCAGTGCAGTCAAAAAGCCTATGTATAATTGCAAACAGTTTGAGGAAAGAAACCCAGGGCTTGGAAAATCGTCATATGTGCTGTAGCGTTACTGTAAGCACGTTGGTATGTGTTTATTAAGGGCGAATGATGCAAGATGGCCCTGGCACAGGCGGACACGCACAAATATCTCAGGCACCGACGAAAGCAGAATGCGAATGTTAGATGCAGCGAATCTGCTTGACCTAAATGAGAGCTAATTGTGTTTATTTAGCTCACTGCTGCATTTCTTCTTCTCCGCGAAGGCTTTTGTTTTTGTGCAGTTGTTGCTGAACCGTGTTCTCATGTTACCTTTGTAACAAATGTATCTTTCCCTGGCCGTCCTCAATATGATAACAAACTCCAGTCGATGCCATATTTAATGTCTATAGTAATTTTTCATGGTGTTTTTCACTCTCAGGCAGTGAGATACCGTAAAACATGTGAGCCTGGTCGAAGCGAATGATGAGTTACATAAAAAGTTAGGGAGAAGGGGACTGAACATCATCCAAGATCTTATTAGAGACAAAGAAGCATTCTCCTCTTCTCTGTCAAGGGTCCTCTCCGTCTGAAAGGAAAGTGCATGTTCTTGATTTTTAACACATGTATCAGAACACATAAAACAGTGTCTGTAGGACTGCAGGAACAGCCCCAGGCCTGCTCTTGATGTGCTGGGAAAGCGATTTTAGGCCAGCGGTGATCTGCGGAGCCCGCATATTACAGTTCTGCTCTGATCGTTTTCATCCTGAAATAGACCACAACAAAAAGTCAAGTTGATTCTGCAGGACACGGAGCCTGTAAACAAACATATTAGTTGTGTTTGCTTTCCGGACTGCCCTGGTTAGCGCTGACTTTATTATTTACACTCCTCTTTTTAGGACGTATTTAAAACTGACAGTAGATTTTTACAACTGAAAACATGGCTCATGGTTTTCACAAAACATATCTGTTTTCAACATCGATAATAATCAGAAATGTTTCTTGAGCAGCAAATCAGCATATTGGAATGATTTCTGAAGGATCATGTGACACTGAAGACTGGAGTAATGATGTTGAAAATTCAGCTTTGCATCACAGGAATAAATTACATTTTAAAATATATTCAAATAGACAACTGGTTTTTGAAATTGTAATAATATTTGACATTATTACTGTTTTTGCTGTATTTCTGTTAAATACATGCAACCTTGGAGAGACTTCTTTCAAAAGCATTTTAAAAAATATTATCGACCACACAATTTTGAACAGTGGTGTATATGTCATTAATAGACAATGTAAAATTATACAAAATTACAGTGCTTTGCAATATTACACCTTAATTATAAATTAATAATAAATTATTCCAACTATTGTCAAACCTCATTGGTTCTTGTATGTCATGTGCGATCACCATGTCGCCGCGTGCCGGTATGCTTTATGAAGTCTGTTTATATGTGCGATGTTTTGATTTGATCTGAAAGTGAATAAAATCATTAAGTTCATTTTTTATCATACATTGATTATGTTGTGATTAAGTCTTGTTGATTAATTTAATTCTAGTTTTATTAGTGTTATTTTATTTGATATTAGTGTAATATGTAAATGGGAGCATTTATTAATATTTAGAATTCCATTTCCACATTTAGTTTTAGTAATTTTGTTATGTGCTTTAGTTTTTATTTGTATTTTAATTTTTGGTAATTCTTTCTTAGTTTTATAAGTTTTTTTTTTTTTTTTTTAATTTAGCTTTTTTTCAGTTAATGAACATTATAAAAAATTGTGCATGATTTTATAACAGTAAAAGACTGCTATAGTAAAATTGGTTGACAGTAAGTTTCTGTTCTATATACGGTGCATAACTGTGATTACATTTAATGTAATTTTACAGTACTGTTAAAATTTTTGGAAGTGGAAAAGAAAAACTCATTGTATAACTTACAGTGAAAACCCGTAAATTTCCAAAATTCCCTGCATGACACTTCACATTTGATGCTTTTTTTGTTTAAATAACTATGTTCCTTAGTTTTTTCTTATCAGATGTGTACATTAGTATTTTACCGTAAATGTAACAGAGTTTTTTGGGGGTTTTTTACAGTAAAAAAGATTTTTAATAGTTTTAGTTAACAGTAACAACTCCAACCTTTATGTGTTTTTTAGAGCTTGTTGTGGGTCCCATTGATTGAAGTTTGGAACAACATGAGAGTGAGTAAATGCTGAGAGAATTACATTTTTTGAGTGAACTGCTGTCTCTTTAAAAGATTGCAGGTGCATATATAATACAATTATGATGCGATCTAGGAAAACGCAACACATGGTGAAATGTTGCCTTTTTTTAGGTTTTGATACCATATGAAAGCTGGGTTCAAGCCCTTTCCAAAACATTTTTTATTTTGTTCATAGCTTGAACAACAAAAGTTATGGCTATCTTAAGTTTGCTGATAGCTACGATTTTCAGGAATGGGATTTTGAGAAAAAAGGGTTTAAAGTATGAGGGGTTACACTTTTACTTCACGGGTTTAATGGGAGCTGTCTGTCAGAAGCACTAGTATGCATCATTACACAATCAGACTAACGTTACCCTGAAAAGGACATTTTTTTGTTGTTTATCATGGACATAGTCTCTAAACTTTTCATCACCCCTTGTATGTTTAGATAGCACCAATATAGTTTACAATTGGAAAAGAGAGTGCAGAGCAGCTGTTTGTGCACTGTGCATAAAACAGACTGTCATCGGACTCCTCCTCTTTAGTAACTTCATCAACCAATCCTTCATCTCTGGGTGTGAAATAGTCTGGCACTGACATCACCAAGATTGAGCAGATTGAGACAAGTAAGATCGTTTAAGTGAGCAGCTACAGTACTTCAGACTGCATTGTTGCGCTCTGCTATCTCACGATATTAAAAAATAAATAAATAATGCTTTGCGTGCCGTAGATTACACAGGATTGGTGGGGAATGTGCATTGATTACACCTTTATTAAATGTGACCCTGGATCACAAAACCAGTCATTGAATGAATAAGCTTTCCATTGATGTATGGTTTGTTAGGATAGGACAATATTTGGTCGAGATACAACTATTTTAAACCTGGAATCTGAGGGTGCAAACAAATCAAAATAGTGAGAAAATCACCTTTAAAGTTGTCCAAATGAAGTTCTTAACAATGTATATTACTAATCAAAAATTAAGTTTTGATATATTTACAGTAGGAATTTTACTAAATATCTTCATGGAACATGATCTTTCCTTAATTTCCTAATGATTTTTGCCATAAAAGAAAAATCAGTAATTTTGACCCATACAGTGTATTTTTGGCTATTGCTACAAATATACCCGTGCTACTTACAACTGGTTTTGTGGTCCAGGGTCACAAATATGTTACATGGTTAATTTTGATAGGTTAACTGTTTTCTGCTTGCTGCAATAAATCGCTATTTTTTGCACTAAACAAGTGAATTTTGTCAAGATATTTTCAGAGATGATAGACAAGATGTTATAGAATAATCATTCAATGAAAACCTAATTTTGACAAAAAAAAAAAAAAAAAATGATTCAGCCTATTTTTTGAATTTCCTGAAAACGTCCCAGGATGACATCCGACGGATTTTTCCAGATCGCATCACAGTTGTGAAAAGGTCAGAACTGTGCTTCTTAAGCAAAATTCGACCACAAAGCCCAACTAACCAGAGGTCCTGTGAAGAAATGCATTGCATGCAGTAGGGCTGGAAAAAATAATAAAATGCATCGTGAATCAAGAAATGATTCAGCATCGATTCTGAGATTTTTCGAATACATCGCGATTCTCTCTTGAAATGATTCTGAGCTTAGTTTTGAACAGCAGATGGCTCTGCTTGCTTTAGAAACAGCCGTACTCAGCTTGCTTCCAATTCCTTACACACATTTAACCCTTAAATAATCATTCATAAAGTTCGAAAAGGTTGAATTACACAGTGGGCTGTGTTTACATTAATCCTGCGTCATAAAAGCATTCTGAGCTGAGGTGCAATTACATGACTCGCCCAAACGCACAGGCACTCTTATTCATGAGCACTTGAGTTTGCAGTTAAAAACTAGATTAGAGTGCTATCTTCTGTAAAAAAAAACCTAAGGTCAGAATTGATTCTGGGTTCAATCGCAATGTATTCGGAAAATCTCATAAATGATCTACGAATTGCAGTGCATCAATTTATCATTGCAGCCATAGCATGCGATGGTTTTATGATTCCTGTCGCTTTTTGCTTTACTAGAGTAGTATGGTATTAATCCAAACTGAACCAGATTTTAAAGATGACCTATTATGCCCGCTTTTACAAGATAAAAATAAGTCTCTGTGCAAATGAAGTTTTAGCTCAACATACCCTAAAGATAATTTTTATAGCTTGTTAAAATTGACACTTTTAGAGTATGAGCCAAAACACACAGTTTTTGTGTTTGTCCCTTTAAATGCAAATGAGCTGGTTCTCCCGGAGAAGAGGGCGGAGCTTCAAGAGCTCATCGGTGCTGGCCTTTGCAAATAAACATTTCACTGTTAGTAAAAGCCTGTTATCTTTACAAAAACTGTACTCGGTTTAAAAGTCAGTCATCTGATTGCACTGTGCATAATAAATGCATGTTTATGAATAACACAGATGAGGAGCACAGCGCAATAAAAATATCTCATGGTGGCATCGTTTGCTATTACAATATTGCGTAGCTTGTCAGTGAACTATGGCTCTGTGTAGTAAATGCCACTCCATCTGACAGTACTTGATGGAGATTTACGACTAATCACAAAACCGACATTACTGACGCATCCGATTATTTGCACAGCCCTACCATTTTTACCCTTATAAGCTGGTTGTTTTCACACACTGCAGCCACACAACTGTGTTCAAACACCTTATAAAAGTGATTCTTGCATAATAGGTCCCCTTTAACATTTTCTGAATAAAATGTGAGTGGTTCTTGTCCTAGTGCTCCCGCCGTGAGTGAATTTTTATATGAAGAGTCAGAAGTTTGCTCACATCACTAACCCATGAGCACTAGTAATAGTGATGCTTCCCTTAGTAAGCACCACACTGGGATGCTTTAATGACATCACCGTTTTCCCTTTTGGACTCACGACAGGCATTTCGCCTTCAACAGGAAGTACAATAATGCAGCCACACAATAAGCCATTAAACACATCACACACACATCAACAATCACAATTGCTCTGGCACACTAACCTTCTGTTTTCCTGCCGCCATCCAACCAGATAAATATAAAAAACACACTTTTCATCATCCCTCTCCCAAGACCTCAAATCCCACCTTCTGCTTCAGAACCAGCCCCCGCTGCCCCAATCCAGAACCAAAACAACCCTCATCCTCTCAGTTTTCTTTCACCTCCTTTCCACGGCCCACGTTTCTACTCCAATCTTCATGTCTTTCACAAGACCCATTGCAGAACTTTCTCTCTCAAGCAGACCCGCTTCACTTCCTTTGCTACCTGTCTGAAAACACCATCTTCAGCTCGCCGAAGCATTTCAGCAGCACCTCATTTGATCACCCCCTCACTGCCCAGCCTTGACCCTCTCCGTCAGGGGAATTGAGTGCTTCCCCTTGGCCTGTCTCAGCAGGGTTGCTGTGCTGCTGTGCTGCAGGGCGCTGTGTGGGAAGCCGTCAGCCCTCTCACTCTCACACGCACCTCACGGCTCTTCCTATTCAACGTTTCCTCCTGCTGCCGGCCTGCCATCGCGCTCACACATGGCTTTTTTGTTTTTTTGTTTAGCTGGTTTTGTTCTGTTTTCTTTTTTCATCTCTCTCTCTCTCCTTCTCTCTCCTTTGGGATCGGCAGAAGAATAGGGGGACAGTAAACCTGAGGTGTGTGCATTTCCTCTGCTGAGACGCTGGCGAAGTTAGGACTCCGGTTGTGTCAGCATCTCTGGCTGCTGCCTGTCACTCTCACTGTTCCCCTGCCTTCATCATCTTCCTCTTTTAAAGGGATAGTTCACTCAAAAGTGACAATTCTGGAATCATTAACATGCCTTTTAAAACTCATAGAAATTCCATGTTCCCCCGCCCCCCTTGAAGGTCAAGTTAATGCTATTTCATTTTATTTTCTATATAGCGCCAGATCACAACAAAAGTCATTTAAGGTTACCTTTCCTATAAAACAGGTCTATACCTTGTTCTTTTATTAAACAAACTAAATGGTCTTATGTTATTTATCTTATTTACACGATGGCATGTCATTTCTGTCTCTACATGGAAACGCTTATGCAATCTTTCTTCCGCGAAAACGCGGACGGGATCGCGAGTCCATTCATAAAAACGGAATGCGCGGAATTCGGCAATTTTTGGATGAATAAATCAAAATTTGCTCTGTCACTTAATTCGAATCATGATATGGACTAATGTCTGCGAATATTAAAACGCAAGAAGACGGTTTAAATATCAATCCTGCATGTTCCGGTTGGCTCCCCTGGTGAAAAAACCAGCATATGCTGGTAGGCATGTTTTGATGCTGGGATGCTGGTTAGGTATGTTTTGGTGCTGGTTTAAGCTGGTCCTTTGCTGGTTTATGCCGGTCCTTGACCAGCAACATGACCAGCGTAAACCAGCAAAGGACCAGCATAAACCAGCTTAAACCAGAATCAAAACATACCTAACCAGCATCCCAGCATCAAAACATACTTACCAGCATATGCTGGTTTTTTCACCAGGGTCTGTATGTATGAATGGCGGAAACATGATTTTGTTTACTGCACAAATACAGAAGCACACGTGAGGCTCGCTGTGATTTTCGGCCTCTGCGTCTCATTATATGACGACATGAACACATGAACTTCATCTCCAGAGCTGCTGTGAGAGTCATTACATGTGAATTTTACCATTTCATTTGAGAAAAACAGCATCATATCATACCGTATACACACAGAAACTTCACGGTAACCTGTCAAAATAAAAGTACAGTTTAACGTGTAACAGAAATATAGTAATCTTGTGTCACTTTTGTACATTATAATGTACGTCTCTATGTATTTCTATTTATTTAAATAAAACAATTAAATGAGAATAATGAAAATAAATATTACAACCAGATTAACCACAATTATTATCAAAGATTTTTTTAACATAATATTCACACAAATTTTCTTCCATGTATTAATTTGAACAGTAGTTTGAAGAGGTTCTGTTTGTTTGCCAAAAAAAAGGGGTTTAATTTTCATTTGATTAAAAATAAATGTTTAATGCCGTCATTTGATTATCTGAAAAATCTGAAAAAAAAAAAGAAAAGAAAAAGATTGTAGGGCCCTATTGTTCAAAATGTTGAAATTGAGAGTTTTGGACTCTTTTTTTTCACTGAAATAAATGTTTTTGTTATTATAGTATTTATTATATAGAGTAAAGTACTGAAAAAAAAGTACTGTTGGGTACTGGTGTTGTGCCCATTTTCGACCCCTGCCAAATTATTACCCCTCTTGATGAAATCGCTACCTGATTTGCCTAATCCTAACCCCACCACTAATCCCAACCCCTCCCCCACACCTAACCCTAAACCTACCTAGGGGGTAGTAATCTGGGGTCAGAATCCAGCATAACACCGGCACCCTGCCCCATCCCCACCCCCCAAAGCTGTTAACCTAGGGGAAACACTGAAACTGATTATATTTACAGCGTTAAACTACTTGGCACAAGCTGATTGGTTCCTCTTGCATACGCAGCCAAAGAGCTTGCTGCGTTACACTTAAATGTCTTCACTAGAGCATTTCGCAGCGCACTGTTAGAGTTAAGGTCCTTGCACAGTGAGTATGCGATTTTTCACATTTGTCAAAATTCGTAACGCACAGAAAGTCACAGTGGCTCAGAATTGTCGAAACACCTCTCAAAATGCCTGCTACAAATCTGAATTTTGAATTTTATGATGGACAAAAGTATCAGAGATAATGTGTAAATGCAATTGACACAACGTGTGTTGTATTTATTTTTTAACATGCGAGAATTTCTGACTCACTGTGCAAGGACCTTTACTCTGAAACCCTCAACCTCCCCAGCTCCACCTGTATAAATCTGCTACAGGTTATTATGTATATATATTATATTATATATTAAAACTAAATGGAATCAAAGTATTTAAATTATTTGTTGATTCTTGTGTGCAGCTGACTGAAAAGAAGTTGCAAAGCAGTTCTGATGTGGCATTTCATTTGCAAATAACCTTTAGAAGTTTAAAACACAATACCTAAAGTTTAACACAGTAGTTATAAAAACATTTTACAGGATGATTACAACTTTAAAAACTAAAGTGTACTATAGCATATATGACAAGAAATGTGGTAGTGATCATGTGTTTGTAATGATTTGTTTTGTAATAATTAAAGGCTCAATATGTAAGTTTCACTGCTAGAGGGTGCATATTCCAAAGAAACAAAGGCGTAGTCTGATGACACAGTGATTGAGTGTGGAATCATGGGAATTGTAGTCTTCATCCCCACAGCCGATGCAATCCGTCAGGACTCGAGCAGAAATCATATTCATGGATGAGCTAAAGTATTAAAGACTTATTAAGGTCACTGGATTATGAAGCATGGTGGGTCTGAAAGTCGTGGAAGCAAAACGAGGACGCTGGAGCAATTGCTAATTAAGGACGAGCGCGATACACGGATCGAAAGCAGCGGAGCTTTTATTATATGTTGCTATAATGCTACTTTGTGCTTTCGTCACCTGTCTAATAAAATACATATTAAAGTTTCTTTGGGGTTTTCATGTTTTCTACAAAATAAAACCGGAAAATTGAGGGATTGGATAAAATCAGAAAATCCACTGCACTAATTAAAATTGCTTATTTCTCTGGATTTAAACATTCTTCGAAACATTTGGGATAATATAAGCATATATATAACACTGTTTTATAGATTTTTGGATATTTTAATAAAAAAATCTTACATATTGTGCCTTTAAACGATGAATCTTATATTTTGAAATGACAGAAAATGTATTATTATTGCTATTGTTATTATTAGTATTATATTTTTTTATTTTTATGAAAACAAATATATAAATATAAGCAGTGATTTCTCAATCAAAATGTAGTGCAGAATGCAAAAATAATTGCTGACATTTAAAAATTGTTCTTAGTATTTTTTATATTATTTATTTTATGTTGTTAAATACTTTATACAAACATCAAAATATAAAAAAAACACTTCTTCTTAATAATAATAATAATAATATTTTATAAAAAAGTTTCATTTATCTAAAAGTTTTTTTTTTCTTTCAACATGTAGTACATTTTATTTCATTGCTCTCTAATTTTTAATGAAGACATTTCATAAATTAAATTTAACAACCTCCAGCAATCCCCTTCACATTAACATTTGTAGCATTATGTGATGATTCTGCAGAACACAGACAAGAAGTGACTTCACAGTATCAAGAGTCTCGTGAATTTGATATTTTGTTAATAAACAAGAAAGGCATTGATTTGTATTATTAAAGGATTTGTTCCCTTCCATAATAAAAACTTCCTGATAATGTACTCACCCCCATGTCATCCAAGAATGTTCATATCTTTTTTTCTTTAGTTGCAAAGAAATGAAGGTTTTTCAGGAAAACATTTCAGGATTTTGCTCCATATGGTGGACTTCAATGGTGACCAATGGGTTGAAGCTCCAAATGCAGCTTCAAAGGGTCCCAGCAGAGACAAGACCCTTATTCTTTGGCTGGAATCATGTAGAGCCCTTTGAAACTGCATTGAAATTGCAATTTGGACCTACAAACTGGGGTGAGGAAGTTTTAATTCTGGAAGTGAACCTAAAATGCTGTTTAGGACAGCATCTGAAACAATTGTTTAAGAGTGTACAACTGATTTTAAGGTAGATTGTCAGGCGTGTAATGCATTATACATGCTGGCTTCTTAGAAAGTGTTACCAAATTCACTAATGTTTTTCTAAAAACCCAGTTTATATTCTGTAGCAATTGTGTTTTTGGTGCCATAGCACGTTCAGCTCTTTGAAAGGTCACAGAGAAGATAAACCGGTAATCCATCTCTTTCTAAATTGTTTTCATATTGTTTATGATCTACTTCCAGCCCCATGCTGTTTTATTTTTACTTAACTGAAGGCACTAATTCTTTGCGTTCATCTCCACCCACTGCTGATCATCACCATAGAGATTCATCCATCAGCCTTTCTGGATTCACCAGCGAACAGATCTGCTCGCAGGAATCTCGGCGTATGGGAACTCTCAGCGCTGTGTGAAATATTTAGGGTGATGTATCTCGTGATCTCACTGCACTTTGATTCAGTCAGACTCTGGGAGAGTTGTGTGAGTAACGGACAGATGCGTCAGTGAGCGGGGAACGTGTGGCCGTTATATATTTCGGCATGCCTGCACACATTGTTTCAGGTCTTGTGGCGTGTCACTATGGTATTGTTTTTAAATGGCCTCCTGGGAGTGTGTGCGTATGTGTATGTGTGTGTGCGGGCTGGACAGAAGCCATGCTCTTAATTGGTTCTGAGTATATGCTTAAGTGCATGCTTGTGTGTTTTGCTGTTTCAAGATCATACATACCAGGTCCTTTGTATGTGCATGGTTACATATCCATTACATATGGTGCATGTGACACTAAAAAGTACAGCCATTTACCTATTTTATTTCATTGCATTGCATTGCATTGCATTTTTATTTTATTTTATTTCTTAAATGCAGTTTACTGTGATTCCAACAAGAGATTATTAGAATTATTATTAGAATTATTAGAATTATTGAGAATTATTTTATTTTATTTTATTTTATTTTATTTTATTTCTTAAATGCAGTTTACTGTGATTCCAGCAAGGCAAGTTTCAACTTGCAAAAGGGAGTGAAAATGATTTGCTTGAGAATTATTTTATTTTATTTTATTTTATTTTATTTTATTTTATTTTATTTTATTTTATTTTATTTTATTTTATTTATTTTATTTTATTTCTTAAATGCAGTTTACTGTGATTTCAACAAGGCAAGTTTCAACTTGCAGAAGGGAGTGAAAAATGATTTGCTTGTGAATTTTATTATTTTATTTTATTTTATTTTATTTTATTTTATTTATTTCTTAAATGCAATTTACTGTGATTTCAACAAGGCAAGTTTCAACTTGCATCAGGGAGTGAAAATAATTTGCTTGAGCATTGTATTGTATTGTATTGTATTGTATTGTATTTTCATTGTGTTTATTTTTTATTTTTTTAAATGCACTATATTGTGATTTCAACCATGCAAGTTCCAGCTTGGACTAGGCAGTGAAAATGATTTGCTTGAGCATTTTTATTTTATTTTATTTTATTTTATTTATTTATTTTTTATTATTATTATTATTCTATTGCATTTTATTTTATTCTATTTTATTTTATTTATTTATTTTTACCCTGACATGACCTTTTTTTAACTTGATGGCTCTTTTTTAAGAGTATGTTTGTCTAATGTTAGAATTTGTATTTACATGCAAGAGAACAAACCTTACACATATTCAAAAGTTAATTAATACTTATTAATTATTTGCTTATTAATTAATACTTTTATTCAGCAAAGAACTGCCACTAAATAAAAAATAAAAGGGTTATTGTGACTTTTTAGCTCACAATTTTCATTTTTTCTCAGAATTTCGTGATATAAACTTGCAGAAATGGAGCGAAATAAAGTCAAACTTGCGATATAAAACCTTTTTTTCTTGCAAATGCAATTTTATATCTCACAATTCTGACTTAACTCACAGTTGTATGTTGTTGCGAGATATAAACTCGCAAAGAAAAAAGTCAGAATTGCAACTTAAATCAGAATGAAATCACTCTGTGGTTTAAAATAAGCACAGTAATAAAAAAGTTTTGGAAGCAACTCTCAAAATCCACTTCAAAAACCTGTTTGATTGGTCATGACACTTCTGCAATGCAGCTGCAAAGCAAAAATCTGCACTTATTGTCCAGGAAAACAAATGTTATCCCCTTCCACCCCTCTCTTTCCATCTCTCGTTCTCTCTCTCTCTCACACACACACATTCACAGCCATACCAGTGTCAGCACAATTCCCAGAAACACCCCCATTCCTCCACCACCCTCTCAGGGCCGAGAGCGGCCTCACTCTCCAGAGAACAGGCATGCCAGGCGCCAGGTCCGCGCTCACACATAAACACACACAGACAGAGGCCATGCCCACGGTCTAATGGCCTGTGTGAACATGCCACATGCTCATCTACGGCGGCATCGGTCGCTGCTCTCGTCTGTGGTGGCCATGTGCGTTTTGTTTGTGAGTGTAACAGTAGTTGTACTACGCGAGTGTGTTTTCCCCTGCTGCGCTGGACTGCTGACTCAGCAGTGTGTGGTGTCTCTGTGCTTTCATGAACTTGTGTGTGTGTGTGTGTGTGTGTGTGTGTGGCCTCTTTGCACTTTATTTGCCCTGAGGTCTTATGTTCAAACAAACCAGCCACTGCCCGGCACAGCAAAGTCCCCAAACAGTGCGTGACCAGTAGTTTTATGTGTGTGATGGTACTCTCTCTATATTTAAAGCCTAATTTCATAAGCGTGTGTCAGTGTGTTAACACTGCTCCATGACAGCATGAGTGTTAGTTGTGCCAGTTAAAGTCTATATTTAAAACTAATTGTTGGGGAGACGCTTTGTTTACCCCCTTTGGAGCCATGTGGCTTGTCCGTTACCAAACCAAATGTATTTGCTGAAAGTATATATACACACACACACACGCTTAAAATATGCTCACATATTATATATATGTCGACACATTTCAAAAATAGTTACTTAAAGTTGCATCATCCTATAAAATGGTGTAAAATTAACATTCTTGGATCATTTGTTAACATTCAAGTAATTTCAAACCTATATGAATTTATTTCTTATGTGGAACAAAAAAGGAGAATTGCAATATTCCCTGTCAGCTCTTTCGAATCAGAACAAGTGATGACTCTTTTGAATCAGTTCTGTTCCAAAAATCAGAACTGTTCGGAATCTTCGAAGTTGTAGGTTTGCATTTAAAATCAAAATTTTAAGTGACGTCTGATTCAGAGTGACTCTTTTGAATCAGTCCTGTTTAAAGAATTTGCTCAACTTTTCTGAATCAGTGAAGTTTTCAGTCTGAGGTTTGACTGAGTAACAGCTTTATTTGGCTGTTTATTCAGAGTGAACGACTCTTTTGAATAAGTTCAAAGAATGTGAACTGTTTTGCATCATCAAAGTTGCACGTTTGAGATTTGAATCAAATATTTAGCTGATTTAGAAAATATGACTCTTTTGAATCAGTTCTGTTTAAAGAATCTGAACTGTTCTGAATCATCAATTGTTTTAGGTTTGACTTTTAAAACAAAATTTTAAGTCTGATTCAGAATGAGTTTTTGTAATCATTTCTGTTTAAAGAATCAGTTGAGCCTTTCTGAGTCTGTTTTGACTCAAATATTTAGTGAGTAAATTTTAGTTTAGTGTCTTCATCACACAAAGTGATCAAGTGATGTCAGTTCAAAGTGAATGACTCAGATCAGTTTTGTTTTACATTATCAAAGTTGTAAGTTTAAGATTATTTTTTTTTTTATTTTTTTTTTGGAAATAGGTACTTAATTTTAGTCTGTTTGTTATTTCCGATTAAAATAAAAAGTGTGATTCTTTTGAATCAGTTCTGTTCAAAGAATCTGAACTGTTCTGAATCATCAAAGTTGTAGGTTTGAGTTTTAAATAAAATTTTTAGCAAACCTAAAAAGCAACTTAATTTTATTCTGTTTGTCATACAATGTGATCAAGTTATTTTCGATTCAGAAAGTATGACTCTTTTGAATCAGTTCTGTTCGTCTGAAACACTGAAGTTTTCTGAATCATTAAAGTTGTAGGTTTGAATTTTGAGTCTAATTTTTAAGTGACATCTGATTCAGAGTGACTCTTTTGAATCAGTTCTGTTCAAAGAATTGGTTGAACTTTTCTGAAGTTTTTTTTTTCAGTCTAATTTTTTAGTCAAATATTTAGAAATAACAACATTATTTTAGGGTGTTCTTTATACAAAATGATCAAATGATGTCTAATTCAGAGTAAATGACTATTTTGAATAATTTCTGTTCAAGGATCTGAACTGTTCTGAATCATCAAGTTGTCAGTTTGAAAATTTGAATAAACTTTTTAGTGAATAGCAGCTTAATTTTAGTCTGTTTGCCATACAATGTGATCAAGTTATTTCCGATTCAGAAAGTATGACTCTTTTGAATCAGTACTGTTCAAAGAATCTGAACTGTTCTGAATAATTAAGGTTGTAGATTTGAGTTTTACATCAAAATGTTATATCTGATTATATTATATCTGATATAAGCAATCAAGTCATGTCATTTCGGAGTGAATGACTCTTTTGAATCAGTTCTGTTTAAAGAATCTGCATTATTCTGCATCATCAAAGCTTTAAGTTTGAGATGTTAATCAGTTTTAGTAAACAGCAACTTAATTTTTTGTCTGTTTGTCATACAAAGCGATCGAGTGATTTCTGATTCAGAAAGTATGACTCGTTTGAATCAGTTCTGTTCAAAGAATCGAAACTGTTCTGAATCATCAAAGTTTTAGGTTTGAGTTTTAAATCAAATTTTTAAGTGATGTCTGATTCAGAGTAGTCTCAGCCTCAGACGTCACGCCCACGGAACGTTGGCTAAACGTCTGATGCATGTGGTACACTTAACTGGAAACACTTCAGGAATGTCGAAGTCGTCATCTGATTGGTTGAATTTTATCGGATTTCCGGGGGACGCGAGTGTCGCGTTTATTTTCGGTCCGCCGGGAAACAAAGCGCAGACGTGTGATTGCAGAAGAAAAACTGTCGTGTTTACATGAGTGACAATGAGCATTTATCAAGATCAGCTAAACGTAGGATTCTCAAAAGTATGCAAGGTTCACGGCATAGACTCTTTAAGAGATGTCCAGGAGTTTTGTTTGAGGCACTTAGTGGAGACAAAAAGAGATATTTTAGCCTGTTTGCCGACGGGATTTGAAGGTCTGGCTACGCGAGACTAATGCTGACTGACTTGTTGCACGCCGGTCTGTTGTTGTGGGGACATTTCCACGCCCCGAAACGTGACGCTGAACGAAACGAACTGTGGTTGGTTGTTTGACATGTCGGTCAAACGGCCTTATGGGCGGGCCTTGGCCAAAGAAAGCTGCTATGAATTCCAGACCTTCAGCCGTCAGTCTGAAGGTCTGGCTACACGAGACTAGATTCAGAGTGACTCTTTTGAGTCAGTTCTGTTCAAAGAATTGGCTGAACTTTTTTGAATCAGTAAAGTTTTTAGTCTGAGTTGTTAGTACCAACTTTATTTTTGTGTGTTCAGGCGATCGAGATGTCAGTTCAGAGTGAATGACTCTTTTGAATCAGTTCTGTTCAAAGAATCTGAACTGTTCTGCATCACCAAAGTTGTAAGTTTGAGAATCGAAATTTTTAGCAAATAGCAGCTTAATTTGAGTCTGTGTCATACAATGCAATCAAGTTATTTCCGATTCAGAAAGTATGACTCTTTTGAATCAGTTCTGTTGAAAAAATTGGCTGAGCTTTTCTGAATCATTGATGCTTTCAATCTAAGTTCTGACTAAAAATTTTAGTCAGTAACAACTTTATTTTAGTGTGTTTATCACACAAAACAATCAAGTGATGTCTAATTTGGAATGAATGACTCTTTTGAATCAGCTCTGTTCAAAGAATCTGAATTGTTCTGCATCATCAAATTTGTCAAACATTTGTCATACAAAGCGATCAGGTGGTTTCAGATTCAAAACGTATGACTCTTTTCAATCATTTCTGTTGAAAGAATCTGAACTGTTTTGAATCATCAAGTTGTCAGTTTGAGTTATGAATCAATATTTTGGTGAATAGCATCTAATGTTAGTCTGTTTGTTACTCAAAACAAAGCAATGTCTGATTCAGAATGAATGATTCTTTTGAATCAGTTCTGCTCAAAGAATCAGCGGAACTTTTCCGAATAATCAAAGTTTGTATTTTAAGTCAAAATTTAAATAAATAAAATGACTTAATTTTGGTCTGTTTGTCAGATAATGCGATCTAATGTCTTCAATAGACTTAAAATATATATTGTATGAATTGTGTGGCCCATTTTTCTATGTTTATGTCAGTTCTTTTGTCAGTTTGTAGCTTGCCAGCCCCAGGCCTCATTCACTTTCATTATATTAAAATGAGGGGCCAGAACACTGGTCCAAAATTCACTTGTGTGCTCCATATTAGAAAGTCACACAGGTTTGAATAAACACAAGGGTGAGTAAGTGATGACTGAATATTCATTGCTGCGTGAGTTATACATTTAATGCACAGACAACAAACATTATCTCATAAGATGAAGGAGTTTGCAGGGAGCCAGTCCTCGGCAACATTCATCACTCATATCCACACACTCCCAAGTCAAGTTGAAAAATCCCCTCCCTCACGTATTTAACATTTTCCAAATAGCTGTGCAAACCACAGAATAGTTCCCCTCGTTTTGTGGCAAACATAAACATTGGAGACTCTCTCCCCTCGAAGATGGCCGCTGCATCACATGAAGAGTTTCCAGCGGCCAACTCCAGCTCTACTTTCTCATTTTGGGAGACTGACAATTATATAGCATGGACACCACATCATCTAACAAAGTATTATCTAGAAGTCACAGAGTCTAGTATGTCTCACTTCAGAATGTAATATCATTAAGTCTAGAACTTAAATCAAAGCTCACTCTTCCCAAAGATAAACACCACTCAAAATAACACCAACAGAAAAACCCACAGTCGTCTGAGTGAAAACTGACCCACGATGCGTAATCCTATGTCTCTGTCCACAAGGAAGCTCTATTGCAATATTGCATGTAAAGAATCTTAAAGGACAAAGGAAGCTGAATTCTACGTTTCGCTTTGGAACTGGTGCGAATAATGCTTTTTTTTTTTTTTTTAGGCAGCTCAGTCAAAATAAAGTATGACAAAACATGACTTTGAATATGACTTGTGTTTGTCTACTTGTTTAGTTTGTTTCTTTTGTGACCACATTATGAGAAAATAAGTTTAGTTGAGATATTTAGTGTTTTTCAGTGAATAAAGTAAACAAAAAAGTTTTGTGACCATATTTTAGAGTTAAGTAAGTAATTAAGTAAATGGAAAAGTTTGAATGTAGGTAAGTAGGTATAAATAAAGTTACACAAAATAAGACTTTAAATATCAATGTTTGTCTATGTTTGTTACTGCATTATTACAAAAATAGGTGTTTATTGTTTGTCACTAAATAAAGAAAATGATTTTGAAAAAATCATTCAGGTAACTCAGTATGAATAAAGCAAAATAACTTTATTTTGATAATAAAGGCCTGTTTGTACATTTGTAACATGTTTTTGTATTATTGCTGTTGCAATTGATTTCATGTCATATGTATCACATGTATACACTAAATTGTCACCAAAATGAATTTATAAGTCAAAACAGTGGCAACGTACAGCAAATCTATTTTCTTTTTCCTCCTAATATGCTACATGTACTGTACATGTATTGTTGTTGCTAACAATTTAATGTACGTACAATGCGTAACATGCACACTGTAAAGTGTTACCAAACTGAATCTGGAGGTCAAAACAGTGTTACATGTACTGCAACACAAATGTAACACTGTTTTTTTTTTTTTTTTTAGTTTTTTTAGTTTTATTGCTGTTACCAATTAAATTTACATGTAATGTGTAACATGTCCAGGTCTGTTGGTTGTATGCTGTGTAACATGTATTAGGTCTAGTCAAAACAGTGAAAAGTGCTGCAAATCTATTTTCTTTTTCTTTTCACATCACTTGTATCACTATTGTTATAGTTTTATTGCTGTTGTTACCAAGTTAAAAGTAATGTAAAACATGTACACTGTCATGGGGTTACCAAAATTAATCTAGAAGTCATAACAGTGGCAAATTGCTGCAAATATATATATATATATATATATATATTTTTTTTTTTATTCCTTTTTCATTTTATATTTTTCCTCCTAGATGTTATATGTGCTGTAACACTGTTTTTTATTTAGTTTTATGCAGTTGTTACCAATTTAATTTACATGCTATGTGTAATATGTCCACTGTAAAATGTTACTAAAATTAATCTAGAAGTTAAAATGCCTCAAATCTATTTTCTTTTCCTATACATGTGTTACAAATATTGCAACATGTTACCTGTAACACTGCATATTTTTTACATGCAATATGTAACGTGTGCACTGCAGAGTGTTACCAAAAAGCTGGACTCATTACAGAAGTCAAAAACAGTGGCAAAGTGCAACAAATTGCTAAAAATTTCTGTTCCTTTCCCTGTGTCTGGGTGATTTAAATTGTTACCAATTAAATTTACATGTAATGTGTAACATGTACACTGTAATGGGTTACTAAAATTAATCTAGAAGTCAAAACAGTGGCAAATTACCTCAAATGTATTTTTTCGTTCCTACATGTGTTACATATACTGTAACACATTACCTGTAATACTGTTTTTTTAGCTTTATTGCTGTTGTTACCAATTAAATTTACATGTGGTGTGTAACAGGTACACTGTAATGGGTTACCAAAAAGAATCTAGAAGTCAAAACAGTGGCAAATTACCTCAAATTTATTTTTTTTTCGTTCCTACATGTGTTACATATACTGTAACACGTTACCTGTAATACTGTTTGTTTGTAATACTGTTTGTTTGTTTTTTAGCTTTATTGCTGTTGTTACCAATTTAATTTACATGTGGTGTATAACATGTCCACTGTAAAATGTTACTCGAATCTAGAAGTCAAAATTCATCAAATGTAATTTGATCATCATGTTTTACAAATACTGCAACACATTTTTTGTAACACTGTTTTTGGTTTTACTGCTTTTGTTATCAATTAAATTTCCATGCAATGTGTAACATGTACACTGTAAAGTGTTACCAAACTGAATCTAGAAGTCAAAACAGTGGCAAATGGCCTCAAATGTATTTTTTCGTTCCTACATGTGTTACATATACTGTAACACATTACCTGTAGTACTGTTTTTTTTAGCTTTATTAAGTTGGCTTGGGAAAGCCAACTTACTGAAATCCTATTTAAACTTATTATTCTTCTTCTTCTTCTTCTTCTTCTTCTTCTTATTTTTCTGACCGCAAATTTTTTGGACACTAACTCCTCCTAGACCGTTCAAGCTACATACTCCAAACTCGGGTCAGATCTTCATACTGTTCTGACTTAGTGTGCTATATCTTTTCAGACTGGTTTGAGTTACGGTTTTCTTAAAAATTAATATTAAAAATCATAAAAAGTCCCATAGACTTTCATTGACCAAAAGTCCATGTCTGTTTGAACCATGTTTAATGTAAACTGCTAGAAGCCATTGATACTCAATTAAGTTTTAAGCTATCTATGTTCTTTCTAACTAACTATCTATCTATCTATCTATCTATCTATCTATCTATCTATCTATCTATCTTCAAACCTTTATCTATCTATCTATCTATCTATCTATCTATCTATCTATCTATCTATCTATCTATATCTTCAAACCTTATCTATCTATCTAACTATCTATCTATCTATCTATCTTCAAACCTTATCTATCTATCTATCTATCTATCTTCAAACCTTTATCTATCTATCTCTATCTATCTATCTTCAAA